>CM039526.1:7794505-7804814 GCA_022433055.1 Begonia peltatifolia | reverse complement strand
GGCAATAGATCTTGTTCGGGTGGAGCATGATGAGCCAAGTTCATTGATGGAGCTCGGGAGGGGGCTCAACCACCTTGCCGAGTAGGCGACTTGAGGTGGAGGGGTGCACCATCGCGGAGATGTGCACTCGGCTGCATATGAGCAGTCAACAAGAGACGAGTGCTGGATGCGGGGCGGCTCAGTACAACGTAGGGGGTTGTTCGGTTAAAAGGACAAGGCCCATGTGGTGATATGGGGCGCCAAAGGCGGAGTTGGCCACACCACAGTCCTAGACGTAGGATGCGTGGTGCGCTAAGATCAATTCAGGCCGTGTTGGGCCAAATCCAATTAACCGTCATGCGGGCAATGGCGAGTTGGCGGGTGCAGTCAACATAGCCGATTCGGGTCATGTAGGTGGCTCGATAGTGAACAACACAAGGCGTAGGAGGCGCCACAGAGGGGTGTTGTCTTGGTGGTCAATATGCTATCTTGATCACAAAGGGAGCCGAACCAGGGGTGGGCTCAAACCACTTGCCCAAACTCTAGGCGGGAGTTGTGGGAACAAAGGCCAAGGAGGCAAGAACCAAGTGGGCGGTGCGCTGTGCAGCAGCGCATGTGGCTATCGGAGGGCAGTAAAGAATGGTGCGAGCGGGTGGACTTACACCATGCCGTTGTGGCAAACTCAATGTGCTGGGGAGAAGCACATGTGGCTGTCGGGGTGCAGCCAAGATGGTGCAAGCGGGGCGACTTACACCATGCCGTGGTGGCGAACTCAATGTGCTAGGGAGCAGCACATGTGGCTGTCGGGGTGCAGCCAAGATGGTGCAAGCGGGGCGACTTACACCATGCCGTGGTGGCGACTTACACCATGCCGTGGTGGCGAACTCAATGTGCTAGGGAGCAGCACATGTGGCTGTCGGGGTGCAGCCAAGATGGTGCAAGCGGGGCGACTTACACCATGCCGTGGTGGCGAATTCCATGTGCTGGGGAGCAGCACATGTGGCTGTCGGGGTACAGCCAAGATGGTGCAAGCGGGGCGACTTACACCATGCCGTGGTGGCAAACTCAATATGCTGGGGAGCAGCACATGTGGCTGTCGGGGTGCAGCCAAGATGGTGCGAGCGGGGAGACTCACAACCATGCCGATAGGGGCAAAATAAATGTGCTGGTGAGCAGTGCATGTGGCTGTTGCGGAGCAGTCAAATTGGGGAGCTATCAAGGGCAAGTGCATTTCACTTGATGGAGCATATTTCGAGCAGCATGGGCGGGGCCTTGATGCTAATGGATTCGGCGTTGATTGACTAGAGCTGGGCTTGGGCAAGGAAATGGCGCGAATGAGGAATTATGCGGACCAAATATGGGACATTTTGGTTCAAGTGGAAAGACATAAGGGCGAAAAACCAGGAGGTTAACCTTGTGGCACTGGGGTGGCACTCCAAGTTTAGTTGGTGTCGATGAGGACATCGACTTTATTTAGTGGGGGTGGATGTTACACTCTCATTTCTTGATGGGCGCAATACACGGGTTGGTCGTGTCTCATCAAAGGCAAAGCTAGTCGGGGGCAGCTAGCCTGTATGCGAGGCGGGGACCGAGCATACATCCGTCCAACATGTGGGAAGATGGCACGGTGGGTTGATATCTGACACGGTGCGTGGCAGGAGCACGTAGCACGTGGTGGCCGAGGATGGCACTGAGCAGGCGTGGTGCAAAGCCAGACGTGGGCGGTTATATCTCACGAGTGGTGCTAGATGTGCGGGATGCCAAGGAGAATGCTTCGATTCACGATTCACGATGACAACTCGGTTAAGGAAGTTGTCGAAGAAGGAGCCACTGAACGTGCAGAAATTGGGACTATGACATTTTTATCAGCCGTACAACAACAGATGGAAGAGCTGAAGAGGAACCAAAATAAAGGTCTTCTGTATGTAAAGTCATCCATCAATAATAAGCCTACTAAGAGTATGATGATAGACTCAGGAGCTACTCATAATTTCATTACGGAGAAAGAAGCTAATCGTCTCGGTTTAAAGATAGAAAAGAATGATGGTAGGATAAAAACAGTGAATGCAAAAGCGATACCAGTGCTCAGGGTCGTAAAGAGAGTCCATTTGAAACTCGGCTCATGGACAGGACTCATTGATTTTGTCGTAGCACAGATGGACGACTTTGACACCATCTTGGGGATGGAATTCTCGACAGAACATAAAGTCATCCCAATACCCTTAGCAAGATGTTTAGTTATCACAAGTAACAACCCAACTGTTGTTTTGGCAATTCTTAAACAACCAGTTGCTAACAACATAAAGACAATCTCTGCTATGCAATTCAAGAAAGGGCTAAAACACGATGATCCAACTTATATGAATGTTTCGTTGGAGATAAGTGAGAAAAAAGAGGAAATAATACACCCTAAAGTTTTACAAGTCTTAGAACAGTTCAGGGGTACCATGCCCGAGTGCTTACCAAAGACTTTACCTCCACGAAGGGACATCGATCTTCAGATTGAACTGAGTCCAGGATCTAAACCTCCTGCAAAGGCATCGGATAGAATGGCTCCACCAGAACTGGCAGAATTAAGGAAGAATTGGCCGAGTCTACTTGATGTGGCGCAATGTTGTTTTAACTGTCGGAAGAGCTCTTCAACGGGAATGAGTCCGTCTGAAGTGAATTGCGATAGATGGCCAATCATGCCTCACATCTTAGAACAACTTTATTCGGGAAACAGCCCGAATGCATACAACTTCTCAAAAGAATGGAAGCACAAAGCAGAGATAGCTGGCGCTTACCTGGAGAGAGCCTCTAAACACATGAAGAAGTGGACAGATAGGAAACGACGACCAATGGAGTTTAATGCCGGAGATTTGGTGCTGATTAAGTTGTTATCTGAATTACTTCACTTCAGGGAGAAGAGAGACAAAAGACTTATCAGAAAATATGAAGGGCCTATTGAAGCCATCGAGAAGGTCGGAAGAACGTCCTACAGAGTTAACTTGCCAGGATGGCTCAAAATTCACCCAGTGATCCATGTCAACAACTTAAAACTCTACCATCAAGACGATAAAGACAAGGAAAGAAACGACTTCACCAGGCCAAATATCTCCGTCAACAACCAGAAGAAGAAGGAAGTTGAAGAAGTCCTTGCAGATCGAAGCATTAAAGTGGGCCGACGACAATACCAGGAATATCTCATCAGATGGAAAGGACAAGGAGACGACAAAATATCTTGGGAAAAGGCGGAAGACTTGAAGAATTCAATACAGAAGATCAAAGAATTCAAGGCGAAGCAGAGTTGACGAGGACGTCAACAGCTCAAATAGGGGACGATGTCAAGGTCCAGGCTTGTCCAAGGTATGTTGCCTGTCACACCCCCAAATTCGCACCAAGAATTTTTGCCTTCGGGATGTGCGGCGCCGGGTCCTCGACTCGACCAGCCTTCCTCCTCGTTGGTGCTTTGCGGAATTGAACAAAACTAACACGAGTATTTACGGGAGCAAAACCTCCCAACCTTCTTTTCTATTCCGAATACAAAAGACTAGGAACACTCGCTCAAGGATCACCACAACTTGCCTTAGGAACTCCTTTATCGGATACCTTTAGCTTGGTGTCTCAAAAGGCTTATATACATCTCATGGCCGAGCCATGTCTTTAATTGGACACTAAATGCCCATCGGATGCCTATCTTCAATGCTGGTCGCGCGCACCATGAATGCCTGCCGCGCGCCTGCTGCGCGCCGCATTGATGTCTGCCGCGCGCCATCAATGCTTGCCGCGTGCGCGCCATCAATGCATGCCGCGTGCGCAGGGCTCGGTCGTCAGCCTGCCCAGTGCGCCCCATCTGAAGGTAGCATCCCGCGCCCAGCGCCCATCTGGCACGCCATGTCCGTCCCGCGTGTCTGCCGCGTACCGCGCGCGCTCGTAACGCCCCGCGCCAACGACTAGCTGCCGAGGTGTAACGCCTCACCAACGGCTATGTCCGCGCGCCAACGGCTATGTCACCTGCCGTAACGCCCCAACGGCTATCCCCATGTCGTGTCCAGTCCGTGTCCGCTCCGTGTGCGCCAATTGCGCGCGCCCATAACTGCAGCGTCCTGCTGGAGCGTAACGCCCCGGCTGCGCGCACCGCGTGCGCCAGCCGCACGCCGCGTGCGCCCCGTGTGCACACCGCGTGCTTGTAACTGCCTGCTCAGTAAATGTACTGCCCAACACTTAGCCAATTTAGCACTTACTTGTATAGCTTCACAGATCTGCTCTTTGGCCCATGTTTGCGTCATGGCCTGCACACCTTGTGCGTCATCGTGGGCCACGCGCCCATCTGCCGCGCGTCCATTGCGGGCCACGCGCCTCGTGCTGCCGCGCGCCCGAGGAGTAGCCCAGCTCCTCCCCTCCTTTGGGCCAATTGGCCCTTGCCTTCATGCATTGTGGGAAGAGGGGTGTGACAATCCACCCCCACCAAATGAAGTCGACGGCCTCGTCGACACCCAAGCCAGGTAATCGGTGACTTGCTCCTCGAATTGCCATAGGTTGATGTCTCTCTCCCATGTGGCCTCCTCTTCATCTTCCCATTGCACTAAGAACTCCCGCTGTTCATCCTTCTTGCTGCCCCGCATGGTTCGGTGGTCAAGGATTTTAGCGATCTTCTTGGAGAATTCCACCCGCACCCCGGGTGGTGCCCTTTGCACTTGTAGCCGATCCCCCTGATGGTAAGGTTTGAGAAAACTTACATGGAAGGTCGGGTAGAGCTTGAGCCTCTCCGGAAGTTGCAATCGGTAGGCTACCGATCCAACTCTCTTGGTAACCTCGAATGGTCCCTCATATCTTGGAAGAAGTCCTTTGTGGAATCCCCGATCCTTGACTTTCCTCCAAAGTTGTGGAGTGAGTTTTAAGAGAACCTTGTCCCCTTCCTTGAATTCTAGCATCCTCCTCCTCCCATCAGCATACTTCTTCATCCGACGTTGTGCCTTTGCCAAGCTATCTCTGCCTTGATCAATAAGCTCTTTCCGGTCCATGCCATATTGATACGCAGTCGGGCAAGAGCCCCGCTCCTCCCTACCTTGTGTGATCTCTAGTGGTGTTGCCGGCTGAAATCTGAGTGTTAGCTCCGTTGGACTCATCTCGGTCGATGAGGACTTGTGTATGTTGTAAGAAAATTGGGCAGCATCCAATAGCTCCAACCAATTCCTTTGGGTAGCCGACACGAAATGCCGCAAGTACTCCTCGAGTAATGCATTAATGCACTCCGTTTGTCCGTCGGTTTGAGGGTGATTTGCTGTAGAAAATTTGAGCTCCGTCCCCAGTAATTTGAACAATGTTGTCCAAAATTTGCCCGTAAACCTCGGATCCCTGTCACTGATGACCTCACGGGGGAGTCCAAATATCTTTACCACTCCCTTCAAAAAGTGCTCCGCCGCATCATGTGCTGAACACCCCTTCGGCACTCCCATGAATATAGCATACTTGGAGAACCGATCCACCACGACCATGATAGTTCCCATCCTCCCTATTGATGGAAAGCCCGTGATGAAGTCCATTGAAACCGAATCCCACGGCTTCTCCGGGATCGGAAGAGGTTGAAGTAGCCCGGCTTCCTTCTTCCTTTCCGTCTTGTCTACTTGGCACACTAGACAAGTCTTGACGTACAGCTCTACGTCTTCTCCCATTCTTGGCCAGGTATAAGCCCGAGCCAAAAGTGCTGTCATGCGCTCGACGCCTGGATGGCCCGCCCATCGGGTGTCGTGAGTCTCCCTCAATATGCGCTGCCGGATGCCTCCCGCACTAGGAACAAGTATCTGGTTGCCTCGGCCCCTCAACAAGCCGTCATCTAGCCAATATCTTCGGACCAGGCCCTCTTTGACTTGGCTTGCCATCCGAATATATGCTGGATCCTCCTTTGCAGCTTTCCTGATTTCATCAACAAGGTTAGATTGTACCTTAGTGATGGATGCCACGGTCTCCTCGTGTGTCTTTCGACTCAGGGCATCGGCCACCCTATTCTCGGTGCCCGCCTTGTGCAACCAATCGAAGTCAAACTCGGCCAAGAAATCCTGCCACCGTGCTTGCTTGGCTGACAACTTCTTCTGTGTTCGGAAATATGTGTTGGCGACATTGTCCGTCACCACCACGAACTTGGTTCCCAACAAATAGTGCCTCCATGTCATAAGGCAATGGATGACCGCCACCATCTCTTCCGCCCCCTTGAGTTTGCGGCTCTCATATGCCACTGGATGCTCGTCTTGTGTTAGAACCCCTCCAATAGCCCTGTCCGACGCATCGGTGTGCACCTCAAATGGCGCTGCAAAATTTGGCAACTTCAACACCGGTTCGGAAGTCACCGCTCGCTTGAGTTGCTCGAATGCTTCTTGGCATGAGTCTGTCCACTGCCAAGTGTGCTCCTTCCTCAACAAGTCCGTCAATGGGCTTGCTATTCTGGAGTAGTCCGCAATGAATCTGCGGTAGTAGTTAGCTAGACCCAAAAAAGATCTCAACTCGGTTACCTTGATGGGCGCGGTACATCCGTCGATCGCCTCCACCTTTCGACCATCCATGCGAATCTCACCCCGCCTAATGTAGTGGCCGAGGAAGTTGATCTCCTCCGTGCCAAATTCGCACTTCTCCCGCTTCACATACAATGAGTGCTGTCGCAGCCGCTCAAACACTTGCCTCGAATGTTGTATGTGCTCCTCAAGTGACTCGCCGTAGACGACTATGTCATCCAGGTAGACCACCACGTAGCGGTCCAAAAAGTCGTACAGCACCTCGTTCATCAGGTAGCAAAAAGTGGCCGGCGCATTAGTTAGGCCGAAGGGCATAACCAAGAACTCATAAGATCCGTAGCGCGACACCATGGCCGTCTTTGCCTCGTCACCCTGCGCGATCCGCACCTGCCAATACCCTGATCGCAGGTCCAGCTTGGAGAAGTAGGTCGCCTTCGCCAATCTGTCAAACTGGTCACTTATGTTAGGAATCGGGTACCTGTTCTTGATGGTCACCTTGTTCAGCGCTCGGTAGTCTTACGCACATCCGAAGCGCCCCATCCTTCTTTCTTTGGAATAGCACCGGCGCCCCATATGGCGCTTTGGACGGTTGGATGTAACCTGCCTCCAACAGCTCGTCCAACTGCCTCCGTAGTTCCGCCAACTCTGGAGGTGACATGCGGTAAGGTGCTTGTGCTGGTGGAACCGCCCCGGGTTCTAGCTCAATCTTGTGATCCACACCGCGCCTCGGTGGAAGCTTTTTCGGTAGCTCCGATGGCATCACATCCTCGTACTCCTCGAGTACTTGTAGCACTTCTTCAGGCACCTTGCTAGTCGGGTCCTCCTTGACCTCCCTCAACGTTGCCAGAAAGGTAGTCTCGCCCTTTTTGAGCCCTGCCTTAAGTTGAAGAGATGACTGCATAATGTTACCTCCGCGTGTCTTTGCCTTTACCATGCATGGTGCTATGTCATCTTGGATCACCAACACGCCAAGATGTGGCAAGACCATCGCCTTGGCTTGCCGGAAGAATTCGAGCCCCAAAATAAGCTCAAAATCGTCTAGTGGGACCACCATGAGTGGACACTCCCGTCGCCACTCTCCCACGGTCATCAAAGGTTTAGTAGTACCTTTAATAGGCTGTGCTCCCGAGTTGACAGCCTTTATCTTTGTGTCACACTTGGCTAGCTCCAAGCCAAGCTCTCTCGCCTTCTCGCTCGAGATGAAGTTGTTGGTCGCCCCGGTGTCCAACATTGCTCGGATCCGTCTCCCTTGGATCTTTACCTCGACATACATTAGCCCCTTTGGTGTCGGCCCCGTGCCTCCACTGGATATTGCATTGACTAGCTGGATGGGATTCACCCGTGGGCCTTCCTCGGGTTCATCCTCTTTTGTGCGTACCGCGGACAATGCCTCGCGCCTCGGGCATTCTCTTGCATAGTGTGAGCCGCCACATAGAAAGCACCCCGTCTTCTTCTTTTGGGAGTGATCAGGTCCCTTAGAACTCGAAGCCTTATGAGTTGCCTTTCCTTTGTCCGAGCCTCCTCCACTTGCCTTGTGTCTGCGCCTATCGTTCTTGCCCTTCCTTCTCTCCATTGAAGGTGTTGTCTTGTAGTCCACAAGACTCTCGGCAATGGAAATGGCCGCCTTCACATCCTTCACACCATGGCGCCTTAGCTCCGCTTGCGCCCACGGTTGAAGACCCGCCATGAAGTTGAATAGCTTGTCATCCTCATGCATACTTGAAATGTCGAGTAAAAGTGAGCTATACTCTCGGACATAGTCACGTACCGTGCCCGTTTTCCGTAGCCTCCTTAGCGCCTCCTTTGCGGTCCATTCCGAATTGAGCGGTAAGAATCTTTCTTTGAGCTCGCTCTCCAGCGCCTCAAATGTGCTAATGGGTGGCTCCCGATTCTGGTTTTGGCGCCACCATAGCTTTGCATCGCCTCCCAAGTACATGCTTGCAATCATGACTTGGCTCTCCTCTTCGATGCTTGCGGCCATGAAGTATTGCTTCATGTCCCAAAGGAAATTCTCCAACTCCTTTGCATTGCGGTTCCCATTATAAGGTTTAGGTTCCGGTACCTTAAATTGTGCTGCCGAGGTAGCTAGTCTCCAGCTCGATCCTCCGACCGCTTTTTTGCCTATCCGGGCAAGCTCTTTTTCTATCCGATCAACTGTGTGCGCGACATGTTGTTCGATAGCTAAGTTGTCCGCCCCTACCGATGCTTGGAAATCGCCCATTTCCGTCCTCATCAGTCGAACTTCCATCAACAATGGCCGATCCTCCGAGGTTGCCATTGATGTGCCGACAAGGCTCTCCAACATGTTGAGCCTCGCAAGAATTGCCTCCAAGGTTCCTTGCTCTAGAGATTCCATGCTTGTTTAGTGGTTGCCTTGCTCTGATACCAGTTGTCACACCCCCAAATTCGCACCAAGAATTTTTGGCTTCGGGATGTGCGGCGCCGGGTCCTCGACTCGACCAGCCTTCCTCATCGTTGGTGCTTTGCGGAATTGAACAAAACTAACACGAGTATTTACGGGAGCAAAACCTCCCAACCTTCTTTTCTATTCCGAATACAAAAGACTAGGAACACTCGCTCAAGGAACACCACAACTTGCCTTAGGAACTCCTTTATCGGATACCTTTAGCTTGGTGTCTCAAGAGGCTTATATACATCTCATGGCCAAGCCATGTCTTTAATTGGACACTAAATGCCCATCGGATGCCTATCTTCAATGCTGGCCGCGCGCACCATGAATGCCCGCCGCGCGCTTGCTGCGCGCAGCATTGATGCCCGCCGGGCGCCATCAATGCTTGCCGCGTGCGCGCCATCAATGCATGCCGCGTGCGCCAGGGCTCGGTCGCCAGCCTGCCCAGTGCGCCCCATCTGAAGGTAGCATCCTGCGCCCAGCGCCCAGCGCCAGCGCTCATCTGGCACGCCGTGTCCGTCCTGCGTGTCTGCCGCGTACCGCGCGCGCTCGTAACTCCCCGCGCCAACGACTAGCTGCCGAGGTGTAACGCCTCACCAACGGCTATGTCCGCGCGCCAACGGCTATGTCACCTGCCGTAACGCCCCAACGGCTATCCCCATGTCATGTCCAGTCCGTGTCCAGTCCGTGTGCGCCAACTGCGTGCGCCCATAACTGCAGCGTCCTGCTGGAGCGTAACGCCCCGGCTTCGCGCACCGCGTGCGCCAGCCGCGCGCCGCGTGCGCCCCGTGTGCACACCGCGTGCTTGTAACTGTCTGCTCAGTAAATGTCCTGCCCAACACTTAGCCAATTTAGCACTTACTTGCATAGCTTCACGGATCAGCTCTTTGGCCCATGTTTGCCTCATGGCCTGCGCGCCTTGTGCGTCATCGTGGGCCACGAGCCCATCTGCCGCGCGCCCATTGCGGGCCGTGCGCCTCGTGCTGCCGCGCGCCCGAGGAGTAGCCCAGCTCCTCCCCTCCTTTGGGCCAATTGGCCCTTTCTCATGCATTGTGGGAAGAGGGGTGTGACATTGCCTATGGCCGCCCGTGCTATTAGGTAGATGTATTTCCTTTTGATGCACTCTAGTTGTATTTATTTTCTTTCTATTCGATGTAAGTGACTCCTCGCCACTATGGCATGTATACTCCTGCCATAGTGACGATGGTCCAGATTGCTCTCTAGGGGGGAGAGGCGTGACAGCACATAGACCCCCCCCCCCTACCCACTGATGTAATTCGCTGCCAATCAATGAACAAGCTTTTTACATATTCTTTCTTTATGCTCACTATGCTCAATGATGCTCTTTTTGATTAATCTCGTCCCCTCATCGTTTACTCGCTAGATAAAAAGCCCACTCTAGCGAAGGGGGCACTTGGCGCCGTTGGTG
>CM039526.1:7729244-7794005 GCA_022433055.1 Begonia peltatifolia | reverse complement strand
CCCACACCGGACACTCAATGTCCATTCACTAAACACCCACATTAACAGCCTAAATCGACTCCTACACCGAGCCAAAATCCTTAGAAAACTTGAAAGAATCGAGCTCTCACACTCGGTCGACAAGAGCCGAAACAGGGGAGAAGTTTACCTGTGGTTTTCAGCTCGGGAAAACCTACCAACGCGTGAGTCATTGGTTCGTCGGAACAGTCAGGCACACTGGTGCGCGCTCTCCCTCGGCGGTCCGTCATCGACAGCTCTCCCTCCCGGCCTCTCTCTCGCCCTCGGTCGCTCTCTCTCGGGCGCCGATGTGCAACAGCAGAATGGCTTTCTCCCGAAGCCATTCTACTGTTATGTTATATAAATATATTTTTCATAAAAATTTAATTTAATTAATAAAAATTTACCAAAATGCCCTCACGTGTTTTAAACGCCGTATTTCGTTAAATTCTTGTATTTCTGACTTTAAATTTCTAAACCGTTACTAAAACTAGATTCTGAGTTTTATAACTTAATTTACTCGTTAAAGTATTTTTCGAAACTACAACCGAGATTAAATTAAAATTCGAAAAATTAGATTTAAAAATCTAAAATTTCTCGGGTTATTACACTAAAATTGTGTGAATCAATTATCACTAATTAATCCTAAAGTTTTAGAAAGTGTTATTTGTATCTTGCATGCAAAATAACTTAACAACAATATAAAAACTGTAGGTTAAATAACCAATTTAGCCTTACGTGTAATCGCCCTCCTCGGCTTAATAAGAAGATCCAAATAACAACAAATAAAGCAAGGTAAAACTTTATGCAATAGACGAGCACTTTACAAAAAAAAAATCAAACAATGTAATCACTCAATAACTAAGTCAATTTTAGTTGCAGGAAATGTCATTAATCATGATATAAACTAATGATAAGTTTTAACATGCTTCTCAGCCAAATATAACCACCCGATTAGGTATAGTTTTGCCAAACAAAATGATATGAAATGAATCAAGTAAGAATACTAAATAACACACAAGGGAATCACTCTGTGCTCTAATACCATATGACATGGTTTGTCCTTGCAAGACCGATGATTAAATGCAAAGACAAACATTAGTCGGCACTCTCGGCTCAACCCGAGAACATCCCAAAAAGACAAGTCAAATATAGGCAAATGAACTCCAAAATGCAATTAAATTTTTAAGAGATCTTACCTAATGAGTGAAGAGTAGAACCTTAAAATTTTGAGTAAAAATATACTAAAACACAAAAGATATACAGAAACTCATGTGGCTGGTCTGATAGGCAACTTATGGCACCTTCGGTTAATGCAATCTTCCAAGGAAGATTGCAACAGCATAAGGGCTTGGTTTTCTACCTTTCTTCTACTTTCCAGCTCTTAGAATTAAGGGGATAAATGTGTCAATAAGGGCCTCCAAGCAACCAAAAGCTTGGAAGACAATGGAGGCTAACTCCATTTGGGTATTACTCATTGAGGCTTACCTTGAAAAAACCGATGCTCTTCTGGTTTAGAGAGGAAAATTCATTTTTTATTGATCAAAAACTAATCATACAAATGCAGAATGTGAAGCTTAAATATGACCTAAGGTGACCAAGGAAAGGGATTAAAGAGGAGCTACTAAATCTCGGTGTGGTGATCTCAGTTTTGTGCGTGCGCGGTTCATGCTCTTTCAAATGCTAGGATGAGTTCCTTGTAAAGAAATTGAATCCTTGCAAGGAAGCTAGTCTTGAGTCATTGTGAGTGAGAAAGAGCTAATGATAATTCAAGTTTTGAAGATCTTGGTGGGAATTCAAAATTTGAAGGGTAGTTTGAAACTTCTCCCTCGACCATGGATGGGTCGCACCTCCTCGGCCAATGTATGGGTCGGCGCTCACAATTTACACGTTGGCCCTTTTCTTATGCGTGTCCACCTTGTATTTGGCCCTTAATGGATGGGCCTCTAGCCCTTATGAGTGATTGCTTCCTCCCTTTGTGCATGCCCATCTTGTTCTTGTGTGCGCCAAGCCCAATGGCCACCATGCTAGTCTTAAAGCCATGCATGGAAATTCAAAAACAAAAGGCTAGTGTTTGGCAAAACTACAAAAATGTCAATGTTTGCCAAAACAAAATACAAAGTATGCTTGGTTACATAGAAGTGTTTATAGGAAGACAAATTTCCTCTTGAGCGTGTGATAGTGCAATAAATGGCTATCATGTTAGAACATGTGTTGGCTTATCAATGTCTAGAAAATTTTGCTCCCACTACAAGCATTCAAAAAGGCCCTCACTAGCAAAATTAAAAGACTTGTTAGTTAAAAGAATAGCAGGTGATTGTGCTTTTGTTGTGATCGAGTCAACGGCCTATGAGCCATATAATATCTCCTTATTTCGGAGAGGAGGAAAAGGGAAAAGATGGCATTCATTCATATTTGAGGTCAAATCCTTAACCACCTAAGGATGATATGTCTAAGGGAGCAACCACCCAGTCACAATCCAAACCTTAGCTAACTTGTGTGCTCATTTTATAGGTATAACATTTGAAGACCAATTGGAACTCTAGTCTAGCACACAAGACAAGGAGAAGCCATTCAACTTGTTGACATGGGAGCCATATCAATTCCAAATTAAGCTTGAAGAAGGAACCAATGTCTTCCTTGAAACAAAGTGATATATCTAAGAGTTTAGTTTTTTATATTTACGTTTTCTAGTAGTTTCTCTTACAAACTTGTGATGGCCGAATACATTTGCATTAGAGATCCTCTTTTGACTGCGTTTTGTGGTAGAAGAACCACTTGAAAGTGGCATTTGGTGTAACACCCAGAGTTTTCGTTAAAATGATTTTTGAATTTACGTATCGATAAACGGCGAAGTTTTAGTTGGAATCTAGAGCGAAAAATTTAAGTTGTTAAGTAAAAGATTATTTTGAGGCTAATAGGCAAGAGAAATTTATAAAAATCCAACCGAAAACGGACTGAATAACCGTTTAGTTAAACGATTAAAGGTTGAAGGTGAAAAGTTAATTAAGATTAATTTTATTAAATAATATAATTAAAAAAAAAAAAGAGAAGATGGAGAAAACCCCCCTCTCCTCGTTTCTTCTTCCTCCCCACGAGAAGACCGCCCTCACTATTTTCTTCTCGCCATTCCTTCCTTCTAGTGACGTCCAGCCAACAATTCCTCGATGCTTCTCCTTCAATCTTCAAATTTAAGATAAACTTTGGTTAGTTTTTAGTAGATAGTTAGTCTTTCAACTGTTTTGAACGTTAAAATTGAAGTTAGACGGAATTATTGGATAGTTTGGTAAATCCTAAGTGGGATGTACAAAATTTTGAGGATATAGTTGATTTTTATTCGTTCATTGGATTTTAAGCTTCAGGTAAGGTTAGGTTATAGGTTTTATGGAAAGAATTGGACATTTGAATAACCGAGAAACTCAGGTTTACATAATGGTTTCTCTTCGGCCAAATTTGGCTAAGCTATGGATGTTGGGTTACAAAATAGACCAAACCGTTAGAAACTAGACATCCTAAGGAGTCCGTAGCACTTCAAATCATCAAAATTGGGTAAGATTTGACATAGTTATGAATTTCCAAATTTAGTCGAAAAATGAGGCTAATTTGGGTTTAGATAGGAGTTCGCGATTTTGTACGCGTTTATGTAACTCCCCGAAAATCCTCTATGATTTTCGGTTCGCTACCAACTACTTCTCGTCACCATCCTTTATATCCTCTACTAAATATTTTCTAAAAATTGGAAAGTTTTGTTTTTCGACTCAAAACGACTATTTTTTTTTTCTCAAAACGACTTCCAAAACAATACGTATAAACGCCGCAGCGGAAACTCGTTTAAAAATCGGGTTGAAGAAACTTCGCCTTTAAAACATAAAAATAAAGAGACCGATCGACACCTGCAAGAGCTGGTCGACGCTTAAGTTGTCTCGGGTTTTCATCCGTCGACACTGACAAACACCGGTCGACACTTACTTTTGCAGGTCGACACTTTGACCCTCTCTGCCCGCACAAGTTGTCCCCCGCGGTCGAAACTCTCGCTGTATTTGCACTAACCGGTCGACACCTCGTTCCTCTCTGTCCGCGCAGGTCGACCCTCGCGGTCGATACCGCTGCCAATTTTACACGGACCGGTCGACACTTGTAATCAGGGGTCGACACCTACTTCGACTCTGCCCTTCACAGGTCATGCCTCGCGGTCGCCATTTACTCTCTATTTTACACTAACCGGTCGACACCTATGGACTTCGGTCGACACTTCACACCAGAAACCCAAAGACAACAGTAGTTTGAAGGGAAAAAAACACAAAACTTTCCTAAAGTAAAACGTCCAAGTGAAAACTTGAATCCTTTATTTAAACCCTTCCAACAAATCTCAAAATGCACCTATATATCAATTCCAATTATGGACATTCAAACCCAACTATACCTCAAAACCTATACACTCGACATAAACTCAACCCTAATATAACTCAGCGTTTACTTCTCCATTAACTCGAAATCTATTATATACACCAAAACGACTACAAACGTTGAAAATCCTTTTACTTACAAAACAACTCAAAACCACCTCTACCCGCTCCCTAAACTCATACCTATGAACACCACGTCCAAAATGCACTAACAGCCAACCAGATTATCCATGAACGTCCTCCTCCAACTACCTCCTAGTCCCAGACTCGTCCTGAGTACTCACCGGCTTTCGTGTCGTCACCTACATCACAGAACTCAACTGTTAGCCTAATGCTAAGTAAGTAACGTACGTAAAACTCACACTAAAATCAAACATCTCCTAACACATGCAATTTCTACAGTTTCGTCTCTATTTTCGTTTTCGTCTCTTTTTACATTTTCTTTATCTTCTTACTACTGGATTCTTCTTTACTCGCTAGACCGAAGTGAACCCATAGTCCACCTCACTAAATAAGGCCAACCCCGATCTAGTAAAGTGACACACATCACAGCTCATCTCACTGGACCAATCCACCTCACTGGACAACGCCACCACGTAAAGCGGAGGAAGAGTAATACCCCTTTTACGGTTTACCTCACTGAACCGGTCCACCTCACTAGACGAGGTAACTGAACCCCACCTTCATTATCTTCTTACGTAGCTTCTTATTTTGTTCATCTCAATACATCCTATTGTTTCGCTTCGTAAAAACATAGAAATTCATTTTCGTCTTGTGTCCTACTTTAAAACAATGATACACAACCATAAAAGCATAACATAAAGTTAACGTGCAATGCATCCTACTGAACTGTGATGTAGCCCGATGGCAAAACTCCTACTACGTTACTTACACTACTTACTTGATGTCTTTGACACTCGTGCTACGTATATGGCTCGCTAACTGGGAAACCTATAAAACCACACATTTTATCAATCATACTCGTCGCCAAATTCGTAGGCTTTAACACGAAAACCATAAACCCTTCCTAAACCACCACTTTTAGCTAGACTCGAGATTCTACTCAATTTTCGACCAAATTTTAGAAACGCATAACTTACCCAATACTCGTCCGATTCGGACGATTCAAAATGCCATAGATTTCTCAGGACGTCTAGTTTCTAACCTTCTCCCCACCTTGCGAGAGCCCTGCATCGCCGATCAGCCTTCCAGCGATGAAAATAGACGTCCTGAAGAATTTTTTATTAAAAAAATATGTAGAAAATATTATTTAATACAATTAATCTTAATTACTATTTTGCCTCCAACCATAATTCTTTTGATCAAATAGCCATTCAGTCTGTTTCTAGCCGGAGTCTTCTAAATCTCTCCCGTCCATAACTCCCAAAATAATCTCTTACCTAACGATACAAACTTTTCGCCTTTGATTCCGACTCAAATTTCACCGTTGACTTATACGTAAATCCGAAAATTGAAATGACTGAAATTCTCGGGTGTTACAGTTTATGACTTCCATGTTAGAATTTCATGAAACTGGACGAGGTTAGAATTAATGAATGTGCGATTTTTATAGGTTCTTCCGCTTGCCAGTTTAGCGCACAATTTACGAGCGTTTTGTTAAGGACGCTAGGTAAGTAGTCTACGTAGGTGTTTTTGCCTTCATACCTACATCATAGTTTGTTAGGTTGTATGCATGTTTATTTTATGTTTTAGTAGATTATGCATCATGGTTTTAAAGTATGAGAACAAAACGAAAATGAATTTCCATGCTTTTACGAAATAAAATAGTAGGATGTGAAGAATGAAATGAAAAAGTATGTAAGAAGATAATGAAGATGGGGTTGAGTGGCCTTGTCCCGTGAAATGGACCCCGAGGTGTGTCACTTTTCTAGATCGAGGTTGGCCTTATCACGTGAGGTGGACCCCGAGGTGTGTCACCTTAATCTAGCATATAAAGAAGAACCTAGTAGTAAGATAAAGAATGTGTACGAAAGAGACGGAAACGAAAGTAGAGACGAAACTGTAGAAACTGCATACGATAGGATATATATTGTTTCCAGTGTTTACATTTTATATGCTCTCCTTACTTATCATTAGTCCAATTGGTGAGTTCTGTGATATAGGTGATGAGGCGATAGTTGATGAGTATTGAAAGCATGCCCATGACTAGGAGGCAATTGGAGGAGTGCACTCGTGGGACGATTCCGGCCAACTGTTAGGGCGTTTTTACCATGGGGTGTGTACGTACAGATTTTGAGTCGTTTTCATGTAGGGATGGATTTCAAACTTTTAGCAGTCAATTTGATGTATATAGTTGATTTTAGAATTGAGTGGAAAGTGTAGATTCTAGTTTTTAAACATTGAGTTGAAATTCTGTTCATTTAATTGTGGAAAATTTCAGTTAAGGCTAATGGTGTAAGGTGTCGACCTGTATGAATAGGTGTTCACCGAACTAGGTAAATGTCGACCGCGTGGGTCAGCCTACGAGGACAGAACCAAACTAAGGGTCGACCTGTGTGTGAAGGTGTCGACCAGTTAGTGTAAAAATGGTAAAAGTGTCGACTGCAAAGTTCGACCGGTGCAAACAGAGAGGATTAGGGTGTCGACTTGCGAAAACGGGTGTCAACCTATTAGTGAAGTAAGCATAGAGGTGTCGATCACAAGGTTTGACCGGTGCAAATAAAGAGGATTAGGGTATCGACCGGTGAAACCAAGTGTCGACCTATGCAAATAGAGGCAGTCGAGGTGTCGACCTGTGTATATAGGTGCCCCAATCCTTATGTGCAGAACGGGTCAAGTGCGACCAAAGATTTTAGAGGTTGACCGAATCACTTTTATTGTTTTAAAATTTTAAATTTCATTCAAATTGATTTGGTTAGAGTCTTCCGTTGTGATACTTTTAAACGTTTTCAAATATGTCGTTTTAAGTTGGTAAACAAAATTTTAAATAGTTTTAAATTTTACACGAATTTGTCCGATTGTATGAGTAAGAGTATGGTTAGCAACCCGAGTCCGGGGACGATTTGGTGGCGATTCAGAGTTGGTATCAGAGAGAACTGGAAACCAGTAGGTTTTCGGGGCGCTACAAGTTCAGGTAAGCAAATCGTGTTCAGATAACTCGGGGCGCTACTATAATGCCTTAGAAACTTTCCCGTTTCCTGTTCGTTCACTGCTCTAATAACATCTCTGTCACGGCTCGAAGACCCTACACGGTTCCCGGTTTGCACACTCCTACTACTCACTCACTACGCTCGAAAAATTTGAATAAAATATAAAACTTTTATTTCTCGACTAAAAACGACATTTTTGAAAAAAATTTAAATAGCATTGCAGCGAAAAACTCGATTAAAATCAGTTTGAATAAAACTTCATTTTATGAAACATAAAACAAAGACACCGATCGACACCTGTAAGTATCGGTCGACACTTGGGTTTCTCGTGTTTTTCATCGGCCGACACTAGCAAACACCGGACGACACTATGTTTCTCTCGGGTCTTATCGTCGGTCGACACTTCTAAGCTCATCTCAGAGAGTGGTCGACACCTTGATCCTCTCTGCCCACGCAGTCGATATCACTACTATTTTTACATTACCGGTCGACACCTACAACCATGGGTCGACACTTACTTCGGCTCTGCCTGCGTAGGTCAACCCTTGCGGTCGACACTTGCAGGGTCTGGTCGATCATTAAGCCTATCAGTTGACACTTCCTCCCTAGGACTCTGTTTAAAAACCTTAAAAACTTCACAAAATCAATCGAACTTCGACTCCGGTAATAATTATCCAACGCACACTTTTCTATCAACTCAAAATCATAATTTAAGTAAGGAAAATGGCCATTAAAGTTTGAAATCCGTCTATACATTCAATCGACCCAAAACTACAAAAATCATTTCAATTACATTCCTAAAACCCATACCTATGCCTACCATAGTCAAAACGCCCTAACAGCCGGCTAGATCGTCCACGTGCGTACTCCTCCAACCGTCTCCTAATCTTGGGCATGCTCTAAGTACTCACTGGCTATGTCGTCGTCACCTACATCACAGAACTCAACTATTAGCCTAATACTAAATAAGTAAAGTATAAAACTTAAACACTGAAAACAAATACATCCTAACATATGCAGTTTCTACAGTTTCGTCTCTACTTTCGTTTTCGTCTTTTTCTTACATCTTTTTTATCTTCTTACTATTGGGTTCTTCTTTACGTGCTAGATCAAGGTGACACATCTCGCGGTCCACCTCTGGAGACAAGGCCAACCTCAATCTCGTAAAGTGACACACCTCGCGGTTCACCTCTGGGGACAAGGCCACCACGTAAAGCGGAGGAAAAGTGACCTCGTGATCCACCTCTGGGGACAAGACCACTCAACATCACCTTTCTTATCTTCTTACATATCTTCTCATTTCGTTCGTCTCATCACATCCTACGGTTTCACTTCGTAAAAACATGGAAATGCATTTTTGCCTCGTTCTCTTAATTTAAAACAATGATGCACAACTATGAAAGCATAACATAAAGTAAACGTGCAATCCATCCTACTGAACTGTGATGTAGGTCTGAAGGCAAAACTCCTACTACATTACTTACCTGGCGTCCTAGAAATTCCTCACAATTCGTAATTTCGTACGCTAACTGAGAAAATCTATAAAACAACACATCTATTAACTATACTTTCCATTAAATTCGTAAAACTGTAAAGGAAACAACAACTAAATCCCCACTCAGCCTAAACCGAAAACTTAACTCCATTTCCGACTAACCTTCAAAAATTCATAACTTCTCCAATACTCATCTGCTTTGGACGATTTGAAATGCTACGGATTTATCATGACATTTAGTTTCTAACGGTATAATCCAATTCCTAATTCAACACATACCGCTTGGCTATACGTGGCCGAACAGAGACCGTTCCACAATTCAAGCATTCGGCTATCCCAACGCTCAATTTTTCCCATAAAATCTCATAATATACTCCTACTCCTAACCTAAACACCAACATACTGATAGCAATCAATTTTAACTTTGATCCCTTACAGCTTCCTCCTAGGTTTTTACCAAATCACACAATACTCTTTCTAACTTCATTTTTAACACTCAAAACAAGTAAAATATTAACTATCTACTAAGAACTAATTAAAACTTACCGTTGCTTTGAAGAAACAGAGGAGAACAAAAAAAAATCATCGCTGGAAGGGAGAATTGCCGAAGGAAGGAGGGAAGGGGAAGGGAGGGGTTTCCGCTGGGGAGAAAAACAGCGTAAGGTGTTTTGACATATTTTTTTTATAATAATAATCATAATAATCCTAATTACTATTTCGCCCTTAACCATTAACCGTTTAATAAATCTGTTATATGATCCGATTTCGGTTGGATTCTTAAAATTTTTGCTTCACCATTAGTCCCAAAATAATCTTATACTTACGGGTAGAAATTCTCTGCTATCAATTCCGACCAAAACTCCGCTGATTACAATTTCGTAACTCTGAAAATTAGTTTTAGCAGAAAATTCTGGGTGTTACATTCCACCCTCCGTATACAAATTTTGTCCTCAAAATTTGCTACCTAAACAACTCTGGATATCGGCTCATCATGTCTTCCTGCCGCTCCCAGGTTGCTTCTTCTATGTTATGGTTGTGCCATAATACTTTCACCAGTGGAATCTCCTTGTTGCGTAAAATCTTTACTGCATAATCCAGAATCTCCACTGACTTCTCTTCATACGTCAAAGTGGATTGAACCTCTATATCTTGTTGCTCCACGACGTGAGAAGGATTTTGCATACACTTCCTCAGCATGGATACATGAAATACATTATGGATCCCATCCATCGAGATTGGTAGCTGTAGCTGGTAAGCTGTTTTTCCTATTCTCTTCGTAATAGAAAATGGTCTAATAAATCTTGGGTTCAATTTGCCTCTTTTTTTGAACTCTTTTGAATGGCGAAATTTTCAGGAAGACTTCATCACCCACCTCAAATTCAAACTTTCTTCTCCGACGATCTGTATAACTTTTCTGCCGGCTTTGAGTGGTTAAAATTTGTTGCCAAATGAATGCAATTTTCTCTACTGTCTGCTGAAAAATATCTGGACCAACCAATCTTGACTCGCCAATATATCGGAGATCTCCACTTTCTACCGTAAAGAGCCATACCTATCGTAGCTTAAAAGCTGTTGTTATACGAAAACTCCACCAATGGTTGGTATCTACTCCATGAACCCTGGAATTCCAATTTGCAAGCTTGAAGCATATCCTTCAATGTCTGAATGGTCCTCTCAAATTGACCGTCCGTCTGAGGATGAAATGTCGTACTAAATTGAGCTGCGTATCCATGGCTCTATGTAGACTCTTCCAGAACTTTGACGTAAATCTCAGGTCTCTATCTGATACAATCGAAGTCAGAACTCCGTGCAACCGTATGATTTCTTATATATATAGCTCAGCGATTTTTTCCATAGAATATGTCATCTTCACTGAAAGAAAATGGGCTTACTTGGTTAATCGATCCACAATCACACATATGCCATCATAACCCTTTGTTGTCTGAGGCAATCCGACAACAAAGTCCATCGATATCTACTCACACATCCACTCTGGAACAGGCAATGGTTGTAGCTTTCCCGCTGGCCGCTGGTGTTCAGCCTTAATCTGTTGACAAATCAAGCACGCCTCCACATACTTTGCCACAATCTTCTTCATATCGGGCTACCAATAATGCTACTTAATATCTCTGTATATCTTGGTACTCCCTGGATGCATAGAAAACCTCAAAGAGTGGGATTCAGCTAGTATTTCTCTCTGTAGTTCTTAATTACGCGGAACAAACCACCTGTTTCGAAACTTAAGAATTCCGTCGTCCGAATAACTAAACTCTGACCTATCATTGGAAGCCATGCTTGATCTAATTTCTTCGCATTCAACGTCGTTCTTCTGGGCCTACTTAATCTTTTAGAGAATCGTAGGTTGTAAGGACATAGTCGATAACATGGCCGAGACACTCGACACTACCTCCAAGTTGAACTCCTGAAATTCTGCATCCAAGGTCAGTGGCATAGTTGAATCTATTGCAGAAGTAGATGTCGTCACCTTGCTCAATGCATCAGCCACCACGTTTGTCTTGCCGGAGTGGTATTTAATCTCAACATCATAGTTCTTCACGAATTCCAACCACTACCGCTACCTCATATTCAACTCCTTTTGAGAAAAGATATACTTTAAACTCTCGTTATCCGAATATACTTCACACGGTTGTCCATACAGATAATGTCTCTAAATTTTTAGTGCAAAGACTACCGCGACTAATTCCAGGTCATGCGTAAGATAATTCTGCTCGTAATTCTTCAGTTGCCTAGAAGCGTAGGCTATCACCTTCCCTTCCTACATCAACACACATCCAAGACCTACCCTAGAAGCATAACAATAAATACTAAATTTTTTGTCCTTGGTAGGGAGCGTCAAAATCGGAGCAGTAGTCAATCTCTACTTCAGTGTCTGGAAACTCTGCTCACAATCCTCGAACCATAGATACTTCACACTTTTCCCCGTCAAACGGGTTAGAGGCGCCACAATCTTCAAAAATTCTTCAATAAACCTCCTGTAATAACTCGCTAGCTCGAGGAAACTCCGTATCTCTGTGACATTCTTCGGCTGTGGCCACTGTTTAACAGCATGAATCTTTGATGGATCAACTGATATGCCATCACTCGAGATGACATGTCCCAAAAACTGAATCCTATCCAGCCAAAATTCGCATTTTGAAAACTTCGCATAAAGTTGGTGTCACTTTAGAGTCTTCAACACCAACCTCAAGTGTTCTTTATGATCCTTCTCACTACAAGAGTACACTAATATATCATCGATAAACATTATAACGAATTTATCAAGATAGTCATGGAATACTCTGTTCATCAGATCCATAAAGGCAGCTGGGGCATTCGTCAGTACAAACGACATTACCAAGAATTCATAATGCTCATAATGCATTCGAAAAGCCATTTTTGGAATATCTTCTTGTATGACCTTCAACTAATAATACCCTAATCTCAGGTCAATCTTCGAAAACACTCGCGCCCCCTGGAGTTGATCAAATAGATCATCTATTTTTGGCAGAGGGTACTTGTTCTTAATCGTTAGCTTATTTAGCTCCCTTTAGTCGATGCACATTCGTAACGGCCCATCCTTCTTCTTGACAAAAAGGATCGGCGCACCCCACGGCGAAAAGCTAGGGCGTATAAATATTTTTTCCACCAACTCTTTCAATTGCTTCTTTAACGCCTTCAGCTTTGCTGGTGCCAATCTATAAGGATTTTTCGACACCGGCTCAGCTCCCGGATACACATCTATAGCAAATTCTATCTCTTGATCCAGAGGTAAACCGGGTAAATCATCTAAGAAAACTTTAGGGAAGTCTTGAACAATTAAAATATCATGCGGGCCTGAATCCATGAGAATTTGTATATTTATAAGACTAGCGAGAAAACCGAAAGACTCACCAATCAAAACTTGATGAGTACCAACAGGTGCCATGACAGATATCTTCCGGGCATTCTTCGCGGCCTGAAAGGTGTACTTCTCACCATTTGGGGGTTGAAAACTCACTGTCCCCATTCTGCAGTCAATTGTAGCGTAGTAGAATTAATGAATGTGTGGTTTTATAGGTTCTCCAGTTTTTAGTTAGCGTACGAAATTACGAACGAGTTGCTAAGGGCTCCAGGTAAGTAGTCTACGTAGGTGTTTTGCCTTTTGGCCTACATCACAATTCGTTAGGATGCATGCACGTTTATTTTATGTTATGCTTTCGTGACTATGCATCATGGTTTTAAAGTACGAAAACAAAACGAAAATGAATTTTTCATATTTTTACAAAATGAAACAGTAGGATGTGATGAGACGAATGAAATGAAAAGATACGTAAGAAGATAAAAAAGGTGGGGTTGAGTGGTCTTGTCCCCAGAGGCGGACTGCGAGGTGTATCACTCTTCATCCGCTTTACGTGGTGGTCTTGTCCCCAGAGGTGGACCACGAGGTGTGTGACCTTGATCTAGTACGTAAAGACGAACCCAGTAGTAAGAAGATAAAGAAGATGTAAAAAAGAGATAAAAACAAAAGTAGAGATGAAACTGTAGAAAGTGCATATGTTAGGATGAGTTTGTTTTCAGCGTTATGTTTTATATGTTTTATATGCATTAGGCTAATAGATGAGTTCTGTGATTTAGGTGACAAAGCGATAGCTGGTGAGTACTCAGAGTGAGCCCAGGATTAGGAGGCAGTTGGAGGAGGACGCACGTGGACGATCTGGCCAGTTGTTAGGGTATTTTGACACGGTGTCTGTAGGTACAGGTTTAGGGGTCGAGTAGGAGTCATTTTGAGTCGTTTTGAATAGTAAATAGATTTCAAAGTTTGGTAGTAGTTTTGATGTATATAGCGATTTGGGGTTGATTGAAAATTGATCGTTTTGTTATTTTTAGTATTGATTCAAAATTTGGTGGTTTTTGAGAAGTTTAAAGATTTTTATGAAATCTGTTAAGGAAGTGTCGACCTGTGTCTAAAAGTGTCGACCGCTCAATGTACAAACGAGTACGGGGTGTCGACCTGTAGGTAAAGGGGTCGACCAAACCCCTTAGGTGTCGATTGATTAGGTTGACCTACTCAGACAGAAAGGAATGTAGTGTCGACTGGTCCGAGAAGTGAGTAGAAGGTCGACTTGTGCCGGCCGAGACAAATGAAGTGTTGACCGGTGTATACCGGGGTCGACTGAAAATGTCTTTTATGTTTAGAAAAACTCGAATTTTTATTTCAACTGATATTAATCCAAGTCTTCCACTGCAACAATTTTAAATATTTTTAAAAAAGTCATTTTAAGTCAAGGAACATAAGTTTTAAATTTTTACTCAAATTTTTCGAGCGTAGTTGAGTGAGTAGTAGTAGTTAGTGAACCAGAAACCGTGTAGGGTTTTCGGGTCATTACACCCCCTCTAGTTAGTTTTGGTTTTTAGGAGAAAAACCCACAATCTCTCCCAAACTTCTCTCAATCTCCTCAAGGTTTTCAATGTGAGTTTTGGGTTTTCTTGGTTAGATTAAATGTTTTTGGTTATGGATGATAGAAATGAGGTTAATGTGTGGTTTTGATTGAGTTATTTGATGTTTGTTTAGGAGGCACAAAAATTTAGAAGTTTTATGCTCAATCTTTATGTTTATGCTTCACATTATAGCTATTGGACTTTAATTGTAATTGGAAATGAAAAATATTATGGATTGATGCATGTTTTGTTAGTGGTTGAATTATGCAAAAACTAGAATTTTGGGCATGCTTCGGTTTTGAGATTTTAGACTAAGCGATTGATTTCCATTTCATAAACTCAATTGGTATGTCATATTAGAATCTTTGGGTGATCGTTTGGCCTTGGAATCAATGCGTTCAAATAAGTGTACACAAAGTTGTGAATTTTTAAAGTTAAGCCAATTTTAGGTTGTATTCCAAGTTTGAGTTTTGGATTTATGTTGAATGCTTAAATTAAATTGTTGAATTGCAAGGGGATATGTTTTGTCTTTGGGAAGCATGTGAATTTGGATTTTCTCAATTTGAAAATGTGATAGGAGTTGTGCATATTTTAGGTGATGGGATGCTAACTATATGATGAATATGATATAGGCTTACAAATTGCCAAGGAGGGTAATTAAATCCCTAAATGGTGCTAAGTACTCCAAGTAAGTGCATGTTGTATGCGTTTGGCCGATTGGCCTACACCACAAAGAGTTAGGAAGTTGATGACTAGAATGATGTAAATTAGAGGTGTATAAATGTATGAATTTATAGATATCTGGTTGGGTAGAAGTTATTAGGTTGATAGTTATTAATGTTAGCTTTTATTGTTTATTGATGGATCTGTTTAGCTGCTTAGTTTATGTTACATTAATGGCATCTAAGATATTTATGCTTCACGCATTCATGCATCGCGCATTCATGCATCATGTTTAATAAACTCTTAGAAAACGGTTTTAAGCATATGTTTTCATGAAAGTATGATATGAAAGAAAATACGTCACTGTCATATTTAGGTAGAAAAAGAGTATGGTCGTCCCATAAGATTTGGACCGTAAGGTGTGCCTGCTTTATTTTCTTAAAGAGCAAGTATGGTCGTTTCGTAAGGTTGAACAGTAATGTGTGCCTACTTCCTCTAGCACGAATGCTATATGACTGAGTTAGAAAAAGAAAAGACAGAAAACAACATGATTTACGAACTACGTGCATGTTCATAAGCATTTATTTTATTTTACAAAACTTTCTAAGCATTATGCTTATTAATTGACTTTGTGGTGTAGGTGAAAATATCTCAGGTTGTAATACCCAGAATTTCTTGTTAAATAATTTTCGGGTTTACGAATCGGTAAACGCCAGAGTTTTAGTCAAAATTAAGAGCGAAAAATTTAGTCGGTTAGCTAAAAGATTATTTTGAGGCTAATGGGAAGTAGAAGATTATAAGATTCTGACCGAAAACGAACTGAATAACAGTTTAACTAAGCGATTAAAGATTGAGGGCAAAAAGATAATTATGATTATATCATATTATATATATAAAATAAAAGAAAGAGGGAGAAGGATCGTGAAACCCCTTCCCCTTTCAGTGTCCTTCCCCTCCAACCCACATGAAACCCTCCTCCCTCGACAATTTCCTTTACAGCGATGACAAGCAGCGAACCTCTCTGATTCTCCATCAATCTTCAAATTTACGGTAAGTTTTAATTAGTTCTTAGTAGATAATTAATTTTTTTAGTTGTTTTGAACGGTAAAAGTGAAGTTAGAGAGAGTATTGGGTAGTTTTTGTGAACCCTAAGTGGGAGGTTCAAAATCGAAAGATTTAGTCGATTTGTATCCGTATATTGGTGTTTAAACTGGAAGTATGAATAAATTATGGATTTTTATGGAGAAGATTGAGCGTTTGGATAACCGAATACTTGAGTTAAGGAACGGTTTCCATTCGGATACATTCGGCCAAGCTGTAGATGTTTGATTAGGAACTGGATTAGACCGTTAGAAATTAGACGTCCTATGGAATGCATAACATTTCGAATCGTCCAAATCATATGAGTATTAGATGAGTTATGAATTCTTGAATGTGGTCGAAAATAGTGTAGGATTTTGAGTTTAGTTAGAAATTTGTAGTTTAGTAAGAGTTTATGATTTCCGTGTTAGAATTTCAAGATGGAGGAAGTAGAATTTATGAATGTGTGGTTTTATAGGTTCTCCAGTTTCTAGTTAGCGTATGAAATTATGAACGAGTTGCTAAGGACGCCAGGTAAGTAGAGTACATAGGTGTTTTTCCTTCGGGACTGCATCACAGTTCGCTAGGTTGCATGCACGTTTATTTTATGTTATGCTTTAATGATTATGCATCATGGTTTTAAAGTACGAGAACAAAACGAAAATAGATTTTCATGTTTTTATGAAATGAAACAGTAGGATGTGATGTGATCAACGAAATAAGAAGATACGTAAGAAGATAATGAAGGTGGGGTTGAGTGGTCTTGTCCCGTGAGGTGGACTTCGAGGTATATCACTTCTTCCCCTACTTTACGTGGTGGTCTTGTCCCATGAGGTGGACCGCGAGATGTGTCACCTTGATCTATCACATAAAGAAGAATCCAGTAGTAAGAAGATAAAGAAGATGTAAGAAAGAGACGAAAACGAAAGTAGAGACGAAACTGTAAAAACTGCATATGTTAGAATATGTTTGTTTTCAGTGTTTATGCTTTTATGTGCATTACTTATGATGTGCCCCATAGGCCCGTCACACGATCTCAAGTCCAAGCACACACTTTAATTAACCTACATTCTCACACATTTTATTCTTGTGCAGGTTATGATTCAATGGAGCTGGAAGTTGCAAGTTAAGGTGGGAAGTGGAGGCTCAAGACATGGAGCAACCGAGACACATCATTGCATGGGAAGCCACCCTTGAAGATCATGAAGCTCTTAAGGGAATTTGTCTTCCCGAACCAACTTTTATGTAATGTTTTATTTTGAACTTATTGGGCAAACATTGGCCTTTTTGTTTAACTATTTATTATGTGCATGCATTAGGCATTTAGGAGTAGATTGAATGGTTATGATAGATGATGGAATGGGCTTCGGGCTTGGCTTAAATTGAAGAAGCATTCTGGTATGCAAGGCATGCCACTCTCGGCCGTAAATGCACCAAGGAGAAAGTGCCACAAGTGGTGGCCAACTTTACCCGATTTGGCCACACCATTGGGCTGCCATTTGAGATGCTTGTCCCCTTTACCTTTTGTGGAAGAAACATGGATCCATGACATGGCATTCAGCAAGCCATTGATCGACCACTTGGCTGCCATCATCTCGGCCGCACACTACAACACTTGGAGCCGGTTACAAGCTTCTTTGCACCAAGTTTTTGAAGACCAAAGCACAGCCCTAAAACCCTCCATCCTAGGCCTATATAAGCATAGCATTGGTGTTTGTATTTTGGTTGGCAAAGTTAATGAGCATCGGCATGTTTTCTAAGAGGAAACCGAGAGAGTTTTCCCACCACCATCCAAGGTAAGTGCTCGGTTCCATGAACCGATTAGGAGTAGCCTCCTAGCTTGGCAACTCAAGGTTGTTGCTCGAGCTTGTGTTCCACTTTTCTCTCCTCCCTTTCAAGGGAAGGAAACAAGAAGGAAGTGGCCAAAACCGGTTCCCCAAGTTGAGAGCCTTTCCATGGAAAGGTTGTGATTGCCGAGAACATAATATTGTCTCTTCGGCCGACTTGCGGGTTTGCTTGCACAAGTTTGTCATTTCTAATCAATCTGGACCACGACCACCACCATCACACACCTCACTCACTCCACTAATCTCACACCAAATTTCATTTCATTTAAAGCACATTTGGTCGTTCATTTTGTTGTTTTTCTCAAGGGTTTCTCGGCTTGGCCGAGATCCGAGGGCCTAACCGATCCTTTCATGCATTTTAGTGACCGAGCAGGGGCTTGGCTGTAACAACTTACTTAGCATTAGGCTAATAGATGAGTTATATGTTGTAGGTGACGAAGCGATAGCTGATGAGTAGTCAGAGTAAGCCCAGGACTAGAAGGCAGTTGGAGGAGTACTGTAATGCCCAGAATTTCCATTTAAACTAGTTTCAGATTTTGTAATTTGTAATAGGTAGTATTTTGGTCTGAATTAATAACGAAAAATTTCTGCTTTCGAGTAAAAGATTATTTTAAGACTAATGATGGAAAGAGAAATTTAAGAATCTAACCAGAATCGAACGAAATCACAGAATTGTGAAACGGTTAATGGCGGAGGGTAATTTGGTAATTGTGAAATAATATATTTAAAAAAAAAACTGGGAAGATCACCATCGGTGTTCTTCTCCCAGCAAACCCTCTCCCTCACTTCTTTTCTTCCGTGAGTGAGCCGGCGTTCCCCTTTCCTCTGCGCTGTGATCGAGTTTCTTCCACGAATTTTCTGAAGTCATGATAAGTTTTCGTTAGTTTTACGTAGTTAGTTGATGCGTTAGTGTTCTTAGTGGCAAAAATCGGGTTTGGCAAGGGTTACGGCGAGTTGGTGGAAAACCTAGGAGGCTAATGTGAGAAATTGAGTGTAGAGCTGATTTCTGTCAGCGTGATGGTGCTTAGGATAGAAATTAGAGTAGATTATGAGAATTAGTCAGGAAGATTGGGTGATTTATTGGCCGAGTACGTGGAAGTTTGGAACAGTGTCGTTCGGCCACGTTCAGTTAAGTTGTGAGCATCCGAATGGGAAATGGATGCAACCACGTGATACTAGGTGTTACTCCCCACTTCCCGTAATGCATGAAGGCAAGGGCCAATTGGCCCAACAGGAGGGGAGGAGCTTTGCTACTCCTCGGGTGCATGGCAGCATGAGGCGCGCGACCCGCAATGGGCGCGCGACCCACGAAGACGCACAAGGTGCGCAGGCCATGAAGCAGACATGGGCCAGAGGACAAATCCGTGAAGCTATGCAAGTAAGTGCTAAATTGGCTAAGTGTTGGGCAGGACATTTACTGAGCAGGCAGTTGCACGCACGTGGTGTGCACACGGGGCGCACGCGGTTGCCCGCAGCCGGGGTGTTACGCTCCAGCAAGGCACTGGAATTATGAGCGCACGCAATTGGCGCACATGGAGCGGACACGGACTGGACGCGGCTTGGGGATAGCCGTTGGGGCGTTACGGCAAGTGACATAGCCGTTGGAGCGTGGACATAGCCATTGGTGGGGCGTTACACCTCGGCAGCTAGTCGTTGGCGCGGGCGTTACGAGCGCGCGCGATACGCGGCAGGTACGTGGGACGGACACGGCAGGCCAAATGGGCGCTGGCGCAAGGCGTTGGGCGCAGGAGGCACTCTTCAGTCGGGGCGCGCGGGGCAAACTAGCGACGGAGCCTTGGTGAACGGGGCACGCATTGTTGGCGCGCACGCGGCAGACATTGATGGTGCGCGGCGAGCATCAATGCTGCGCGCAGCAGGCGGGCGGCGGGCATTCAAGGCGCGCGCGCGGCTGACATTCAATAGGGGCATCCAAGGACATTAAGTGAGGGCTGCACATTGATGTCCATTGTAACTTATGGCTGGGCCATTTTGTGTATAAAAACCTCATGAGCCACCAAGCTAAGGGTATCCGAGAAAGGAGTTCCTAGAGCTATTGTGGTGTGCCGTGAGCGAGTTTTCTTGTCTTTTTATTTGGAATAGAAAAGAGGGTTGGGAGGTTTTACTCCCGTAAACACTTGTCTTACTTTCTAGTTCAATTCCGCAAACACCAACGAGGAGGAAGGCTGGTCAAGTCGGGGACTTGGCGTCGCACATCCCACCAAGGAGGCAAAAATTCTAGGTACGAATTTAGGGGTGTGACAACTGGTATCAGAGCTAGGCAGCCACAAATCAATCATGGAATCTCTAGAGCAAGGAACCTTGGAGGCAATTCTTGCGAGGCTCGACGTGTTGGAGAGCCTTGTTGGCACATCAATGGCAACCTCGGAGGATCGGCCATTGTTGGTAGATGTCTGGCTGATGAAGAAGGAAATGGGCAATTTCCAAGCATCGGTAGGGGCAGCCAACTTAGCTATCGAGCAACATGTCACGGACACGGTTGATCGGATAGACAAGGAACTTGCCCAGATAGGCAAGAATGCGTTGGAGGCTCGAGCCGGAGACTAGCTACCTCGGCGGCACAATTCAAGGTACCGGGGCCTAAACCTTACAATGGCAACCGCAATGCGAAGGAATTGGAGAATTTCCTTTGAGACATGAAGCAATACTTCATGGCCGCGAGCATCGAAGAGGAGAGCCAAGTCATGATTGCAAGCATGTACTTGGGTGGCGATGCAAAACTATCGTGGCGCTAAAACCAGAACCGGGAGCCACCTATCGACACATTTGAGGCGCTGGAGACCGAGCTCAAAGACCGATTCTTACCGCTCAATTCGGAATGGACCGCGAAGGAGCCGATAAGAAAGCTACGACAAACGGGCACCGTACGTGACTATGTCCGAAAGTATAGCTCACTTTTACTCGACATTTCAACTTTACATGAGGACGACAAGCTATTCAACTTCATGGCGGGGCTTCAACTGTTGGCACAAGCGGAGTTGAGGCGCCATGGTATGAAGGATGTGCGGACAGCAATCTCCATTGCCGAGAGTCTTGTGGACTACAAGACCACACCTTCAACAGAGCGAAGGAAAGGCAAGGATGACAAGCGCGGAAACAAGGCAAGTGGAGGGAGTTCGGACAAGGGAAAGACAACTCACAAGGCTTCAAGTTCTAAGGGACCTGATCACTCCCAAAAGAAGAAGACAGGGTGCTTTCTATATGGCGGCTCACATTATGCAAGAGAATGCCCGAGGCGCGAGGCATTGTCCGCGGTGTGCACACAAGGGGGTGAATCTGAGGAGGAGCCACGAGTGAACCCCATTCAGCTAGTCAATGCAATATCAAGTGGAGGTGCGGGCCAACACAAAAGGGGTTAATGTATGTCGAAGTAAAGATCCAAAGGAGACGGATCCGAGCAATGTTGGACACCGGGGCGACCAACAACTTCATCTCGAGCGAGAAGGCGAGAGAGCTTGGCTTGGAGCTAGCCAAGTGTGACATGAGAATTAAGGCTGTCAACTTGGGGGCACAGCGTATTAAAGGTACGACTAAACCTTTGATGAGCGTGGGAGAGTGGCGACGGGAGTGTCCAATCATGGTGGTCCCACTAGATGATTTTGAGCTTATTTTGGGGCTCAAATTCTTCCGGCAAGCCAAAGCGATGGTCTCGCCACATCTTGGCGTATTGGTGATCCAAGATGACCTAGCACCATGCATGGTAAAGACAGAGACACGCGGAGGTAACATTATGCAGTCATCTCTTCAACTTAAGGCAGGGCTCAAGAAGGGAGAGACTACCTTTCTGGCGACGTTAAGGGAGGTCAAGGAGGACCAGACTAGCAAGGTGCCTAAAGGAGTGCTACAAGTATTCGAGGAGTACGAGGATGTGATGCCATCAGAGCTACCAAAGAAGCTTCCACCGAGGCACGGTGTGGATCACAAGATTGAGCTAGAACCCGGGGCGGTTCCACCAGCACAAGCACCTTACCGCATGTCACCTCCAGAGTTGGCGGAACTACGGAAGCAATTGGACGAGCTGTTGGAGGCGGGTTACATCCAACCGTCCAAAGCGCCATATGGGGCGCCGGTGCTATTCTAAAGAAAGAAAGATGGGGCGCTTTGGATTTGCATGGACTACCGAGCGCTAGACAAGGTGACCATCAAAAACAGGTACCCGATTCCTAACATAAGTGACCAGTTTGACAGATTGGCGAAGGCGACCTACTTCACCAAGCTGGATCTGCGGTCAGGTTATTGGCAGGTGCGGATTGTGCAGGGTGACGAGGCAAAGACTGCCATAGTGTCGCGCTACGGATCTTATGAGTTCTTGGTTATGCCTTTCGGCCTAACCAATGCGCCAGCCACTTTTTGCAACCTGATGAACGAGGTGCTGTACGACTTTTTGGACCGCTACGTGGTGGTCTACCTGGATGACATAGTCGTCTATAGCGAGTCACTTGAGGAGCACATACAGCATTTGAGGCAAGTGTTCGAGCGGCTGCGGCAGCACTAATTGTATTGTGAAGCGGGAGAAGTGCGAATTTGGCACGGAGGAGATCAACTTCCTCGGTCACTACATTAGGCAGGGTGAGATTCGCATGGATGGTCGAAAGGTGGAAGCGATCAATGGATGGACCGCACCCACCAAGGTAACCGAGTTGAGATCTTTTTTGGGTCTAGCTAACTACTACCGCAGATTCATTGCGGACTACTCTAGAATAGCAAGCCCATTGACAGACTTGTTGAGGAAGGAGCACACTTGGCAATGGATGGACTCATGCCAAGAAGCATTTGAGCAACTCAAGCAAGCGGTGACTTCTGAACCGGTGTTGAAGTTGCCAAATTTTGCAGCACCATTTGAAGTGCACACCGTGCATCGGACAGGGCTATTGGAGGGGTTCCAACACAAGACGGGCATCCAGTGGCATATGAGAGCCGCAAGCTCCAGGGGGCGAAAGAGAGGTATTCGGCCCATGAGAAAGAGATGGTGGCAGTAATCCATTGCCTTATGACATGGAGGCACTATTTGTTGGGAACTAAGCTCGTGGTGGTGACGGACAATGTTGCCAACACATATTTCTGGATGCAGAAGAAGTTGTCAGCCAAGCAAGCACGGTGGCAGGAATTCTTGGCCGAGTTTGACTTCGATTGGTTGCACAAGGCAGGCACCGAGAGTAGGGTGGCCGATGCCCTGAGTCAAAAGACACACGAAGAGACCGTGGCATCCATCACTAAGGTTCAATCTAACCTTGTTGATGAAATCAGGGAAGCTGCAAAGGAGGATCCAGCATATATTCGGATGGCAAGCCAAGTCAAAGAAGGCTTGCTCCGAAGATATTGGCTAGATGACGGCTTGTTGAGAGGCCGAGGCAACCGGATACTTGTTCCTAGTGCGAGAGGCATCCGGCAGCGCATATTGAGGGAGACTCACGACACCCGATGGGCGGGCCATCCTGGCGTCGACAACACTTTTGGCTCGGACTTACACCTGGCCAAGAATGGGAGAAGACATAGAGATGTACGTCAGGACTTGTCTAGTATGCCAAGTAGATAAGACAGAAAGGAAGAAGGAAGCCGGGCTACTTCAACCTCTTCTAATCTCGGAGAAGCCGTGGGATTCGGTTTCAATGGACTTCATCACGGGCTTTCCATCAATAGGGAGGATGGGAACTATCATGGTCATGGTGGATCAGTTCTCCAAGTATGCTATATTCATGGGAGTGCCGAAGGGGTGTTCAGCACACGATGCGGCGGAGCACTTTTTGAAGGGAGTGGTAAAGATATTTGGACTCCCCCGTGAGATCATCAGTGACAGGGATCCGAGGTTCACGGGCAAATTTTGGACAACATTGTTCAAATTATTGGGGACGGAGCTTAAGTTCTCTACAGCAAATCACCCTCACACCGATGGGCAAACGGAGCGCATTAATGCATTACTCGAGGAGTACTTGCGGCATTTCGTGTCGGCTACCCAAAGGAATTGGTTGGAGCTATTGGATGCTGCCCAATTTTCTTATAACATACACAAGTCCTCATCGACCGAGATGAGTCCAGCGGAGCTAACACTTGGATTTCAGCTGGCCACACCACTAGTGATCACACAAAGTAGGGAGGAGCGGGGCTCTTGCCTGACCTCGTATCAATATGGCATGGACCGGAAAGAACTTATTGAGCAAGCCCGAGATAGCTTGGCAAAGGCACAACGTCGGATGAAGAAGTATGCCGATAGGAGGAGGAGGATGCTAAAATTCAAGGAAGGGGACAAGGTTCTTTTGAAACTCACTCCACAACTTTGGAAGAAAGTCAAGGATCGGGGATTCCACAAAGAGCTACTTCCAAGATATGAGGGACCATTTGAGGTTACTAAGAGAGTTGGATCGGTAGCCTATCAATTGCAACTTCCGGAGAGGCTCAAACTCTATCCGACCTTCCATGTAAGTTTTCTTAAACCTTATCATTAGGGGATCGGTTACAAGTGCAAAGGGCCCCACCCGGGGTGCGGGTGGAATTCTCAAAGAAGATCGCCAAAATCCTTGATCACCGAACCATGCGGGGCAGCAAGAAGGATGAGCGGTGAGAGTTCTTAGTGCAATGGGAAGATGAAGAGGAGGCCACATGGGAGAGAGACATCAACCTATGGCAATTCGAGGTCGTCGACTTCATTTGGTGGGGGTGGATTTACTCCCCATTTCCCGTAATGCATGAAGGCAAGGGCCGATTGGCCCAACAGAAGGGTAGGAGCTGGGCTACTCCTCGGGTGCGCGGCAGTATGAGGCGCGCGGCCAGCAATGGGCGCGCGGCCCACGAAGACGCACAAGGTGCGTAAGCCATGAAGCAGACATGAGCCAGAGGGCAGATCCGTGAAACTATGCAAGTAAGTGCTAAATTGGCTAAGTGTTGGGCAGGACATTTACTGAGCAGGCAGTTACACGCACGCGGTGTGCACACGAGGCGCACGCGGTGCGCGCAGCCGGGGCGTTACGCTCCAGCAAGGCACTGGAATTATGAGCACGCGCAGTTGGCGAACACGGAGTGGACACGGACTGGAAGCACCTTGGGGATAGCCGTTGGGGCGTTACAGAAGGTGACATAGCCGTTGGCGCGCGGACATAGCCGTTGGTGGGGCGTTACACCTCGGCAGCTAGCCGTTGGAGAGGGCTTTACGAGCGCGTGCGATACGCGGCAGGCACGCGGGACGGACACGGCGTACCAGATGGGTGCTGGCGTTGGGCGTTGGGCGCGGGAGGCACTCTTCAGTCGGGGCGCGCGGGGCAGACTGGCGACGGAGCCTTGGTGCACGCGGCACGCATTGATGGCGCAAGGCGAGCATCAATGCTGGGCGCAGCAGGCGGGCGGCGGGCATTCAAGGCGCGCGCGCGGCTGACATTCAAGAGGGGCATCCGAGGACATTAAGTGAGGGCTGCACATTGATGTCCATTGTAACTTATGGCTGGGCCATTTTGTGTATAAAAACCTCATGAGCCACCAAGCTAAGGGTATCCGAGAAAGGAGTTCCTAAAGCTATTGTGATGAGCCGTGAGCGAGTTTCCTTGTCTTTTTATTTGGAATAGAAAAGAGGGTTGGGAGGTTTTGCTCCCGTAAACACTTGTCTTAATTTTTAGTTCAATTCCGCAAGCACCAACGAGGAGGAAGGCTGGTCAAGTCGGGGATTTGGCGCCGCACATCCCACCAAGGAGGGAAAAATTCTAGGTGCGAATTCGGGGGTGTGACACTAGGCATCCTCCGGAACCCGTATTTTGTATCGTTCAATTCGGACGAGTATTGAAGAAGTTGTGAATTTTCGAAGATAGACGGAAATTTGTGCGGGATTTTGGGTTGAGCGGAGAGTTTTGGTTTTGATGTGGATTAGGACTTTCAAGTTAAGGAATTATGAATTTGACGGGTTAGGATTTGAGGATGTATAATTTTATAGGTATTCTAGTTAGAGCACCAAGTTACGAAACGCGAAAAGATTTCAAGAACGACAGGTAAGGAGTGGAACGTATGCGATTTGCCTTCGGGCCTACACCTTGGAATTGTAAGATTGTTTGTTTGCTTGCTGGTTTGTTTTGTTGTTTGAGTAGTGCATTCGTGATTGTCATACATCATGGTTTTGAATTACGAAATACGAGTTTTAAGCATGTTTTGAAATGTGTATGTGAAACGTAACCAGATAGGAAAAGACTTGCCACGCATTGGTGAACGCCTCGTCGTTAACGTGCTACTGAGAGAGCACTAAGGTTCCCATGGATTAAAGTACGTAATGTGACACGGTTTGCAAACGCCTCATCATTAACGTGCTATTGAGAGCACTAGAGGGTTCAACGATGTAATAACCCAGAAATTTTAGATTTTAAATCTAATTTCTGAAATTTTTAATTTAATCTCGGTTGGAGTTTTGAGAAATATTTTAATGGGTAAATTAAATTATACAACTCGGAGTTTTGTTTTGTGATGGTTTTCAAGATTTTAAGTAGGGAGGAAGAGAATTTAATGAAGTTACGGACGATAGAAACACGTGAGGGCGCTTTGGTAATTTAACTAATTAAAATTAAAAAATAATGATAATATGTTAAGTGGAATGGCTTCACAAAGAAGCCATCCCACTTCGGTGTTCTGCAACCCGAATGCCCGAGAAGTAGAGGGAGACGTGAGGGAGAGAGAGCGATCGACAGCTGAGATTTTTAGTCTTCGATCGGTGGACGACGAGCTCGAGTGTGTGAGCGAAACCGCAGCCGAGTGTTGCTTCTCCGATGAACCGAGGTTGTTCAGTTCAGCAGCTCGAACTCCCGAAGTGAGAGCCGAGAGTTTTCTGCCGACGATCGCGAGGAGTAGTCCCCATTCGATTCTGTTGCCGGCAACCGAACACTCTGATTTTTGTCTTCTTCCATTCCTCACACCCGAGTGCCGAACGACACACCCTGTAAGTCTCTCTCTCCCTCTGTTGTCCTGTCCGGTTTGGCCAAGAGTAAGGTTCGGCTTCCCTCCATTTTCTGTGAATTTGGCTACAATGTTTGAATGGATTAGGAGGGTGAGCGTGTGTGTTAGTGGATGGGCAGTAGGAGACTGGTGAGACGGAGAGAAACCGAGGGAGAAGGTTGAGCCAAAATTTGGATTTTGTGCTTCAAATAGGTTGTTAGAGGCACGTATGGCCGCTGGAATCGTTCGATTCCGATATCCGACGCGAAAGTTATGTCGTCGGAAGTTTATGTCAGATTTTGGTCCGATTCAAATTAGTGAGCATTTTTCGTAGAATTGTGACGTGTGATAGTAGCATGGCCGTTTTTTATGGGTAAAACTAGTTTTGAGTGAGTTTTGGTTGAAGAAAACAAAAATGTGAAAATTGGATAAGAAGGGGCAGATTTGGTTTCGGGGTTTTCCACCAAGCTATGGCTTACCGTTTTAAAATTCGCCTCAGTATGTTAAACTAGGTTTATAGGGGAACGTTTAGCCTCTTGAATCACTTGATTCCGTTAAAGGACGCAAAAGTTATGCGCGTCCAAACTTTAGGCTGGTTTTCGGTCGAACCTAACTTGATGACCCGTTTTAGTTGGAATTTCATGGGATTAGTTAAGAGATGTTATTTTTAGCTATTTGGTGAATTTTGAAATAAATACTGATGAGTGATTGGTTGTGTTTTAGGTTGAGACACTTTGTGGAGAAGCTGAGCGTCGAATGAACTTAGGACACCAGGTAAGTAGTGCATGCATGTGGTTTGCCCAAGTGGGCCTACACTGTAGAACTTTAGGATTTATGTTATTGATTGTGGTGTGCGTGCGTATTGTTTGACATGCATCATATTTTAAAAAGAGAACGAAAATGATTTTAAGCATATTTTGAGTAAGTGATGAGATGCGTGGCGGTGGTACCGCGGATCTTGCTAGTGTGTGGGCCGGTGCGTAACCAATTGGGGATTTCACTAGAGGAGTGGGCCGACTAGGCCGTCACGCGGCGTGTATGTGTTGACGGTGAAGGTGATGGGCAGTGGTACCGCGAATCCTACTAGTGTGTGGGCCGGTGCAATACCAGTCGCGGATCCCGCTCGAGGAGTGGGCCGGCTGGGCTATCGCGAAACATGTGTGTGGCAACTGTGCCCCTGTGCTACGGAGGCTGGGACGGGGGCGACGTGTCAGGGTGTAGTGTGGCGCGAGGTACACCCTCACCCTGATGTGGTTGTCGTGTGGTGATGCGTGTGTGTAGCTTGTGGGCCTCATTGCTGGGAAGTCCGAGACGGTGGCGACGTGTCAGGGTGTAGGGTGATGTTAGGTTCCTCCTTACCTTGGTGCGGCTACACTACGCGTCACAGATGTGACAACATGAGTATGAGTGTAGAGACTGCATGTGATAGGATTGCATTGTCGGCTTTTACTTTCATATCACATTACTTACTGAGCGTTAAGCTTATGTTGTGTGTTCTATGGTGTAGGTGTTGACGATATTGCTAGTGAGCCTCGAGAGTCTAGTCCTGAGGCATAGGATGGTTGGCGGCATGCGCCCGAGTACCGGATGACAGATTTTGTTAGGGCGACCCGACCCGTGGGGATGGTAGGTGGTGGCTGGGTTCGTTGTGGGTATTTTTCTTTTGCTGTGTTGATGTGCAGTCGATGAGATGCGTTGTATATGCGTCAGTGTATAGATGTTTATGAAGTGCGTGTGATTTTGGTGACTTACGCAGATATTTTACATGTAGACGCTTGGAATTACTTTGTATTGTGGATTTTCTTCACTTGTAGTTGATGGATTTGTTGCTTTTAAATTTTGATTTGGTTATGGAGTTATCTCTGGGTGGTTGATGGATAAATATTTCTAGTTTTCTGGTGAACTGTGTGCAGGGTTTTATTTTTAGGATAGTCAGTTTTTAGCCGTTACTCTGCCGAAATTTTTGGAGGGGATTGGGAGTCGAAAGGATATGGAATAGGTTGGGATGTGTACAGTGAGTACTTGAGAAGTGTGGATGAGCGTGAGAGTGCGGCGTGATCGCAGGTGCACGGGGTACGCGGCCCTGCGGGTGCTCATGAGTCGTGCTGTGCCGGATGAGGGCGTGCGTGCAGACGTGTGGTACGGAGGCAGGGTGCGTGGGGCACGCGGCGCTGTAAACGTGCGCGTGATGCGGTGATGTTGAGTTGGTGCACGTGGCACCGCGAGGGTGCTCGCGGGGTGTCGAAGTGGGGACGTGAGTGCGCAGTACCGAATTGTGTAGTTCGAGGGGTGCGTTGGATTCTTTCCTAGGATTTCGAGTCTTGCCGTTTTTATCTTAAAACTATTTTAAATTGTTTTCTTTTTCGCTGCATATTTTTATACGAAGGATTTCGTGTTCCCTCTTTGGGGCGCGGGTTGTTTTTTTCGAATCGAGTCGAAAAAATTTTCATACTCACAAATGTTCTTTTGAAGATGATTTGAAACCGAAAGTACTACAAAACTGAGTGAGTTGTGTCAAGTTTTAGTGTGTCATAATGTGTAGATGTACTGTAGTGCACCGGGAACGTGTGAGTTCTTGAGACGTTACAAACGATTTATGTTAGGAGGAGGTTACGTAGGGCCGTTCCGTGTGCAAACATGATGTGTGCCTCTAGCCTCACTCCATGTGTTATGGATTGGCCGTCCCGAGTGAGGAAGGGATAGGTGCTAGCTTGACTCACACATGAAAGTGAAAGAAGAAAATAACGAAACGAAAAGAAAACAGAGTTAAGTATAGAAACTGCATGAGTAGGGGTTGAGTTATGCATTGGTTTTTAAGTTCACATTTCCATACTTGCTAAGCATTAGGCTTACGTTTTGTGTTCCTTGGTGTAGGTGACGACGAGGTATCTGGTGAGTTGCTAGGTGATAAGCGGGCCTAGATCAGAGTTGGCAGGAGATGTCGCATGCCGATGTAGAAAAATGTTAGGGTGACACGACCATGGCAGGAAAGAGGGGGTAATTTTTTTATGTGTTTTGAGTCGGATAGAGTTATGTAGATTTTTAAGGAATTTAGGTGGTGCACAAAGAGTGCAATGGATAATTGAAGTAGGATATTGATGTTTTGAAATTTACTTGAAGAAAGTATGTTTTTAAATAATAGGTGTTATTTCGTGAATTTGATCGAGGGGATATGTTTGTGTGTTTGATTTTCTTTTGAACTGGTGATTTTACTGATACTGTTGTGAGGTGTCGACCGAAGTCGATATGTGTCGACTGGCCAGTGAAAATGTGAGAGGAGTGTCGATCGCGAGGATCGATCTGTGACAGGCAGAGCCGAAGCAGGTGTCGACCCCTGGTTGTGGGTGTCGACCGGTCTGTGTAAAAATAGTAGCAGTAATGACCGCGAGGATCGACCTGCACGGACAAAGAGGATGGAAGTATTGACCAGTGAAAGCGGATGTCAAACCCTTTCTGAGATGGGCATAGAAGTGTCGATCGGTGTTCTCGGGGTCGACCGCGGAGAAACCCTAGACGACTCAGGTGTCGACGGATGCCTATAGGTGTCAACCGAAAGTCTTTGTTTTAGGTTTAACAAAATGGAATTTTATCTAAAGTGAATTTAATTGAATTTCAGCTGCAGAGCTGTTAAAAATATTCTCAGAAACGGCGTTTTAAATCGAGGAATAAAAATTTTAAATTTACACAAATTTTATGAGACAAATGTAAGGATTTGGTATCGGAACAGTAGCGAACCGGAAACGGGTTGGTTTTCGGGGCGTTACAAGTACACTCGTGGATGGTCCGGCCAGCTGTTAGGGTGTTTTGACCATGGTGGACACAGGTACGGGTTTTAGGCTTTAGTCGGAATCGTTTTGAGTCGGTTTTGAAAAGTAAATGAACTTCAAACTTTTAGTAGTTGTTTTGAAGTACAAGGTCGATTTTGAGTTGGGTTGTAAGTGCACGTTTTGTGTTATTTTTAGCATTGAGTTGAAGCTTGATTGTTTTTTAGAAAGTTTAAGGTTTTTTGTCAAATTTATGTGAAGGAAGTGTCGACCTATTGGCTTAGTAGTCGACCAATCCTAGTAAGTGTCGACCTGTGTGCATGAGGTGTCGACCGAAATAAGTAAATGGCGACCACGAGGGTCGACCGACGGAGACAGAACCATATCAGGTGTCGACCTGTGTGTGGAAGTGTGGTCTAGTTAGTGTAAAGATGGTAGTAGTGTCCGCCGCAAGGTTCGACCGATGGAAACAGAGAAGATTAAGGTGTCGATTTGTGCATACAAGTGTCAACCGATAGGCGTGATAAGCAAGAGGTGTCGACCACTAGGGTCGACCGATGCAAACACAGGCATCCGAGGTGTCGACCGATGAGTATAGGTGTCACCCGCTTGGGTGCAACATGGGTCAAGTGTCGACCGCAACATCCAGGGGTCGATCAAAAATATCTTTTAATGTTTTCAAAACTTGAAATTTTATTTAAACTTATTTTGATCGAAGTCTTCCACTATGATGTTTTCAAACGTTTTAGAAAATGTTGTTTTAAGTTAGTAAACAAAGTTTTTAACCTTTCGAAAAATTATACCCGGATTTTTGAGTATAAGTACGGTTAGCGATCCGGGTTCGAGGACGACTCGGGGGCGCTACAGAGATGGTATCAGAGCAGAGCGAACCGAAAACCGTGTGAGTTTTTGGGGCACTATAGAGAGTGAGTAGTAGTAGTGAGTGTACTGGAAATGTGTGGGTTTTCGAGGCGCTACAAAGGTAAGGACTTAGAACCTCGAGTGGATGGAGAAAACGGTTGACGAGGGATGTCCATGGTGTGAGCTTGTGGCTGTAAAATGATTTTGACATGTGGGTTATCTCGAGTTATACTTTTAGCAAAACGTATGTATTTAGTTTTAAATGTTTTGATGAAAAGAATTTGTTAGTTAAAACGTTTGATTCAAATCTAGCTTTGATTTAAATTCATTTCGATAGATTGGTTTAACTTTATGTTTAGGTCTTCCACTACGTATAGTAAAATGATATCATTTTTATAAGTTGATTTAAAATGATATTATTATACATGTTTAGGGTTGAATTAAAGGATGAAATGGTAGTAGAATGTATAGAAGTTTAAAGAAAGAAAAATAGGGGGAAGAGAGTGGGAGTGTATAGAAGTTTAAAGAAGGAAAAATAGGGGGAAGAGAGTGGGAGCAGGGTTGCTGATCGATCGCCACATTTGTAGCGTTCTGATTCGGGTTCAAAATCGGCACTTGAGAGGGTGCCGATCGATCCCTCAATAGTGAGAGATCGATCAACCCCTGGGGTGATGTTGGCGATTGCTCATAGAGTGTGAGACGATCGATCGGCCAGGAATTGGCACTAGAGGAGGTGCCGATTGATCGCTTAATGTTGAGCGATCTATCGGCCCTTGTTGAATGGGAGCTCACATTCTGGAATGCCAGAACGTGTGCCAATCAATCAACTACAAGGCTGTCGATCTGTCGGTTGGAAATGCCGACCAATCACCACGGTTGTGGCTTTCTGATTTGGGTTCAGAATCGGCACCCGATCGCTCAATGGTGACCGATCGATCGGCCCCTGGGGTGATGCTAGCGATCGCTCACAGAGCTTGAGTCGATCGATCGACCAAGAATCAGAAACAGAGGGGTGCCGATCGATGGCACAATGTTGAGCGATCAATTAGCCCTTTGGAGATCAGCACCAAAGGAGGTGCCGATCGATTGCTCAATGTTGAGCGATCCATCGACCGTTGTTGAATGGGAGCTCACGTTTTGGAATGCTAGAACGTGTTCTAACCGATCCGCTACTTGTGCCGACCGATTGACCATATGCACTATTCACAACAGTAAGAAAATTTTACTAACGTTTTCAACGAAGTTTTACAAATAAAGTTTAAACGTTTTTACTCCTTTTTAAAGATGTAAAAATATTTTTCAAGAATTTTCTTACAAAATTTTACGAAAAGTTAAATTAGTAACAGTCGAACTATGGGTCGTTACACCATCAATTCGTTAGTCTAATAATATTTTTGATAATATAATTTAATTTAAATTGTGATATGTTTTGGAAAAATATTTTATGTTATATATATATATATTGTTAGTTTGTGTTTACATGACATGAAACTGTGATCGAAATTAAGTTAGATATTTGGATTATGATTTACTTAAATTATGCATTTTTCATTTTTATTTAATTTGTATTTTACAATAGAGATCTGATACTACAAGGTCATTGATAAAATATTCGTCAAAGATTTGATCTACTGCCAAAACAAATGGTTGTGCACAAACAAATACGAATTCATAAATTTGATTTTGTGAAATTTTGACGATAATCATTTGAATGAGACAGTTTAACCTTCTTCAACAAATTTTTTGCTTAAGAAGAGAAAGAGATTCCAGAAACAAGTCAAAGGTAAAGGAGGCCAACAAAAATGAGCCCAAAATCTCGAGAAAAAGAACAAGTCAAACAAGAAAAATTAAACTCTCTTAAGCTCAAAGGAAAATGTTTTCATCGTGGGGTAGATGGTCATTGGAAGAGAAACTTCAAGTAGCATCTCGATTAAATCTGTTACAACAACAATTGTTGATCCACGAGGAACAGAAAATGTAACGCCCCGAAAATCTACCCGTTTCCGGTACGTCCACTGCTTCGATAGCACATCTTTAACGCCCCGAGTCGTCCCCGGACCCGGGTCGCCAACGTACACTTACTTTTTTCCTCAACAATTCTAGACAAAATTTAAACTTTCGGTTCCTCGACTCAAAATGCTGTCTTTGAAAAATATTTAAGAAAAGTCGCAGGGAAAAACTCATTTAAAATCGTTTTAATTAAATTTCACCTTTTAAGACGTGAAAATAAGGAGACCGGTCGACACTTGCTAACGCCGGTCGACACCTAGGTCGTCTCAGGTTTTTATCAGTCAACACTGGCGAACGCCGGTCGACACCGCATTTCCCTCTTGTCTTCTTAGTGGTCAACACTAGGAATCATCGGTCGACACTTTTACTGTAACACCCTGTATTTTCACAGTATCGATTTTGGGTGTCGAGACGATAGACGAAGGGATTTTGGTCGGAATGGAAAGGGAATTATTTCAAGGCTAATGGCAGAGAGAAAATCTTAGGAATCCGACTGGAAACAAATTGAAAAGCCATTAGATTAAAAGATTAAAGTATGAGGGCAAAAAGGTAATTAGCTTATTATTATTTTATTTATATATTTTTAACATGTGAGGAAGGAGAGGGTCCCCCCCGCCCCCCCCCCCCCCAAGTTATTCTCCTTCCCACCCTCCGCGCGAGCTTTCTGTTTCTCTCCTTCCCGCGTTTTAATCGTGGTTTTCTCCTTCATTTCAATGGTTCAAGGTAAGCTTAAGAAGTTTATGGTTGAATGTTGGTTTAGTGTCAGAGTTGGGGAGAGATTTGATGGATGGGGATTAGGGCTTTAGTGTTGGAAGGTTCGTTTGAGTTGTTATTGATCGTTGTAGCAGTGTTGACGAAAAATGTGATAGAGTGGCGAGTGATGTACTGAGTTTTGTGTAATGGTCGGGGAAGGGAGATTTTGACCTTAGGGTCTACTTTGTTTTTGGATTTCGCCTTTGCTGTGGAGTGTTGTGCTATTATGGTAATTTTAGTACGTAAGTATAGTAGTGGGATCAGTTTTGACGGGAAGACGATTTTGTTGTAGGTTAAGCAGGTTTTGGGTGAGACGAGCACCACGGAAAGCTAGGATGCCAGGTAAGTAGTGTATGCATGCGTTTTGCCCATGTGAGCCTACACCAAGGAATGTTAGGTTGTGTGGGTCGATTGTGATGTGGGTGTGTATTGTTTGACATGCATCATGTTTTTGAAACGGGAACGAAAATGAATTTGTGCATAGATTTATGTGCGAGTGCAAAGCGCGAGGTGTCGCGAGGACAATGGGTGTGTGGGTAGCTAGGCCCCGTTGCTGGAGAAACCGGGACGGTGGCGATGTGCTACGGTGCGATGTGGCGAGTGCGTCTAGCCTCACCTTGGCATGGCTGCCGCAGTGTACATGTGGTGGTGTGTAACTATGGCCTCGTTGCTGGAGGAAATGGGACGATGGCAACGTGTTAGAGGGTGGTGTGGCGAGTGCGTCAATTCTCACCCTAGAATGGTTGTGGTGCGCAGAGTGATGCATGGGTACGGATTGAGGGTCTCGTTGCTGGAGAAACTGGGACGATGGCGACGTGTCAGGGTGTGAGGTGGCGAGAGAGTCCAGTCTCACCATGGTGCGGCCGTGCCACGCGGCGCTAGTTGTGACAACATGAGCGAGAACGTAGAAACTGCATGTGATAGGATTGCATTTTTTTTTTACGATTCATACTACATTACTTACTGTACACTTATGTTGTGTGTTCCGTGGTATAGGTGCAGAGATTCTTGCAGATAACTTGCCAGAGCCTAGACAAGAGGAGTAGGCGGTTGACGGAGTACTATCGTGTGTCGGCAGGTGGAGCTTGTCGCGGCAGTCCGATCTGTGGGTGCAGCCGGGAGGTAGGTTTCTAGGAGCTGTGTTTTGAGAGGTCTATGTAGAGGGTGTGGGTTTTGAGGCATAGATAAATGTGAATGTTAATAGTCGGGATTGATGTATAGGTGCATTTTTGAACTATTTGAAAGAGTTGAAATGTATGATTCAGGTTCCAATCGGTGGTTTTAATTTGCGGAAGTTTTCGTGTTCTGTTTATCTTGGAACTGCTGTTATTTTTAGGTTGAAGGTGTGAAGTGTCGACCGAAGTCCATAGGTGTCGACCGGTCAGTGTAAATTGGAGGACGAGTGTCGACCGCGAGGTTCGACCTAGGCGGGTAGAGGAAAATAAGGTGTCAACTGGGGCGGGCAGAGGGAAATAAGGTGTCGACCGGCGACTGTGGGTGTCGACCGGTCAGTGTAAATTCGATGAGAGTGTCGACCGCGAGGGTCCACCTGCGCGGGCAGAGAGGGTCAAAGTGTCGACCTGCGTAAGCAAGTGTCGACCACTCGCAGAGCTAATCTAAGAAGTGTCGACCGGTGATTCCTAGTGTCGACTGGCGTGAAGACCCGAGGGGCACGCGGTGTCGATCAGCGTTTGCCAGTGTCGACAAATGGAAAACCCGAGATGACCCAGGTGTCGACCGGCGTTTACAAGTGTCAATCAGTCCCTGTATTTCTATGTTTTAAAAAGGCGAAGTCTATTTAAACAAATTTTAAACGCGTTTTCCGCTACGGCTTTTCATAAATAGTTTTCAAAGAATACGTTTTGAATCGAGGAACCAAAAGTTTTGGAATTTTGTAAGAAATTGTCGAGATGAGAAGCGAGCGTATGGTTGACGACCCGGGTCTTGTGACGACTCGGAGGCATTAAAGATGTGGTATTTGAGCAGTGAACGTACCAGAAATTGGTAGGTTTTCGGGGATTTACAGATATGGTATCAGAGCCTTTAACCAACCAGAAGAGTGGCCGACGAGGATGTCGGACCCCTCGAAGAAGGGGGTGAGATTGTGAAGGCAAGAGGGCCTGTTATAATTCCCACACCGCTTTGGGGAAAATGGTAGAAGGGACGGTTAATAGGTGGGAAGATGATATGTTACGAGTGTAGGAGTCACGGGGTCGACGTCGTTCGATGGATCTCCTAATACCAACAGCCGATGCATGAGAGTGCTCTACCAACTGTAAGTATTTCTTAGAGCCCTAGTAGTTTTGTTTTAGACTCATTAGATGTTGTGGTGTACAGGCTTCGCGATATGGTTAAAGAGACATGTAGACCGGTAGGTGATATGGATGATGCCGTTAGACAGCTTACTGAGTTGGTGAACCGCCAATCACTACAGTTAGAGCGGTTAATGAGTAGAGAGGACCAGGGTCAGTCCAACGCCCAAACTTAAACGGATCGTGGGGGTGATAGGTTGCACAGGCTTAGACCCCCAGTCTTCGACGGAGCTACTTTGGACCCACTCAGTGCTGAGGAGTGGATTCGAAGTATGTAAGACATGATGGATTACGCCAATGTAGAGGAACAGGACAGGGTATCCAGAGCGGCATTCGACATCGCCATGGATTCTCGATTTTGGTGGGATTAGGTGAGGGCGACCACCGATGTAAAGTCCATGACCTGGGAGGAATTTAAGACGACATTCTTCAGCAAGTATTTTAGCCATTCAATCAGAACCCAAAAAGTGATGGAGTTTGCCAAGTTGAGGCAGACAGGTACAGTGGCCGATTATGAGAGGCAGTTCAAGGCGTTATCGCGGTTTGCTAGTCATCTGGTGAGCCTGAACGAGAACAAAGTGCATCAATTTGTAAAGGGCCTGAAGCCGGACATATATATGGGTATGCGAATAGCTGAGACTCGAGGGGTACCTTATTAGGAGGTGGTGGCAAAGGCGTTAGACATTGAGTAGGCTACGACGAAACTTCCTAGTTATAGAGAGTTGCCTAGGGAACAGCCTAATAGGTATTTTAAGAAAGTATTGCCACTATCGAGCCGAGAGGAGTTGTCTCAGTGAAAGGGCCTGAAGAGGTCAAGTGACAGCTCCGGCAGTCAGGAGAGCAACAAGCGGCCTCAGGGACCTGGGTCCCTACGCATGACAAAATTCACTATTATTCATAATAATAGTGACACGCGTTATCCACGTGATTTTAAAACTATTTTAAAATCATAAAAACCATGAATTTTGATCGTTAGTTTAAAAGAAAAATATTTTTGAGAATATGTATTTTTCAAAATATAAACAATTTACATTGAGAAAAATTATTAGATTTATATTCTGTAGTAATAAAGAAAAATACCTCTTGTAGAAACGTTTTTACTCAGGTATTCCCGTCTGATCTTAACAGCTTTAACTCAAGATCAAATATTTTTCCCGAACACTTTGAAACCGTCGAGTCTTCTCTGAAGATCTTTACACTTGAATTTCCTGACATGTGGGCGTCCAGCTTTCTAGGATAATACATTCTTATATTTGTGGAGAGACGTGTTCTCAACACATGAGACGTCTCTCTTCGATTTTAGAAAACGTTTTTCGAAAATCGAATACGGGAAAGGTCACACATTTTCTCTCAAAGGGATTAGTCTATCTTTTTCTCCTTTTGTCTTCACTTTTCACTTCTATACTATCCCATCACATTTGACAATTTTATAGATCTATTATAAAACAAATTTCAGATTTATTTTAATAAAAACTAATTTTTAAAAAATAAATCTTATCTAATTAAATCTAATTTGATTAGTAGTTGATTTGCCTAATAAACCAATTTATTAGTCAATCGTAGATCAAATATAATCTGATCAGATTTTTTAGATCTACTTATATTCAAAATTTTAAAATCTGATTTGATAGTTTGTTGAATAGTCAACTTCAATTTAAATTTGAAGATCAAATCTCATCCGATGAGATTCTTCAAATTTAATTCAAATCCCTTTAAAACAATTTCATCTAATGAGATATTTTATTTTGACTTCAAAATAGAAAAACTATTTATATATTTTGAATCATAATATATTCATTTGAGTGTTTATAAATGATTAATAATAATTAATCATTTATATATTTATTCTTATAATATAGAAATTAAATAGTGATATAAGATGGCAGAGGGACCGATGGACCTATAGTACTAAGCTCCAATAATATTTGTTAATTAATATAAACTCTTTATATTAAATAATACAATTATTAACTCTAGAGTAATTTCACTAAATACCTTTGAAATGTAATCTATGTATTCCAACTCTGTCTGGGATCTTGTAGATTTACCTGAAGGGGTAAAATCCATTTGGTGTAAATGGATCTACAAGAGGAAACTTGGAGTAGACAGAAATGTAGAGACATTCAAAGCTAGACTGGTGGCTAAAGGTTATACCTAAAAAGAAGGGATTGACTATGAAGAAACCTTCTCACCAGTAGCAATGCTTAAGTCTATTCATATTTTGCTTTCCATAGCTGCTCATTATGACTGAGATTTGGCAGATGGACTTTAAGATGGCTTTTTTGAATGGCCATCTTGAGGAGACTATTTATATGGAGCAACCAGAGGGTTTTATAGCACAAGATGCAAAGCAAAAAGTTTGTAAATTGCATAAGTCTATTTATGAACTCAATTAAGCATCCAAGTCATGGTATATGAGATTTGATGATGCGATCAAATCTTATGGATTTTTCAATGTCTTGATGAGTCTTGTGTATACAAGTTCTTTAAAGAAAAGCAAGTGGTTTTTCTGATTCTTTATGACGATGACATTTTACTTATTGGAATAATATAAGATTATTATCTGACATAAAAGCTTGGTTGGCTAAGCAATTCCAAATGAAAAATTTGAGAGAAGCAAACTATATTCTTGGAATTTGTCTATTTAGAGATCGTAAGAATAAGATGTTAGCCTTGTCCTAGGCATTGCATATTAACAAGATCCTTGCCAGATATTCAATGCAGAACTCTAAGAAGGGTAATTTACCTTTTCGTCATGGAGTTACTCTTTCTTATAAGCAGTGTTCTGACACACCTCAAAAGGAAGAGGATATGAGACGCTATCCATATGCATCAACAATTGGTAGCTTGAAGTATGCTATGTTATGCAAAAGACCTGACATTTGCTATGCAGTAGAGATAGTTTGCCATTTTCAGTCTAATCCAGGATTAAATCACTAGATAACAGTCAAACACATTCTCAAGTATCATAGGAGAACGAGAAATTATATGCTTGTATATTCTGGTAGGGATATGATTCCTAAAAGATGTACTGATTCTGATTTTCAAACTGATATAGATGATCGAAAGTCGATATCTGGATCAGTATTTACTCTTTGTGGTGGAGCCATCATTTGGAGAAGTACCAAACAAGGAGGAGTTTCTGACTCGACCATGGAAGCCGAATACATAGCTGCTTCAGAAGCAGCTAAAGAAGCTGTATGGCTCCGCAAGTTCTTTAGTGATCTAGAATTTGTTTCAGATATGAATAAACCACTCACACTTTATTGTGATAATAGTGGTGCAGTGGCGAATTCTAAAAAACCTAGAAGCCACAAAAGGTCAAAGCATATAGAAAGGAAATATCATTTAATAAGAGAGATCGTGCAACGTGGAGACGTCGCCGTTTAAAGATTCCAACCACTGAGAATCTTGCTGATCCCTTCACAAAGACGTTGCCTGCAAAGAGTTTCAATAAACATCTTGAAGGATTAGAGATTAGAGATTAGAGATTAGAGATATGTCCATTTGCTTTAGGGCAAGTGGGAGATTGTTAGGAATATTGTGCCCAACAAACAAATGTTATGAACATTTTTTTGCTGTAATTAATGAATAACTTTTATGATTAATTTTAATGTTTACATTATTTGATATGCTTTATAAATTCCAAGAAAAATTCTTGATTATTTGTGCAATTTTAAATTTACTTATATATATTGATATATGTGGGATTAAATTTAAAAAGAAATAATCGTATTGGTCATGACTTATATTTGAAGTATAGGATCTTCAAATTAATAAAGTCATAAATACAATTCACTTCGTTGAGAATGTATAGTCATATCCCGACTATATATGTAGTGACATAAAGTGATTATATTTTATATAATATGATTATATAAGATTGAACCAGATGAAATTATATCGTTCTTATAATATCCGTTAAATAAAGAACAATTAATTTTATCATAATGATGGTCATATATGTATGATCTTAATTCATTGTATTTAGTAGACTCCTATTTCATTTCAATTTATTCTTTGATTTACTTGGTAAAATTCTGTATGAGTTACATTACATAAACTTTGTATTTTGGAAATAAATTAAATTAGTAGCTGGGAATACTAACATTGATATAATGAAATCTATAATACAAGATTCTCTTGTTTGTTAGTTCAGCGATTGAATAATTAGCGCGCAATTCATAAATGTTATGAATTAATTATTCAATTAAGAACTAATGGTAGTCAAAGATAAAGATGTAATATGAGAAGTTAACGGATATTATACCTATCTCTATTACGAACCTTAATGGAGGATTAATACATATGTAATGACTATATCAATGGACATTACTTTGAATAAATATACTCTATAGTTCTAAGAGTGCAACTCTAAGTATTTAGTGTAATTAATCTAGAGTTAATAATTGTGTTATTTAATATAAAGAGTTTATATTAATTAACAAATATTATTGGAGCTTAGAACTATAAGTCCATCGGTCCCTCTGTTATCTTATCACTATTTAATTTCTATGTTATAAGAATAAATATATAAATGATTAATTATTATTAATCATTTATAAACACTCAAATGAATATATTATGATTCAAAATATATAAATAGTTTTTATATTTTAAATTCAAAATAAAATATCTCATTAGATGAGATTATTTTAAAGGGATTTAAATTAAATTTGAAGAATCTTATTAGGTAAGATTTGATCTTCAAATTTAAATTGAAGTTGATTATTCAACCAACTATCAAATCAGATTTTTGAAATTTGAATATAAGTAGATCTGAAAAATTTGATCAGATTATACTTGATTTACGATTGATTTATAGTTTGTTGATTATTTAAAAGTAAATATGAAGAATCTCATAAGATGAGATTATCTTAAAAATTATTTTTAAAAATATATTATAAAACTGTTTTTAGATTATATGATTAATCGATAAATTGATTTATCAGATAAATCAACTGCTAATCAAATTAGATTTGATTAGTTAAGATTTATTTTTTAAAAATTAGTTTTTATTAAAATAAATCTGAAAATTTATTTTAAAATAGATCTATAAAACTGTCAAATGTGATTGGACATTTGAGAACTGAAAAAGGAAGACAAAAGGAGAAAAAGCTAGACCTAATCCCTTTGAGAGAAAATGTGTGACTTTTCCCGTATTCAGTTTTAGGAAAACGTTTCCTAAGATCGAAGAGAGACGTCTCATGTGTTGAGAACACGTCTCTTCACAAATATAAAAGTATGTTATCCTTGTAAGTTGGACGTACACACGTAAGAAAATTTAAGTGTAAAGATTTTCAGAGAAGACTCGACGGTTTCAAAGTGTTCGGGAAAAACACTTGATCCTGAATTATGGCTGTTAAGATCAGACGGTAGTACCTTAGTAAAAGCGTTTCTACAAAAAGTATTTTTCTTTATTACTACAGAATCTAAATCTAATAATTTTTCTCAATGTAAATTGTTTACATTTTGAAAAATACATATTTCTCAAAAATATTTTTCTTTTAAACTAACGATCAAAATTCAAGGTTTTTGTTATTTTAAAAATGTTTTAAAATCACGTGGCTAACGCGTGTCACTATTATCATGAATAATAGTGAATTCCGCCATGCGTAGGGAACACGAGAACCAACCGTTTCCGGTGTGCCCAAAATGCCAAAAGAGTCACCCCGGTGAGTGCAGGGGAGGTGCAAGGCGATACTACAACTGTGGCGAGGTGGGCCACATGTCCCGGGAATGTCAAAAGCCGCGACAGAATTGGTGCTTCAATTGCAACGAAGTGGGGCATTTTGCTAGGAGCTGCCCAAATTTGAGTAAAGCCCCAACGCGAGTGACACCAAGAGTTTTCACCCTCGTTGAGCCGGACGATGCCGCCCAACCATCAATAATTTCAGGTAGTATTCTTATTTTTGGCATAGCGGCTTATACCCTTATCGATACGGGTGCTACTCACTCGTTTGTGTCCACTGTCTTCGTGGTCAAGGCAAATCTAGTGCCCAGTTACTCTGGGCAGTTCTATGATGTATTGTTGCCATCGGGGGAGCACCTATACTCAGATCAGGTGGTAAGAGGTGATATTGTGACAATGGGAGAAAGTCGATTGTACACGGATCGGATCATACTCAGCATGAAGGGGTATGAGGCTATTTTGGGGATGGATTGGCTGTCTAGATATTTTGCCATGATAGATTGCAGGACTAGAGAGATCCACTTTCGGCTCCCAAGTGGAGAGGGTTACTCATTTAGGGCAGGAAAGAGTTTGAGTAGAATCCCAGTAGTGTCGTCTATAAGAGCCCGACAGTTGTTACGGGGTGGATACATGGGCTTCTTGGCTAGTGTCATGGATGTGCAGCTTCAGGGTAAGACTCAACTCTAGGACATCCCCATCGTGCAGGATTATCCGGGGGTATTTCATGAGGATCTACCAGGTCTGCCCCCTGATAGGGAAATTGAGTTCGTTATCGACGTGTACGCTGGAGTTGAGCTGGTGTTCAAGAACCCATACAGGCTTGCGTCTACCGAGTTGAAAGAGTTAAGGACACAATTAGAAGAGTTGACGGATAAGGGCTTCATACACCCTAGTTTTTCGTCGTGGAGAGCAATGGTGCTTTTTGTTAAAAAGAAGGACGGATCTCTACGCATGTGTGTCGACTATAGAGAACTGAACAAATTGACGGTGAAGAATAAATACCTGTTGCCAAGGGTAGATGTTCTGTTTCATCAACTTCAAGGGGCACGAGTGTTCTCCAAAATTGACCTGAGGTCCGGTTATTATCAGTTGAAGGTTAGGGAGGAAGACGTTCCGAAGACAGCTTTCAGGACGCGATATGGATACTCTGAATTTTTGGTGATGTCGTTTGGACTGACTAATGCCCCAGCTGCCTTTATGGACCTGATAAACCGAGTATTCAGAGAACAACTTGATAGATTCGTGATAGTATTTATTGATGATATCTTGATATACTCTCGGAGTGAAGAGGAGCACAAAGAACATTTGAGGATCGTGCTGACGACTCTGGTGCAATATCAACTGTATGCTAAGTTCTCTAAGTACGAATTTTGGCTGGATATGATCAAATTTTTAAGGCATGTTATCTCTCGTGATGATGGTATTTCCGTGGACCAGGCGAAGGTTCAGTCTGTGAGGGAATGGTCACGACCGACCAGTGCCAGCGAGATACATAGTTTTCTAGGCTGGTAGGATATTACCGGAGGTTTATTGAAGGATTTTCCAAGATCACAGCCCCTTTGACTCGATTAATCAGGAAGAACACGATGTATAGCTAGTCCGATACATGTGAAGACTGCTTTTTAGACGTTGAAGCAGAGGTTGACTACAGCCCCTTTGTTAGTGCTACCAGTAGAGAGAGAGAAGTTCAGCATTTATTGCGACGCTTCCAGGGTAGGCTTGGGCTGTGTGTTGATGCAAAATGGAAAGGTGATCGCCTACACTTCAAGGCAACTAAAGCCCTACGAGCAAAATTATCCCACGCATGACTTGGAGTTGGCAGCGGTGGTCTTCGCACTTAAGATCTTGAGGCATTATCTATATGGGCAACAATGAGAAGTCTTCTCGGACCATCAGAGTTTGAAGTACATCTTCACACAGAAGGAGCTAAACTTGAGACAACGGAGGTGGCTTGAGCTGGTTAAGGACTATGACTTGGAAATTAAGTTTCATCCAGGAAAAGCAAACGTGGTAGTGGATGCCTTGAGCCGAGTATCGATTTTGATGTCTGCTATGGTCTTAACTGTAACACCCTGAGAAACCCCGCGTTCCCGGTGCACTACAGTACATCTACACACAACACACACTAACACTTGACATAACTTACTCAATTTAATACCCATTTCATTTTCAAATCATTTTGAAAAGAACAGTTGTAAGTATGAAAAATTTTCGACTCGATTCGAAAACAACTCGCGTCCAGAAGAGGGAACACGAAGTCCTCAACATAAAACTACACAGCGGAAAAGAAAACCATTTAAAACAATTTAAAATAAAACAGTAAGACTTGAAATCCTAGGAAAGAATTCAACGCACTCCTCGACCTACACAAACCGGTACCGCGCACTCACGTCCCCACTTCGACACCCCGCGCGCACCCTCTCGGTATTGCACGTGCCAACTCAACGTCACTGTGTCTCGCTCATGCTCACAGCGCCGCGTCCCCCATGCACCCTGCCGCTGTACAGCACGTCCGCGCGCACGCCCGCCCGCACCCGGCACCGCACGACCCGTGAGTACCCGCAGGGCCACGTGCCCCGCGCACCTGCGATCACGCCACACTCCCACGCTCATCTACACCTATCTAGCATTCACTGTATACACCTCAACCTATTTCATATCCTCTCGACTCCTAATCCTTCTCTCGAAATTTCGGCAGGGCAACGGCTAAAAACTGACTATCCCAAAATTTAAACCCTGCACACAATTCACCAGAAATCAACAATAATTAACTACCAACCATCCAGAGAAAATCACCATAACAAAATCAGAGTTTAAGGACAACGAAAACCCATCAAATACAAATGAAGAAAGTCTCCAGTATAGAGTAATATCATACTTTAACATATAACAATACGTACGCATCCCAAAAACACTACAACCCCTCTGTACAATCTAAAAAAAAAAATCAACGTCTATACAACTCCGCTGTCTACATAAATACCAGACATAAAATAATAAATCCACTATCACCTACCACTACCACGGGTCGGGTCGCCCTAACAAAATCCGTCATCCGGTGCCTTGGGCACACGCCGCAAACCATCCTACACCTCAGGACTAGGCTCTTGAGGCTCACCAGCAGTATCGTCAGCACCTATACCACAAGACACACAACATAAGCCTAACGCTCAGTAAGTAATGCGATATGAAAGTAAAAGCTGACAATGCAATCCTATCACATGCAGTCTCTACACTCACACTCATGTTGTCACATCTGTGACGCGTAGTGCAGCCGCACCAGGGTAAGGAGGAACCTCACGCCACACTACACCCTGACACGTCGCCACCGTCCCAGACTCCCCAGTAACGAGGCCCACAAGCTACACCCACGCATCACCACACGGCAACCACATCAGGGTAAGGGTGTACCTTGCGCCACTCTACACCCTGACACGTTGCCCCTGTCCCAGCCTCCCCAGCACGGGGCCACAATTGCCACACATACACGTTTCGCAACAGCCCAGCCGGCCCACCCCTCGAGTGTGATCCGCGACTGGTGTTGCACCGGCCCACACACTAGTAGGATCCGCGGTACCACAGCCCATACCCTCACCGTCAACACATTCACGCTGCATGATAGCCCAGCCGGCCCACCCCGCGAGTGGAATCTGCGACTGGTGAAGCACCAGCCCGCACACTAGCGGGATCCGCGGTACCACCGCCACAGGTCTCACCCCATACTTAAAACATGCTCAAAATCATTTTCGTTCACGTTTTTAAAATATGATTCATGACAAACAATACGCACACACACCACAATCAGTCACATGAACCCTAAAGTTATACGGTGTATGCCCACTTGGCCAAAACGCATGCATGTACTACTTACCTGGCGTCCTAAGCTCGCTCGACGCACAGCTTCACCAAAAGAAAGTCTCAACCTAAAACACAACCAATCTCTCATCAGTATTTATCTCAAAATTCACCAAATAGCTAAAAATAACCTTTCTTAACTACACTCATGAAATTCCAACTAAAACGGTCCATTGGTTTGGTTTGGCAGAAAACCACCCCAAAGTTCGGACGCGCATAACTTTTGCGTCCGTCAACGGAATCGAACGATTCAAGTGGCTAAATGTCCCATTAGGAACCTAGTTTAACATATTAAGATGGATTTTAAAACGGTAAGCAGCAGACAGGCGAAAAACTCCAAAAACCAAATCTACCATTTTTTTTATAAACATTCAACCTTTGTTTATCTTCAACCAAAACTCACTCAATTCAACTTTACGCACCAAAAACAGACATGCCACTATCACACGTTGAAATTTCACAAAAAAACATTCACTAATTTGACTTGGACCAAAATCCTACATCAACTTCCGCTCGCATAACGTTTGCGTCAGATATCAGAATCGAACGATTCCAGTGGCCATACGTTCCTCTAAGAACCTATTTTTAACCCACAAAATAGAATTTAAAACGATCAACCTAACCCTAGCCAAAACGGCCAAAAACAGAATCTGTTTTTATATGAAAAATAGCCGAAAATTCATCTTCGATCCAATCTCGCCAATTCCTTCACCAAACAATCATATTTCGATCTACCAATGCACACATTAACAATTTGGAGAGTTCCTAATTAGAAAACAGCATGGCAGCACCAAAAACCTTCACGATTTTCTCCCCAAAATCGAGAATTTCTCAATCGGTTCATTGAACCCTGAACCCCTCCCTCATTCTTTCTAATTTTATCCCATAATCCCTTGAAATGCAGAGGGCAAAACGACCCCACACTCGGCCATCAGAGCAGGGCAAAACCGAAGGGAAACTCCCTGTTCCCGGTCGGTTTCGTCGCGGGAGAGCTGAGCCACACACTGGCTCCCGCACGCGCACACACTACACTCTAGAATGCTCCGACGACCGAGCCCTACTGTCGGGAATCCAATAACAACCGAGCTTCCACGCTCGGTCGACAGAACCAAAGAAACACAGGGGGAGAACTCACCTTCGGTTTCTCAGCGCGAGAAAGTAAGACAGCTCCTCTCTTCAGCTCACCGGAGTACTCTAAGCACCGGCGTCTCTTCCTCGGCGGTTGGTCGTCGGTGATCTCTCTCTCTCGCTCCCTTTCTCGGCCGCGCGACACATGGTGGAATGGTTTCCATCCGAAGCCATTCCACCATATAACATCTTTTTTTTTTTTTTAAATTACAAATTACAAAACTGCCCTCATGTGTTTTAATCCTCCGTAATTCCGTTAATTTCCCGACCTCCCGACTTCAAATTCTGAAAACCATCACAAAAGTAGGCTCCGAGTCTTAGAATTTAAAGTTTCTCGTTGAAATATCTCTCAAAACTCCGACCGAGATTAAATTAAAAAATTTCGGAGATAAAAATTAAAATTTGAAATTTTCGGGTTATTACATCCCCCCCACCTTATAAGAATTTTGTCCCCAAAATTTACGTACCGAATAAGTCGGGATACTACCGCTTCATGTCATCACGCCTCTCCCAAGTAGTCTCCTCTACACCATGGTTGCACCACATTATCTTGACCAACAGAATCTCCTTGTTGCACAGCACCTTCACAGCTAATACTAAGATCCTCACTAGCTTCTCCTCATAGGACAACATCGGCTGGATCTCTATATCCTGTTGTGGCACCACCTGAGAGGGTTCGCGCATACACTTCCTCAGCATCGAGACATGAAAAACATCATGGATGGTATCCATCGACGCAAGCAACTGAAGCTGGTATGTAGTTCTCCCAATCCGCTTAACAATCGGGAATGGTCCCACAAACCGAGGGTTGAGCTTCCCCCGCTTTCCGAACCTTAGCACTCCCTTGAACGGCGAGACCTTCAGAAAAACCTCGTCGCCCTCATTAAACTCCAACTCCCAGCGTCTCTGATCAGCATAACTCTTCTGTCGACTCTGAGCCGCTTCAATCTTCTTCCGTATCATAGAAATCTTGTCGACAGTCTGCTGTAAAATCTCAGGACCTATCAATCGGGCCTCCCCAACCTCATCCCAATATAATGGCGACCTGCACTTCCTCCCATAGAGGGCCTCGTATGGCGCCATACCAATGGTGGACTGAAACCTGTTATTATAAGAGAACTCCACTAGCGGTAAGAACTTGCTCCAAGTCGCCTAAAACTCCAACACACAAGCCCTGAGCATATCCTCCAGAATCTGTATAGTCCGCTCCGACTGCCCATCGGTCTGAGGATGAAAGGCCATACTGAAATCTAATCTGGTACCCATAGTCTTATGCAGACTCCTCCAAAACGTAGACGTGAACTTGAGGTCTCGGTCTGAAACAATCGACACCGGAATCCCATGAAGTCTGACTATCTCCTGAATATACAACTGGGCAAACTGATCCATCGTATAAGTCATCCTCACAAGCAAAAGGTGAGACGACTTTGTCAACCTGTCCACAATCACCCAGATCGCGTCATGGCTCTTGGCAGTCCTCGGTAGTCCCACCACAAAATCCATGGTGATTTGCTCCCACTTCCACTCCGGTATAGGCAATGGTTGGAGCATCTCTAACGGTCGCTGATGCTCCACCTTCACCTGCTGACAGACTATGCAGGCCTCAACATACTCATCCACTGCTCGTTTCATGTTAGGCTACCAATAGTGCTGCTGCAAATCCCTGTACATCTTAGTGCTTCTCGAATGCACAGAGAAAGAAGATGAATAGGTCTCTGATAATATATCCCTTCTCAGCTCCTCATCCCTCGGGACGTACCACCTATCCCGAAATTTTAGAATCCCATCTTCAGAATAGCTGAACTCATAATCAGGCCTGGCCCCCACACTCGCCTTCAGCTCACTACACTCCGAATCAGTCTCCTGAGTCTGCCTGATCCTGTCCAGAATAGTCGGCCTCAATGACAAGACAGAAAGAGTGGCTGCCAGATCAGAAACTACCTCGAGACCAAAACTCTGCATCTCTGTCACTAACTCAACAGGCAGTATCGTAGTCATGGCAGAAGTCAAAGCTGTCACCCTACTCAAGGCATTCGCCACCACGTTCGCCTTCCCCAGGTGGTATCTGATCTCCAAATCGTAGTCCTTGATCAGCTCGAGCCATCTTCTCTGTCTCAAATTCAGCTCTTTCTGCGTGAAAATGTACCTCAAGCTCTGATGGTCTGAGTAAATCTCGCACTGCTGCCCATAAAAATAATGCCTCCAAATCTTGAGTGCAAACACAACAGCCGCCAGCTCTAAATTGTGAGTGAGATAGTTCTGCTCGTAAGCCTTCAACTGTCTAGAAGCATAGGAAATGACTCTCCCACTCTGCATCAAAATACACCCCAAACCGATCCTGGAGGCATCACAATAAATGCAGAACTTCTCTCCTTCCACGGGCAATGTCAGTACAGGAGCCGTAGTCAACTTCAGCTTCAATGTTTGGAAGCTGTCCTCACACCTGTCGGTCCATTCATACTTTGCATTCTTCCTGGTCAGCCGGGTCAATGGGGCCGAGATCTTAGAGAACCCCTCAATGAATCTCCGATAATATCCTGCCAACCCCAGAAAACTGCGTAACTCGCTAGCACTGGTCGGCCGCGGCCACTCCTTTACAGCCTGAACTTTTACCGGATTAACTGAAATACCCTCAGCGGAGATAACATGCCCTAAGAAGTGAATCCTGTCCAACCAAAACTCGCACTTCGAGAACTTAGCATACAGCTGATGCTGGCTCAAAATAGTCAATACAATCCTCAGGTGCTCCTTGTACTCCTCCTCACTCCGCGAGTAGATCAGGATGTCGTTGATAAACACAATCACAAACTTGTCCAGATACTCCCTGAACACTCTGTGCATCAGGTCCATGAATGTTGCAGGGCATTGGTCAACCCAAAAGACATAACCAGGAACTCGAAGTGCCCGTACCTCGTCTTCGGTACATCCCTCTCCTTCACCTTTAACTGATGATAGCCGGACCTCAGGTCAATCTTAGAAAACACTCGGGCACCCTGCAGCTGATCAAACAAATCATCAATCCTTGGCAATGGATATCTGTTCTTCACCGTCAACTTATTCAGCTCCCGGTAGTCAATACACATACGTAGGGATCTGTCCTTCTTCTTGTCGAATAGAACTGGCGCTCCCCAGGGTGAAAAACTAGGGCGTATAAATCCCTTATTTGTCAGCTCCTCTAACTGAGCCTTCAGCTCCTTAAGTTCAGTAGGTGCTAATCTGTAGGGGTTCTTGCACACCGGCTCGGCATCTGAGAAGACATCTATCTCGAATTCAATATCCCTATCAGGGGGCAACCCCGGCAATTCATCACGGAACACCTCCGGGAACTCCTACACAATAAGAATATCCTGTATCCGAGCATCGCTCGGTGGCTGCGCATCCTCAACAGTTGCCAAAACTCCCTGGCAACCCATGCCTAACACCCGTGGAGTCTGACGAGAAAAGATAGCAGAAATTCTGGCAAGACCTTTACCTGCTTTAAATGTGTAGCTTTCCCCACCCGGGAGCCGAAAATGAACCTTTCTAGTCCTGCAGTCAATCTCCGCATGATGTCTGAACAGCCAGTCCATTCCCAAGATCACCTCATAACTGCTCATATGGAGAATGACTAGCTCGGCATATAACTGCTTGCTCCCCCTGTCACAACATTGCCCCGAACCACCTGTTCTGAATACAAATGCTCCCCGGATGGCAAGGTGACATCATAATGTCGCTCGGCGGGACTGAACTCCAAGTTGGCCTTCACCACAAAGCCCGTCGACACAAACGAGTGCGTAGCGCCCGTATCAATCAAAGTATAAGCTGCCACACTATAAACAAAAATGTTACCTGCTATCACTGATGGCTGGGCAGCATCATCTTGCTCAAACAGGGCAAAGACCCGCGGTGTAACTCTGCTGACGACCTGCTCGCCACTGGGCATCTGCTGACAAAGTGTCTCACCTCATTGCAGTTAAAACAGCGGTTCTGATGTGGCTTCTGGCACTCTCTGAACATGTGGCCCACCTCGCCACAGTTATAACACCTCACTGGGCCCGTCCTGCACTCGCCCGGGTGACTCCTCTGACATTTCGGGCACACTGGAAACTGTCTCGACCCCTGTGGCCTCTTAGTGCTCCCCTGGTTGCTAGAACTGTCACTAGGCCTCTTTAGGCCCTTCTGCACGGACACCTCCCTGCTGGCCTGTGGCAGCGACTCTCTGAATGATCTCCGAGGCTGCTCTCTGGGTACCTCCCGATAACTAGGAAGCTTCGCCCTAGCCTCCTCAATGTCAAGGCCCTTCGCTACAACCTCCTCGTACGGTATGCCTCGGGTCCCTGCAATCCGCATGCCCATATATAAATATCCAGCTTCAGGCCCTGCACAAACTGATATACCTTATTCTCATCGAGGCTCACCAAATGTCTTGCAAATCGCGACAAGGCCTCGAACTGCCGTACATACTCGGCCACAGTGGCGGTATACTTCAACTGTGCAAACTCTACCATCTTCTGTGTCCTGACTGAATGACTGAAATACTTGCCGAAAAACACCGACCTGAACTCCTCCCAGGTCATGGCCTCCACATCTCTCGTGGTCGCCACAGTATCCCACCAATGGCTCGCATCCTTGGCAAGATAGAATGCCGCACTAGAAACTCTGTCATGCTCCTCTACTTTGGCAAAACTCATCATCCTCTCCATACTCCGTATCCACTCCTCAGCACTGAGAGGATCCGGAGATGATCCGTCAAAGGTCGGGGGTCTAAGTCTGTGCAGCCTGTCACCCCCTCTGTCAGACGAACCCTGGGCGCTAGACTGACTCTGGTCGTCCCTGCTCATAAACCTCTCCAACTGCTGAGACTGACGGTGGACAAAATCGGTAAGCTGCCGGACGGTATTCATCCATGTTACCCACAGCTCTAGGAGGCGCCTCTCGTCGTGGCCGCCCTCTACCTCTACCTCTCGCCTCTCCTGACATTTTCTACCTTTAACATAAATATAAAGCTCACATTAGTACTACAATAAATTCAAATCTAAACACTTACAGTTGGTGGAGTGCTCCCGTGCAGCGGCTGGCAGTGTTAGGTAATCCTCTGAACGACGTCGACCCCGTGGTTCTCATACCATAACTGTAACACCCTGAGAAACCCTGCGTTCCCGCTGCACTACAGTGCATCTACACACTACACACACTAACACTTGACATAACTTACTCAATTTAATACCCCTTTCGTTTTCAAATCATTTTCAAAAGAATATTTGTAAGTATGAAAAATTTTCGACTCGATTCGAAAACAACTCGCGTCCCGAAGAGGGAACACGAAGTCCTCAACATAAAACTACGCAGCGGAAAAGAAAACCATTTAAAACTGTAAGACTTGAAATCTTAGGAAAGAATCCAACGCACTCCTCGAACTACACAAATCGGTACCGCGCACTCACGTCCCCACTTTGACACCCCGCGCACACCCTCGCGGTGCTGCAGGTGCCAACTCAACGTCACTGTATCTCGCGCACGCTCACAGGCCGTGTGGGGCTGCCACTATACAACACGTCCACGCGCACGTCCTCACCCGGCGCCACACGACCCGTGAGTACCCGCAGGGCCGCGTGCCCCGCGCACTTGCGATCACGCCGCACTACCATGCTCATCTACACCTCTCTAGCATTCACTGTACACACCTCAACCTATTTCATATCCTCTCGACTCCCAATCCCTCTCCCGAAATTCCGGCAGGTTAACGGCTAAAAACTGACTATCCCAAAATTTAAACCCTGCATACAATTCACCAGAAACCAACAGTAATTAACTACCAACCATCAAGAGAAAATCACCATAACAAAATCAGAGTTTAAGGACAACGAAAACCCATCAAATACAAATGAAGAAAGTCCCCAGTATAGAGTAATATCATACTCTAACATATAACAATACGTACGCGTTCCCAAAACACTACAACCCCTCTATACAATCTCAAAAAAAAATCAACGTCTGTACAACTCTCCTGTCTACACAAATACCCGACATAAAATAATTAATCCATTATCACCTACCACTACCACGGGTCGGGTCGCCCTAACAAAATCCGCCATCCGGTGCCTCGGGTGCACGCCGCCAACTATCCTATGCCTCAAGACTAGGCTCTCGAGGCTCAACAGCAGTATCGTCAGCACCTACACCACAGAACACACAACATAAGCGTAACGCTCAGTAAGTAATACGATATAAAAGTAAAAGTTGACAATGCAATCCTATCACATGCAGTCTCTACACTCACACTCATGTTGTCACATCTGTAACGCGTAGTGCAGCCGCACCAGGGTAAGGAGGAACCTCACGCCACATTACACCCTGACACGTCGCCACCGTCTCGGACTCCCCAGCAACGAGGCCCACAAGCTACACTCACGCATCACCACACGGCAACCACATCAGGGTAAGGGTGTACCTCGCGCCACTCTACACCTTGACACGTCGCCCCCATCTCAGCTTCTCCAGCACGGGGCCACAGTTGTCACACACACACGTTTCGCGACAGCCCAGCCAGCCCACCCCTCGAGTGGGATCCGCGACTGGTGTTGCAACGGCACACACACTGGTAGGATTCGCGGTACCACTGCTCATACCCTCACCGTCAACACATTCACGCCGCATGACGGACCAGCCGGCCCACCCCGCGAGTGGAATTCGCGACTGGTGAAGCACTGGCCAGCACACTAGCGGGATCTGCGTACCACCGCCACACGTCTCACCCATACTCAAAACATGCTCAAAATCATTTTCGTTCACGTTTTTAAAATATGATTCATGATAAATAATATGCACGCACACCACAATCAGTCACATGAACCCTAAAGTTCTATGGTGAATGCCCACTTGGGCAAAACACATGCATGCACTACTTACTTGGCGTCATAAGCTCGCTCGACACACAACTTCGCCAAAAGAAAGTCTCAACCTAAAACACAACCAATCTTTTATCAGTATTTATCTCAAAATTCACCAAATAGCTAAAAATAACCTTCCTTAACTACACTCATGAAATTCCAACTAAAACGGTCCATTGGTTTGGTTTGGCCGAAAACCAGCCTAAAGTTTGGACGCGCATAACTTTTGCGTCCGTCAACGGAATCGAACGATTCCAGTGGCTAAATGTCTCTTTAGGAACCTAGTTTAACATAGTAAGACAGATTTTAAAACGGTAAATAGCAGACAGCCAAAAAATGCCAAAAACCAAATCTGCCATTTTTTTATAAACTTTCAACCTTTGTTTATCTTCAACCAAAACTCACTCAATTCAGCTTTACGCACCAAAAATAGACATGTCACTATCACACGTTGAAATTCCACAGAAAAACGCTCACTAATTTGACTTGGACCAAAATCCGACATAAACGTCCGACGCACATAACTTTTGCGTCGGATATCGGAATCGAACGATTCCAGCGGCCATAAGTTCCTCTAACAACCTATTTTTAACACACAAAACAGAATTTAAAACGATCAATTTAAGCCTAGCCAAAGTGGCCAAAAACAGAATCTGTTTTTATATGAAAAATAGCCGAAAATTCATCTTCGATCCAATCTCGCCAATTCCTTCACCAAACAATCATATTTCGATCTACCAATGCACACATTAACAATTTGGAGAGTTCCTAATTAGAAAACAGCATGGCAGCACCAAAAACCTTCACGGTTTTCTCCCCAAAACCGAGAATTTCTCAATCGGTTCATTGAACCCTGAACCCTTCCCGCATTCCTTCTAATTTTGTCTCATAATCCCCTGAAATGCAGAGGGCAAAACGACCCCACACTCAGCCATCATAGCAGGGCAAAATCGAAGGGAAACTCCCTGTTCCCGGTCGGTTTCGTCGCGGGAGAGCCGAGCCACACACTGGCTCCCGCACGCACACACACTACACTCTAGAATGCTCCGACGACCGAGCCCTACTGTCGGGAATACAATAACAACCGAGCTTCCACGCTCGGTCGACAGAACCAAAGAAAAACAGGGAGAGAACTCACTTTCGGTTTCTCAGCGCGGGAAAGCAAGGCAGCTTCTCTCTTCAGCTCACCGGAGTACTCTGAGCACCGGCGTCTCTTCGTCGGCGGTCGATCGTCAGCGATTTCTCCTCCCCGATCTCTCTCTTGCTCCCTTTCTCGGCCGCGTGACACACGGTGGAATGGCTTCCGAAGCCATTCCACCATATAACATTTTTTTTTCTTTTTTTAAATTACAAATTACAAAACTGCCCTCACGTGTTTTAATCCTCCGTAATTCTGTTAATTTCTCGACCTCCCGACTTCAAATTCCAAAAACAATCGCAAAAGTAGGCTACGAGTCTTAGAATTTAAATTTTCTCGTCGAAATATCTCTCAAAACTCCAACCGAGATTAAATTAAAAAATTTCAGAGATAAAAATTAAAATTCAAAATTTCCGGGTTATTACATTAACACTACCTACCGAGCTAAGGACTAAGGTACAACAGTTAAGCCTAGAAGTGGTCTCGGATTTAACAGCCACGCTATCGACGATATCGTTGAGGCTGACCCCCCTTGACAGAATTAAGTGGGCCCAAGAGAATGACCCCGAGTGCAGCGGACTGAAGGCAGGTATGGAGACCAGTACCAACGCTGAACTCAACTATTCAGACAATGGGATTCTGAAGTTCGGGGATAGGTGGTATGTCCCGAAGAATGAAGAGCTAAAGAAAGAGATACTGTCTGAGGCCCACTCGTCCCCTTTCTCTGTGCACCCGGGAAGCACTAAGATGTACAGAGATTTGAAACAACACTATTGGTGGCCCAATATGTAGCGGGAGATAGCCAAGCACGTTGAGGCTTGCATGGTGTGCCAGCAGGTAAAGGCAGAACATCAGAGACCGTCGAGGACGCTTCAGCCATTACCTATACCTGAGTGGAAGTGGGAGCGGGTCGCTATGGATTTTGTGGTTAGACTGCCGAAGACTGCTAAGGGCCACGATGCAGTTTGCGTGATTCTGGACTGACTAACAAAGTCGTCTCACTTTTTATCGGTGAGAATGACTTACTCGATGGATCAGTTCACTCAATTGTACATGCAGGAGATAGTAAGACTCTATGAGGTCCCGATGTCGATAGTGTCAGACCGAGATCCCAGGTTTACGTCTAAGTTCTGGAGGAGTCTGCATAAGGCCATGGGTACCAAGTTGGAATTCAACACGGCCTTCAACCCTGAGACCGATGGGCAATCGGAGCGGACCATACAAATACTGGAAGATATGCTCAGAGCCTGCATGTTGGAGTTCCATGTGGCTTGGAGCAGGTTCTTGCCATTGGTAGTATTTTCATATAATAACAGCTAGCAGTCTACCATTGGCATGGCACCGTACGAAGCTTTGTATGGAAGAAAGTGCAGGTTGCCGTTATACTGGGACGAGGTTGGAGAGGCAAGACTTTTAGACCCAGAGATACAGCAGCAGATGGTTGACAAGATTTTCTATTATAAAGAATATGGTCGAAGCAGCTTAAAGTCGGCAGAAGAGCTATGCCGATTGAAGGAGGCGGGGACTGGAGTTCGGCGTGGGTGATGATGTATTCTTGAAGATCTCCCCATTCAAAGGAGTGGTCAGGTTTGGGAAGCAAGGAAAGCTCAACCCTCGTTTTGTTGGGTCGTTCCCTATTGTGGAAAGGATCGGGAAGATCGCCTACAAGCTTCAGCTGCCTTCCTCAATGGATGTCATACATAATGTCTTCCATGTATCCATGCTAAGAAAGTGCATACGTGACCCTTCTCAGGTGGTTACACAGCAGGATATAGAGGTGCAGCCGACGTTATCCTACGAGAAAAAGTCAGTGGCCATACTAGGGTCAGCTGTGAAAGTGTTGTGAAACAAGGAGATTCCCTTGGTCAAAGTCTTATGGCGCAATCACAATGTGGAGGAGACCACTTGGGAAAGATGGCAGGACATGGAGCAACAATACCCAGAGTTATTCGGTACTTAAATTTTAGGGACAAAACTCTTTTAAGGAGGGGAGGATGTAACACCCCGTATTTTCACGGTACCGACTTCGGGTTGTCGTGATGATAGACGGCGGGATTCTGGTCAGAATGGAGAGTGGAAAATTTATAAGGTTAGGTGGAGAATTATTTCGAGGCTAATGGCTGAGAGAAAATTTTAGGAATTCGACCGGAAACGAATTGAATAGCTATTAGATTAAAAGATTAAAGTGCAAAGGCAAAAAAATAATTTGTTTATTATTATTTTATTTATACTTTTTTAACATGTGAGGAAGGAGAGGGTCGGCAGAAACATTCCCCCCCCCCCCCCCCTCTGTTATTCTCCCTCCCACCCTCTGCGCAAGCTTTCGGTTTCTCTCCTTCCCGCGACAATTCCGCCGGCGTTTTAATCGTGGTTTTCTTCTCCATTTCAATGGTTCAAGGTAGGCTTAAGAAGTTTACGGTTCAATGTTGGTTTAGTGTCAGAGTTGGGGAGAGATTTGATGGATGGGGATTAGGGCTTTGGGGTTGGAAGGTTTGTTGGAGTTGTTATTGATCGTTATAGAAGTGTTGACGAAAAATGTGATAGAGTGGTGAGGGATGTACTGAGTTTTGTGTAATGGTCGGGGAAGGGAGATTTTGACCTTAGGGTCTACTCCGTTTTATGGTTTCCGCCTTAACTACGGTGAGCGATTTTGATGTGTTCGTGGAGTGTTGTGCTATTATGGTAATTTTAGTACGTAAGTACAGTAGTGGGATGCGTTTTGACGGGAAGATGATTTTGTTGTAGGTTGAGCAGCTTTTGGGTGAGACGAGCACCACGAAAAGCTAGAATGCCAAATAAGTAGTGTATGCATGCATTTTGCCCATGTAGGCCTACACCAAGGAATATTAGGTTGTGTGGGTCGATTGTGATATGCATGTGTATTGTTTGACATGCATCATGTTTTTGAAACGGGAACAAAAATGAATTTGTGCATGGATTTATGTGCGAGTGCGAAGCGCGAGGTGTGGCGAGGACGATGGGTGTGTGAGTAGCTAGGCCCCGTTGCTGGAGAAACCGGGACGGTGGCGACCTGCTAGAGTGTGGCGTAGCGAGTGCATCCAGCCTCACCCTGGCATGGCTGCCGCGATGTGCGTGTGGTGGTGTGCAACTATGGCCTCGTTGCTGGAGGAACTGGGATGATGGCGACGTGCCAGGGGGTTGAGTGACGAGTGCGTCCAGCCTCACCCTGGAATGGTTGTGGTGTGCAGAGTGACGCGTGGGTACGGATTGAGGGCCTCGTTGCTGGAGAAAACGGGACGATGGCGACATGTCATTGTGTGAAGTGGCGAGAGAGTCCAGCCTTACCATGGTACGGCCGTGCCACGCGGCGCTGGTTGTGACAACATGAGCGATAACGTAGAAACTGCATGTGATAGGATTGTGTTGTTGTTTTACGATTCATACTGCATTACTTACTGAGTGTTAGGCTTATGTTGTGTTTCGTGGTGTAGGTGCAGAGATCCTTGGAGGTGAGTTGCCAGAGCCAAGACAGAATGAGTAGGCAGTTGGCGGAGTACTATCGTGTGCCGGCAGGTGGAGCTTGTCACGGTAGTCCGATTCCGGGGGTGAAACCGGGAGGTAGGTTTCTAGGACCTTTGTTTTGAGAGGTCTATGTTGAGGCTGTGGGTTTTGAGGCATAGATGGGTGTGAATGTTAATAGTCGGGATTGATGTATAGGTGCATTTTTGAACTATTTGAAAAAGTTGAAATGTATGATTCAGGTTCTAATCGGTGGTTTTAATTTGGGGAAGTTTTCGTGTTCGGTTTATCTTGGAACTGCTGTTATTTTTAGGTTGCTGGTGTGAAGTGTCGACCGAAGTCCATAGGTACGACCGGTCAGTGTAAATTGGAGGACGAGTGTCGATGGCAAGGTTCGACCGGGGCGGGCAGAGGGAAATAAGGTGTCGACCGGCGACCGTGGGTGTTAACCGATCAGTGTAAAGTCGGTGAGAATGTTGACCGCGGAGGTCGACCTGCGCGGGCAGAGAGGGTCAAAGTGTCGACCTACGTAAGCAAGTGTCGACCTCTCTCCGAGCTGATCTTAGAAGTGTTGACCAGTGATTCCTAGTGTCGACCGGCGTGAAGATCCGAGGGGCACGCAGTGTCGACCAGCGTTCGCCAGTGTCGACCGATGGAAAACCCGAGACGACCCAGGTGTCGACCGGCGTTTACAAGTGTCGACCGGTCCCTGTATTTCTTTGTTTTAAAAAGACAAAGTCTATTTAAACAAATTTTAAATAAGTTTTCTGCTGCGGCTTTTCATAAATAGTTTTCGAAGAAGATGTTTTGAGTCGAGCAACCAAAAGTTTTGGAATTTTGTAAGAAATTGTCGAGATGAGAAGCGAGCGTATGGTTGACGACTTGGGTCCGGGGACGACTCGGAGGCGTTAAAGATGTGGTATCGGGGCAGTGAACGTACCGAAAATTGGTAGATTTTTGGGGCGTTACATCTACGTCCCACTCAGAGAGTGGTCGACACCTGCTTTCATGGGTTGACACTTTGACCCTCTCTGCCCGTGCAGGTCGAACCCCGAGGTCAACGCCCTCACTGATTTTACACTAACCGGTCGACACCCACGGTTGCCGGTCGACACGTCATTTCTCTTTGCCCGCACCAGTCGAACCCCGCGGTCGACACTCACCTATGGACTTCGGTCGACACTTTACACCAGCAGCCTAAAAATAACAGCAGTTCTAAAAGAACGGACATGAAAACTTCCCCAAATTAAAAACTATCGGTTGAAAACCTGAATCATTCATTTAAACTCTTTCAAATAGTTCAACATGTATCTACACATGAATCCCGACTATCAACACCCGCATCCATCTATGCCTCTAAACCTGTACACATGACATAGACCTCACCAAAAACACTACTCCCCGAAACCTACCTCCAGGCATCACTCCACGGGTCCGGCCGCCTCAATAAGCTCCACCTGCCGGCACACAGTCGTATGCCACCAACCGCCTACTTATCGTGTCTAGGCTCTGGCAACTTACCTCCTGGAAACATTGCATCTACACCACGGAACACACAACATAAACCTAACACTCAGTAAGTAGTGCAATATGAATCGTAAAACGACAATCCAATCCTATGACATGCAATCTCTACGTTCTCGCTTATGTTGTCACAACCGGTGCCGCGTGGTACGGCCGCACCATGGTGAAGCTGGACTCTCTCGCCACCTCACACCATGGCACGTCGCCGTCGTCCCGGTTTCTCTAGCAACGAGGCCCTCAAACCGTACACACGAGTCTCTCTACGCACCACAACCATTCTAGGGTGAGGCTGGATACACTCGCCATACCACCCCCTGGCACGTCGCTATCGTCCCGGTTCCTCCAGCAACGAGATCATAGTTGCACACCACCACACGCACATCACAGTAGCCATCCCAAGGTGAGGCTGGACGCACTCGCCACACCACACCTGTAACACCCCGAGAACCCACACGTTCTCTGTGATCTATAGTACATCTACACACTATGACATACTGAAACTTGACACAACTCACTCAATTTAATATCACTTTCATTTTTAAATCATATTCAAAAAAACATTTGTGAGTATAAAAATTTTCGACTCGATTCGAAAACGACTAGCGCCCCGAAGAGGGAACATGAAATCCTCAATATAAAAATACGCAGCGAAAAAGAAAACAATTTAAAATATTTTTAAAATAAACCGACAAGACTCGGAATCCTAGGAAGGAGTCCAACACACCCCTCGAACTACACAAACTTGGTGCCGCGCACTCACGTCCCCACTTCGACGCCCAGCGCGCACCCTCACAGTGCCACGCGCGCCAACTCAATATCACCGCGTCACGTGCACGCTCACAGCGCCGCATGCCCCACGCACCTTGCCTCCGTACAGCATGTCTACTCACGCCCTCACTCGGCGCCGCACGACCCGTGAGCACCCGCAGGGCCGCCTACCGCGCGCACCTGCAATCACGTCACACTCTCACGCTCATCCACACTTCTCAAGTACTCACTGTACACATCCCGACCTATTTCATATCCTTTCGACTCCCAACCCCTCCCAAAAATAAAACTCTGCACACAGTTCACCAAAAAACTAAAAATATCTATCCATCAACCATCGAGAGAAAACTCCATAACCAAATCGAAGTTTAAAAAACAACAAATTCATCAATTACAAATCAAGAAAATCCACAATACAGAGTATTACCAAGCTCTTACATGTAAAGTATATGTGTACGATACCAAAATCACACGCACTCCATAAACCCCTATACAACTGACGCCTATACAACTTGTCTAATCAACTGTACATCGTCACAGCAAAATAAAATACCCGCAATAGTCCAGCCACCACCTACCATCTCAATGGGTCGGGTCGCCCTAACAAAATCCGCCGTCCGGTGCCCCGGTCGCACGCCGCCAACCGTCCTATGCCTTAGGACTAGGTTCTCGAGGCTCACCATCAATATCGTCAGCACCTACACCATAGAACACACAACATAAGCCTAACGCTCAGTAAGTAGTACAATATGAAAGTAAAAGCCGACAATGCAATCCTATCATATGCAGTCTCTACACTCACACTCATGTTGTCACATCTGTGACACGTAGTGTAGCCGCACCAAAGTAAGGAGTAACCCAACGCCACCCTATACCCTGACAAAGTCGCCATCGTCCCGGACACCCAGCAACGCGTCCCACAAGCTACACACACGCATCACCACACAGCAACCACATCAGGGTGAGGGTGTACCTCGCGCCACACTACACCTTGGAATGTCACCCCTGTCCCCGCCTCCCCAACAACGGGGCCACAGTTGCCACACACACGTTTCGCGACATTGCAGCCGGCCCACTCCTCGGGCGGAATCCGCGACTGGTGTTACACCAACCCACACACTAGTAGGATCTGTGGTACCACTGCCCATCATCCTCACCGTCAACACAAACACGCCGCATGACGGCCCAGCCGGCCCACTTCTCTAGCAAAATTCGCGGTTGGTTATGTGCTGACCCACACACTAGTAGGATCCGCGATACCACCGCCACACGTCTCACCACTTACTCAAAATATGCTCAAAATATACTCAAAACCATTTTCGTTCCCTTTTTAAAATATGATGCATGTCAAACAATACGCACGCACACCACAATCAATGACATAAATCCTAAAGTCTACAATGTAGGCCCACTTGGGCAAAACACATGCATACACTACTTACCTAGCGTCCTAAGTCACTCGATGCACAGCTTTGCCAAAAATGCCTCAACCTAAAATACAAACAATCACTCATCAATTTTTGCTTCAAAATTCACCAAATAAGCTAAAAATAACATCCCTTAACTAAACCCTTGAAATTCCAACTAAAACGAGTATCTAATTTGGTTCGGTCAAAAATCAGCCTAAACTTCGGACGCCCATAACTTTTATATCCGTTAACAGAATCAAGTGATTCAAGAGGCTAAACGTTCCCTTACGAAGCTAGTTTAACATACTAAGACGGATTTTAAAACGGTAAACCGTAGCTAAGTGGAGAAATCCCAAAACTGAATCTGCCCTTTTTATCCAATTTCACTTTTTTTTTTCTTCAATCAAAATTAACTCAAAACTGGATTTATGCATCAAAAATAGCCATGCTACTATCACATGTCACAATTCTACGAAAAATGCTCACTAATTTGACTTGGACCAAAATCCGATATAAACTTCTGACGCGCATAACTTTTGCGTCGTACATCAGAATCGAACGATTCCAGCGAACATACGTTCCTCTAACATTTTAATTTAACCCACAAAAATAGAATTCAAAACGATCAACCGAAACTAGGCCAAAACTCCCAAAAACAGAACCTGTTTTTATACGAAAAAAATCCAAAATCTCAACTTCAATCCAATTTCGCCAATTTCTCCACCGAACAATCACATTTCAACGTACTAAGCATAATCTAAACCAGAAATCAGATATTCAAGAACCAAAACCGAATTTTGGCTCAACACCCCCCCCCCCCCCCTTCTGCTTTTCTCCCTCTCACCGGACACCTATTGTCCATTCACTAAACACACACATTCACCCTTCTAAATCGACCCCCTATACCGAGCCAAACCCTCAGAAAAGCTTGAAAGAATCGAGCTTTCACGCTCGGTGTACAAGAGCCGAAACAGGGGAGAACTCACCTGAGGTTTTCACCTCGGGTAGAACCACACCCACGCCTCCACTTCAGCTCGTAGGAACACCCCGCGCACTGGCATCTCACCCTCAGCGATCGATGGTCGGAACTCCCTCCCGATCGCTCGCTCTCTCTCTCGCGTCTCCCTTTGCTCTTAAGAGTTAAGGTGTAACAGGCGAATGGCTTCTCCGTAAGCCATTCGGTTGTTCCATTTATTTATTTTTTTAAAATTTAATTAATTAAATTACCAAAAGGTCCTCACGTGTTTTTATCGTCTGTAACTTTGCTAAATTCTCGTCCTCCCGACCTTATAATTTCAAAAACCATCACAAAAGTAGACTCTGAGTTTTATAACTTAAATTACCCGTTAAATTATTTTTCGAAACTCCAACCGAGATTAAATTAAAAAATTTCAGAAATTAGATTTAAAAATCCAAAATTTTTCGGGTTATTACAACACACTAGCATGTCGCCACCGTCCCGGTTTCTCCAGCAACGAAGCATAGTTGCCCACACACCCATCGTCCTCACCACCACACCTCGTACTTCACACTCGCACATAAAACAATGTCAAATTCATTTTTGTTCTCATTTCAAAAACATGATGCATGTCAAACAATACACACACATATCACAATCAACCATCACAAACCTAACATTCCTCGGTGTAGGCCCACTTGGGCAAAACACATGCATACACTACTTACTTGGCGTCCTAACTTCCCGTGTACTCGTTTCTATCACCTCCTCGGGCTCAACCTATCACATAACAATTTACATTAAAAACTCATCACACAACTCATTCCACGTGCTAAAATTTCGTCTACTAACTCACTCCACCAAAGCTCAACTTAGATGGCTTGCTAACCCGAATTTCTGCCAAAATCAACCTAACTTCCGACGCGCATAACTTTTGCGTCGGTTATTAGAATTACACGATTCCAGCGGCCAAACGCTCCAAAACGGACGTCTGTAGCTAGCCTAAAAATTCAAAAGTAGTTCCGCCTTAAGGCTTAAAATTTCTACATTCTTGGTTTCTCGCTCAAATTCACTCACTTCCTCACCATTCCTTCGCATTTATCCTCAATAACCCACAACAAGCAATATTACACTCAATAAACACTCTAACCCTAAAACCCCAAATCTACTATCCATCAAATTTCTTCTCAACTGCAACACTAAACCAACATTGAACCATAAACTACTTAAACTTACCTTGAACCGTTGAAATGGAAAGTAAAACGGAGAAATGGCGTCAATGCAGCAAGGGTCGGCAGAGGGAGG
>CM039526.1:7663096-7729144 GCA_022433055.1 Begonia peltatifolia | reverse complement strand
GGGGGGAAGAATAATAGAGAAGGGGAGAGCTACAGTTCCCCCTCTCTGTTACATAAATTTTATTTATAAATAATAATAATAATAATAATAATTAATTACTATTTCGCCCTCACACTTTAATCTTTTAATCCAACGGCTATTCAGTCTGTTTTCTGTCGTATTCCTAAAATTTTCTCTTTACCATTAGTCCCGAAATAATCTTTTACCTACTAGTGTCAATTCTCCGCTCTCGATTCCGATTGATACTCCGCCGTTTATCGTTCTGACAACCCAAAAATTGGTACTGCGAAAATACGGTGTGTTACAGAAAACACCGCTCTCTCTAATCAGCCCATCATTAACACCGTCATTGGTAAAAGGGTAGTACGACTAAGATGTGTCTCGAGGAACAATCACATGCTCTCGAGCCAAGAAACTAATCAACCTTTATATTCCTACTATAAGAGATAAATGAAAGGATAAAATGGAGGATACACCAAGCATACAAGACCAAGGAAGACCATTTCATACACTAGCATGGAAATAACACGAGGAAGCCTTATAATATGAAGAAGGATCATTTGCATGCAACCATGCAAAAAGAGAAGAGCTGATTGGTGGAGGGAACACGGGGGAAGGACGCTCGCACACACGGACATCCATGTTAGGACTGCACACGAAGTCTCACTAAGGCATGAGCCCACCCGCACACCCATGCTAAGGCAAAAGGTACATCAAGCACGCGTACACAGAACACTCTCCGACCGCACATTTCAGCCGCGCACGAACACTATAGTGGAAGAACTTTTGGTCGAAGTACTTTCAAAAAACTTCCTAAATTATAGTTTTCTTAATTATTGTTTTAGTAGGATTTCTAATTATTGTTTTAGGAAAGTTTCTTAATTAATGTTTTAGTAAGATTTACTAATTATTGTTTAGTAAGGTTTCCTGAAGCTATCTTAGAAAGGTGTTATTTAAGCATCCTTATACAATAATATTAGACACTTGAATTTGATAAATTTTCTTAAACTTGTATGCTCTCAATTCTCGAGGTTGGAAGCCCTCGTCCGAGTGCTTATTTTTCACCATTGTTTTCCAATCTTGTGAGCTTTGTGGAAAATTCTTAAGTGCTACCTTCCTTCTATCTTAATTGATAGTAGGCACCCCAACAAGGTAGGAAAAACTCTCAAATTCATATCGTTGGAGTGTTCTTCATCTCGAAGCAACAAAATCCCACATAGATGCCCAATCTAGCACTTACTGAACCAACATTGGTGTCCACCTCATAACTTCACCATATCCGTAAATTTGCCTCTGAAATTTTCAGAGGTTATCATCAACATCTCAAGTAAGTTCGTCGTCAAAATTCACAATTTTTGGAGCTATTTTCCACGTCTTTATTTTTCTTAAGATCTAGTGAATTTTCAGAACCATCACTCAAAAGTTGAGAAGAAAATAACCCTTGAAAGTTAAAACAAATCTCTCTACTGGATTTGTATCATTTGGTATCAAAGCTCTGTGTTTCCTTGGGAGTATTTACTGAGTTCTTTTGAGAATTTGGCTTGGTTATTATGATGACAAGGAGCGGTGCACTCAATAACAACAACTGGGAAGCCAACACTCAAGGAGTTCAACTAGCCTTGGTGCCAAATCCTATTATTGGTGAACCAAGTATGTAACGACCCGAATCGTCAAAGTTTTCTTTATTAAAACTTCATAAATTTTTTTTTTACAGTAATCGTAAACAGTAGCCGATCAATCGGCCCTGTAACGCTGATCGTTCGACATTGTCTCCAGTCATTTCCTAAGACCATAAAATGGGGCGATCGATCACCTCAATTCTAGCGACCGATTAAGAACCCCTTCATGTGTTTCATCCCAAAATTGTCTAATTCTCAACATCTTTGCTCATTTGCTTAAATAAATCATTATGAAACATATTTGCATCTTATCCATGAAAATCCTAACAATACATACTCATAACATCATTTTAATAAACTTATAAAACGAAATCATTTTTTTTTTCAATGCGTAGCGGAAGACTTAAAATAGTAATAGACCCTTCTTTTGAAAACATATTTTTATTGAAACTCAATATGAATAAAACATTTCATTATTTAAGAAAACATCGCCTCATTTTTTCGTTTTACAAAACATAGTTATCAAATATCATATATACAAGTTTCGTACCAAAATACTTATCAGAGTTGCCCACCGGTCAAAAACACTCTCAGAGCCACAAATGTTCAGCATGGACATACTCTGTCAACTCCCACCTCCATCTAGTCAAGGCTTGTAACTCCCACCAGCAAACTCGTCACCCACATCAAAAAGTTCAACAAATAAGCCTAATTCTCAGTAATTAATGTATGATGAATGATCATGATTTTGCAGCTTGTAAACCAATGCAGTTTCAAACTTTTCTTTCTTTTCTTTGAATATACCTTTCAGTTATTAGGGTCATTCATTCTTGGGAGGAGTAGGCATCCTTTGTTCAGCCTCAACCAGACAGCCAAACTCGAGCTCTACCCCACAATAACTATTTATGTACATTCATTTCATTTCAGTCTATCTTATATGAAAACATATGCATAAATCATTTTCAATGCTTTCATAAAACATGATGCATTATACATGAAGAATGTATATAACCATAAGAGTCTAACCAAATCGTATCGTCAATATCATCTCATCTCGATTTACTATGCTACTACTAAAGCTTCATCATTCAGCACTATGACATTACAATAACAAACAACTAAATATAACATAGCATATCCATCTCTCATTTGAACCATTAATAATTTTGAACTCCCTAGTACTTTGTGATGTAGATCGATTGGCCAAGCATGTAAAACATTACTTACCTTAGGTCCTTACCACAATTTATAGTAACTTGATCAATATTCCTTGTAACTTGAAAATCTAAGCACATGAATTTCACCATTTAGCATCCCAATCAACCTTAACAATTTAAATCACCAAACTAACCAATTTGAGAAATTCCAAATTCAAAGGTTTTCAAAAGAGAATGTACATGTACACATAAACTCAACTTGAGCATCCAATCATAGTCGTTTTGAACATAATGAAACCAATCTAACCATCCCATGAATAGAATTTGGAATATAACAAATATTCTGCATTAACTTCAAAACTTCATAGCTCATGATGTACATATCCAAATGCTTCAATACCAAAGTCCATAGTTCACTCAAGATGTCTACTTTAATATGTCAAAACCATTTAATAATTAAAAACCAATACATTAAGCTAATAATATCAAACCCAACTGCCCTGTTTTTCTCATTTTTGAACATACTTAATAGTTATACCTTAAACATGTAAAAATTGACAATTTCTTCCATTTAAAACCACAAGTATGTCTTACAACAAGATTGTATATCATATAAGCTAAAAAGTTGAGCAATGAAACTCCAAATTTCGTGTATCCTACCCAAAACTCATCAAACCATCAAATAACTCAATAAAACAACACTTCTTTTACATTTAAACCATAAAATTTCATAAACCCTAAAGAAAATTTGTCTTACCTTCAAAAACTTCATAAAGAGAGAGCAAGAGGAGGAGAAGAAAAGAGCTATCGTGGGTTTCTATTTGGCTCCAATATGAAAGATTATCCTCAACTAAAAGAACTCTTATTGGATAAGGACAACAACTAATGAGATGTCAACCTTTGGTTCAAGGTGACTCATCGTCAACTTTTCCATAAGCATCCTTAACTCTTCTCATTTTCTCTAGTAGCCACTTCTTACTTTGCCTCAATGCCAAAATACCGCATTTTTGCCTCAAGTTTTGACTTTTCAACTTTATATTTAACTAGCTACACGATAATATAATTTGCATTCATCATTTACTTAATAATCTATAATAATTTAACATAAATATTATACACTTTAACAAATTGTATGTTAAATTTTTTGGATATTACAAAGTATCCAAGATCAAATCAATAGTTTGCAAGGCCGATATAGTGACTTAATCACTCAAGTCAACAAGATGAATTTAAAGTTTGATGTCTTCCTAAACGAGTTGAGGAACAACCACCAAAGGGTCCCTCAAACATCCTTACCTAGGAGGGCCGAGCATCCATGGAGGAAGAATCAAAATTACCAAGATCATGAATATTTAGAAGAGAGAGACTCCGCGGATGAGGGTTATGACAACCCTCAAGGTAGGCACGACAACAACCAAGATGAGCTAAAATATATGAAAATCACCATACCACCCTTTAATGGAGCATGCAACAGTGATACATTCATAGATTGGGCAGACAAAGTAGACAAGATATTTTATTGCCATGATTACTCCGAGAAATTTAAACTTCAATTGATAACTCTTGAGCTATCTGGCTATACTAGCCTATGGTGAGATAATATTCGTGCATAAAGGAGTCGTGATAACTTGGAGCCTATCACAACATGGAGAACCATGAAAACCTTCATGAGTGGAAGATTTGTTTCGAGCCATTATAAGCAAGACTTGTTCTTGCATATGCAAAACTTGAATCAAGTTGCTCAATCAGTTGTCGACTAGCTAACCAAATTTGAAACTCTGAAGATGAGGAGCAGCATTAATGAACCCAAAGAGCAAATTATAGCAAGATATGTGAGAGCATTAAATAGAGAAATTGGTGATGTGGTGAAAATTCAACTAATAGACACCATGGATGCAGTTATACAACTTCCTTTGAAGGTTGAATGACAAATCAAGCAAAAAGGAAGAGAAGCTTTAACAGTCAGTTCCCACCAAAAACCGAGAGCCTCTACAAAGCTTCTCCAAAAATCAAAGATAAGAAAACATTTACTAAAGATTGGCCTCAAAAGGGAGGGGAAGACAAGACATTAGTGGATGCTAACGCTCGAACAAGGGCAAGAGAAATAAAATGTTTCAAGTGCCTTGGTTCAGGACACATAGTTTCTCAATGTGCCAACAATAAGGTGATATTTCTTAAGCAAGACGCGGATGAGGTCATTAGTGGAGATGAAATAAAAGAAACCTCTAATGATGTTGTTGGAATCAAGAAAAGGTTTTGGCATGCACAAGAGGGTCAAATGCTCATGATCATTTCGACACTAATGTCCAAACCAGGTGCAGAAAATTGTCAAAGAGAAAATATCTTCCATAGCCAATGCCTTATCAAAGAAAAGATATGTTCTTTTATCATTAATGGAGGTTGCACCAATGTGGCTTCTAATGAACTGGTGGACAAGCTTGGATTGAAAACTGCTACTCATCCGAATCCATATAAGCTTAGGTGGTTAAACTGTAACACCTAGAATTTGTCTCAACCATGAAATGTCCTTGGAATTTTTTTTTTTTTTTGCGTTAAGAGGGCATAACAATGATCATAAGTTATGATAAGAATTTGATTGAGGAAGAAGATGGTGGAAGGGAAACAATGGATGTAGGTAGCTAGGAGTAAACTACATGTAGTGTGTTTAGTGTAGTTGTTATTTTAATTATATGCAATAGCAAAATGAAGTGGGAAATAAGTGAGACACGTGGGGATGATGGCTGGTGGGGTGGGGGTGATTGTGTAATTAGCCTAAGTTTTGGGGTGAAATGGGAATAAGGTTGAGTGAAGGATTTAAATGTGTAAGGTTGATGGGTAATTGGAAAAAAACACATTCCTTCTCTTCTTCCTTCCCACGATCAGCAACCAAGGAGATCTTGCCCCACCGTTTCTCCATTTTTATCAAGATCAAATGTTAGTTTTAGATGGATATTGTGATTTATGCAAAACATTTAGAAGTTTTATGCATTTTAAGTAGGTTTTGGATGGTTTTGGAGAAGCTGATGAAATCCTAGGTTAGAGTTCTGAGAATTCCTTTTCCTTGTTGTGTTTTCTTGTTATTCTAGAAGCTTAGAAATGATAAAGTGTGATATAGGTTGATTACATAGAAAGATTTGAGGTTTAGTCGAGTTTTGTTGAAAACCGAAAGTTTGAAACTACATGTAACCGGTTCTGTTTTTGTAATAATCTGATACACTATGTTGTTTGGCTTTGTAAAATAGAGTAAGGAATTGGACTGTAGACATGTAGAGATTTACGAAACATACTTGATCGTTTAAATCCGATGAGAAATGAGACAGTTATGGCCAATTGAAAATAGGTATCATTTAGGTTTATTTTGATGATTTCTGAGTTAATTCCATGAATATATTAGGTTAACGAGTTGAGCATTTAAGGTGACATAAGAGATTGAGAATTTTATTGAAATCTAGGTAAGTAATGGATTGCTCACGTTTTGCCTTCAGGCCTACACCATGGAACGGTAGGGTTTGATTGCTTGTTCGTTATTTGTTTGTTTGTTGATCATATGTGTTGACATGCATCATGTTTTTTTTTAACTACGATAAACGAGTTTTGACCACGTTTATGAAATGTGGATAAGAACAGATGTAACGTGGTCTCGAGTAATGTCACCTCGTCATGTGATGGTACTTGTGTGGTCGCACTTCGAGAGGTCTCTACGAGAGATGCACCAATGAAATTGCGTAAGATGTCGTGAGTGGGAACGCCTCGTCGTTAACGTGCTAGTGAGAAGGCACTAGAGGGTTTCGTGATCGATGTTGGGAGAAGATCGTTGTATGACCATCCCGTGTATGGACCTGACGTGTGCCTCCGATCTCGCTTTGCTGGGTCAAGGTGTGGCCGTCCTAAGTAGTGACAGGATGGGTGCCCACTTGATCCACATGAGAAAGTAGAATAAATATGATAACGAAATAAGAATGAAACTGAGTGTAGAAACTACATGTGTTAGGGAGTAAGCTTATGCATTGTTTTCTTGTTCATTCTTCCCTACTTGCTAAGCATTAGGCTTATGTTTTATGTTCCATGGTGTAGGTGACGACGAGCTATTGGGTGAACTCTATGATCGTGGGCGCGATTTGGATTGCAGTTGGTGACTTGTGCTGGTATGACGGTGCAGGTAGTTTTGTTGGGGCGACTCGACCATGATGTGGAGATGCTGCGATTTAGCAGGCCCTTTGGTGGTAAAAACTTGGGTTGTATATATGTACGAGGACAAGTAGGATTCGGGTGATGCGTGAGTTGGTATTTTGATATATGTATAGTATATTTTCCTTAAACTGCAGAATTTTGGGTTAGAATGGTTTTTAACCGTTACTCTTCCGAATTTTCATAAAACTAAATTGAGTTTAAGATCATATTGAAATTCTGCGAATGAAGTGTCGACCTATAGGCTTAGAGGTCAACCAAGTTGAACAAAGCTTCGACCTGTGCAAGAAGGTGTCGACTGCTTAGTGTAAAAATGAGTATAGAGTGTCGACCTGCATGTAAAGGTGTCGACCAAACTCTATAGGTGTCGACCGCTGGGGTCGACCTACTCGGACAGAGAGGAAGGAAGTGTCGACCGATGCATACAAGTGTCGACCGGTAATGTATAAATGGTTGAAGCATCGATCACAATGATCGACCCACGCGGACAAAGAGTAAGGAGGTGTCGACCGATGCATACAAGTGTCGACCCGTAATGTATAAATGGTGGAAGTGTCAACCACAAGGATCGACCAACTGGGACAAAGAGTAAGGAAGTGTCGAACGGTTTCTACAGGTGTCGACCGAAAATGATTTTTATGTTTTAGCAAAACTTTAATTTTTCTTAAGTTTATTTTAATCAAAGTCTTCCGCTGCGACGTTTTAAACATTTTCAAATGTGTCGTTTTAAGTCGAGGAGCAAAGTTATAAATTTTAATGAATTTTATCGAATATTATGAGTAAGAGTGTAATCAGCGAACCGAGAATAGTGTAGGGTTACCAGGGCGTTATATAAACGACAAAGATGACATCAAGGTAGCAGAGCAAGTAAACATAGAATTGGCCATTGGGGGCTACAAAGATAGAGTCCTTTGTGATGTGCTTCCGATGAGTACAAGTCATCTCATACTTGGGAGGCCGTGGCAATTTGATAGAAATGCTTCTCATGATGAGTTCACAAATTACTACTACTTGGCGGGAAAACCATCAAACTTGCACCCTTCAAACCTGAACGAGTAAGACAATATAAGGAAGCAAGGATGAAAGAAAAAGACAAAACCACTCTTTTCTTATCCAAGAAAGAATTAAGAAGACCACTTATTGAGGGAGGGCCGATTGTCCTCATACTATTCTCAGATCGAATTGAAGCATTGGGAGAGATTCCCAAAGTCAGCAAAACTCTCCTCAACCAATTCCAAGATGTATTCCTGGAAGACTTGCCACAGTGACTACCTCTCCTCCGCGGCATATAGCATCAAATTGACCTTTAACCAAGGGTAGTTCATTCAAACCACCCCGCTTATAAGATGAATCTGAAGGAGACAAAAATACTCCAAGGCCAAGTAGATGTGCTACTTGAGAAATGGTACATAAATGAGCCTCTGTGCGGTTCCCACTCTTTAGTACCAAAAAAGGATATATCCATGAGAATATGCGTTGATAATTAAGCTATTAATCGATTCACCTTCAAATACCGTTTTCTCATCCCAAAACTCGAGGACATGTTTGACGAACTAAGCGAAGTATCATTCTTTTCAAAGGTGGATCTCAAGAACGAACATCATTAAATCTGAATGAAAGAGGGTGATGAATGGAAAACGACATTCAAAACTAAGTATGGCTTATTTGAATGGCTAGTAATGTTATTCGGACTCTCTAATACTCCAAGCACTTCATGAGGCTTATGCATTATGTGCTTGGGAAAATTCATAATGATGTACTTGGACGACATCCTAGTTTATAGCTTGGATTTATCATCACACTTGGAGCACCTCGGCATCCTGTTTTAAAAACTTCGGGATGCTAAACTTTTCGACAATTTTAAGGAGTGTTCCTTCCCTTAAGAAAGAGTCTATTTCCTTAGATATATCATCACCAAAGAAAGCATGGAGGTGGATGAATCCAAGATAGAAGTCATCAAAGAATGGCTTATTCCTACTAGCATAACAAAGGTGAGAAGTTTCCATGGTTTAGCTTCTTTATATCGAAGATTTATTAGGGATTTTAACTCGATCATTGGCCTCCATCACCGATTGTACCAAGAAAGGCAAAGAGTTTCTATGGGCTCAAGGTTGCCAACAAAGTTTTGAGTTAATCAAAAACAAACTTTGTCAATCACCCGTTCTTATGCTTCCAAATTTCAACAAAGATTTTGAGGTAGAGTGTGATGCATCCGGCTTGGGAATTAGAGCTTTATTAATGCAAGAAGGAAGACTGCTTGCCTATTTTAGTGAGAAGCTTAAAGGAGCTGCTCTCAATTACTCAATTTATGACAAGGAGTTTCTAGCCATAGTAAGAGCACTCGAGATATAGGAACATTATCTCCTTCCAAAGGAGTTTATCATTCATACCTATCATCAAGCTCTCAACCATATCAAGAGCCAAGGGAAACTTAGTCGAAGGCATGGAAAATGGGTGTAATTCTTAGAAAGGTATCCATAACATTATTAAGTACAAGAAGGGTGAAGAAAATGTGGTGCGTAAAGCACTCTCAAGGAGGTACACACTCCTAACGAAGCTAAGTACTCAATTTTTTGGCTTTGAATGGATCAATGATGTGTACGAGGAAGACTAAGATTTTGGTCATTATAATGCCCTAAGTAAAATCAAGGCCGATTGTGGTGACAACATTATGGACGACTACATTTTAAAAATAGGGGAACTATGCATCATTCAAGGAGGAATCTGAGAAGCTTTAGTTAAGGAGGCTCACGATGGCGGCCTTGCTACTCATTTTAGAGAAAAGAAAACTTTGGAGATCCTCAAAGAACACTTTTACTGACCACACTTAATCAAAGATTTGCACAAAGTGATAGAGAAGTGTATCATATGCAAGAATGCCAAAAGTCGAGTCCTACCACAAGGACTCTATCTTCCTTTGCCCGTTCTTAGCCATCCATGGGTGGAAGTGAGCATAGATTTTGTGCTAGGATTATCTCGCACCAAACGAGGCAAAGATTCAATCATGGTAGTGGTGGGTCATTTTTCAAAGATGACACATTTTATTGATTGTTCTCAAACGGATGATGCATTACATGTGGCCGATTTATTATTTAATGAGGTAGTTCACATACATGTCATTCCTAAAACCATTGTCTTGGAACGTGACACAAAATTCTTAAGTTCCTTTTGGAACACGTTATTGAGGAAATTGGACACAAAACTACTTTTAGCACTTATTTTCATCCCCAAACGGATGGACAAACTGAAGTGGTTAATAGAACCTTGGGTGGCCTACTGAGGAGCATTACTAGCAAACGACTCTCAGATTGGGACCTTCATCTTCCATACATTGAGTTTGCAAACAATAGAAGTGTAAAGGACTCCATTTGAGATAGTACATGAATTTAATCCACTCACACCCTTAAATCTCATACCATTACCTTTAAAAGAGCTTGCCAGTCTGAGTGGAATCAACAAGGTCGAGCAAGTCAAGAGCATGTATGAAACGGTCAGAAAAACAATCCAAAAGAAGAATGAGATGTATGCTAAACAAGTCAACCGATGAAAGAAAAGAAGTTATCTTCAAAGAAGGGGACTTGGTTTGGTTGCATTTAAGGAAAGAAAGATTTCCTAATCAAAGGAAATCAAAGTTTTTTCCAAGAGCAGACGGCCCCTTCAATCTCTTGGAGAAGATCAACAATAATGTGTACAAGATTGATTTACTGGGAGAATACGGAGTTTCAACCACATTCAATGTACAAGACTTATCCCCGTACGTTGAGGGAGCAACGATCCAACTCTTCTTTTTTAAGCTTGTCTTCCAAGCTAGGATCGGAACAGGGTTAGGCACAATCTCACAGCTTGGGGTGAAGATGAAAATGAAACATATGTAAGAGATGCATCCTCTAGAGACTAAGACGCGTTTTAGACCACAATTAACATCGATCTCATAAGAACTCCAAAATTAAGAGTGCTCTGGTGAGAGCAGTACCAAGTTAGGCGACCTCTTTGGAAGCCCTCGCCAAAGCAAATTCGTGAGGGCGTGAGGTTGCCCAAAGCGGATAATATCTTACTAGGAGGAAGGGGTTTGTTACAAATAGTATCAAAGCTTCTACCCAACTTGAGATGTGGCCAACGAAGACATTGGGCCCCACGAAAGGGGTGATTGTGACAACCCGAAAGATCATGATTGTGGGGCAAACCTTAGATTGCGGTACAAACCTCAGTGAAACCCGAGTATAGGCAAATTCTGGATTCAAGTATAGACAAATCTCAGGTCGTTACAAAAGGCGGGTCGGGCACAATCTCATATCGCTTGAGGTGAAGATGGAAATGAAACATATGTCAAAGATACCTCCCCTAGAAAGTAAACGTGTTTTGGAGCACAATTGGCATCGGATCCTATAAGAAGTCTGAAGTTAAGAGTGCTCCGGCGAGACCAGTACCATATTAGGTGATTGATGGGGAAGTCCTTGCCAAAACTAATTAGTGAGGGCTGTATGGGTGACCCAAAGCGGAAAATATCTTACTGGGATGAAGGGGTTCGTTACACCCTCACAAGTCAGCAAAAACTCTCAAATTCCAATCGTTGGAGTGTTCTTCATCCCAAAACAGCCAAATCCTGCATAGACGCCCAACCTAGCACCTACCGGACCAACATCGGTGTCCACCTCATAACTTAACCATATCTGCAACTTGACCTGTAAAATTTTCAGAGGTTATCATCAACATCTCAAGTAAGTTTATGGTCAAGTTTCACAATTTTTAGAGCTACTTTCCACGTCTTTATTATACGTAAGATGTATTGAATTTTTGGAACCATCACTCAAAATTTGAGAAGAAGCTAACCCTTGAAACTTAAAATAAATCTCTATACTAGATTTGTATCAGACTACCATCTCGATATCGACACGATGGTGAAATGTAAGTTGCTATCACTGATGATAGGAAGGATGTTCCATTGACATACAAATGTGCAATGAAAGACTCTGACAAAGAAGTATGGCTTGATAATATGAAACTTGAAATAGAATCTATGTATTCGAACTCAATCTGGGATCTTGTAGATTTACTTGAAGGGGTAGAACTCATTAGGTGTAAATGGATCTAGAAGAGAAAACTTGGACTAAACGTGAATGTAAAGACATTCAAAACTAGATCGGTGGCTAAGAGTTATACCTAAAAGGAAGGGATTGACTATGAAGCCTTCTCACTAGTAGCAATGTTTAAGTCTATTCATATTCTACTTTCCATACCTGCTTATTATGATTATGAGATTTAGTAGATGGATGTTAACATGGTTTTTTTGAATGGTCATCTTGAGGAGACTATCTACATACAGTAGCCAGATGATTTCATAGTACAAAATGCACATCAACAAGTTTGTAAATTGCATATGTAACACCTGAGATTTCTGTCATATAATCTTTGGAAAATTCGTATTGGTAAACGGCAGTGTTTTGATCAGAATTTAGGGCGGAGAATTTGTACTAGTAGATGAATGATTATTTTGAGGTTATTGGTGTCACACCCGATAGCAACATCGTCGAAAACCCTGCTCTCATTCTCTCTCTGTCACACCTCAGACCGAAGCATTCCAAAACCCACCGGTTTTGAGTTGCTCCGATACCGTAACTATACACCCTATAAGACCCCACGCTATGACATCCAGAAACTCAACACAGACTCACTCAATTTAACATCACTCTCGTTTTTAAATCATATTCAAAAGAACTTTTGTAAGTATAAAATTTTTAAATCGTATTCGAAAAACGACTCGTGCTCCGAAAAGGGAACACGTAAATCCTCAATATACAATACGCAGTAGAAAAGGACAATTTAAGGAAGTTTTAAAAATGACAAGACTTAAAATACCAGGAAGGAGTTCAACACGCGCTCTGCGCACCAATCGAGTTCGACGCCGCGCACGGTTCATCCCGCTCTCATGGCCCAGCGCTGCGTGCCCTCGACATGGCGCAGCGGACCCACACCGTACCCAGCGCGCGTTCCAGCAACGACACCCCCAGCCCTAAGGGCGTGACCCTGCATGGTGCCGCACACCTCGCGAGCGCGCCAGACACCTGATTAACTCTGCGCGCCCCGCGCGCACAAGTCTCCACCTCGACGCAGCGCACACGCCCTCCTAGTGCCTCGCGCGCACACCGTCTTGTCACCCCGCATCATGCACACAGCTTCAGCGCCACGTGTCCTGCGCACCCCACCTCCGCGCCGCACGTCCGCGCGCGCGCATTTACTCTCGGCGCCACACGACCCGCTTGCGCTTGCAGTGCCGCGTACCCCGCGCGCCCTGCAGCCATGTTGCGCTCTCTCCAAGCGCATGACCAGCTTGCAGATCCGCCCTGTGCGCTCAGTTCAACTACCCAATGCTCCATCTTTCTCCCAAAAATTTAGCAGATTAACGCCTGTATCTATTGACCCAAACCTACAAACGACACACCAGATAAATTCCCAAAAGGCATCAACCAATCCATCAAGAAATTATCGAAGGAAAAACAGAGTGGAAAGAAATAAATCTGATAACTATCGCTGAAGAAATTCCATAGTATAGAGTAACACTATGCTCATACATATATAATATGCACACGCGTCCTCAAAACTACGCAAACAACCAAGAAAATCCAAATCTATACACTTATACATCATGTAAAACCGAACTGTCCCCAAAATACCACAAAGGAAACCCCGAACACCTCACCGAAACTCACCACCTCCACGGGTCGCGTCGCCCTAACAGTCTGTCGTCCGATGCCTTAGGCGCACGCCGCCAACTGCTCTAATGCTCAGAACTGGGCTCTCGAATCTCACAAGTGGAAACCTCTGCACCTACACCATAGAACACACAACATAAGATTAACGCTTAGCAAGTAGCACGATATGAAAGCAAAACTGACAATGCAATCTTATCACATGCAGTCTCTACACTCACACTTATGTTGTCACAATCTGTGACGCGTAGTATAGGCACACCAGGGTGAGGGTGAACCTCCCGCCACGCTACACCCTGACATGTCACCACAGTCCCGGACTCTCCAGCAATAAGGCCCACGAGCCACACACACATGTGTCACCCCACAGCAACCACACTACGATGAGGGTGAACCTTGCGCCACACTACACCCTGATGCATCGCCACCGTCCTGGTCTCCCTAGCAACGGGGCCACAGTTGCCACAAGCACACATTTCTCGACAGCCCAATTAGCCCACCCCGTGGGATCCACGACTGGAGCTACACCGGCCCACTCCTCGAACAGAATCTGTGGCGCCATTGTCCAACATCCTCACCGTCAACACGTACACGCGGCTTGACGGCCCAACCAGCCCACTCCCCGAGCAGAATTCTTTGTTGGTTATGCACCGGGCCATTCCCCGAGCAGGATCCACGGTACCATTGCCGCGCATCTCACCTCTACTCAAAACATGCTAAAAAACCATTTTTGTACCATTTTCAAAACATGATGCATGTCACACAATGCACACGCACATCACTATCAAACAACACAATCTTGATGTGCCCCAGTATAGGCCCACCTGGGCAAAACACATGCATGCACTACTTACCTAGCATCCTAAGCTTTCTCAGTGCACGACCTCACCAAAAATCTTGTTCACCTAAACATAAAACCAATCAAAACTCATCTAAACACTTAACTCATTCTCAAAACCACTACCATTAACTTAATGTGCCACAAACTAACAAAAATCGCTCAGTAAACCGATTTGATCCAATACCCGACATAAACTTCCGACGTGCATAACTTTTGCGTCCGTTATCGAAATCGAACAATTCCAGCGGCCAAATGCTCCACTAATAAGCTATTTTAACATAACAAAAGAGAATTGGAAACAATTAACCATAGCTAAGTTAAAACTCTCAAAAACATAACCGAATTTCACACTAAAATGCCCAAAATTTCGACTTCAATTCAACTTCACCAATTTCTTCATTCAATCGGTCACATTTCATTCATCCAGACATAGTCTAATAAAAAATGAACAACCCACCTCAAAACCAAAACGCACCTGGCACAACTCCTCTCGGCTCTCTCAGAGAATTCGGGCATCACTGCCCATTAATGATCACTCACTTCACCTCCCTAACTCCCTCATATTTTCACCACAATTCAACCTGAGAATCGCCCCCTACCTGTTTCACTAGTCAGATTTTCCCTCAGCCGATCAATTGAGAGGAAATAGGGAGGAGAAGCTCACCTGTTTTTGCCAAGGCTGAGCACGAAAATGACAAGTAATAGGGAGCGCTCAGCTCGTCAAAGTTTGCTCGTCATAATGGAGGCCGAAATCGGAGGGTCGCCGGAGGAAGGACGTCGCTCAAGTTTGCCATTTTTCCTCTCGGTTGCTCCTTGCTCAACGCAGAACAAAAGCAGAATGGCTTCTTCGTAAAGCCATTCTGTTATTTATTTATTTATTTTTAATGAATCACCAAATTGCCCTCTTGTGTTTTGAACCTTCATGTTTCCGCTAAATTCGCATCCTCCCGACTTTAAAATTCAAAAATTCATTTACGAATTAAATTCCAAGTTTTATAAAATACACTTCTCGCTAAAATCTCTCAAAAATCCTAACAGGAAAAACTAATTAAATTTAAAAAATTTCTGCGTTTTTATAATTGGACAAGAGAAAATTTTAAGATTTCTGACCGAATATGGACTGAAAAACGATTTAGCTAAAGGATTAAAGAGTGATGACGATATAATAATTAGGTTATTATTATTATTATTATTATTTATGTGATAAAGGAATGGAAATCACAGAATACCTTCGATGATCTCCCTCCCAACGCGAAACCCTTCCTCCTTCGGTTTTTCTCCTCCCTACGACAACGTTCTTCTCCATTCTTTTATCAACTTTAAAATTTTTGGTAAGTTTTAATTAGTTTTCGAGTAGATAGTTAACTCTTTTGTGGTTTTGAGCAGTAAAAGCAAAGATAAAAGCAATATTATGTAGTTTTGGTGAACCTTAGAAGGGAGCTACAAACTTTTGAGTGTTTTTCAGGTTTATTGTTGATTGTTGTGGGTTATGGATGATAAATGCGATGGATTGGTGAGGAAATGAGCGAGTTTGAGTGAGAAATCGAGAATGTAGGATTTTAAGCCCTAAAATGGAACTGTCTTGAATTTTCAGTCTTCCTACAAATGTTTGTTTTAGAGAACCTTGTGGCATGTTAAACAAGGTCATGAGTGGAGCGTTTAGCCACTGGAATCGAGTGATTCCGATAACCGACACAAAAGTTGTGCACGTCGGAAGTTAGGTTGGTTTGGCCGAAAATTGGGTTAGCGAGCAGTTTTAGTCTGGCTTTGCTGAATTGAGCTAGTAGTCGTAATTTTGGTATGTGGGATGAGTTGTGAGATGGAATTTAATGTGAATCGGTTACGTGATAGGTTGAGTCCGAGGAAGTGATCGGAACGAGCACCACGAAAAGTTAGGACGCCAGGTAAGTAATGTTTGTATGTGCATTGCCCTTACGGGCCTACACCATGGGACAATAAGGATGTATGGTATGTTTTGTATATTTGTGTTTGGTTATGCATCATGTTTTGAAAAGTGTAACGAAAATAAATTTGAGCATGTTTTGAGTAAGTAGTGGTTAGACACGTGGCTGTGGTACCGTGGATCCTGCTTAAAAAGTGGGTTGGCGCATAACCAACTGTGAATTATGCTCGGGGAGTGGGTCGGCTAGGCCGTCATGTGGCTTGTATATGTTGACGGTGAGGATGATGGATGGTGGCGCCGCAAATCCTGCTCGGGGAGTGGTCCGGTGCATTACAAGTCACAGATCCCATGGGGGGTGGACCAGCTGTGCTGTCGCAAAATGTGTGTATGGAAACTGCGGGCATCATTGCTGGGGAGTCCGAGACGATTGCGGCGTGTCAGGGTGTAGTATGGCGCGAGGTCAATCCTTACTAAACTAAGCAAATGAGGGTGTCGATTAGTATGAGAGTGTCGACCGGTATGCGGGGGTGTCGACTAAACTAAGCAAATGTGAACTGCGGTGGTGGACCTACTAGGGCAGAGCCAAATTAGGTGTCGACCGATAAAGACAAGTGTCAACCGCTCTGTGATGAGCGTAGAAGTGTCGACCACGGGTGTCGACATGTGCAGGCAGAGAGTATCAAAGTGTCGACCGGTCCGTGTGATGAGCGTAGTAGTGTCGACCAAGGGTGTGAACCGTCGCGGGCAGAGAGTATTAAGGTGTCGACCAGAGTGTATAAGTGTCGACCAGTACCCCTTTTTTTATAATGTTTTGAAATGTGGATTTTCATATAAACAAATTTTCAATTGAGTTTTCTGCTGCGATGTGTCTAAACGTTTTAAAATGTCATTTTAAGTCGAGGAATAAAAGTTTAAAATCTTATACGAATTTTATCGAGGTTATGAGTAAGTGTAAGGGTGGTGACCTAGGTCCGGGGACGACTTGGGGGCACTACAGTGGTCGTGACAAAGCGGGGCAAGCCAGAGACCGGGCTGGTTTTCGGGGCACTACAGATATGGTATCAGAGCCTTTACCCAATCAGAAGTGTGACCGACGAGGATGTAAGGCCCTCGGCGGTGGGGTGTGATTGTGAAGGCAGGAGGGCCTGTCATAATTCCCACGCCGCTTGGGGGAAAGGTAAAAGGGACAGTTAGTAGGAGGGAAGAGCGGATGCTACGAGTGTCAGAGCCACGGGGTCGATGTCATTCGGCGAATTTCCTAACACCACCAGCCGCTGCATAGATGTCCTTCACCAATTGTAAGTATTTCTTAGAACCCTCGTAGTTTCATTTAAACTTACTAGATGTTGTGGGGTACAAGATTAACGTCATGGTTAAAGATATGCGTAGAGCTGTAAGTGATATGGATGATGCTGTTAGATAACTTACAGAGTTAGTCAACCGCCAGTCTCAATAACTAGAGCAGTTTATGAGTAGGGAGGACCAGGGTCATTCTAGTGCCCAGACTTCGACAGATCGTGGGTGCGACATGTTGCACAGGCTCAGACCCCCAATGTTCGACGGATCATCTTTGGACCTACTTAGTGCAAAGGAGTGGATTCGAAGTATGGAGGACATGATGGATGACGCCAAGGTTAACGATCAGGACAGGGTATCCAGTGCGGCATTCCACCTTGCCAAGGATGCCCGATTTTGGTGGAATTCGATGAAGGCAACCATCGATGTGAAAGACATTACTTGGGAGGAGTTTAAGACGGTGTTCTTCGGCAAGTACTTCAGCCACTCAGTCAGGACCCGGAAGATGGTGATGTTCGCTCAGTTGAGATAGACAGGTACCGTGGCCGAATATGTGAGACAATTTGAGGCGCTATCTCAGTTTGCTAGTCACTTGGTGAGCCTGAACGAGAACAAGGTACATCAATTTGTGCAAGGCGTGAAGCCAGACATATACATGGGCATGCAGATAGCGGGGACGCAAGAGCTACCTTACAAGAATGTGGACATTGAGGAGGCTAGGATGAAGCTTCCAAGTTACAGAAAGCCGCTTAGGGAACAGCCCAGGAGATATTTCAAGGAGTTGTTCCCCTAGTCAAATGAGGAGGAGTCGTCTCAACGAAAGGGCCTGAAGAGGCCTAGTGACAACTCTAGCAGCCAGGGGAGCAACAAGCGGTCTCAGGGATTAGGACAGTTTCTGATATGCCTTAAGTGCTAGAGGCGTCACCCTGGTGAGTGCAAGATGTGCTCAGGGCGATGTTTTAACTTTGATGAGGTCGGCCACGTGTCCAGAGATTATCAAAAGCCGCGATGGAATCGGTACTTCAACTGCAACAAATTGGGGCATTTTGCTAGGATTGCCCGAATTTGAGCAAGGGCTCCGCAAGGGTGGCGTCGAGAGTCTTCGCCCTCATTGAGCTAGATGATGCCACCCAGCCATTGGTGATCTCAGGTAGTATTCTTATTTCGAGCATGACGGCTTATACTTTTGTCGACACGGGTGCTACGCATTCGTTTGTGTCTACTACCTTTGTGGTCAAGGCAAATCGAGTGCCTAGTTATTCTGGACAGTTTTATGAGGCGTTGTTGCTGTCCGAGGAGCGTCTATGCTCGGATCAGGTGGTACAAGGTGATATCGTGACAGTGGGAGGAAAGCCGTTATACGATAACTTGATCATACTCGATATGACGGGGTATGAAGCTATTTTTGGGATGGATTGGTTGTCTAGACATTGTACCATGATAGATTGTAGGATCAGAGGGATCCACTTTCTACCCCCGAGTGGAGAGAGTTGCTCCTTCAGGGCGGGAAAGAGTTTGAGTAGGATTTCGGGTATGTCGTCTATGAGAGCCCGACAGTTGTTACGAGGTGGATGCATGGGCTTCTTGGCTAGCGTCATGGACGCGCAGTTTCAAGGCGGGGTTCAGCTCTAAGGCATCCCCATTGTACAGGATTTTCCAGGGGTATTTCTTTAAGATTTGCCAAGTCTGCTCCCTAACAGGGAAATTTAGTTTGTTATTGACGTGTACCCTGAGGCTGAACGAGTGTGCAAGAACCCGTACAGGCTGGCGCCTACCGAGTTGAAAGAGTTAAAGGCCTAGCTAGAGAAGTTGACAGATAAAGGCTTCATACACCCTAGTTTCTCGTCATGGGGTGCGATAGTGCTTTTCGTCAAAAAGAAGGACAGATCCCTATGCATGTCTGTTAACTACAGGAACTCAATAAGTTGACAGTGAAGAATAAGTACCCGTTGCCAAGGATAGATGACTTATTTAACCAACTTCAAGGTGCACGGGTGTTCTCTAAAATTGATTTGAAGTTTGGTTACTATCAGTTAAAGGTTAGGGAGGAAGATATCTCGAAGACAGTTTTTCGGACGCGGTACGAGCACTATGAGTTTTTAGTTATTTTGTTTTGACTAACTAACGCCCCAGCCACCTTTATGGATCTGATGAACCAAGTATTCAGAGAACACTTTGATAGATTTGTGATAGTGTTCAATGATGACATCTTGATATACTCTCGAAGTGAGGAGTAGCATAGAGAGCACTTGAGGATTGTGCTGACAACTTTGGGGCAGCACCGACTATATGCTAAGTTCTCTAAGTGTGAATTTTGGTTGGACAGGATCAACTTTTTAGGGCACGTCATCTCTTGTGATGGTATTTCAGTGGATTCGGTGAAGGTTCAGACTGTGAAGGAATGGCCACAACCGACCAGTGCCAACGAGATAAGCAGTTTTTTGGGATTGACGGGATACTATCGACATATTTATTGAGAGTTTCTCCAAGATTGCAGCCCCCTTAGACTCTATTGACCAGGAAGAACGTGACGTACAATTGGTCTAATGAGTCCGAGGACAGCTTCCAGACGCTAAAACAGAGGTTGACTACAACTCCTTTGTTGATATTGTCGGTAAAGGGGGAGAAGTTCAGCATTTATTGTGACGCCTCCATAATAGGTTTGGGTTGCGTGTTGATTCAGAGTAGGAAGGTGATTGCTTATGCTTCCAGGCAATTGAAGCCCTACGAGCAGAATTATCCCACGCATGACTTGAAGTTGGCGGCAATGGTCTTCGCACTTAAGATATGGAGGCATTATTTGTATAGACAACAGTGCTAAATCTTCTCGGACCATCAAAGTTTGAAGTATATTTTCACGTAGAAAGAGTTGAACTTGAGGCAGAGGAGATGGCTTGAGCTAGTTAAGGATTTCAACCTGGAAATCAAGTATCATCCAGGGAAGGCGAACGTGGTAGCAGACGCCTTGAGCCGAGTTTTGACTTTGATGTTTGCTATGATTCCAGCGGTGCCTACCGAGCTGAGGATCGAGATGCAGGGATTTGTTCTAGAAGTGGTTTCTGATTTGGGAGCCACACTTTTGGCGATGTCATTAAGGCCGACCGTCTTGGACAGAATTAAGTTGGCCTAGGAGACTCACTCTGAGTGTAGTTAGCTAAAGGAGGGTATGGAGGCCAATACTAGCACTAAACTCCGTTATTTGGAGGATGAGATTCTGAAGTTCTAGGATAGATGGTATGTCCAGAAAAATGAGGAGCTAAGGAGGGAAATACTATCAAAAGCTCATTCGTCTTCTTTCTCTGTACATCCAGGCAGTATAAAGATGTACAGGAACTTGAGGCAACACTATTGGTGGCCTAGTATGAAGCGGGAGGTAGCCAAGTATGTTGAGGCCTGCGTGGTGTGCCAACAGGTAAAGGCAGAGCATCAAAGACCGTCAGGTACACTTCAGCCATTGCCCATACCAAACTGGAAATGAGAGCATGTTACTATGGATTTTGTAGTTGGGTTACCGAGGACTGCCAAGGGGCACAATACGATCTAGGTGATTGTGGACAGGTTGACGAAGTCATCTCAATTTTGGCCTGTGAGGATGACTTATTCCATGGACCAATTCGCTCAGTTGTACATTCAGAAGATAGTCAGGCCGCATGGGATCCCGCTGTCGGTGGTATCTAACCGAGTCTCCAGATTTACGTCCAAGTTTTGGAGGAGTTTGTATAGGGCCATGGGCTTTCGGTTGGACTTCAGTACGGCCTTTCATCTACAGACCGATGGACAGTCGGAGAGAACTATACAAATCTTAGAAGATATGCTTAGAGCCTGCATATTGGAGTTTCAGGCAGCTTGGAGTAGGTTTTTACCTTTGGTGGAATTTTCGTATAATAACATCTTTCAGTCCACCATTGGTATGGCACTATACGAAGCTCTGTATGGGAGGAAGTGCAGGTCGCCATTGTACTGGGACGAGGTTGGAGACGCAAGACTCATAGGCCCAGAGATACTGCAGCAAACTGTCAACAAGGTTGCTATTATAAGGAAGAGGATTGAGGCAGCTCAGAGTCGGCAGAAAAGTTACGCAGACCAGAGGTGGCAGGAGTTGGAATTTAAGAAAGGTGATGAAGTATTTTTGAAGATCTACCCGTTTAAGAGAGTGGTCAGGGTTGAGAAACGAGGAAAGCTCAACCCTCGTTATGTTGGATCGTTCCCTATTGTGGAGAGGATTGGGAAGACCACCTACAAGCTTCAGCTGCCTTCCTCGATGGATGCCATACATAGTGTCTTCCATGTCTCCATGCTGAGGAAGTGTATGCGAGATCCTTCTCAGGTGGTTGCACAACAGGATATAGAGATCCAACAGACGCTAACTACGAGGAGAAGCCAGTGAGAATACTGGGGTCGACCGTGAAGGTATTGCGCAATAAAGATATTCCCTTAGTCAAAGTTTTGTGGCGCAATCACAACGTGGAGGAGACCACTTGGGAAAGGCGGCAGGACACGGAGCAACAGTATCCAGAACTATTTGGTACGTAAATTTTGGGGACAAAATTTCTTTTAAAGAGGGTGGAATGTAACACCCGAGATTTCTGTTGTATAATCTTCAAAAAATTCGTATTGGTAAACGACGGAGTTTCGGTTGGAATTGAGGGCGGAGAATTTGTACTAGTAGATGATGAATTATTTTGAGGCTATTGGACAAGAGAAAATTGTAAGATTTCTAACCAAATAACAGTTTAGCTAAAGGATTAAAGAGTGATAGCAATATAATAATTAATCTATTATTATTATTATTATTATTATTTATGTGATAAGGGGAAGGAAATCACATAATGCCTTCGGTGATCTCCCTCCCAACTAGAAACCCTCCCTCCTTCAGTTCTTCTCCTCTTCGCAACAGCGTTCTTCTCCGTTCTATCATCAGCTTTCAAATTTTCGGTAAGTTTTAGTTAGTTCTCGAGTAGATAGTTAACCCTTTTTGAGCGGTAAAAGCAAAAATAGAGGAAGTATTGTGTAGTTTTGGTGAACTCTAGAAGGGAAGTACAAAATTGTGAGTGTTTGTCGGGTTTATTGTTGATTGTTGTGGGTTATTGATGATAAATGCGATGGATTGGTGAAGAAGTGAGCGAGTTTGAGCGAGAAATCGAGAATGTAGGATTTTAAGCCCTAAAATGGAACTGTCTTGAATTTTCAGTCTACCTACAAATGTTTGTATTAGAAACCTTGTGGCATGTTGAACTAGGTCATGAGTGGAGCGTTTAGCCGCTAGAATCGAGTGATTCCGATAACCGACATTTTTTTTGTGCGTTGAAAGTTAGGTTGGTTTGGCTGGAAATCGGGTTAGCAAGCCTTTTTAGTTTGGCTTTGGTGAATTGAGTTAGTATTCGTAATTTTAGTATGTGAGATGAGTTGTGAGATGGAATTTAATGTGAATCGGTTATGTGATAGGTTGAGTCCGAGTAAATGATCAGAACGAGAACCACGGAAAGCTAGGACGCTAGGTAAGTAGTGTTTGCATGTGCATTACTCTTATGGGCCTACACCATGGGACGGTAGGGATATATGGTGTGTTTTGTATGTTTTTGTTTGGTCATGTATCATGTTTGAAAAGTGTAACGAAAATAAATTTGAGCATGTTTTGAGTAAATAGTGACGAGACGCGTGGCGGTGGTACTGCAGATCCTACTCAGGGAGTGGGCCGGTGCATAACCAACCGCGAATTCTACTTGAGGAGTGGGTCGGTTGGGCTGTCACGCAGCTTGTTTGTGTTGACAGTAAGGATGATGGACTGTGGCGCCGCGAATTCTACTCGGGGAGTGGGTCGGTGCCTCACCAATCGCGGATCCCATGGGGTGGGCCGACTAAGCTGTCGCGAAACGTGTGTGTGTGACAACTTCAGGCCTCGTTGCTGGCGCGTCCGGGACGATGGCGACATGTCAGAGTGTACGTGGCGCGAGGTCCATCCTCACCCTGGGGCATTTGCTGCGTGGCGTGTGCTACCATGTGGTGGTAAGTGGAGTTCGTCGTGGTGACCCGACCCGTGGACTGATGCCGGATTGTAGGTTTTGAGGGCTGAATTTTGTGGAGTCAAAGTCAAGTGTATAAAATTTGGAGGTATAGGTTGGTTTGCACGTTAATGGTCGGGATTAATGTACAGTTGTAATTTATAAACTATTCGGGGAATTTTGTCTTAAAAATACAGGTCTTTACTTTGTGGCTTTAATGGCCGGAGTTTTTGTCGTTTGTTTTCCTTTAAACTAGTGTTTACTTTAAGCTGCTGGTGCAAGCTGTCGACTAGTGCCCTTAGGTGTCGACCGACTAGTGTAAAAAGAAATGAGAGTGTCGACCAATATGTATAGGTGTCGATCAAACTAAGCAAATGTCGACTGCGAGGGTTGACCTACGGCGGCAAAACAAAATTAGGTGTCGACCAATAAAGGCAAGTGTCGACCGTTCCGTGTGATGAGCGTAGAAGTGTTGACCACGGGTGTCGACATGTGTGGACAGAGAGTATCAAAGTGTCGACTAGTGAAGGGAAGTGCCGACCACTCTGTGTGATGAGCATAGAAGTATTGACCACGGGTGTCGACCAGTGCGGGCAGAGAGTATTAAGGTATCGACCGGTGTGTACAGGTGTCGACCGATACCCCTCTTTATAATATTTTGAAATGTGGAGTTTCATATAAACAAATTTTCGATTGAGTCTTCCGTCGCTATGTGTTTTAACATTTTAAAATGTCATTTTAAGTCGATGAACAAAAATTTAAAATCTTATACGAATTTTATTGTGGTGATAAGTAAGTGTAAGGGTGGCGACCCAGATCCAGGGACGACTCGGGGGCGCTACAGTGGTGGTGACAGAGCGGAGCGAGCCAGAGACTGCGCGGGTTTTCGGGGCGCTATAATATAGGTTTATTTATAGACTCAAGCAATGTAACGCCTTGAAAAACCACGCGATTTCCGGTTCACTCTGCTCTATCACCACCTCTGTAACGCCTCCGAGTCGTCGCCGGACCCGAGTCGCCAACCCACTTACTCATCAAATTGATAAAATTCGTATAAAATTTCAAGCTTTTGTTCTTTGACTTGAATCGACATTTTTGAAAACGATTAAAATCGTCGCAGCAGAAGACTCAATAACAAATCAGTTTAAATAAAACTTCTCTTTTCAAACCATTATAAAGAGGAACCAGTCGACCCCTGTAAACACCGGTCGACACCTAACTCGTTCTGCACCCAAGGGTGGACATCTATATGCATAGGTCGGCACTTCGGTAGCCTCGATTTACACCGGTTGACACTTGCATGCAGCGGTCGACACCCTGATCCTCGTGGTCGACACCTGCATTCACAGGTCGACACCTTAATCCTCTCGGCCCGCACCGGTCGAATCTCTTGGTCGATACTTCTACGCTCATCACACAAAGTAGTCGACACCTGCCTTCACAAGTCAACACTTTAATCCTCTATGCCCGCACCGATTGAACCTCGAGGTCGGCACTCTGACCGTGTTTTTACACTAGCCGGTCGACACCTAAAGACACCGGTTAACACCTAATTTTGTTCTGTGCCCGTAGGTCAGCCCCCACGATCGACATTTGCCTAGTTCAGTTGACACTTAGGCATACCGATCGACACTTAGCACCAGCAGCGTAAAACTATACTCAACAGTTAACATAAAAACGAACGACGAAAACCTCCGATCAATTAAACCACAAAGTAAAACTTGGATTTTCCATCAAGACATCCCAAGTAGTTTCAAATAAATCTATACATCATCCCGACTATTAACGTTCAAAACCCACCTATACATCAAAATCAATACACGAGTTTCCTATACACTTGACATGTACTCCTCAAAAATACATCCTTCTAAACTCACTATCTTCACCCAAAGCACTCTCCACGGGTCATGTCACCCTAACACACTCCACCCACCGGCACATAGTCGAATGCCGCCAACTGCCTACTCACCCTGGCTAAGATCTCGAAACTCACCTTTAGAAATCTCTGCACCTACACGACATAATATAAAACATAAGTCTAACACTCAGTAAGTAGCGCATAATGAACATGAAAAACCATCAATGCAATCCTAACATGTGCAGTTTCTACTTTCTCACTCATGTTGTCATTCCATAACGCGTATCACACGATCCTCATACTGAGTTAGGAAGCGAATCAGGTTTCCCAAGTCGATTCTCAAATTTTGTCGAAGGGCGAATCACATCCTTTGAGGCTGCATCGTACAACCGCCCCAGGAAGCTGACCCTCAAGTCACACCATTCCTGACACGTCGCAACGCCCAAGCTAAACCGGCAACAGGGCCCAACAATTGCACACGCAAAACTCGTCGTACAACCGTCCTGGCTCAACCAGCAACGGGGTCCACAAGCTACACAGGAAAATTATGTCAACGATCCTCGTACAGAGTTGGGAAGCGGATCAGCTTTCCCAAGTCAATTCTCATACCTCCTCGAAGGGCGAATCACTTCCTTCGAGACCACATAATCGTTATCCTCGCCGTTCACATGCCACACTTCACATTCGTACTTAAAACCATGGTCAAATTCATTTTTGTTACACTTTTCAAAACATGATGCATGACTGAAGCAAAACTTGCAAAACATACAACACATGCAGCCATTCCTACCGTCATATAATATAGGTCCATAAGGGCAACGCACATGCATACAGTACTTACTTGGTGTCCTTAGCTTCTATGGCAATCGATCTCTATCAATTCTCGAGCTCAACCTATCACATAACCAATTCATATTAAATTCCATCTCACAACTCATTCTAAGTACTAAAACTACGACTACTAACTCAATTTATCAAAACCCGACTAAAACGGCTCACTAACCCGAATTCCGACCAAAAATAAACTTAACTTTCAACGCGTATAACTTTTGCGTCGGTTATCAGAATCACTCGATTCTAGCGACTACACACTCCTTAGGACGTCTAGTTTCTAACGGTCTCATCCATTTCCCAATTCAACATCTACAGCTAGACTGAATGTGGCCAAACAAAAATCGTTCTTTAACCAAAATTTTTGACTTTCCAAACACTTAATCCTTTTAATAAAAACCTATAACCTAATCATACTTCTAGCTTAAACACCAATATACGAATAAAAATCAATTATAAATCTCCAAATTCGTATCTCCCTCCTAGGGTTTCACCAAACTATCCAATACTCTCTCTAACTTCATTTTTATTGCTTAAAACACTAAAGGACTATCTATCTATTCAAAAAATACCTAAAACTTACCTTAAACTTGAAGATTGAAGGAGGAAACGAAGAAGACATCGCTAGCTGTGCGTTGTTGGAAGGAAGAACGGGGGGAAGGAGGGTATTTTGATATATATATATTTTTATATAATAATAATAATAAATCTAATTACTTTATCGCTCTCACACTTTAATTTTTTAGCTAAACTGTTATTCGGTCCGGGTCCAGTCAAAATCCTATAGTTTTCTCTTGTCCATTAGCCTCAAAATAATCCTTTATCTACTAGTACAACTTCTCCGCTCTCGATTGCAACCAAAACTTTGCCGTTTATCAATACGAAATTCCAAAACTTGTTTAACTAAATTCCAGGGTGTTACATTCCACCCTTCTTAAAGAAATTTTATCCTCGAAATTTACGTACTGAATAGCTCTGAGTATTGTTGCTCCATGTTCTGCGGCCTTTCCCAAGTGATCTCCTCTACGTTGTGATTGCGCCACAAAACTTTGACTAAGGGAATCTCCTTGTTGCACAACACCTTTACAGCTAATCCCAATATCCTCATTGGCTTTTCCTCGTAAGTTAGTGTTAGCTGGATCTCCATATCTTGCTGCGCAACCACCTGAGAAGGATCACTTATACATTTCCTCAGTACGGAGACATGGAAGACTTTATGTATAGCATCCATCGAAGAAGGCAACTGAAGCTGGTAGGCGGTCTTCCCTATCTTCTGCACAGTAAAGAACGATCCAACATAACGAAGGTTGAACTTTCCTTGCCTCTCAAACCTGACCACTCCCTTGAACGGGGAGATCTTCAAAAATACCTTATCGCCTTCATTGAATTCCAAATCCCACCGCCTCCGGTCTGTGTAACTTTTCTGCCAACTCTGAGCTACCTTAATCTTCTTTCCTATAATAGCAACCTTGTCGACAGTTTGCTGCAGTATCTCGAGCCCTATAAATCTTGCCTCTCCAACCTCGTCCCAGTACAATGGCGACCTGTACTTCCTCCCTCACAGAGCCTCGTACAGTGTCATACCAATGGTAGACTGATAACTATTATTGTACGAGAAGTCGACCAATGGTAAGAATCTATTCCAAGCCGCCTAAAACTCCAACACACAGGCTCTAAGCATATCTTCTAGTATCTGTATGGTCCGCTCTAACTGCCCATCGGTCTAACGATGAAAGACCGTACTAAAGTCCAACCTGGTACCTATAGCCTTATGCAGACTCCTCTAGAACTTAGAGGTAAACCTGGGGTCTCAGTCTGAAACTATCGACACCGGAATCCCATGCAGCCTGACTATCTCTTGAATATACAACTGGGCGAACTGATCCATAGAATAAGTCCTCCTCACAGGCAAAAACGTTAGACGACTTCATCAACCTGTCCACAATCACCCAAATCGCATTGTGGCCTTTAGCAATCCTCGGTAATCCGACCACAAAGTCCATAATGATTCACTCCCACTTCCACTTCGGTATAGGTTGGAGCATACTAGGCGGTCGCTGATGCTCCACCTTCACCTGCTAGCACACCATGCAAGTCTCGACGTACTTGGCCATATCTATAACGTCTCGAAAACCCACGAGGTTTTCGGTTCGCTCTGCTCTGTCACCACTTCTGTACCGCCCTCGAGCCATCCCCGGACTCGGATCGCCAACCGTACACTTACTCATTAAATCGATAAAATTCGTATAAAATTTAAAATTTTTGTTCCTCGACTTAAAACGACATTTTTGAAAACGATTAAAATTGTCGTAGCGGCAGACTCAATCAAAAATCAGTTTAAATAATACTTCACTTTTCAAAACATTATAAAAAGGAACCAGTCGACCCCTGTAAACACCGGTCGACACCTGACCCATTATGCACCCAAAGGTTGACACCTATATGCATAAGTCGGCACTTCGGTCGCCTCGGTTTCACTGGTCGACACTTGCATTCAGCGGTCGACACCCTGATCCTCGACGTCGACACCTGCATTCACAGGTCGACAACTTAATCCTCTCTGCCCTTACTGGTCGAACCTCGTGGTCGACACTACTATGCTCATCACACAGAGCGGTCGACACCTACCTTTACAGGTCGACACTTTAATGCTCTCTGCCCGCACCGGTCGAACCTTGCGGTCGACACTCTCACCATTTTTTTACACTAGCCGATCGACACTAAAAACACCGGTCGACACCAAGTTTGGTTCTGTCTCTATAGGTCGGCCCCCGCGGTCGACAGTTGCCTAGTTTAGTTGACACTTAGGCATACCGGTCGACACCTTACACAAGCTGCCTAAAACTATACTCAGCACTCAACGTAAAAACGAATGACGAAAACCCCCGATCAATTAAACCACAAAGTAAAATCTGGATTTTCCATCAAGATCTCCCAAGTAGTTTCAAAATACATCTATACATCATCTCAACTATTAACGTTCAAAACTCACCTATGCATCAAAATCAATACACGAGTTTCCTATACACTTGACATGGGCTCCTCAAAAATACATCCTTCAAAACTCACCATCTTCCCCCAAAGCACTCTCCATGGGTCTTGTCATCCTAACACACTCCACCACTCCACCCGCCGACACATGGTCGTACGCCACAAACTGCCTACTCTCCCTGGTTAGGCTCTCGGAACTCACCTGTAAAAATCTATGCACCTATACCACAAAACACAAAACATAAGTGTAACGCTCAGTAAGTCATGCATAATGAACATGAAAAACCATCAATGCAATCCTAACACATACAGTCTCTACTTTCTCACTCATGTTGTCATACCATAACGCGTATCACACAATCCTCATCCTGAGTTAGGAAGCAGATCAGGTTTCCCAAGTCGATTCTCATACTCCGCCGAAAGGCAAATCACTTCCTTCGAGGCTACGTCGTACAACAGCCCCAGGAAGCTAACCCTCAAGTCACACAATTCTTGACACGTCACCACCACCTCGGCTCAACCAGCAACAGGGCCCAAGAGTCGCACATGCAAATCGCGTCATACAACCGCCCCAGGTAGTTGGCCCTTACACCACATTGTCTCTGGCACGTCACCACCGTCCCGGCACAACCAGCAACGGGGCCCACAAGTTGCAAACGAAAATCATATCAACGATTCTCGTACAGAGTTAGGAAGCAAATCAGGTTTCCTAAGTCGATTCTCATACCGCATCGAAGGGCGAATCACATCCTTCGAGGCCACGTAACCATTATCTTCACTGTTCACATGTCACATTTCACATTCGTACTTAAAATCATACTCAAATTCATTTTCGTTACACTTTTCAAAACATGATGCATGATTAAAGCAAAACGTGCAAAACATACAACACATGCAGCCATTTCTACCGTCCTATGGTGTAAGCCCAGAAGGGCAACGCACATGCATACACTACTTATCTGGCGTCCTTAGCTTCTATGACAATCAGCCTCTATCAATTCTCGAGTTCAACCTATCGCATAACCAATTCACATTAAATTCCATCTCACAACTCATTTTATAAAATAATGTCAACATCTGATTTTTGAAAAAAAGAAAGAGATTTAATTCCTCTAAGGAAAAATGTGTGACCTTTTCCAGATTCGGTTTTAGAAAAACGTTTTTCTAATATTGAAAATATATATCTCATGTATTAAAAATACGTTTATCTACAAATATAAGAGTGTATTATTCTCGTAAGTTTGATACTCACACGTCAGAATTTTAAGTGATAATATTTTTAGAGAAGTCTTGACGGTTTCAAATATTTTGAAAAGAACTTGATCCTCAGTTAAATACTGTTGAGAACAGACGAGAGTACGTGAGTAAAAATGTTTATCAAAAGTTATTTTCTTTTATTTTTCTATAATCTAAGTCTAATACAATTAAAATTTTTTTATTTTAAAATTACATAATTCTTAAAAATATTTTCTTTTAAACTAACTATTTTCTTTATGATTATTTATTATTTTAAAATAAATTTAAAAATTACAAAAATAATGTATGAGTATCACATTTTGAATAATAGTAAATTCCATCCTACCTAAAAACCATCCATTTCTAACAAACAACAAAAGCATTATATTCGTGATCCAGACCGCAAAATAGATAAATCAAATTATCTTTGCGACTGACTGGCTCACCAATTGCTGTAAGATTATTGCAAATGGAAGTTAGCTTCTGAATGTAGGTTGCTGCTAAGAGACCATCCTTGGAGACATTGGGAAGCTGGCTTCGAAGTTTCATGATAAGTGCTAGAGAAAAGGACGAATATGAGCAAGCAAGAGAGCTCCAAATTGCATAAGCAATATCATAACCTACGATTTCTTGGAGAATAGTTTCACTGATAGAATAAAAAAGCCATGACATGAGCATTCGATTGAATCTCTGCCAGGTATTGTAAGCTGGTTTTTGTTGAGAAGAGAGATTATCTAGAAAATGAGGGGGAGAAACAGAGCTGCCATCTAAAAAAGATTCCAACCCATTCGCGTTGACGACATTGAGATCTGGGTTTTCCAGATGAGATAGTTATGTGAATCAAGCTTCACAGCAAGAACCTGATTTTGAGAAGGAAACGAATTAACAGAGGAGTTGGTCGGGCCAGAAGAGGGAGAGCCCAGGTCGCTCCCTGAAGAAGCCATTTAAGAAAGACGAAGAAGCGTACACTGCCGCTCTGATACCAAGTCCGAAATATAGAGAAAGAAAGCTATCTTCTGTATTGATGAAAACCTAAACTTTTACGTAAAAGAATGAATTAAATAATAGAAGGCTAATCCTAACAGACTTGTGTGCGACTGTAAGGGAAAAGGGTATACGCTTACAGATAATAATCCTCTGCGGGAGTTTTTGTCGGCCGAATCAATGGATTGACTGCGTTTGGAGGAATCGAGTAAAATAATGGCCTCTTCTGCCATCTCTGTTTACGCAAGTGTTATTTATTTAATTTTACGGATAGTAAAGGTTGTTTTAAATCTTGTCGTTAAGGGGATCATTTTGCAATGGCTGCCAGAAATCCCAAGCCTGCCTGACCATTACCAAGAAATGGTTGTGTTTCCAAAAATTGGGTTCATCTTCTAGCAGAAAATCAAATAAATCAAGGCGTCGTGTTTAGCACTCTCTTCTAGGCGGTAGAGTACCCGAGAGTGTCGATTCCAGCGTAGCACGGGAGATAAACTCTATCCACAACGTTCGGATTGAAGGTTAGACATTGGTATTCTAGCATTCGGCGATGGAAATACGCTCAAGCATTGAATGAAACAGGTCATCACAATCGTTGATGAAATAGGTCGTTTTCGAGAAAGCGAGAGGGAGATGAAGCAAAGAAAGATAGAGAGAAACGGCGGAGGAAAGAGAGGCGGCCGAGAAAGGGCAAGTTTAGAGTGGAATATCAAACTTCTGAGCAACCGGTTTCATAAACCGCAGTAATTTTAAAAATTAAAAAACTAAATAAAAATTCAAATCAAACCAACCTGTACAGTCTAGACCGACTAAAATAGACCCAAAAGAAAAATCAAACCCATGTAGGGAAGTTTTACATGCAACTCAAACAAAAATTGTTGAAAACATCTTAAGTGATGAGGAAGATGAATTGGAAGAATCCTTAAGTGAAGAGAAGGAAGAACCAATAGATATGAAAAAATCCTCAAGTGAGGATGAAAATGGTAAAGAAGAGATCATCTATTCTTAGGAGGAACCTCACTTGAAATGGAAGATGATCCCAATGAACGAAAGAATGATGAACAAGAAGAAAATCTAGGAGATAACCTTGTATTACCCTCACCCCAACCGAATCTATGGAAAACTTTAGAATTCTTAATCAATTTGAGGAATCTCCCCTTGAGGAAGAAAGTGAACAAAAAGTTGAATATAATGATCACCTTGAACTCCTAGAGATAGAATCTAAAACCAAAGACCTCCAAAGTTTTAAACTTCGAAAGGCAATAAATCCTCTCGGTCGATATTCGAATTTTTTTTCCAAAATTGACCATTTTATGCCCTGCCTCTTTCATTTTTATTTTCCCACTTGTTTCGCTTGATTTGCAGCTAAAACTACACTAATCCTTGATTTTTTTGGCTGAATTTCTCAAATAAAAAAAAACTTCCTGAAATGACTGAAAAATTAGTGATTAGGCGGAAGGTCGCACCGACAGCACGTCAGAGACCGTTTACGTCATAAGCTGGCCCGACACACCGCTAGAAACTACCAACGTCAGAGGAGCCGTGTAACACCCGGAACTTTTCTCCCGTTATAAAAAAAATAAAAAAAAACTAATTGTCAAATTTATGAAATTGTAATCAGCGGAGTTTTGGTCGGAATTGAGATCGGAGAATTTCTACCCTTAAGTGAAAGATTATTTTGAGACTGATGAGGTAAAGAAATTTAAGAATCCAACCAAAATTGGACCATATAGCATATTTATTAAACGGTTAAAGATTGAGGGCGAAATAGTAATTAGGATTAATTATATTAAATAATATAACTTTATAAAAAAAAAAAGACGACCGGTGTTCTCCCTCCCCAGCACAAATCCTCTTCCCTGCGTTTCTCCTTCCCCCGTTCGCGTCTCTCTGCCGATTTCTTCCCAACGACGATCTCTCTCTGTTTCCTTCCGTTATTCTTCAAATTTCAAGTAAGTTTTAGTAGATAGTTGGTATTTTAATTGTTTTGAGTGTTTAAACAAAGTTAGAAAGAGTATTTTATGGTTTGGTGAAAACCTAGGAGGGAGCTGTGAGTAATTGAGGTTAAAATTTGATTTCTACCAGTATATTGGTGATTAAGCTAGAAGTATTAATAGATTTTAGAATTTTAGGGAGAAGATTGAGCGTGGGGATAGCCGAAATGCTCGAAGTGTTGAACGGCTTTCGGTCGGCCACATCCGGCCAAGTTGTGGATGCCCAATTAGGAAATGGATGAGATCATTAGAAACTAGACGTCTTGTGGAGCCTGTAGCACGTTGAATTGTCAAATTCGGACGAATATTGGGAAAGTATGAATTTTTGAAGGTTAGTCGGAAATTAAGTTAGAATTTCGGTTTAGACCAAGTGGGGGGTTAGTTGTTGTTTCCTTTTGTCTTCTTTAGAGTCTTACGAAGTTAACAGAAAGTAGAGCTAATAGATATATGGTTTTATAAGTTTCCCCTAGTTAGCGTACGAAGTTGCAGAGTACGCGTTTCTAGGATACCAGGTAAGTAATGTAGTAAGAGTGTTGCCTTCGGGCCTACATCACAGTTTGGTATGATGCATTGCACGTTTACTTTATGTTATACTTTTATGATTGTGCATCATCGTTTTAAAGTAGGAAACGAGACGAAAATGAATTTTCATGTTTTTACGAGGTGAAACAGTAGGATGTGAGACAAATGAAATGAGAAGTGACGTAAGAAGATAAGAAAGGTAAGGTTGAGTGGTCTTTTCCCCAGAGATTGACCGCGAGCTGTATCACTCTTCATCCGCTTTATGTGGTAGCCTTGTCCCCAGAGGTGGACCGCGAGGTGTGTCACCTTGATCTAACACGTAAAGAAAAACCAAGTAGTAAGAAGATAAAGAAGATGTAAGAAAGAGATGAAAATGAAAGTTTATTACGAAACTGTAGAAACTGTATGTGTTAGGAAGTGTTTGATTTAGTATGATGTTATTACGCATTACTTACTTAGCATTATGCTAATAGTTGAGTTCTGGGATGTGGGTGACGACGACATAGTCGGTGAGTACTCCGAGCATGTCCAAGATTAGGAGACGGTTAGAGGAGTACGCACGTGGACGATCTGGCCTGCTGTTAGGGCGTTTTGACTATGGTGGGCATAGGTATGGGTTTTGGGAGCGTGATTGAGATGATTTTCGTTGTTTTGAGTTAAATGAGTGTATAGACGGATTTCAAACTCGAGTAGTCGTTTTCTTTATGTAAATAATGATTTTGAGTTGATGGAAAGGTGTGTGTTGGGTTATTTCTAGCGTTGAGTTGAATTCGATTAATTTTGTGAAGTTTTAAAGATTTTTAAATAGATTTCTGGGAAGGAAGTGTCGACAGATAGGCTTAGTGGTCGACCAGACCCTGCAAGTGTCGACCGCGAGGTTCGACCTGTGCGAGCAGAGCCGAAGTAAGTTTTGACTGTCAGGGCTTGTCAAGTTTTGACTAGTGAGTCTTTTGGTTTTCTCGCCAGTATTATAGATGTGCAGATTCCCAGGGATTCAAGGCCGCAGGATGTTTTAATTGTTCAAGATTTCCCTGAAACTTTCTTAGACGATTTACCTGGTTTGCCTCTGGATTGAGAGATAGAGTTTGCTATAGACATGTATCAGGGAGCTGAGCCGGTGTCAAAGAATCCTTACAGATTGGCATCAGCAGAGCTGAAGGAGTTAAAGAAGCAATTGGAAGAGTTGGAGTTAGTCGCGGTAGTCTTCGCACTTAAAATTTGGAGACATTATCTATACGGACAGCCGAGTGAAATATATTCGGATCACAAGAGTTTGAAGTATATCTTTTCTCAGAAGGAGTTGAATATGAGGCAGCGGTGGTGGTTGGAATTCGTGAAGGACTAAGAAGTTGAGATTAAATACAACTCCGACAAGGCAAACGTAGTGGCCGATGCATTGAGCAGGATGACGGCATCCACTTCGGCAATGAATTCAGTTAGGCCACTGACCTTGGATGTAGAATTTCACAAGTTCAACTTGGAGGTAGTGTTGAGTGTCTCGACCATTGTAACACCCGAAAATTATAGTCATTTCAATTTTCGGATTTACGTATAGGTCAACGGTGAAATTTGAGTCGGAATCAAGGGCGAAAAGTTAGGTGAGAGATTATTTTGGAACTAATGGATGAGAGAGATTTAGAAGACTCTGGCCAAAAACAGACTGAATGGCCATTTGATCGAAAGAGTTATGGTTGATGGCTAAATAGTAATTAATTTTTTTAAAATAAAATCAGAGGGAAGGAATGAATCCCCCCACCCGCTCCTCGGTGAGTTCCCCTTCTCCCTACCCTTGCATCGGCGATCTCCTTCCCGCGACGTCCAACAACGACATTTTCTCCTTCGTTTCTTCAAATCTACCGTAAGTTTAGATTAGTTTTCAGTAGATAGTTAGTCCTATAGTCGTTTGAGTGGTAAAAGCGGAGTTAGAGAGAGTTTTGGGTGAGCCCTAGGAGGGAGATACTAAATTTGGAGGTTATAGTCGATTTGTATTCGCGTGTTGGTGTTTAAGCTAGAAATAGGAGTAGATTATGAGTTTTGATGGAGAAGATTGAGTGTGTAGATAACCGAACGACTCAGGTTACGAAATGGTTTCCGTTCGGCCAAGCTGTAGGTGTGGGATTAGGAAATTGGTGAGAGTGTTAGAAACTAGACGTCTTGAGGAGTCCATAGCATTTTGAATCGTCCAAATCGGACAAGTATTGGGAAAGTTATGCGTTTCCGAATTTAGTTGGAAATTGTGTAGAAATTTCGAGTTTAGCTAGAAGTGAGGGTTTAGTGAGGATTTATGATTCCGTGTTAAAGCCTACGAATTTGGAGATGAGTATGATTGATGAAATGTGTGGTTTTATAGGTTTCCCAGTTAGTGAGCCGTATACGAAGCACGAGTGCCAAGGACGCAGGTAAGTAGTATAAGTAATGTAGTAGGAGTTTTGCCTTTGGGCCTACTTCGCAGTTCAGTAGGATGCATTGCACGTTTATGTTACGTTATACTTTATTGAATGTGCATCATGGTTTTAAATTACGAGAACGAAACGAAAATGAATTTCCATGTATTTATGTGACAAAAATAGTAGGATGTGAGTAGTGAAGAGAAGATACGTTAATAGATAATAAAGGTGGAGTTGAGTTACCTTGTCCAGTAAGATGGACCAGTTCAGTGAGGTGGACCGCAAGGGGTATTACTCTTCCTCCGCTTTACGTGGTGGCCTTGTCTAGTGAGGTGGATCGGTCCAGTGAGGTGGACCGTGATTTGTGTCATTTTACTAGATCGGGGTTGGCCTTGTCCAATGAGGTGGACTATGGGATTACCTTGGTCTAGCGCGTAAAGAAGAACCCAGTAGTAAGAAGATAAAGAAAATGTAAGAAAGAGACGAAAACAAAAGTAGAGACGAAACTGTAGAAATTGCAAGTGTTAGGAGATGTTTGATTTTAGTGTGAGTTTTTACATGCATTACTTACTTAGCATTAGGCTAATAGTTGAGTTCTGTGATGTAGGTGATGACACAAAAGTCGGTGAGTACTCAGAGCGAGTCCGGTACTAGGAGGCAGTTGGAAGAGGACGTTCGTGGATGATCCGGCCGGCTGTTAGTGCATTTTGGACGTGGTGTTCATAGGTATGGGTTTAGGGAGCGGGTAGAGGTTGTTTTGAGTCGTTTTGTAAGTAAAAGGATTTCTAACGTTTGTAGTCGTTTTGGTGTACATAATGGATTTTGAATTGATTAGAAATAGATGGTTTTTGTGGATTTTAGCGTTGAGTTGAAATTGGTCGTGTTGGAGTAAAATTTGAGGTTTACTGAGTTTCTGGATGAAAAGTGTCGACCAATAGGCTTAGTGGTCGACCACACATGGCAAGTGTCTACCGCAGGGGTCGATCTGTGCGGGCAGAGCCGAATAAAGTGTCGACCTATGGCTGTAGGTGTTGACCGCTCAGTGTATGATCGAGTTCAGGGTGTCGACCTATACACAATGGGGTCGACCTAATCCCGTAAGTGTCGACCCCGTGGGTCGACCTACTCGAACAGAGAGCAATGAAGTGTCGACCGGTGAACGTAGGTGTCGACCGGTAGGGTAAAGTAAGTAGAAGTGTCAACCTCCAAGGATCGACCGATGGGGACAAAGAGGATTTAGGTGTCGATCGCCACAGGAAGGTGTCGACCGGTCTGAGAAGTGTGTAGCAGGTGTCGACCGCGAAGGTCGACCTGTGCCGGTAGAGGTAAATAAGGTGTCGACCGCCGCCTGCAGGGGTCGACCGAAATAGACTTTCATGTTTTAAAAATTTGAAATTTTATTTAAACTAACTTTGATCAAAAGCTTCCGCTGTGGCGTTTTTAAACATTTTCAAAATGTCGTTTTACATTGAAAAAAAAGAATAACAAATAAAGTTTTATATCTGTTGAAGGAAAATTTTTATTCGGATTAGGGTTGCGGATAGCGACTCGGGTTTGGATAATTTGGGGCCACTATAGAGGTACCCGGGTGGTAGTATTCAGAGGTTATAAGTAGTGAGTAGTAGTAGGCAGCGAACTGGGAATACTGGAGAATTTTTCGAGTCGTTACAGCCATGTTATCGGCTATGTCCTTACAACCTACGATTCTGGAGAAGATTAAGCAGGCCCAGAAGGACAACGCTGAATGCGAAGATATCAAGTCAAGCATGGCTTCCAACGACAAGTCGGAGTTCAGTTATTCGGACGACGAAATTCTTAAGTTTCGAAACAGGTAGTTTGTCTCAAATAATGAAGAACTATAGCAAGAAATATTGGCTGAAACCCACTCTTCGAGATTCTCTGTGCACTCAGGGAGTACCAAGATGTACAAAGATCTTAAGCAACATTATTGGTGGCCCGATATTAAGAAGATTGTGGCAAAATATGTGGAGGCATGTTTAATTTGTCAACAGATTAAGGCTTAACACCAGAGGTCAGCGGAAAAGCTACAACCATTGCATGTCCCCTAGTGGAAGTGGGAGCAGATATCGATGGATTTTGTTGTTGGATTGCCTCGGACAACAAAAGGCTATGATGGAACATGGGTGATTGTGGATCGATTAATCAAGTCAGCCCATTTCCTGCCAGTGAAGATGACGTACTCTATAGACCAATTTGCCGAACTATATGTACAAGAGATCGTACGGTTGCACGGAGTTCCGACTTCGATCGTATCAGACAGAGACCCGAGGTTTACGTCGAAGTTCTGGAAGAGTCTGCACAAAGCCATGGGTACACAACTCAATTTTAGTACAACATTTCATCCTCAGACGGACGGCTAATCTGAGAGGACCATTCAGACGCTAGAGAATATGCTTTTAGTTTGCGTAATGGAACTCCAGGGTTCATGGCGCAGATACCTACCATTGGTGAAGTTTTCGTATAACAACAGTTTTTATACTACGATAGGTATAGCTCCTTACGAGGCTCTGTATGGGAGGAAATGCAGATCTCCGATATATTGGGATGAAGTTGGCGAGACAAGATTGGTTGGTCCGGATATTTTGCAGCAGATAGTAGAGAAAGTTGCATTTATTCGGCAACGCATTTTAACAGCGTAAAGCCGACAGAAGAGTTATGCAGATCGTCGGAGAAGAGAGCTAGAATTTGAGGTGGGTGATGAAGTCTTCCTGAAGGTTTCGCCATTTAAAGGAGTGGTAAGATTCGGAAAAAGAGGCAAGTTGAACCTAAGATTTGTTAGACCATTTCCTATTACGAAGAGAGTAGGAAAAGCATCTTACCAGTCGCTGTAATGCCCTGAGAACCTACACGTTCCCGGTGCGCCTACTACGTCTACACACTGTGACATACAGAGACTCGACGCGAACTCACTTACTTTAATACCACTTTCACTTTCAAATCATATTCAAAAGGACATTTGTGAGTATAAAAATTTTTCAACTCAATTCGAAAACAACTCACGCCCCGAAGAGGGAACACAAAATCCTCAATATGAAATACGCAGCGGAAAAGATAATTTAAATTAGCTTTAAGAATAAGACAACAAAACTTGAAATTCTAGGAAGGGGGTCCAACACACGCCCCGAACTACCCTATTCAGTGTCGCACGCCCCGCTCATGTCCTGCACGCCCACGTCGCCACTTCGGTACCCCGCGCGTACCCTCTTTGTGCCGCGCACCAAGTCAACATTTTCGCATCACGCGCAGGCTCACAACGCCGCGTACCCCACGCACCCTGCCTCCGTACAGCACGTCCGCACGCACGCCCTCGCCCGACGCCGCACGATCCGTGCGCACTTGCAGGGCCGTCTGCCCCTTACACCTGCGACCACGCCGCGCTCCCGCACCCATCCTCACTCATCTGGTACTTCACCGTAGCCACCCCTATCTATTCCACTCGAGGAGTGGGCCGGCTGGGCTGTCACGAAAAGTGTGTGTGTGGCAACTGTGGCCTCGTACTGGGGAGGCTGGGACGGGAGCGACGTGTCAGGGTGTAGTGTGGCGCGCGGTACACCATTCCCCTGATGTGGTTGCCGTGTGGTGATGCGTGTGTAGCTTATGGGCCTCGTTGCTGGGGAGTCCGTGATGGTGGCGACGTGTCAGGGTGTAGGGTGGCGTTAGGTTTCTCCTTACCCGTGTGCGGCTACACTACGCATCACAGATGTGATAACATGAGTGTGAGTGTAGAGACTGCATGTGATAGGATTGCATTGTCGGCTTTCACTTTCATATCGCATTACTTACTGAGCGTTAGGCTTATGTTGTGTGTTCTGTGGTGTAGCTGCTGATGACTTTGCTGCTGAGCCTCGAGAGCCTAGTCCTGAGGCATAGGATGGTTGGCGGCGTGCGACCGAGGCACCGGATGGCGAATTTTGTTAGGGCGACCCGATCCGTGGTGGTGGTAAGTGATGGTGAGATGCATTGGGTTGTTATTTTGTCGGGTATTTATGCAGATAGAGGAGTTTGTATAGTCATCGGTTGTACAGGATTGTATAGAGTGGTTGTAGTGTTTTGGGGATACGTATGTATTTTTATATGTTAGAGTATAGTATTGCTTTATCCTGTGAATTTTCTTCATTTGCATTTGATGGATTTTCGTTATCTTCATACTCTTATTTTGTTATGGTGATTTTTCTTGATAATGGATAGATAAATATTGTTAGTTTTTTGTGAACTGTGTGCAGAGTTTTAAATTTTTGGGATAGCCAATTTTTAGGCGTTACTCTGCCGAAATTTCGGGAGAGAAGTGGGGAGTCGAGAGGATATGGAATAGGTTGAGGTGTGTACAGTGAATGGTAGAGAAGTGTAGATGAGCGTGGGAATGCGGCGTGATCGCAGGTGCACGGGGCACGTGACCCTACGGGTACTCATGGGTCGTGCGACGTCGGGGGAGGGCGTGCGCGTGGACGTGCTATACAGCGGCAGGGTGCGTGGGGCACGCGGCGCTGTGAGCGTGCGCGAGACACAGTGACGTTGAGTTGGCACGTGCGGCACAACGAGGGTGCACGCGAGGTGTCGAAGTGGGGACGTGAGTGTGCGGCACCGAATTGTGTGGTTCGAGGGATCCATAGGATTCTTTCCTAGGATTTTGAGTCTTACCGTTTTATCTTAAACTATTTTAAATGGTTTTCTTTTCCACTGCGTAGTTTTTATGTTGAGGATTTCGTGTTCCCTCTACGGGACGCGAGTTGTTTTCTAATCGAGTCGAAAATTTTTCATACTCACAAATGTTCTTTTGAAAATGATTTAAAAACGAAAAGGGTATTAAATTGAGTGAGTTATGTCAAGTGTTAGTATGTGTAGTGTGTAGATGCACTGTAGCGCACCAGGAACGCGGGGTTTCTCGGGGTATTACAGTTATAGTATCAGAGCCACGGGGTCGACGTCGTTCAGAGGATTACCTATCACCGCTAGCCACTGCACGGGAGCACTCCACTAACTGTAAGTGTTTAGATTTGAATTTATTGTAGTACTAATGTGAGCTTTATATTTATGTTAAAGGTAGAAAATGTCAGGAGAGGCGAGGGGTAGAGGTAGAGGGCAGCCACGACGAGAGGCGCCTCCTAGATCTATGGGCGACATGGATGATACCGTCCGGCAGCTTACCGAGTTAGTCCACCGTCAGTCTCAGCAGTTGGAGAGGTTTATGAGCAGGGACGACCAGTGTCAGTCTAGCTCCCAGGGTTCGTCTGACAGAGGGGGTGACAGCCTGCATAGACTTAGACCCTTGACTTTTGACGGATCATCTCCGGATCCTCTCAGTGCTGAGGAGTGGATACGGAGCATGAGAGGATGATGAGTTTTGCCAAGGTAGAGGAGCAGGACAAAGTTTCTAGTGCGGCATTCTATCTTGCCAAGGATGCGAGCCATTGGTGGGATACTGTGGTGGCCACTAGAGATGTGGAGGCCATGACCAGGGAGGAGTTCAGGTCGGTGTTTTTCGACAAGTATTTCAGCCATTCTATCAGGACACAGAAGATGGTGGAGTTTGCACAGTTGAAGCAGACCGGCACTGTGGCCGAGTATGTACGGCAGTTCGAGGCCTTGTCGCGGTTTGCAGGGCATTTGGTAAGCCTCGAGGAGAATAAGGTACATCAGTTTCTGCAGGGACTGAAGCCGGATATTTATATGGGCATGCGGATTGTGGGGACCCGAGGCATGCCGTACAAGGAGGTGGTAGCGAAGGCCCTTGACATTGAGGAGGCTTGGGCGAAGCTTCCTAGTTATCGGGAGGTACCCAGAGAGCAGCCTCGGAGATCATTCAGAGAGTCGCTGCCACAGGCGAGCGGGGAGGCGTTCGTGTAGAAAGGCCTGAAGAGGGCTAGTGACAGTTCCAGCAGCCAGGGGAGCACTAAGAGGCCGCAGGTGTCGAGACAGTTTTCTGTGTGCCCGAGGTGTCAGAGGAGCCACCCGGGCGAGTGTAGAACGGGCCCAGTGCGGTGTTATAACTGTGGCGAGGTGGGCCACATGTCTAGAGAGTGCCAGAGGCCGCGTCAGAACCGCTGCTTCAACTGCAATGAGGTGGGACACTTTGTCAGCAGATGCCCAGCGGCGAGCAGGGCGTCAACCAGAGTTACACCGGGGGTCTTTGCTCTTTTTGAGCCAGATGATACTGCTCAGCCATCAGTGATTGCAGGTAACATTTTTGTTTTTGGTGTGATAGCTTATACCTTGATTGATACGGGCGCTACGCACTCGTTTCTGTCGACGGGCTTTGTGGTTAAGGCCAACTTGGAGTTCAATCCCGCCGAGCGACATTATGATGTGGCCTTGCCATCCAGGGAGCATTTGTATTCAGAACAGGTGGTGCGGGGTAATGTTGTGACAGTGGGGAGGAAGCAGTTATATGCCGAGCTAGTCATACTCCATATGATCGGTTATGAGGTGATCTTGGGAATGGACTAGCTGTTCAGACGTCATGCGGAGATTGACTGCAGGACTAGAGAGGTTCATTTATGGCCCCTAGGCGGGGAGAGCTACACATTTAAAGCAGGTAAAGGTGTTGCCAGGATTTCTGCTATCTTTTCTCGTCAGGTTCCATGGTTGTTGGGCAAGGGTTGCTAGAGGTTTTGGGCAAGTGTCGGGGATGCACAGTCACAGGGCGATACTCGGATACAGGATATTCTTGTTGTGCAGGAGTTTCCGGAGGTGTTTCGTGATGATTTGCCAAGGTTGCCCCCTGACAGGGAGATTGAATTTGAGATAGATGTTTTCCCAAGTGCCGAGCCGGTGTTCAAAAACCCCTACAGATTAGCACCTACTGAACTTAAGGAGCTGAAGGCTCAGTTGGAGGAACTGACAGATAAAGGCTTTATACGCCCTAGTTTTTCACCTTGGGGAGCGCCAGTTCTATTCGTCAAGAAGAAGGACGGATCCCTACGTATGTGTATTGACTACCGGGAGTTGAATAAGTTGATGGTGAAGAACAGGTATCCATTGCCGAGGATTGACGATTTGTTTGATCAGTTGCAAGGTGTGCCCGAGTGTTTTCTAAGATCGACCTGAGGTCCGGCTATCATCAGTTAAAGGTGAAGGAGAAAGATGTACCGAAGACAGCCTTCAGGACGAGGTGTGGACACTTCGAGTTTCTGGTTATGTCTTTTGGGTTGACCAATGCCCCTGCAGCATTCATGCATCTGATGCACCGGGTGTTCAGGGAGTACCTGGACAAGTTTATGATTGTGTTTATCGACGACATCCTGATCTACTCGCGGAGTGAGGAGGAGCACAGGGAGCACCTGAGGATTGTATTGACTATTTTGAGCCAGCATCAGCTGTATGCTAAGTTCTCGAAGTGTGAGTTTTGGTTGGACAGGATTCACTTATTGGGACATGTTATTTCCTCTAAGGGTATTTCAGTTGATCCAGTCAAGGTTCAGGCTGTAAAGGAGTGGCCGCAGCCGACCAGTGCTAGCGAGATACGCAGTTTTCTAGGGTTGGCTGGATATTATCGGAGATTCATTGAGGGGTTCTCTAAGATCTTGGCCCCCTTGACCCGGCTGACCAGAAAGAATGCAAAGTATGAATGGACCGAAAGGTGTGAGGACAGCTTCCAGACATTGAAGCAGAGGTTGACTACGGCTGCTATACTGACGCTGCCCGTGGAAGGAGAGAAGTTCTGCATTTATTGTGATGCCTGCAGGATCGGTTTGGGATGTGTTTTGATGCAGAGTAGGAGAGTCATTGCCTATGCCTCTAGGCAGTTGAAGGCTTACGAGTAGAATTATCCCACTCACGATTTGGAGGCATTATCTGTATGAGCAGCAATGCGAGATTTGACCATCAGAGCTTGAGGTACATTTTCATGCAGAAGGAGCTGAATTTGAGACAGAGAAGATGGCTCGAGCTGGTCAAGGACTACGATATGGAGGTCAGGTACCACCCGGGGAAGGCGAACGTGGTGGCAGATGCCTTGAGTAGGGTGACGGCTTCGACTTCTGCCATGACTACGATAGTGCCTGTTGAGTTGGTGACAGAGATGCAGAGTTTTGGTATAGAGGTAGTTTCCGATCTGGCAGCCACTCTTTCGGCCTTGTTGTTGAGGCCAATTATTCTGGACAGGATCAGGCAGACTTAGGAGACTGATTCGGAGTGTAGTAAGCTGAAGGCGAATATGGAGGCCAGGCCTGATTCTGAGTTCGGCTATTCAGAGGACGGGATTCTGAAATTTCGAGATAGGTGGTATGTCCCGAAGGATGAGGAGCTGAGGAGGGATATATTATCAGAGGCCCATTCATCTTCTTTCTCTGTGCATCCGGGAAGCACTAAGATGTACAGGGATTTGAAGCAGCACTATTGGTGGCCTAACATGAAACGAGCAGTGGCTAAGTATGTTGAGACCTGCGTTGTCTGTCAGCAGGTGAAGGCGGAGCATCAGCGACCGTCTGGGATGCCCCAACCATTGCCTATACCGGAGTGGAAGTGGGAGCGAATCACCATGGATTTTGTTGTGGGACTGCCGAGGACTGCCAAGGGCCATGACGCGATCTGGGTGATTGTGGACAGGTTGACGAAGTCGTCTCAATTTTTGCCTATGAGGATGACTTATACCATGGATCAGTTTGCCCAGTTATATATTCAAGAGATAGTTAGACTTCATAAGATTCCGGTGTCGATTGTTTCAGACCGAGACCCCAGGTTCACGTTCCAGTTTTGGAAGAGTCTGCATAAGGCTATGGGCACCAAGTTAGATTTCAATACGGCCTTTCATCCTCAAACCGATGGGCAGTCAAAGCGGACTATATAGATTCTGGAGGATATGCTCAGGACATGTGTGTTGGAGTTTCAGGCGACTTGCAGCAAGTTCTTACCGTTAGTGGAATTCTCGTATAATAACAACTATCAGTCCACCATTGGTATGACGCCATACGAGGCCCTCTACGGAAGGACGTGCAGGTCGCCATTATATTGGGATGAGGTTGGGGAGGCCCGATTGATAGGTCTTGAGATTTTACAACAGACTGTGGACAAAATTTCTGTGATACGGAAAAGGATTGAAGCGGCTCGGAGTCGATAGAAGAGTTATGCTGATCAGAGGCGTCAGGAGTTAGAGTTTAATGAGGGCGACGCGTTTTTCATGAAGGTCTCGCCATTCAAGGGAGTGGTAAGGTTCGAAAAGCGGGGGAAGCTCAACCCTCGGTTTGTGGGACCATTCCCGATTGTCAAGCGAATTGGGAGAAATGCGTACCAGCTTCAGTTGCCTGCATCAATGGATATCATCCATGACGTTTTCCATGTCTCGATGCTGAGGAAGTGTATGCGCGATCCCTCTCAGGCAGTGCCGCAACAGGATATAGAGATTCAACTGACGCTGTCCTACGAGGAGAAGCCAGTGAGGATCTTAGGATCAGCTGTGAAGGTGCTGCGCAACAAGGAGATCCCGCTGGTCAAGGTGATGTGGCGCAACTATGGTGTGGAGGAAACTACTTGGGAGCGGCGTGATGATATGGCAGATTTGGTTTTTGGTGTTTTCACTTGTCTGCGGCTTAGCGTTTTAAAATCCATCTTAGTAGGTTAAACTATGTACCTAAGGGGACGTTCAGCCACTTGAATCGTTCGATTTCGTTGACGGACGCAAAAGTTATGCGCGTCCGAACTTTAGGCTGGTTTTTGGACGAATCCATTTTGGTGATCCGTTTTAACTAGAACTTTATAAGTTTAGTCAAGAAATATTATTTTTAGCTTATTTGGTGAATTTTGAGACGAAGATTGATGGGTGATTATTTGTGTTTTAGGTTGAGACACTTTTTGGCGAAATTGTGCGTCGAGCGAGCTTTGTACGCCAGGTAAGTAGTGCATGCATGCGTTTTGCCTAAGTGGGCCTACACTGTAGAACTTTAGGGTTTATGTGCTTGATTGTGGTGTGCGTGCGTATTGTTTAACATGCATCATATTTTAAAACGTGAACGAAAATGGTTTTGAGCATGGTTTTGAGCATGTGGTCAAACGTGTGGCGGTGGTACCGCGGATCACGCTAGTGTGCGGGCCGGTGCTTCACCAGTCGCAGATTCCGTTCGAGGAGTGGGCCGGCTGGGCCGTCATGCGGCGTGAATGTGTTGACGGTGAGGGTGATGGGCAGTGGTACCGTGGATCCTACTAGTGTGTGGGCCGGTGCAACATCAGTTGCGGATTCCGCTCAAGGAGTGGGCCGGCTGGGCTGTCGCGAAACGTGTGTGTGTGGCAACTGTGGCCCCGTGCTGGGGAGGCTGGGAAGGGAGCAACGTGTCAGGGTGTAGTGTGGCGCGAGGTACACCCTTCCCCTGATGTGGTTGCCGTGTGGTGATCCGTGTGTTTAGCTTGTGGGTCTCGTTGCTAGGGAGTCCGGGACGGTGGCGACGTGTCAGGGTGTAGGGTGGCGTTAGGTTTCTCCTTACCCGGGTGCGGCTACACTATGCGTCACAGATGTGACAACATGAGTGTGAGTGTAGAGACTGCATGTGATAGGATTGCATTATCGGCTTTTACTTTCATATCGCATTACTTACTGAGCGTTACGCTTATGTTGTGTGTTTTGTGGTGTAGGTGCTGACGACCTTGGTGGTGAGCCTCGAGAGCCTAGTCCTGAGGCATAGGATGGTTGGTGGCGTGCGACCGAGACAATGGATGACAGATTTTGTTAGGGCGACCCGACCCGTGGTGGTGGTAGGTGACGGTGAGATGCATTAGGTTGTTATTTTTGTCGGATATTTATACAGATAGAGGAGTTGTATAGACGTCGATTGTACAGGATTTTATAGAGTGGTTGTAGTGTTTTGGGGACGCGTATGTATTTTTATATGTTAGAGTATAGTATTGCTTTATACTGTGAATTTTCTTCATTTGCATTTGATGGATTTTCGTTGTCTTCATACTCTGATTTTGTTATGGTGATTTCTCTGGATGATGGATAGATAAATATTGTTAGTTTTTGGTGAACTGTGTACAATGTTTTAAATTTTTGGGATAGCCAGTTTTTAGGCGTTACTCTGCCGAAATTTTGGGAGAGGGGTTGGGAGTCGAGAGGATATGGAATAGGTTGAGGTGTGTACAGTGAATGCTAGAAAAGTATAGATGAGCATGGAAGTGCGGCGTGATCGTAGGTGCACGGGGCACGCGGCCCTGCAGGTACTCACGGGTCGTTCGGCGTCGGGTGAGGGCGTGCGCGCGGACGTGCTGTACAATGGCAGGATGCGTGGGGCACACGGCGCTGTGAGCGTGCACGAGACACAGTGACGTTGAGTTGGCACGTGCGGCACCACGAGGGTCAGTGCGGGGTGTCGAAGTGGTGACGTGAGTGCGCGGCACCGGATTGTGTGGTTCGAGGGGTGCGTTGGATTCTTTCCTAGGATTTCGAGTCTTACCGTTTTATCTTAAACTATTTTAAATGGTTTTCCTTTCCGCTGCATAGTTTTTATATTGAGGATTTCGTGTTCTCTCTTCGGGACGCTAGTTGTTTTTGAATCGAGTCGAAAATTTTTCATACTCACAAATGTTCTTTTGAAAACAAAAGGGGTATTAAATTGAGTGAGTTATGTCAAGTGCTAGTGTGTGTAGTGTGTAGATGCACTGTAGCGCACAGGAAACGCAGGGTTTCTCGGGGTGTTACATCAAAATTCATTAAATACGCTACAAATCACATTCCTTAAATAAACTGGTGAAATCTCAACTAAAACGAGTCGCTAATTCGGTTCGGCCGAAAACTAGTCTAAACTACGGACGTGCATAACTTTTGCGTCCGTTATCGGAATCGAGCGATTCAAGCTGCTAAACGTTCCCTTAGGAACCTAGTTTAACATACTAAGACGGATTTTAAAACGATAAGCCACAACTAGGTGGAGAAATCCCGAAACTGAATCTGCCATTCACCCAAATTTCACATTTTCGTGTTCTTCAACCAAAACTCACTCAAAACTAGCCTTATGCATTAAAAACAGCAAATGCTAATAACACACGTCACAATTCTACGAAAAATGCTCAATAATTTGACTTGGTCCAAAATTCGACACAAACTTTCGACGCGTATAACTTTTGCGTCGGATATCGAAATCGAACGATTGCAGCGGCCAAACGTTACTCTAACAACCTATTTTAACTCACAAAAATAGAATTGAAAACGATCAACCAAAACCGGGCCAAAACGGCCAAAAACAGAACCTGTTTTTATACAAAAAATTTGAAAATCTCAAGTTCGACCCGATTTCACCAATTTCTTCACCAAGCAGCCACATTCTAGCCTACTAAGTATAATCTAGCACAATTCGAAGCCTCCCCCCTCAGAAACCCGAATGGCAGCACTAGTCCTTCTCGACTCCTCCTTCCAAAACCACTATCTCACCATCCATAGCCTAATTATCGCCAATTCCACCTTCTAGACAATCCCATTGCTAGCCGGAAACCTCAGAATTCGAAACCCACATCACCCTCCACTAGGGCGTCGTTCTGCACTTGGTTGAAAGGAGAACAAGAACACAACAGAGCACTTAGTCGACGGTGGTTCTCCCACACTCACGCTCGTCAGCCGTCGATCGAAGCTCGGAGCTCTCTCTCTCTCTCGCGTCTCTATTCTAGGGTGCTCGGCTCGTAGATCACTGAAGTGGAATGGCTTCTTCATGAAGCCATTCCATTTAACATATATATATTTAATTAAATAAATTTACAAAAATGCCCTCACATGTTTTAATCACCCGTATTTTGTTAAATTCTCGTATTCCCAACTTTAAATTTCAAATACCATTACTAAAACTAGATTATGAGTTTATTAACTTAATTCACCCGTTAAAATATTTCTCGAAACTCCAACCGAGATTAAATTAAAAATTTCATAAATTAGATTTAAAATCCAAAATTTTTCGGGTTATTACAGCTTAGAAATTGTCGACCTCGCCGGCTCATCGACATCGCACACTCTATGCATCTTTAGCCTACCAAGTTGGAACCTTCTCTTAGGCGGATTGATTGGGCTCATTCTTTGTATGGGCGGCCACATGTTCACACCACTGATGAAACGAATGAAATTTGAGAACATCTCTACATATCTGGAACGATGATAATATGGATGGACAAAATATTCTAGTGTCATTCTCATGAAATAGATGTATAAAATGACTTGGACACATGAGATTTCAGTAAGCTCCCACTTGTAGCAGTTGCACGCGCGTACATTTAGGTCGACAATGTATTGTTCGTTTCCATTGGTGACCTCAAATTGTGCATCTCTAGCTAACACGGCATGTTAATTTCTAGCCGCCAATAGTAGTTTTTCAAGTTTTTTCTTTATCTTCAGGCACAAGATTACTGACGACGACAACATCTTCTGGTATTTTTTGACAATGAGAGTCATCAAGTATTTTCGAATCATCTCAAACATGGTCAGAATCGATTTGTTCCTGGCCAGCAATATAACTACATTGATCGACTCACATAAATTGTTCAACCCCATGTCGCACTTGGGTGTCGAGAAAAACACATGACTAGCCCAATAACTAGGCGGTGTTTGTCAGAGCCATTCGTGGGCATCTGGGCTTATCTGATATAGTTTCCTCATTTCTTTGTTAAAATGAGGTTCTGTGGTTGCTCTTCCGCACTACACATTGCATCTCTGTACACTTGACCCCAAAATTGATTGTTGAAGTTTGCGTACATATGTTGGAGGCAGTATCGGTGTTTGGCTGCATCTAATTCTTTCCTCACAGCACGCAACAAACCTTAAAATGTGAAAGAAAAATAGGGTAAACATAATAATAATAATAACGATCACAACGCCTCAACATTTGTATTGGAAAAATAATGAAAATGGTGGAAACAATAATAAAAATATCATCACTGTAAAACGTGGCGAGTACTGATCAGGATAATTCGTAAGAAAGACTGTACTACACAATCTGCTAAACAGAAATACTTTTCTAAGTAAGTTCTTAGGAAAGGCTGGAGGTGTCACGAATGGTGCCACTTAAAATTCAGTCTCTTAGATAAAACTTTCTTACACAGTACAATTACATAACTAAATAAGCAGTACGAAATTCTGTTCTCCTGTCCAGTAATCTCGTGACTCAATTATTTAATAGAACAAACTGTCATTCTTTTTAAACGGTCGTCTATTATCCCCAACAGTTGCCCTTCATGACTTAATTATTTAGCGAAACGGACGACCGCTATTTGGGAACAATCATATGTTCTTCCACACACTCTGCTCGTTGCTCAATTATTTAGAGAAATGAACAGCCGTTTAATTTATCCAACCGTCCGTTCTTGCCTACAATCCGACCCGTGACTCAATTATTTAGATGAACAGATGGGCATTTCATTTGATCGGCCGTCCGTTCCTGTATACAGTCCGACCTGTGACTCCATTATTTAGATGAATGGAGGGCCGTTGAATTTAATCGTCGTCCATTTATGCCTGCAACTTGACCCGTGACTCCATTATTTAGATGAATGGACGGTCGTTTAATGATTATAACTGTCCGTTCTTCTATACAGTGTGACCCGTGATTCAATTATTCCGTAGAACAGATGGCCGTTCATCAAGATCGGTCGTCCATTCCTCTGTCTCATGAATCGCATGAGGAACGGACGGTCGCCACCCTCTAATTGTGCGGCTGATCTGACGTGTCTAGAACGGATGGTCGTCCTTTTAAGATCAGTCGTCCGTTCAATGAGAATTGAAGGTGAACGGTCATCCACCAGAGTTTGATTTATTAGGTTTTAGATAATTTAAGGTTTGACTTGTTCAATCTGATACTTTAGGGCTTGTTTTTTTTTTAAAAAAAATCATAATTTAATGGTTAAATTTAAAAAACCCTTTATAGAATTAGATAGAATATAGGTTATATTTTATTTTGTTTTAAATTTTTATGTTGGCATAACCTTAGTGAGAATATTGTGATTGAAGAAAATTATGCAACACATCTTTTTATGTTGTTTCTAATTACTTCATTATAAATGTTTATAATGAATATCACATTTATTTTAGGGTGAAGTATGAAAGGATCTTTAATGCCTGTTATTTTGTTGAACTTTAAAATTATGAAAAATTATTGCGTTATCATTTCATGACATTATTTTAATAGATCCATAGAATTAGTTTTATTCTTGAATGGTATGAATCTAGTTTTCAATGTTATAATTATATGCTTCAAAACCACTTATTTTGGGAAAAAGAAAATTGAAAGAAAGTTATGCATGAATATTCTGTGTCCTTACTTAAAGAAATGAATGAAATTTTTATGTTGGTTTTTCATGTATATTGAGCTATTAACTTTTTGAATTATAAATTCTAATTTGTTAACGAAAGTAACTACTTTTGAACTTAATAGTTATTATGATTCTTTTTCCTATCAAGTTGAAATTGTTTTTTATATGTGGGAAAAGAATTATCTTTCTATTATATCTTTTTGGAATGAGAAAGTAAATGACAATTATAGAACTCCATTACTTCTTGATTACATGATGAAGATCTATAACTATGGAGAAGCAAGGATGGTAGTTGGCACTTTTGCCATAAGATATGTGCTACTTAATAATCTACTTACTTTGTTATTTGATATTTGATGGTTACTAAATTGCTTTTATGAAATATTAAGCGGATTTTTGAGTATAATGCTTATTATAACACCCGTGATTTTTTATGAACATTTTAACTTAGGTACAAAGAATTCTCGATAGATTTTTAGAGATTTGCCAAATAAAAGAAAAGGAGTTAAAAACCGAAAATCTTAAAATCAAAAAAATATAAGAACCAAAGAGGGAATTTAAGGGTATACGATTGAGGGTTAACAATTCAAATTAAGAAAAATTTTGGATTAAATGGCAAAGCTTCTTGAAGAAGCCACCACTATCCTTGTTACCAAACACTCCTCACCAACCTCTCCCTCACCTCTCTCTCTTCCTTCCACGTGAAACCTCCACCTCCCCTTCTTTGATTTTTCTTCTCCAACCAAGCACTTCTCTCTCCCCCTCCATTCTTGTTTTCTCCTCACGATAGACCGCTTCTCCTCTTCTCCTCAGTGATCCATGGTAGTTTTTGCCTCTTCTCTTCTCCAATTTCTTAAGGAATTGTTAAGGTATGATGAGTTATGGGTTTTAGGGTTGAATATTGATGTAGGGTTGTTTGTTGTTGAAATTTTGATGAAATTTGAACCATAGCCACGGATTTCTACGAATTTGAGCTTCTTTTTCTCAACGTCTTACCCTTTGGATGTTAAATGGATTATAATGCTTGTCTATGGTACAAATTGGTTGATAGACATTAAATTGTCATGAATACTCTTAAATGCTGCTTTGTAGGACATTGAATTTTGATTTTTCTGGGCTTAATCGACGAACCTTAGTTGATAGATGTTTATGTGTTAAAATAGACTCCCTAAGTGAACTTGTGGCTTTGGAAGTTTTGGATTTGGTTAAATATACAAATAGTTATGAATTTTCAAAGTTTAAGCAGAAATCCGAATTGGGTTTACAGGGTAGCAATGGTTTTTGAATTTCTGCCATTTAATATTTGGCTTTTAATAAACTGGTTTGGCCATGTCAAACTAAGTGGGTTCCATGAAATTTTGAATCGTTGGATTTCGTTAATAATTGAGTGAGTTACGAACGTTTGTAGTTTAGCCAGTTTAGGTGGAATTTTGAGATTTTTACCTTGAATGGATAAATTCTGAATTGGTTGATGAAGTTAAACTATTTGAATTGGTTTATATGTATGTCAGTTACTGATATACTTGGTTGATTCATATGTTGTAGGAGTGGATAACTCACCAAGGAAAAACGAGCGAAGCGCTCAAATATTGCTAAGAACACGAGGTAAGTGGGCGAGTAGGTTTGGCCTTTATGGCCCTACATCGCAAGGGTACTAGGAGATATGAACATTCTTTAAGAGTTATATGTTGTGATGGGGTATGTGTTACGGGTGGCTAAGTCGTAGGAGATATCATATGTCTAAGTTTAGCTTAACATCCCGAGTTATGTTTCGTTCTATTTAGATGACATGTTATGTTTGAGCTATGTTTATGCTATGATATATGTGCACATTCATTCATCACGCATCATGTTTTAAGAAAGACATACAAAACTTTTTATGTGCATGTTTTATATAAGAAAGAAAAGATTATGTAATACACGTAAATAGTTAAGTCGTGGGTCATGATTGAGTATGACTTAAATTTGTCCACTTGGGTGGTCCATGTTATGTTTGTCCACTGTGGTGGTCCACTTAAGTGGTCCATGGTATGCTATGTATGTGCCTACTCTCCACATAAATCTCCTTTAACCTATGTCATGTGAATGTAAAAGTGAATTGGAAAAGAACATGTTTTATGAATCATGCATGCACAATCATTCATTGCATTGCACTCGCTTACGAAGCATTAGACTTATAGTTTGAACCTCGTGATATAGGTGAAGACGTTACAAGTGAGGAATTCGAGCCTTAAGTCGACAAGTAGGAGCGGTTGAAGGTGCGGGCTCATGGCAAGATGTTTGTGACTGTCTGGCTATTTTGAACCGTAGATGAATTCAAGCGTATTTTGGGTATAAGTGATTTTGATTTACAGTTTATGTATAAGAAAATTTACGTTTTTGAGAATACTAGATTTGTTTGGGATTGGGAGGTATTCTGTTAGAAAATATTTCAATGATAGGTTTTATTTTTAAGGTAAGTTTTGATGTCTATGAGTATTTTTAATTGGAAAATAGATGATTTAAAATGGTGATATAGTGTTTTAAAGGTTTGGAGTTGGTATGAGAAGTGGATGAAGTGTTTTTAGGTGTTAAAGGAGAAAAGCAAAAAGGAGGCAAGTTGTGCGGCTGGGCAGCGCAGTGTGCGCGTGCACACGCGAGGCACGCACAGAGCGCACGAGGTGCATCCAGCCGATCGATCGCCACAGGAGCGCGATCGATCCGCGCTGACGACTTTGGTGAGGCGCGTGAGCAGGCGCTTGCCGATCGATTAGTGTTGTGTGCGCAATCAATCGGCGCCTGATGCTCCTTTTTAGGCACGACCAGGGTGCCTGATGAAAAATGGTGAGACGTGGCAGAGGACCTGCCGACCGATTGCCCAACAAGGGGCGATCGATAAACAGGCGCATGCGTAACCCAGGTACCGTAGCACACGCAACTCGTGTGTGCGCCGGCGTAGGCGCTGCGACAAAACAACGCGCGCCCGCTGACAGGGCAACCCGCGCACCACCTGATGTGCTATGTGACTTTTTTAAATCAAACCAAACCCACTTCAAATGATTTCTTTCAAATGACTTCACAAATGTTTTTCATTTATTTTAAAGGATGTAAAAGGGCTTAAAGTTCACATTTCACTCGTTTTTAATTTTCAAAAAATTTTATGTGAAGTTTCTAAGTTTAAAGGTTAAGTAATGTCAAGCAATGTGTTGCAGCCCGTGTTCGGGTCGTGACACTTATAATCCTCCTTTGATAATTAACTTTGGAGATTATTTGAAGGAGGATTCAATTTGTGCAACACCTACTATATTTGTAACGACCTCTTTTCCCAGTGAGATATTGTCCGCTTTGAGGATTGGGTCGTAACCCAATATCCTCCCCTCACGGATTTGTTTGGCGAGGACTTCCCAGTCGGTCACCCGAATCTGGTATTGCTCTCGCCAAAGCACTCTTAACTTCGGAGTTCTTATTGGATCCGTTGCTAATTGTACTCAAAAACGCGTCTTACTAATTTGGGAGGATTTCCTTACATATGTTTCACTTCCATATATCTCCCCCAAGCGATGTGGGATTGTGACGACCCCCTCTCTACGACCCGAGATTCACCTATACTCGAGGCGTTACGTCACGCCGTCCCTCGAGGTTTGCCTCGCAGTCGTCTTCATACGTACACACCCGGGTCATCACAATCACCCCCCCTCAGGGTCCAACGTCCTCGTTAGCCACATTTTCGGTTGGGTACAGACTCTGATACCATTTATAACCACCCCTTTTTCCAGTAAGATATTGTCCGCTTTAGGGATTGGGTCATAACCCAATATCCTCTCCTCACGGATTTGTTTGGTGAGGACTTCTCAGTCGGTCACCCAACCTGGTACTGCTCTCGCCAGAGCACTCTTAAGTTCGGAGTTCTTATGGGATCTATCGCTAATTGTGCTCCAAAACGCGTCTTACTATTTTGGAAGGATTTCCTTACATATGTTTCATTTCCATATACCTCCCCAAGCGATGTGGGACTGTGACGACCCCCTCTCTACGACCCGGGATTTGCCTACACTCAAGGCGTTACGTCACGCTGTCCCTCGAGGTTTGCCTCGCAATCGTCGTCATACGTACACATCCGGGTCATCACAATATTTCATGTCTTGTTACATCTATATTTGAAATTGAAATATTATGTAGTGGATGAATTTTGTAATAATTTCATAAACATGTCTCTAATTTTAAACTTGGAATATATTTTCTTATGAACATTAAATTTGTTGAATTTTGTAGTCATGATCTCCAAGATAGAAGAAATTGAAACTTAGCATGAATGAGAGGCACCCTTCGACTTCAACTTTGTATTAGTTGGGGAATTGCCAAGAGAAATACATTACCAAACTCTTCCCAACCCATGGCCACATTTTCTTGCTAATGCAACTATCTCTTTCGTAGGCCACAATGACATAGTTACCACTTAGTGATCACCTTTCCTTTTGATCTTGGAAAAGATAGAAAGAATACAAAAGAGCACCCTTTGGATTTGAGGACAAATCTTCAAAAATCCAGGAAGGATGATATGTGACACCCAAAAATTTTGCCGAGTGATTTAGCCACGTGCATGAAGTTTACGAAATATTTTAGAAACTTGCCAATTAAAAAATAAAAGAAAGTGGAGAGCCAAAATTTAAAGACTGGAAGGATAGAATAATGAAAATGAAAAATTAATTAGATAGGATTAAGATTTTGGTAAATTAGAAATTTATGGAATTAAGAAAATATTAAAATAAAAACACAAAGCTTTTTAGAGAAGCTTCATTCTTCTTCTCCTTACCAAACACCTTCTCTTTCTTCCTCATTATGTCCCTCACATTCCTTTATCTTTTTTTTTCTCTTATCCTTTTTCGTCTTCTTCAGCCAAGAAAAACTAGCAGCCCTTCACACCAACATTTTCTCCTTTTCTTGCAAGGAAATTCAAGGTTAGTTAAGGATTAAGTTTTATTTATGAAAAAAGGTTGTTATATGTTGAAAAGGTAGTGGATTTTATGGATTTTAGGGAGTTTGGGTGAACCCTAATATGAAGCACAAAAATGATTAGGTTTTCTCTATTCCTTGGTTTTTTTTATGTTTAAATTGGATGTAATGGATGTTAGGGAATAGATTTGATGAAAAGTTTCAAATAATGGATGAATGTTCAAAGTGGAAAGCTATAGAGCAATTTGAAATTCTGGAAATTTTTGTTCAATGAATTGGTTTGTTTTTTATAATTCAATTGAGCATGTTAAAGTAGACACAAAGGGTGATCTATAAGCTTTGGAATTATTGGATTTGGATATGTATAGTATAAGTTATGAATTTTTTTGAAGTTATGTCAAATTATAGGTTGTATTCCAAAAATTTGTTATGAAATGGTTGAAGTTGATTTGCTTATTGTGTGAAACCATTTAATGAGGATGATTAGTTATGATGTAGGAATATGTATGTTATATCTATGAAGCATTTAGATTTACGAATTTATACAATTGGATATTTTCATGGATTTAAATTGTATAGTGCATTATTGCAAAGTTAATGATGGAATCTCCTTGTTTAGATTTTCAAGACTCCACGAATAAGTGACAAATTTTCTAAATTTCACAAAGGACTTGAGATAAATGTAAGTTGCACGTGTTTTGGCCAGTTGGCCTACACCATAGAGAGTTAAAAAGTTGATGACTAAAAACGATGTAAATTGGAGATTTCTAGATTTATAGATATCTGGTTGGGTAGAGATTACTAGGTTGATAGATTATTGATGTTAGCTTTTATTGTTTATTGATGGATTTGTTTAGCTGCTTCGTTATGTTATGTTCATGACATCGAGAATATGTAGGTTTTATGCATTCATGTATCATATTTTATAAGCTCATGAAAAATGATTTGATGCATATGTTTTCATGAAAATGTGATATGAAACAAAATATGTAAATGTCATATTTGGGTAGAATGTAAGTATGATCGTCCCGTAAGGTTTGGATCACAAGGTATGCCTTTTTTATTTTCTTAAAGAGCGAGTATGGCCGTCCCGTAAGGTTTGGACCACAATGTGTGTCTACTTCGTCTAGCATGAATCTTATATGATTAGAGCCAGAAAAAGAAAAGAGAAAAAACAATATGATTTACGAACCACATGTATATCCATAATCATTTATTTTATTTTATATCATTTGCTGAGCGTTAGACTCATTATTTGATTTTATGGTGTAGGTGACGACATTACTAGTGAAGACGTTGAATGTAATACCCAGAATTTCCGTTTAAATTAGTTTCAAATTTTGTAATTTGTAATCGGTGGAGTTTTGGTCCAAATTAATAACGAAAAATTTCGGCCCCTAAGTGAAAGATTATTTTAAGGCCAATGGGGAGAAGAGAAGTTAAAGAATGTTACCGGAATCGGATGAAATCACATAATTATGAGATGGTTTAAGGTGGAGGGCAAATTGGTAATTATGAAATAAAATAAAAAAAAAAAAGAAAAAGAAAGGGGAAAGCTGAGAAGAAGAAACAAAGTTCTTCTTCCCATCAAACCCTCTCCCTTCGTTCTTCTCTCTCGCAAGTCGGCGTCCCTTCTTCTCTGCGTAGTGATTAAGTTTTCTTCCACGAATCTTCGAATCTACAGTAAGTTCTCGTTAGTTTTGCGTAATCATTTGGTTGTTAGCGTTATTAGTGGCAAAACCGGGTCTGGCAAGGATATAGGTCGAATTAGTGAAAACCTAGGTTGGTAATGCGAGAAATTGACTGTGGAGTTGAATTCCATCCGCGTATTAGTGCTTATGATAGAATTATTTGGTAGAGGATATGAGGGACGGTAACAAGTAGTAATTGGTAGCGAACCGGGAATCACGGAGGATTTTCGGGGCGTTACAGTGTTGGTATCAGAGCCATTATGGTCATGTCGTTCAAATGATTACCCAACATTTGCCGGCCGCCATGTAACGTGCTCCACCAACTGTAAGTAGTTGTTTATTTTAGTTAGATTAATACTAAGGCTAGACTATGCTAACCTCGTACAGGAATTATCTGAAATGGATAGACGACCGGGATGACCTAGAGTTTCAAGAGAGGTAGTAGAGTCGGAAGGTGATGACAACTTGGCTACGATCAGACTGCTGACCGGGTTGGTTGACAGGCAGTCCCAACAATTGGGGATGCTGTTGAATCAAAGACAGGGGAGCCATGGCGCGGGCTCTAGCCGAGAGAGGTTCAGGAAATTGAAGCCTCCGACGTTTGAGGGCCAAATGACAGACCCGACGGCTGTAGAAAGGTGGATCCGCACCATCGAGAACATGTTCAGGTATGCCAAGATGGAGGAAGGAAATATAGTTACGTGTGCGACATTTCACCTTTCGAATGACGCCTAAAGTTGGTGGGAGACAGTAGAAGCCACCACAGTTGCCAGAGACTTGACCTGGAAAAGATTTAAAAAGATGTTTTATGACAAGTAGTACAATCGGACGGTCCAAGCTGCAAAGAAATTGGAGTTTTTACAGTTAAAGCAGATTGGGCCAGTAGCCGAATATGTCAAACAGTTCGAATCATTGTCTAGGTTTGCAAGCCAATTGGTGAGCAACGAAGAAGAAAAGGTGCTGCAGTTTGTGCAAGGGTTGAAGCCAGAAATATATAGGAGTGTAACAATTTCTGGAACTGAGGGAGTACCGTATGCTCAAGTCGTGGCCAAAGCACTGGCAGTAGAAGGAGCAGAAGTAAAGTGTGGGAAGCAAGGAGAGAGCACCAGGAGATTCTTTAAGGAAATCACACCACAGTTAAGCAGGGGGGGATCTTCTTCGGGAACCAAGAGGCCAGGTGGCATGGTACATGATTCTAGGGGAGGAAAGAAGCCCCAAATACTGAATAGGTACCCGCAGTGTCCTAAGTGCATGAAGAGTCACCCGGGAGAGTGTAGACAATTTCCAGGCAGATGTTACAATTGCAATGAAGCCGGTCACATTTCTCGGAATTGCACAAAGCCAAGGATCAACCGGTGTTTTACCTGTAATGAGACCGGTCACATATCCAGATATTTTCCCATGGCAAAGAAGGGTCCGGCCAAGATGACGCCCAGGATCTTTGCAATGATAAAGTCCGAGAGTGAGGATCGGCCAGTTGTTATCTCAGGTACGGTACTAGTTGATACGGTGCCCGTATTTACATTGATAGATTCAGGAGCGTCGCACTCTTTTGTTGCTACGGCTTTTGTGGTAAAGGTGAACTTGTGGGCTAAACCCGCCGGGTGCACATATGAAGTGAGGTTGCCATCCGGTGAGCGCATGCACTCTGATCAAGTAGTATGCGACAGCATCATATCAGTGGAGACGAGGAGTATGCCGGCCGATTTGATAGTAGTGCGGATAACGAGCTATGACGTGATGTTGGGCATGAATTGGCTATTTTGGCACTACGCGACGATTGATTACAGGGCTTGGACTGTTAATTTCCAACCCCCAGATGGTGCGAAGCATTCGCTGCAGGCTATGAAGAATAAGGGGAGGCTATCCATAATGGCACCCATCGAGGCTCGGAGGTTAATAATGGGTGAGCATTCTTGTTTTCTTGCACCATTTTTAGATACTCACTTTTATGTGGAGACGGAGCCACAGGATATTGAGGTAGTTCGTGAATTCCCTGATGTGTTCTTGGATGACTTGCCCGGATTAGCACCAGACCGAGAAGTTGAATTTGTGATCGACACATATCCTGGTGTCGAGCCTATATCGAAGAACCCATATAGGTTGGCTCCTCCAGAATTAAAGGAATTGAAAAGGCAGCTAGAAAAGCTATTGGAAAAAGGATTCATACGCCCGAGTTTTTCACCATGAGGTGCGCCAGTCCTATTTGTAAAGAAGAAAGATGGATCGCTCCGGATGTGTATTGACTACCGGGAGCTGAACAAGCTAACTATAAGGAATAAGTATCCATTGCCAAGAATAGACGATTTATTTGATCAACTCCAAGGAGCTCGAATTTTCTCGAAGATAAATTTGAGATCGAGGTATTACCAGCTAAAGGTCATATCACAGGATATCCCAAAGACAGCTTTTTGGACTAGATACGGACATTATGAGTTCTTAGTGATGTCATTTGGACTGACAAATGCCCCAGCTGTTTTCATGGACCTAATGAATCGGGTATTTCGAGAGTATCTAGATAAGTTCGTCATTGTATTTATTGACGATATCTTGGTTTACTCCATTAACGAAGAGGAACATAAGGAGCATTTGAAGATAGTTCTGGAGACTTTGAAACAATATCGGTTGTATGCGAAGTTCTCCAAGTGCGAGTTTTGGCTGGATAAGGTCCATTTCCTTGGACATGTAATTTCCGTCGGAGGAATATTGGTGGATTCGACTAAAATACAGTGGATCAACGAATGGCCACAGCCAAGGAGTGTCAGAGAAATTTGAAGCTTTCTGGGGTTAGCCAGTTACTATAGGAACTTTATTGAGGGATTTTCAAAGATTACAACATCCCTAACTCGTCTGACGCGAAAGGAAGTCAAGTATATATGGACGGCGGACTGTGAGTACAGTTTCCAGATGCTGAAGCAGAAATTGACTACAGCTCCAGTAATGATACTTCCAGTGATGGACGAGAAGTTTAATATTTACTGTGATGCTTCCAGAATTGGATTGGGTTGGGTTGTGTTTTGATGCAAAACGGACGAGTGATCGCTTATGCTTCGAGGCAATTAAAGCCCTATGAGTGAAATTATCCAACCCATGATTTGGAGTTAGCGGCGGTTATTTTCGCGCTAAAGATCTGGAGGCACTATCTTTGTGGACAACATTGTGAGGTATACTCGGATCACAGAAGTCTGAAGTATATCTTTAATCAAAAGGAGCTGAACATGAGGTAGAGGCAGAGGCGGTAGTTAGAGTTTGTAAAGGACTATGACCTAGAGATCAAAAACCACCCCGGCAAAGCCAATGTAGTGGCTGATGCATTGAGCCGAATTTCGACCTCAGTATTAACGATGAACGCCGAGATGTCTAAGGAGTTGAGTGCGGAATTCTAGAGATTTAATTTGGAGCTAGTCTCAAATGCGGCAGCGCAATTGTCAGCCCTATCTCTGAAGCCGTCGATTCTTGAGAGAATTAAAGAAGCTCAAAGGGATGACCCAAGATGCAACGAATTCAGGACGAGCATAGCTTCTAATGACAAAACCAAATTTAGCTGTTCAAGTGATGGAATTCTGAAGTTTCGGAATAGGTGGTACGTTCCGAACAATGGTCAACTTCGGAAAGACATTTTGTCCGAAGCGCACTGCTCAAGGTTCTTTGTTCACCCCGGAAGCACCAAGATGTACAGAGACCTTAAGCAACATTATTGGTGGCCTGGCATGAAAACGTTTGTAGCAAAGTACGTGGAGACGTGTTTAATCTGCCAGCAAATCAAAGCCGAACATCAGAGACTGGCTGGAAAGTTGCAACCATTGTCGATCCCAAAATGGAAGTGAGACCAGATATCCATGGATTTTATGGTTGGATTGCCCCGGACGGCAAAATGATTCGATGCGGTATCGGTGATTGTGGATCGTCTGACCAAATCTGCCCATTTCCTACCGGTAAAGATGACGTTCAACATGGACCAATTTGCTAACCTGTATATTCAGAAGATAGTGAGGTTGCACGGGGTGGGATTTCGATTTCAATTGTGTCGGATAGGGACTCGAGGTTCACCTCAAAATTTTGGAAGAGCCTGCATAAGGCAGTGGGGACATGGCTGACTTTCAGTACAGCCTTTCATCCTCAAACCGATGAGCAATCTGAGCGGACTATTCAGGTTTTAGAGGATATGCTCCGAGCCTGTGTGTTAGAGTTACAGGGTTCATGGAGCAAGTATTTACCCTTGGTGGAATTCTCTTACAACAACAGCTATCAGGCGACGATAGGTATGACCCCTTACGAAGCGTTGTACGGAAGGAAGTGCAGATCGCCCCTTTATTGGGATGCAGTCGGCGAAGCAGGCTTCATTGATCTCGAAATTGTGCAACAAACTACTGAGAAGATCAAGGTTATTCAGCGGTGGATATTGACAGCTCAAAGTCGACAAAATAGCTAAGCTGATGGAAGAAGAAGGGAATTGGAATTTGAAGTAGGAGATGAAGTTTTTCTGAAAATTCACCATTTAGAGGCGTAATGAGATTCAAGAAGAAGGGTAAGTTGAGCCCAAGATACATTGGACCATTCTTGATCACAAAAAAAATTGGAAGAGCTGCGTACCAACTAGAACTGTCAGCTTCCATGGAAGGGGTTCACAATGTCTTCCACGTGTCGATGTTAAGGAAGTGTCTCAGAGATCCATCACACGTTGTGATCTAGCAGGAGATTGAAGCACAACCAACCTTAGCGTACGAAGAGAGGCCAGTGGAGATTTTAGATTATGCGGTGAAGACACTACGCAACAAAGATATTCCGTTGGTAAAAGTGTGTGGCGTAACCAAGATGTGAAGGAAGCGACGTAGGAAAGACAATAGGACATGATGGAACGTTATCCTGAGCTGTTTAGGTAGCAAATTTTGGTGATAAAATTATTGTAAGGAGGGAGGGATGTAATACCTAGAATTTTCGTTTAAACTAGTTTCGGATTTTGTAATTTGTAATCAGTGGAGTTTTGGTCCAAATTAATAACGAAACATTTCGGCCCCTAAGTGAAAGACTATTTTAAGGCCAATGGCAGGAAGAAAAGTTAAAGAATCTAACTGGAATCGGTTGAAATCACAGAATTGTGAGACGGTTTAAGGTGGAGGGCAAATTGGTAATTATTAAATAAAATAAAATAAAAATAAAGGGGAAAGCTGAGAAGAAGAAACAAAGTTCTTCTTCCCAGCAAACCCTTTCCCTTCGTTCTGCTCTCTCGCCAGCCGGTGTCCCCTCTTCTTTGCGTAGCGATCAAGTTTTCTTCCACGAATCTTCGAATCGACGGTAAGTTCTAGTTAGTTTTGCGTAGTCAGTTGGTGTGTTAGCGTTATTAGTGGCAAAACCGGGTCTGACAAGGATATTGGACGAATTAGTAAAAACCTAGGTGGGTAATGCGAGAAATTGAGCATGGAGTTGAATTTCATCCGCGTATTGGTACTTATGATAGAAATATTTGCTAGAGGATATGAGGGACGGTGACGAGTAGTAGTTGGCAGCGAACCAGGAATCACGGAGAATTTTCGGGGCGTTACATTGAACCTTAAGATGGTTGATAAAACAATTGACGGAGATTGTCCATGGCATCCGCCTGTAGTTGTTGGAGCGATTATGACCTATGGGCTTTTTCTAATATATTTTGGGGTATAAAATATGTATATAAATATACTTTTAAATGTTTTGCTAAAAGAATTTGATAGTTGAAAATTTTAGTAACAAAATAGCTTTTGGTTTACTTTTGTTTAAAAATGATGGGTTTACCTTTGAATTTCTAGTTTTCCGCTACGTTCTAAAAAAGGGGGGTATCGTTGTCTTGAGCTAATTTAAAACAATGTTATTATGTTTGTTTGGGAATGGATGTATAGTTGATAGGTTGAAGAGAAAGGGTGAAGAAAATGTTGTGGAAAGAGGGCTAAAGGTTAGGGGGAGCCAACCGATCGCTAAAATTTGGTGATCAATTGCCCCCTTATTCCGGTTTCAGAATCGATACTCAAGAGGGTGCCGATCGGTTGTCAATTTGCAGAAAAGCGATTGGCCATGTGGCACTATTGACAATAGTGCCGAAAAAAAAAGTTTTAAGGAAATTTTTCCAAAGTTTCTATAAAGTTTGTACGAATAAAGTTTTTACGTTTTGAGTCAATAAAGTGAAGTGTAAATATTTCAAAAGATTTTTATAAAATTTTACAAAAAGTTAAGTTAGTAACGACCAAATTACGAGACGTTACAGGTGCCATGGATGGCCATCACTCAATCAGAGTAAAGTCTAAGCTTATTCTAATCCAAGAACTAACAAGCTTAAATCTTTTGTAGGAAATGTCATCTTTAAAAGCTTGGATTGTGGACCAGAAGTATAGCAGAAGGCTCAACCATGGAATGTGCTTGCTTGGAAGACAAGGAGAGGAAGCTCATCAAGCTCAAAAGAGAGAATTTGTCTTCCCTAAAAGCAACATGTAACCGTGCATTTGACTTGTTTTGGTTTTTCGCAAACATTTAGCCATTTTGTATTTTGTTATCAAACATTGGCCTTGATATAATTTAATTAAATGCATGCATGATTAGGCATTAGGATTAGATGAATGCTAGGTTAGATGGTGGCTTTGAATCGGTTTAACACAAAGTCAGAAGAAGCATGCAAACATGGAAGAAACCGCACCACCTAAGCTTGGCCGAATGCTTACCAAGGAGTAGGAGACCACTTTCTCTTTTTGGGCAAACTCCTTGCTGTATTTTGAGGGTACTTGTTGGAGTTACCTTTGTTGAAGACACATGGATAGATGACTTGGCAAAAGCTAGCCATTAGATCAAGAAGTTCAAGCTTAATCTCGGCCATCCATCAAAGTATGCTGCCAAGTTTTTTGACCGATTGAAGACCAATGCTCCAATGGCTCTTTGAGCCTCATTTTTATCCAGCACCTTCCAGCCATCTTAGGTCTATAAATACATGGTTATTGGTATTTGTAAATGATTGTTGATGAATGAAATGATGTTGTTTTGCTTAGGAAAACCAAATATGTTTCTTGTTACCATGAAGGTAAGCCTTTGTTGTTAACAACCAAGAAACGTTGCGTCTCCTATTGCTCACAAAGCCAAAGTTATTTGTTGAGTCATAGTTCTAATATTCTCTTTTCTCTTTCAAGAGTAGGAAAACAGAAGAATGTGGTCAAAACCGTTTCCCTTTACTGCCATTTCTTTCCTTGTAAAAAAATGCTTACCGAGAGCTCTAATCTTTGTTCATCAGATAACTTTGGGTTGTTCTAGCATATATTTTTCATCTCTGTGTTTTACTTTGAAATTTTCAGGGTCTTTTATTAATCCATCAAGAAAGGTTGCTTTCAAATTTCAAGTCATTTGGATATGTGTTTAGAGAATTATGCATTCAAAAAGTTAAGTCTAATTCGGCCAACTAGCAGATTCTGGCAAACAGAATTTCTGATTAGATTTGTTTGCATATCGTTTTATCTTTAATTGATTTTGCTTTAATATTTCATGTCTTTACTTCACTCTTATTATAAGCTGCACATGAAATTTCATTTAATTTGGAACTCATTTGGCCATCTAACTTGTAACTTATTTTCAAGTGATTCTCGGCCTAGCCCAACGCCAAGAGGGCCGATCTGTTTATGGTTTGGAACATGGTATCTTTTGGAGACATAATCTTGTCATGAAGCTCCTT
>CM039526.1:7562927-7655752 GCA_022433055.1 Begonia peltatifolia | reverse complement strand
CATAACCTGCACAAGAATCAAATGTGTGAGAATGTAGGTTAATTAAAGTGTGTGCTTGGACTTGAGATCGTGTGGCAGGCCTATGGGGCACATCATTGCTCCCTTGACCCAGCTGACCAGAAAGAATGCGAAGTATGAATGGACTGACAGGTGTGAGGACAGCTTCTAGACATTGAAGCAGAGGTTGACTATAGCTCCTATATTGACGCTGCCATAGAAGGAGAGAAGTTCTGCATTTATTGTGATGCCTCCAGAATTGGTTTGGGGTGTGTTTTGATGCAGGGTGGGAGAGTCATTGCCTATGCCAGTTGAAGGCTTACGAGCAGAATTATCCCACTCACGATTTGGAACTGGCAGCTATTGTGTTTGCACTCAAGATTTGGAGGCATTATCTTTATGGGCAGCAGTGCAAGATTTACTCGGACAATCAGAGCTTGAGGTACATTTTTACGCAGAAGGAGCTGAATTTGAGGCAGAGAAGATGGCTTGAGCTGGTTAAGGATTAAGATGTGAAGATCAGGTACCACCCGAAAAAGGCGAACGTGGTGGCGGATGCCTTGAGTCGGGTGACAGCTTCGACTTCTGCCATGACTTCGATAGTGCCTGTTGAGTTAATGACAGAGATGCGGGTTTTAGCCTGGAGGTGGTTTCTGATCTGGCCGCTACTTTTTCGACCTTGTCGTTGAGGCCGACTATTCTAGACAGGATCAGACAGGCCCAGAAGACTGACTCGGAGTGTAGCGAGCTGAAGGCGAGTATGGAGGCTAGGCCTAATTATGAGTTCAGCTATTCAGAGGATGGGATTCTGAAATTTAGGGTCAGGTGGTACGTGCCGAAGGATGAGGAGCTAAGGAAGAATATATTATCAGAGGCTCATTCATCTTCTTTCTCTGTGCATCCCGGGAGCACTAAGATGTACAGGGATTTGAAGCAGCACTATTGGTGGCTTAACATGAAACGAGGGGTGGCTGAGTATGTTGAGACCTGCGTTGTCTGCCAGCAGGTGAATGCGGAAGATCAGCGACCGTCTTGGATGCTCCAACCATTGCCAATACCGGAGTGGAAGTGGGAGCGAATCACTATGGATTTTGTGGTGGGACTGCCGAGGACTGCCAAGGACCATGATGCTATCTGGGTGATTGTAGACTGGTTGACGAAGTCGTCTCACTTTTTGCCTGTGAGGATGACTTATACCATGGATCAGTTTGCCCAGTTATATATCCAGGAGATAGTCAGACTTCATGGGATTCCGGTGTCGATTGTTTCAGACCGAGACCCTAGGTTCACGTCCAAGTTTTGGAAGAGTCTGCATAAGGCTATGGGCCCCAGGTTATATTTTAGTACGGCCTTTCATCCTCAGACCGATGGGCAGTCAGAGCAGACTATACAGATTCGGAAGGATATGCTCAGGGGCTGTGTGTTGGAGTTTCAGGCGGCTTGGAGCAAGTTCTTACCGTTAGTGGAGTTCTCATATAATAATAGCTACCAGTCCACCATTGGTATGGCGTCGTACGTGGCCCTCTACGGAAGGAAGTGCAGGTCGCCATTGTATTGGGATGAGGTTGGGGAGGCCTGATTGATAGGTCCTGAGATTTTATAGCAGACTGTCAACAAAATTTTGGTGATATGGAAGAGGATTGAAGCAGCTCAGAGTCGACAGAAGAGTTATGCTGACCAGAGGCGTTGGGAGTTGGAGTTTAGTGAGGGCGACAAAGTATTTCTGAAGGTCTCGCCGTTCAAGGGAGTTGTGAGGTTTGAAAAGCAGGGGAAACGCAACCCTCGATTTGTGGGACCATTCTCGATTGTCAAGCGGATTGGGAGAACTGCGTACCAGCTTCAGTTGCCTTCGTCGATGGATGCCATCTATGATGTTTTCCATGTCTCGATGCTGAGGAAGTGTATGCGCGATCCCTCTCAGGTAGTGCCACAACAGGATATAGAGATCCAGCCGATACTGTCCTACGAGAAGAAGCCAGTGAGGATCTTAGGATTAGCTGTGAAGGTGCTGCGCAACAAGGAGATCCTGTTGATCAAGGTGTTGTGGCGCAACCATGGTGTGGAGGAAACTACTTGGGAGCGACGTGATGATATGGAGCGGCAGTATCCCAACTTATTCGGTACGTAAATTTTGGGGACAAAATTCTTATAAGGTGGGGGGGATGTAATAACCCAGAAATTTCAGATTTTTAAATCAAATTTCTGAAATTTTTAATTTAATCTCGGTTGGAGTTTTGAGAAATATTTTAACGGGTAAATTAAATTATAAAACTCGGAATCTAGTTTTGTGATGGTTTTCGAAAATTTTAAAGTCGGGAGGGCGAGAATTTAACGAAGTTATGAATGATAAAAACACGTGAGGGCAATTTGGTAATCTTTATTTGTTAAAAAAAAATTGATATAACAACTGAATGGCTTCGATAGGAAGCCATTCGGCTATTACACCTTGGCGCCGAGAGAACCGAGAGGGAGACGCGAGAGAGGAGAGAAAACTCCGAGCTCCAACGACGACTGATAACCGAAGGAGAAGTTAGCGGCAGCCGACGTGGGTAGGGAACTCCAACGGGTCGGGACGATGTGTAGCTCGACCATTCCCGTGCTGAAGACTCAAGGTAAATCACCCTCCTCCATTTCAATTTATGCCAGCAAGTGGGGAGTTCGGTTGCCTCTGAACTCCCGCTTTGCTTGAGCCCGGTTTATGGTGTTTGGAGGTTAGGGCAGGTGCGCTAGGGGCTCGGCATTCCTGCCCCAAACCGGACCAAGAACAGGTAGAGATGTCCCCTGCTGCTCTTCCATTTTTGTGGCCGAAGGTGTGGTACTGCTTATGTTCCTGCCTCGGCTAGTTGTGCCAAAGTGTGAAGGAATTGCAGCAGGGGAGGAGGGGTGGGCATTGGTGGTGTTCTGGTTTTGAGAAGAAAACCGGGAAGGGTTGTGCTGCCATTTGAACTTTCTGATCGAGAAGCTTCGAATTGTTATTAGTTTATGCATAATGGATTGTAATGTGGCTGTTTGGTGAAGAAACTGGTGAAATTGGGTTGAAGTTGAGATTTTCAAATTTTTTCGTATGAAAACAAATTCTGTTTTTGGCCATTTTGGCCAGGCTTAGGTTGATCGTTTCCAATTATATTTTTGTGGGTTAAACTAGGTTGTTAGAGAAACGTATGGCCGCAAGAATCGTTCGATTTCGGTATCCGACACAAAAGTTATGCACGTCGGAAATTTATATCGGATTTTGGTCTGAGTCAAATTAGTGAGCGTTTTTCATAGAGTTGTGACGTGTGATAATAGCATGACCGTTTTTATGCGTAAAACTAGTTTTGAGTGAGTTTTAATTGAAAAAAAAAAAAATTTGAAATTTAATAAAAAGGGGCAGATTCGGTTTCGGAATTTTTTCACCTAGCTGCGGCTTACCGTTTTAAATCCATCTTAGTATGTTAAACTAGGTTCCTAAGGGGACTTTTAGCCACTTGAATCGTTCGATTCCGTTGACGGACGTAAAAGTTATGCGCGTCCGAACTTTAGGCTGGTTTTCGGATGAACTACATTGGTGATTCGTTCTAACTAGAATTTCATGGATTTAATTAAGGAATGTCATTTTAAATTATTCAGTGAGTTTTGAAGTAAAGATTGATGAGTGATTGTTTGTGTTTTACGTTGAGGCATTTTTGGCGAAGCTGTGCATCGAGTGAGCTTAGGACGCCAGGTAAGTAGTGCATGCATGCGATTTGCCCAAGTGGACCTACACTGTAGAACTTTAGGATTTATGTGATTGATTGTGGTGCGCATGCGTATTGTGTGACATGCATCATTTTTTTTAAAACGGGAACGAAAATGATGTTGCGCATGTTTTGAGTAAGTGGTGAGACACGTGGCGGTGGTACGGCAGATCCTGCTAGTGTGTGAGCCGGTACGTAACCAACCGTAGATTTTGCTCGAGGAGTGGGCCGGCTGGGGCGTCACGCTGTTTGTATGTGTTGACGGCGAGGATGATGGGCAGTGGTACCGCGGATTCTACCAGTGTGTGGGCCGGTGCAACACCAGTCGCAGATCCCGCTCGAGGAGTGGGTCGGCTAGGCTGTCGCGGAACGTGTGTGTGGCAACTGTGGCCCTGTGCTGGGGAAGCTGGGACGGGGGCGACGTGTCAGGGTGTAGTGTGGCGCGAGGTACACCCTCACCCTGATGTGTGGTGATGCGTGTGTGTAGCTTGTGGGCCTCGTTGCTGGGGAGTTCGGAACGGTGGCGACGTGTCAGGGTGTAGGGTGGCATTAGGTTCCTCCTTATTTTGGTGGGGCTACACTACGCGTCACAAATGTGACAGCATAAGTGTGAGTGTAGAAAATGCATGTGATAGGATTGCATTGACGGCTTTTACTTTCATATTGTACTACTTACTGAGCGTTAGGCTTATGATGTGTGTTCTATGGTGTAGGTGCTGACGACTTCGCTGGTGAGCATCGAGAGCCTAGTCCTGAGGCATAGGATGGTTGGCGGCGTGCAACCGAGCACCGGATAGCAGATTTTGTTAGGATGACCTAACCCGTGGTGGTGGTAGGTGATGGTGAGATTCGTTGGGTTGTTATTTTATGTCGGGTATTTATGCAGATAGAGGAGTTCGTATAGACGTCGGTTGTATAGGATTGTATAGAGTGGTTGTAGTGGTTTGGGGACGCGTACGTATTTTTACATGTTAGAGTATGATATTGCTCTATACTGTGGACTTTCTTCATTTGTATTTGATGGATTTTCGTTGTCTTTAAACTCTGATTTTGTTATGGAGATTTCTCTGGATGGTTGATAGATAATACTGTTAGTTTTTGGTGAACTGTTGTGGAGGGTTTAAATTTTGGGATTGTCAGTTTTTAGACGTTACTCTGTCGAAATTTTGGGAAAGAGGTTGAGAGTCGAAAGGATATGGAATAGGTTGAGATGTATACAATGAGTACTTGAGAAGTGTGGATAAGCGTGAGAGTGCGGCGTGATTGCAGGTGCACGGGGCACGCGGCCCTGTGGGTGCTCACGGGTCGTGCGGCGCCGGGTGAGGGCATGCGTGCGGACGTGCGGTACATTTTAAATTGTTTTTTTTTCTTTTTTCGCTACGTATTTTTATATGGAGGATTCCGTATTTCCTCTTCGGGGCGCGGTTTGTTTTCGAATCGAGTCGAAAAATTTTTCATATTCACGAATGTTTTTTTGAAGATGATTTGAAACCGAAAGCACTACAAAATTGAGGGAATTGTGTCAAGTTCTAGTGTGTTATAGTGTGTAGACGTACTGTAGCGCACCAGGTACGTGGAGTTTCTCGGGGTGTTACAGAGATTTAAGGGAAAATCTAATTAGTGTTAACGACAAGGTATCCATTACTAGCGTCTTAAACTATGAAGTGTTAATTGATAAAATTAAAAATTTATAGTGTTAATTTTGAAAATATTTTCTTGTTTTAGATCCATTGTGATAATTGGCCTAGAAAAAGAGAATATTAGAGAGAGAAAGACAAAACAATAGAGACAAGATCCGATTTGGTTGAACAAGTCAAACTAAATCTATGATTTGTTTCCCATTTGTTAGCTTACGACATTTGAAAAGAAAACTAAATTGAATCCAGTAAAATCGACATTCTCCATTTAATTCTTGATTTAATTTTTCAAAAATTGATTTATATAGTAATGGTACTGTGTTTTTATATTTTTTAATTTTAAAAATTTGCAAAATATGAATAAAAACAAAATTAAAATAGCTAAAACTTGGCAAAACTAGCCCAAACGAACTTACACCAACCAAAAATCGGGTCAAAACCAAAACAAAATAAAAATCTTAAAATTGAAAACTGAACCGAGCAATATGAAAAATTTTAATTCGGTTTTGATTTGGTTATATTCCAATTAGGCGTAAAATCAAATTGAACATGACTGTCTCACCCTTCGAGAATTAGACAAAGATTTTGTAGTCATATAAAAATTTAAAAGCAGAAAAAGGGAAAAAAAATACCAATTTATAATTGAATTTCATTTCGGTAAAGAGCATATTGAAAAATTAAATTTTGTGGGTTCTCAAAACTATAGTAACTTTTGTTCTTAATGAAATGAAAAGATAATTAGCAAAATAAATCTTTAAAATACTAAATCTTTAACACACTTTGACTTTAAACTAGTGCATCTTGAGGGGTTTGGATAGGTGGGTTGTCTGGCAGGGAAAGAGGGTTTCAAGGGGTAGCATTGGTTATTATGTGGACAACTCTTGTATCTTATGTTGAAGTTTACAGGAGTGGTTATGGGCGCCGTAATGTTGGGAGCGTGAAGATTCATTTCACTTTTGTTTTTGCATTATGTTTATCAACATTCAATCTTGACATTGCTGGCTCCTCCTATTTACAAACATGGAAGACTTAAATCTTATACAGAATTGCATTAAAAATTTAGTGTGGCTCGAGCTTCCCTGTCTTAAGTGCAAACTCCGAGGTTGCTTATGAACATTTTTTTTAATCAAAATTAAACAAGGGTTGATTTCTTAACGGATCACAGTTTAATAATAATTTTATTAACTAACATAATTAAATAGAAATTTTTTTACAACGTCATAATTTAATGTTTATTTTAATAATTACCTTGATAAAAAAACTATTGTAAGTTTTGAAAAAAAAATTAATTAATTTTTTAGTTTGTACACTTAATTGTGTGAAAATTACCAAAAAAAAAAAACACTTTTGGGCCTCCCACCAGCAACTGCAAACGGCGTTGAAATAATAGGGGCCTTTACCTGTTTGCCCAATAGTCATTTTGAATTCATAGAATCCCGCGCCTTTCATTTCGAATTCCTCTGTCCCTCGCTCTCAAGAACTTGGAGCGCACTAAGAAAAAACTGAATCTTCAAACGCTAGCGTCTAGCGGATTAACCGATGGCGACGAAAATTGGAATGATGGATTCTGCTTACTTTGTGGGTAGATCGGAGATTCTCGCCTGGATCAACTCTACCCTTCAACTCAACTTGTCTAAAGTTGAAGAGGTGGAGACCCTAACCCTACTTCTAATTTATTCATGCTATTTAACTCTATTTTCTTTCTTAGATTCAGAGGGAAAAATATTTCTGTGATTGATTTATTGGGTTCGATCTATTTGTTGAAGGCAAGCTCTGGTGCGGTTCACTGCCAATTGATGGATGCAGTTCACCCAGGGCTGGTTCCGATGTACAAAGTCAACTTCGATGCCAAGAACGAGTACGAGATGATACAGAATTACAAGGTTCTCCAAGATGTTTTCAACAAACTGAAAATTAGCAAGGTTCGTTTTTGCTTCTTCTTTAGAAAAGTATTTGTAGATCTATAAATGTATTTGAAGTGGATTCCATCTTCTTGAATTTTACAGCACATTGAAGTCAATAAGCTTGTGAAAGGAAGACCACTTGATAATCTAGAGTTCATGCAATGGATGAAGCGTTATTGTGATTCTTGTAACGGAGGTGTTCTGAACAAGTAAGTTCTATGCACCATTAACAATTTTAAAGTTTAATCTATATTCATGCAAAGCGCATTTCAAATCGTATACCATAATTTTTTTTTCCTAAAGTACTTGCATACTACATACTTGACACATCACCCACTCATGCCAGCACTTTCACTTCCTCCATTATAGTCGTACAAGACATAGGTTAATGATTTGTATTGAATTTTTTTATCATACTCTGGTAGTTATTGAACATTGCCAAGTATACTCTCAACTTTTTTGCTTTGAAAACTCAAGTGTAAATGCATCAATTCGACATGTGTCTTCCATTATCATGAGTTCAACTCTGGTATTTTCTTTCTGGTCAATATTTCTTTTCGGTAGTTATAATGCTTTGGAAAGAAGAGAGACTTCAAAGGGAGGGAAGGAACCAAACAAGAAAAGTTCAGCAATATCTTCAGCAAAAGTTTCGAATGCTGCCCCCAGAGCTCCCTCTAGTCAGAACTCTAGAAAAATTGATGTATCCACGAATTGTGTAAGTCAGTCAGGGAAGAGTTCTAGACCTTCGACAAATGGAGGATCTGTATATGATGAACAGGTAATTTGTGATGGATTAGAAATGCCAAAGGTAATTTGTGATGGATTAGAAATGCAAAATGTCATTCTAATATCAGTATTAAATGCAGATTACAGAATTGAAACTATCAGTTGATAGCCTTGAGAAAGAAAGGGATTTCTACTTTGGGAAGTTGAGGGACATTGAAATACTATGCCAGAGCCCAGAAATAGAAAATTTACCAGTTCTGTTTTCACTTTTTTTTTCCCTAGTTTATTTGCATGATATAATCCCATTTTAACTGACATAACTTTTTTCACAGGTGGTAGCTGCAATAAAAAAGATTTTGTATTCCGTGGATGATGATGTTTCAGTAGTGGCAGAAGCTCAAGCTATGGTTTCCCTTCGCCATAATGAAATTGATTCGTTGAGTCCAATTGCTGAGGTTTCTGAAGAGAGAATCAGCTCAGAAACTCAGAAGCGGAAAAACTATTTAAATGTCGATGTTGATGAAGCTGGCATTACAATGTTGTCCCCTAGGCAGAGAACTTCAGATTCTTCTGATGTTCATTGCAGTGGGTCACCGCTCATGACTTACTGATTTAACTTCGGAGACAAGTTTAGACAAGATGGGGAAACAAGAAAGCAATTGTCGAATTTTCCTGGCGACGCAATTCTGTTATGAGATGACCAACCCCATTATGGATTCATGATGTTCATGCAGGTTTTAAATGTTTTTTTTTGTGAAACATCAAATGAAAGCTCTGTAGCACAAGTCAAGATACTGACTTTGGTAATAAGTCTAGTAATGTTCTTTCTGGGGATGCATATTCTAGTTATTTTTCATTTTCATACATGTTCAGCTTTTATTTCATGTTTTGGTGTCAATGGGAGTTGATGATTTCTTTCATGTTGTTCATTGGATTTGGGAATATTTTCTGGAAAGGCTGTCCTTGTGCTTTTAACATTAAGGAAGACATCTAATTGCTGATGATGTTTTCTCTAATCCGCCTAGTGTTTTACATGAATGTGGTTCAGAGAGGATATTTCCTTGAAAGTTTATTTTTCCATTGTGTTGCAGCTAAATAGTAACAAGAAATTTGTTCTTTCTTCCTATGTAGTATGTTCGTCTTTTGTGATCCATAGTTGATTAGGTTGTAACATTAATGTGAGAGAATTGAGAAACGATCGCCTAATTTATAATTATCTTTTAGTAGCTTCAGCCTTCAAAGCTCAGTCTCGGCCTCTAGTGACTAGAATTGAACCTTTGTCCTCCGCTTTGTTCAACCTGTCGTCTCCTTTGTCTCTCTTTGTTTCCAATCCAACCTCGTGAGTCGCCATAGATAGGATTCTAAAATAGTTGGGAAAGAAAGAAGATGAAGAAGAGAGAAGAAGAGAGAGTTGTTGAATAAGTTGTCTTTCTGTATATTTTCACACTGTAGTGATTACAATATATATATATATGTAAAAACTACAGATAAAGGTAATTTAGAAAACAATAGTAAAGAATGACTAATATCACTAATATTTGTTAATATCCCTTCTCAAGAGCAAGGTCGCTGGTCGAAGATTTTGGATGTGAAGTCAAAAAAGCTAGAGGGTGGAAGAGGCTTTGTTGGAGCTTTATTGATTTGATGGTGCTAAAGGTGTAAATTTGATTACGAAGGATTTATGTTGTATCTTTTTTCGAACGAAATGAAGTATATCTCAATATGCTTGGACTTTGAGTGCAAGATTGGATTGGATGCTAAATATATCGTACTGAGATTGTCACAGTAGATTATGGGAATAGCAGGAGAGACAATACTGAGTTCAGTGAGGAGAGACTGTAACCAAAGAGTTTTTACTGTGTCATTTGCAATGCTTCGATATTCAGATTATGTACTAGAGCGAGAGACATCTTTTTACGATCATCAGAATGTGAAGGCTAATCAGTATCTGTGTAATAAGTCAGGTTAAAACATGTTGAAAGAGAGAAAGTGAGACCAAGTGATAATGTTCCTTGAAGATAACGCAAAATCCTTTTAACAGATTGCTAGTGCACGTCAGTGGGAGCGTGTATAAATTGACTAACTTTGTTTACTGCAAAGGCTATATCCGATCGGCTAAGGCACACAATATTGGAGATCGCTACGATAGAGATATCCATCAAGTAACAGAGTGCTAGAGTTTATCGATAGAATTGGACCTGATACCATTGAAGTAGGGACCGATTTGTTAGAGTCCATTTGAGCCCTGTGAAGCAGTTTAGAAATGTATCGAGATTGAAAAAAATGCATACCAGAAGGAGTCCATGAAACCGAAATGGCAAGGAAATAAGAGAGAACCGAGATCAAGAATGAATAATTGATGATGCAAATAATTGAGAAACTAATCCATGATAGGGTTGGAACCACCAATAAGAATAATATCGTCGACGTACACCAACATAAGCAAGGTAGCAGAGTGCTTCTGGCAAATGAATAAGGAAGCTTCTGATTTCGATGCTGAGAAATCCCAAACAAGCAAAGCAGTATATAATTTGTTGTACCAAGCTCGAGGAGACTGCTTAAGACTATACAAAGCCTTCCGTAAAAGGCAAATTGTAGATTGATGAGAAGAATCAATGAAACCTGAAGGTTGTTGCATAAATACTATATCAGTTAAATCACCATGTAAGAAGGTGTTGTTGATATCGACCTGTCGAATAACCCAACCAAGAGAGAATGCTAGAGATAAAACTGTACGAATCATAGTAGGTTTTACCATTAGACTAAAAGTCTTATGATAATCAACACCCTCTGTTTGATTATAACCTTTGGCCACTAAGCAGGTTTTATAACGACTGACGGAGCCCGTATGAATTAAGGTTCACTTTAAAGATTCACTTGTAACCAATAAGCTTAGCATCTGTTGGTAATGAAACAAGCTGGCAAGTGTTATTCTTGTGAAGAGCAGAAAGTTCATCTTGCATAGCGGCCATCCAGTGAGGACTTTTAGATGCTTGCAAAAAGGTTTTAGACTCAAGGAGTAAATCGGCTTGAGCAGATAGAGCTCGTAGTTTGAAAATACTAGCCTTTGATCGAGTCCTCATAGAGTGAGAATTTAATATGAGTGGTCTATGTTGCAGTTGAGAGTTGGGAATGGGGACAGTAGGGTAAAGTTGAAGCACAGTGAGAGTGGGAGAATGGACGGTTTGGGATAGAGAAGTAGGTTCGAGTGAAGGTATTGGAGGTATGATTAATGAAGGAATGGGTAACGTGATAATGGGAACAAAGAGAGATGGTGAAGATGGTATGGAATTGGTAAGAGAGGAGAAAGGAAATGACGACTCCTCAAATGTAACATGACGAGAGATATAAACTTGATTGCAGATAGGATCTAGACAAAAGTAATCCTTGTGGTGGGAACTATAGCCTAAGGTGACACAAGGAAGAGAGCGGGGATGTAACTTATGTTGGTTGAAAGGACTGAGAAAAGGAAAACAAAGGCAGCCAAACACGTGAAACGATGAGTAAGGAGGTATAGAGTGAAATAGACATTTAAAAGGAGATTTGTCGTATAAAATTGAAGTAGGTAAGAAATTGATCAGCGTAGCTACAGTGCTAAAGGCATAAGGCCAAAAACGTCATGTGAGTGAAAAAGGAGTATTAAACCAGTTTCAACAACATGACGATTTTTGCATTCAACACGATCATTTTGATTTGATTGGACGTGTAAAGACAAGAGATTTGATGATGGATGCCAAGAGATTTAAAAATCGAAGACAAGGATTGAAATTCATCACCCCAATCGGACTAAATAGTTTTTATAGGTAAACCAAATTGGGTTTAAACAAATTTATGAAAGTTCAAAAAAGTTTGATAAACATCACTTTTTAATTTTAAGCAAAAAAGTGAAGTAAACCGAGAGAAGTCATCAATACATAGTAGAAAATAACGATAATTAGTAACAGAGTTAATAGGGAATGGACCCTAAACATTGATATTCACTAGTTCAAAAGGAGATAAAGCATGAGACGTAGAAATTGAAAAAGACGAACGGTGATTCTTACTCATTTGACAAGCAGTACAAAGTTCGGTCGAACAAGATTTAACAAAAGGAACATTATATAAATTTAAAGCAGAAAATAAAAACGAATTCGATGGGTGGTCGAGTAAAAAATGCCAGAGTTTGGAAGATTGAAAATTTGGGGAAGACACAGGATCGAAGATCTGACTATCGAGGACAAGGTGTGAGATGCAAGAGGAATTTCGTAAAGGCTGTTACTGAGTGAACTGTGAAGGAGTGTCTGGTGTGAACTGTGATCCTTAATTAGAAAGTAATCGGAGTGAAATTCAACAAAAATTGGATTATAATGACATAACTGATGGATACTGTCACGACCCAAAAACCGTAGAATACTCAGACTGCGACTCACTGACTTCTCTATAGATTCTTATCTTTAAATCAATTGAAAATGTTTTGAAACGCTTAAACTTTTTTGAAATAGTTTAAATCTGTAACGGAAACGTTTATATTCAGTGGAGAACCATTTGTTTAAATTATCCCTTAAAACTCAAACATAAAAAGTAAAATATATAGTGTTCACGTGAACAGTACCCGCGATGGGTACTGTTCAATCGCCCCTAGGGAGATTTACATCCCCCACTCTTGCAAGTGGGGCGATACAATGCCCCACTAGGGGCGATGCATTGCCCCTTTTTGGGCGATATATCGCCCTCCTCATGGAGGGGCGAAGAGATCGTCCTGCTATATTCTTTTCCATACGTACTTTTTTCTTGTTCAACATGTAATGACATAACCCTCTCAATTTACATAATCATATTGTTTTTTCCAGAATTCTTTTTTTTTTTAAATAAGCAAACAGGAGTATTTGAAGCAAATATAAACCCATTTTTCTAAACATATTTAAACCAAAAGATAAGTTTAGACAAACCTTTTAAACTACAAATTTGTATTTTCCAAAATTCTAAATCTATCTATCTATCTATACACATTCGTCAAAATACCTATAGACTTGCCCATGGGTCAAAATCGCCTTATTAAGCACAAAACACCTGCCACAAGCACCATTCAATAATCGAACTATTCATTGACTTAGAGTTGGACATCCTCACCTTCGATTTCTTCACCGACATTCACAAGGTTTAACTATAAGCGTAATGCTTAGTAAATGATACACTAATGCATAAATGCCATGAAATGTATGATACTAAAAAAGACCATGTCCTTTTTCTTTACATTTTCTTTCACTGTACATGGGTTAGCGGAAACTTTACCGGGAGCAGGCAGATACATATACATGAACATAGTCTACTGAGGTAACAAACATAAGCCACTAGAGTGGGAAACATGGCCATACTCACCCTACTCGCTGAACCAATTGCTTTTATCACGTGACTTATTATTTTTATAAAAAACGTGCATGGAAAATATTTTTCATGATACTTTAATAAAACATTATGCGTGGAGAAACTTTGAACTTAAAGATAACGTATATGAACACCATCCACTAAAATCCTCCAACGTACACAAGTATAAGATAAAACATTAACAACTAACAATCCAATTCCTAAAATCACTAATTAATCCAAGGAATAATTGTCTTACCTTAAATTTCCAAAAATATAGGTGGACTCGTGGGAAATCTTCAAGAAATAGGAAGAAACTTGGAAACCCTAACATTAATCCACAAAACCCATAAATTCCAACGACTTAAACTCGTATACTACTCAACCAAAACTATAATCCATCCACCAATAATTAAACGCATACCTTAATCTTCAAAAATATGGCATGAAATGACAAAAGAAAGGAGAAAATGGCCGAGAGGGAGAAGGAGAGAAAGAGGGAATCGTGAAGGGGAGAAAATGAGGGAGAAGAGAAAGGTTTTCTCCCTCTTAATTGACACCTATTTTTTTTCTTCTAAAACTATCCTCCCATTGATTTCCAAGTATTTAATTAGGGTTTTAGTTACCCCAATTAAAATCTTCTTCTAATTTGTTCCATCTAGTTTGGTCGTGGGTAAATTCTTTTTTCTTTCCTACATTGACCCACATTCTAGTTTTGATTTCCGAATATTACTTTCTGTTCTTAAAAATCAAATCTCCATTGTAAAAATAATGGATAATAGATTAAAATCTGTAACGTAAAAGTTTCGGATGCTACATCCTACTCTCCATAAAAGAAATTTGTCCGTAAAATTGCATACCTGAACAACTCTGGATACTTGTCCATCATATCTTGCTAACGTTCCCAAGTGGCTTTCTCGACATTATGGTTTCTCCATAATACTTTTACCAAAGGGATCATCTTGTTGCGTAAGACTTTCGTTGCCATTTCCAGAATCTGAACTGGTTTCTCCTCATAAGTTAAAGTTGGCTGAACTTCAACATTTACCCGTTCCACCACATGCGTTGGATCACGTATACACTTACGCAACATGGACACATGGAAAACATTGTGAACTCCTTCCATTGACGTAGGTAATTGCAGCATGTACGCTGTAGTGCCTATTCTTTCCAGAATTGGGAACTGTCCTACAAACTGTGGATTCAGCTTTCGTCTCTTGCCAAATCACATTACGCCCTTAAACGAAAAAATTTCAAAAATGCTTTGTCCCCTAAGGCGAACTTGAAATCTCTTCTTCTTCGGTCTGCATAACACTTTGTCGATTATGCGCAGTCTCTATCCTTTGTCTAATAATGGTAACCTTTTCTCACAACTGCTATAAGATTTCCAGACCAATCAACTTCGCTTTGCTGACCTCATTCCAATATAAGGGCGATCTACATTTTCTGCCACACAACGCTTCATAAGGAGTCATACAACAGTGGATTGGTAGCTATTATTGTAGGAGAATTCAACCAATGGCAAATATCGGCTCCACGATGCTTGGAACTCCAGTACGCATGCTCTCAATAGGTCTTCTAGTATTTGAATGGACCACTCAGATTGCCCGTCTGTTTGAGGATGAAATGCTGTGCTGAAGGTTAACTTTGTACCCATAGAACTTTGTAGGCTCTTCTAAAATCTCGACGTAAATCTAGAATCCCGATCCGAAACAATTGACACTAGAACTCTGTGTAGTCTAACAATCTCTTGAACATACAATTGAGTCAATTGGTCCATTGTGTACATCTTCCTCACTGATAGAAAATGACCCGATTTCGTCGATCTATTCACTACGACCCAAATGTTATCGTGGCTCTTTATTGTCTTCAGTAAGCCTACTATAAAATCCATTGAAATATTTTCCCACGTCCACTCAGGGATTGGTAAGGGTTGTAAAGTCCCACCATGTCTTTGGTGTTCGACTTTTACCTTTTGACATAGCAGGCATGATTCTACATATTTCGCCACTTCTCTTTTCATATTCGGCCACCAATAATGTTGTTTTAAATCTCGATATATCTTCGTGTTTCCTGGATGTACCGAAAATAGAGATGAATGTGCCTTCGCTAAAATTAACTTCCTTAGCTCCTCATCTCTTGGCACATACCATCGATCTCTAAATTTCAGAATGTCGTCCTGGGAGTAACTGAATTCCGACGAAGCATCCTCTAACTTGCTTATGATGTTGCTTTTCTTCTCTGAATTTTCTTGTTGAGCCTCTTTAATGTTGTTTAAAATTGTTGGCCACACCGTTAATTCAGAAAGTAAAGTTGAAAGTTCTGAAACTACTTTCAATTCAAACTTCTGAATTTCCTTTCCCAAAGAAGTGGATGTACTCAAAATTAAGGACTGTGTCGGTCTTGTGTTGCGGCCAAGCCCCTGCTCGGTCACTAAAATGCACGATAGATTAGTTAGGCCCTCGGATCCCGGCCAAGCCGAGAAACCCTTGAGAAAAATAGTAAAATGAACAAACAAAGTGCTTGGAATGAAACGAAATTTGGTGTGAGATTAGTGGAGTGAGTGAGGTGTGTGATGGTGGTGGTCGTGGTCCAAGTTGATTAGAAATGACAAAGTTATGCATACAAACCCGCAAGTCGGCCGAAGAGACAATGTGATGTTCTCGGCAATCACAACCTTTCCATGGAAAGGTTCTCAACTTGGGTCACCGGTTTTGACCACTCTTTTTTTGTTTCCTTCCCTTGAAAGGGAGGAGAGAAAAGTGGAACACAAACTCGAGCAACAACCTTGAGTTGCCAAGCTAGGAGGCTTCTCCTACTCGGTTCATGGAACCGAGCACTTACCTTGAAAAGGTGATGGAAAACTCCCTCGGTTTCCTCTAAAAAATATGCCGATGCTCATTAACTTTGCCAGTCAAAATACACACACCAATGCTATGCTTATATAGGCCTAGGATGGAGGGGTTTAGGGCTGTGCTTTTGGTCTTCAAAACTTAGAGGATTGTAGCTTGTAACCGGCTCCAAAGTGAGGCATTGTGCGGCCGAGATGGTGGCAGCCAAGAGGTGACCAATGGCTTGCTGAATGCCATGTCATGGATCCATCTTTCTTCCACAAAAGGTAAAGGGGACAAGTATCTCAAATGGCAGCCTAATGGTGTGGCCAAATCGGGTAAGATTGGTCACCACTTGCGGCACTCCTCCTTGGCGCACGCGTGGCCGAGAAAGGCATGTTTTGCATGCCCGAATAATGCTTCACATTAAGCCTACTCCGAAACCCTTTCCATCATCTATCCTAACCATTCAACCTAATCCTAAATGCCTAATGCATGCACATAATAATAAGTTTAACAAAAAGGCCAATCTTTGCCCAATAAGTTCAAAATAAAATGTTACATAGAATTTGGCTCGAAAAGACAAATTCCCTTAAGAGCATCATGATCTTCAATGGTGGCTTCCCATGCAAGGATGTGTCTCGGTTGCTCCATGTCTTGAGTCTCCACTTCCCACTTTAAGCTTTCAATTTCCAGCTCCATTGAATCATTACCTGCACAAGAAACAAGCATGTGAGAATATAAGTTAATTAAAGTGTGTGCTTGGACTTGAGATCTTGTGACGGGCCTATGGGGCACATCATCCTCCCCCGATGACTGTGGATTTGACCTCAAATCCAATAAGTTTGGGTCCTAGAACTGATCTTCATCGCCTTTATAGGGTGACAAGTCTTGGACGTTGAAAGTCGCAGATACTCCATATTCACCCGGCAATTCGATTTTGTAGGCGTTATTATTGATCCTCTCAAGTACTTTAAATGGTCCATCTGTACGAGGTAGAAGTTTAGACTTTCTCTTATCAGGAAATCTGTCCTTCCGGAGGTGCAACCATACTAAGTCTCTCCTGGTCGAAAAATGACTTCTTTGCGACCTTTGTTCATGTGCTTAGCCACACTCTCAATTCTCTTTTCAATGGCCTTTCGCACAGTTTCGTGCAACTTCTTAATTTGTTCGGCTTTATTTGCAGTTGATGGGTTGGCTAAGTCCTTAGTAGGTAAAGGGACAAGGTCCAACGGTGTAAATGGATTAAACCCATAGGCAACCTCAAAGGGCGATTTCTGAGTAGTGGAATGAAGGGTGCGGTTGTAGGAAAATTCCAAACCTGGAAGTATGGTGTCCCAGTTAGATAATTTCTTGCCTACAACACTGCGTAAGAGGGAGCCTAGAGTGCTGTTGACAACTTCCATTTGCCCATCAGTTTGGGGATGAAAAAAAGTACTGAAGCACAACTTAGTCCCCAACCTTCTCCATAAAGTGGTGCAGAAGGCGCTTAAAAACTAAGTGTCTCTATCTGACACTATTGAGTGTGGGATGCCATGCAGGCGAACAATCTCCTTGAAAAATAGGTCGGCGGTTAAAGTAGAGTCATCTGTCTTGGCACAAGGAATAAAGTGTGTCATTTTGGAAAATCTATCTACGACCACCATGATTGAATCGTTAGCTCGGGCGGTCCGTGGTAGTTCTAAGACAAAGTCCATATGGATTGCAATCCAGGGGTGCGAAGGGATGGGTAAGGGCATTTACAAGCCTTGGGGTAGAACTCTACTTTTGGCTTTCTTGCAAACTATGCACGTCTCTACTAGGCGATGCACATCTTCCATCATGTGAGGCCAAAAGAAATGTTCCTTCAACATATCGAGGGTCTTCTTTTCCCCAAAATGATTGGCTAAGCCCCCACAATGAGCTTTTTTCACAAGGAATCGTCGTAAGCTTCCTTGAAGGATGCACAATTTTCCTGTTTTGACCAAATAACCATCCATGAGGCAATAATCTCCTTCAACCTTGTCTAGGCATCGGGCGTAATGAGGTCCAAAATCGGGGTCAGAGGCGTAGCTATCCTTAATCTATTCGAATCCAAAAAATCTCACTGCTAGCTCAGTGAAAAGGATGCGCTTCCTAGATAAGGCGTCTGCTACTACATTATTTTCTCCCTTGAGATACTTTAGGGTATATGAAAATCTCTCTAAAAATTCTACCCATTTTGCATGCCTTTTGTTCAGCTTATGTTGGCTCTTAATGTGCCGTAAGGCTTCATGATCAGTGTTGATAACGAATTCCCTTGATAAGAGATAATGTTGTCAATGCTCTAATGCTCGTGTAACTGCGTAAAACTCTTTATCATAAGTAGAATAGTTGAGCACGGCTCCTTTCATCTTCTCACTGAAATATACGATGGGTCGTTGGTTTTGCATAAGTACTGCTCCTATTCCAACTCCTGATGCATCACTTTTGACTTCGAATATCTTGTTGAAGTTAGGAAGAGCAAGTACGGGGGAATGACATAACTTTTCCTTAATTAACTCAATGCTTTTTTGACAAATCGGGGTCCAAGTAAACTCTTTCCCTTTCTTGGTGCAGTCTGTAAGGGGTGCAGCTATTGAGCTAAAGTTCTGGATAAATCTTCTATAAAAGGAGGCTATCCCGTGGAAACTTCGTACTTCCGATATAGAATTGGGTGTAGGCCAGTCCTTAATGGCTTTAATTTTATCCTCGTCAGCTTCCATACCATTTTTGGAGATTATAAAGCCTATGAAATAAACCTTGTCCTGGGCAAAAGAGCACTTACTAAGGTTCCAAAATAATTTGGCTTTCCTAAGGGTATGGAAAAGGGTACTATGGTGGTTAAAGTGTTGTGGAAGGTCCATGCTATACATTAATATGTCGTCAAAGTAGACAACAATGAACTTACCAAGGTATTCTTTGAGTACATGGTGCATGACCGCATGAACGTGCTTGGGGCGTTAGAAAGCCTGAAGAGCATGACCATCCATTCAAACAAGCCATACTTGGTTTTAAACGCTGTCTTCCACTCATCTCCTTCCTTCATGCGTATCTGATGATAACCACTCTTAAGGTCCACTTGGGAAAAGATTGAGGCTCCACTGAGCTCATCTAACATGTCCTCGAGCCTAGGGATGAGAAATCTATACTTGACTGTGATGTAGTTTACGGCTCGGCTATCGACGCACATTCTCATGGTGCCGTCTTTCTTAGGAACTAATAGTGAGGGAACTGCACAGGGGCTCATAGACTCTCTTATGTATCCCTTATCCAATAATTCTGGCACCTGATCTTGCAGGTTTTTGGTCTCTTTGGGGTTCATTCAATAGGCTGGTCGATTAGGTAGGGCAGCTCCAGGTTGGAGATCAATTTGGTGTTCTATGCCACGTAGGGGTGACAATCCTTTAGGTAAATCTTTGGGAAACACGTCTTGGAACTGATGTAGTAGGGTTTTAACGGGATGAGGTATGTCTCCTAACTCCATCACTCTATTTCGGTATAGTATCAAAATCATGGGATCCCCTCTAAGTATGGATGCTTCTAATTCAGACTTAGTCATGAAAAGACTCGCTTTATTTTTTTCTTCTCTTTTAATAGCTTTATCCTTAGCTATCTGCTCAGGGGTCGTAGGTGCTAACTTAAAAGCTTTACCTTCGAATTTGAGAGAATAGTAGTTGGAATGTCCATTGTGGTTCACTTTTTGGTCAAATTGCCAAGGTCGGCCTAAAAGCAAATAACTCGCACTCATAGGCACAACATCGCAAAGAACCGAGTCCTTGTACTTGCCTAAAGCAAACTCAATTCTTACTTGTTTAGTAACTTTAACATCGTCTCTATCATCTAACCATTTAAGCTTATAGGGGTAGGGGTGAACACTACTCTTTAACCCTAACTTAGTCACTAAGTCTTTGGAGGCCACGTTCGCACAACTTCCTCCATCAATAATGAGAGAACACAACTTATCCTTGATGAGGCATTTACTATGGAAGATATTCTCACGCTGGCAATTCTCTCCTGAACTCTTGGTTATAAGAACTCGTCTTCTCACCATAAGTAAAGGGCCATCGGGGGCATGAATAACTTCTTCTATCAAATCACTTTCGTCCTCATCCTCTCCTACTTCTTCTACTTCCTCTTCAAACACATCTTCACTTACGAACTCACCGGTGTCTTCCTTAATGATCATGACACGACGGTTCGAGCATTGGGCCATGAAATGACCTACGCCGTGACACTTGTAGCACTTGAGGTCGCGTGCTCTCTGTCCAGTGGGGTTGTCTCTTGTAAGCTTGACTCTGGTCCTTTAGGGTTTATTGGTTTACTAGTTAATTCTTTGGGAGACCAATGTCTTTGAAAAAGCTTTTTCTAATCAGCGTTGATCATTGGTTTGTTAGCCTCAGGTGGCTTAGGAGTGTATTTGGGGAGTTGGTTATCTTAAATGATTGGGTGGCTTTCCTCTTCCTTTTGAGTTAGCGTTTGATTTTTAGGGCCATCTGAACTACTATGTCCATGGATTCTATGGGGTGCAATTCTACGGCGTCAGCAATGTCCTAATTCAAGCCATGGATAAACCTAGCTACGGTTTGCTCTTCGGGTTCTTCTAGTTCTCCTCGAATTTTGAGAGTCTCGAACTCTGTAAGTTACTCCTGTACGGTTAGACTTCCTTGTTTGAGGTTATGTATTTGCATGATCAATTCTTGTTTGTAATGACTAGGGACAAATCTCTTCATCATGATAGATTTCATCTTTCTCCAAGTATCAATAGAGTTAAATCCAGTCTGCTCTCTTTGTGTCCTTACATTAGACTACCAGAGTAAGGCATAGCCGGAAAACGCTTCAGAAACCAACTGAATCTTGACTTTGTCGGAGTAGTTATAACAATCAAAAATCCTCTCAACCTTCTGTAACCATTCTAAAAATGTTGTCCCGTCGCATGTTCCATTAAAGGAGAATATTTGTATCTTTACGTTTCGGAGGTCATCACGGTTTCTATGTCGATCTCATCTAAACTCATCATGATTCCTATGAATTGGTGGACGAAAGTTTTCTTCTTCATCCAAAGTCCACTCATCATCCTCATCGTAGTCATAGTTAGGGTGCCTATCCCTAGAATGCTCAATCTCAGCTTCATCATCTAAGGGCTCTTGGTCTCTAACTCGTCTCCTAAGATTGTCATTTCGTCTCCTAAGTATAGTGTCTTGGGAGAAATCTCTACGGTGGGTAGGATGACGTCCACTCATAACTTGTTCAAATTTTAGGTTCATATTATTAAGTTGTTTACTTAGGGTTCCAACCATTCCACTTAAACCATTTAGTTGACCTTCTATACTTGACTCTTCCTCTTGGTGGGTGTGAGTCTCGTTTTGGGGAATGTCCTTGCCCCGGCTCGGTGGATTGGGTTCTGGGATCATATTTGGGTTTGGGCCAATTTGGAATCCACTTCTTGTTTTCATGTTTAAGTCTTAAGAAAAGGAACTTCAATCATATTTAAACCTTAAGTCTTAAAGCATTAGGAATGGTAATCTAACTAAGGTAATTGACTTAATCTCCTTTTAAGTTTGGAATCCACTTCTTATTTTGTTTTTTTTTTTTTTTTTGTATGAAAAACTAGTAAAGCAAAACAAATACTATGAGCAAAAAGGAAAAGAATTCATCACTTTTGGATCATCTAATTTAGATTAAATTGTCAAAGAGAAAACATTGTTCACTAACTTCTCGGGTGTGCGGAAAGTTCATCAAAATAAGCACTAGATTCAACCTCAGTTTGCTCTAAGAATTTAACAACAATTGAGCAACATAAAACATCAAATTAGGTTTAACATGCAGCCAAAGTTTTGTGCCTTGGAACAACTTTCAGTCATGCACAAAGTGGTCTCAACTATCAACATCAAACTTGCCATTTTTGTGCACACAAAACTGTTTTTTGCAGAAGTATGTTTTCCTTTAACCAAAACAGCATCTATTTGAATTTTAAACCACAACAAACCGAAAAAGGACACATGCTTCAGCTACATAACATGTTAAATTAAGTCTAAAGAGTTATAGGCTCGGTCTTGTGCAAAAAAAAAGAAAAAAAGAAAAAAAGAGGTCACAACAACAAGATATAACATGCTATTCTCGGCAATGTCAAAAACAGAAATTTCATGCTATTGTGTCTCGGTTTTTAGGCAAACTTTAAACCAAATCACATGTAACATTTGACAAGCCTAAAATTTATTCTTAGCAGAGGATATAAGCAGCAATATGCATAAAAATGTTCATTTAAATCAAGCTGCAAGTTTCGGTTATTAGTGCACACAAACCGGTCATCAAAAGGAATATTAAACTTTGAACTATGCGGTTTTCTAACAAAGTGCATTAAACATTTTAAACTGATGCAACCATCAAGCTATCCATATGATTTTAAAACTAAACATGCATGCTTAAGTACTTAACAAGCCATGTGAGGTGCTGGAAATGTTAAAACACAGCAATAAAAAGTGTTGTTCCCGAAATAGAAAAGAAGACAACAAGTACTAAAGTGGTTAGCATTTATTTAACCAAAAGGGGAAGGAATTTGCAGCCACAAAAATGGAGTCTAAGGGCTGATATTTCTTGATGCTTAGATGTTTAACAACTCAAGAAACATGCTGGAGATGATTTTAGCTCAAAAGAAATCAGAAATAAAACAAAGAAACCACAAGCAAATCAATAACACGAATAAGTGAGCAATGAAACCCGGTTTTAGGCTTTAAGGTGCAGCCATCCAAATGAGTTTGGAAAACCAAACTAACTTGATTTCTAGCACTCCACGGGGCCCTCCTATGCTCTGATACAAAATATTTTGGCCAAGCCCCTGCTTGGTCACTAGAATGCACGATAGATCGGTTAGACCCTCGGATCCCGGCCAAGCCAAGAAACCCTTGAGAAAAATAGTAAAATGAACGACCAAATGTGCTTGGAATGAAACAAAATTTGGTGTGAGATTAGTGGAGTGAGTGAGGTGTGTGATGGTGGTGGTCGTGGTCCATGTTGATTAGAAATGACAAAGTTATGCATACAAACCCGCAAGTCGGTTGAAGAGACAATGTGATGTTCTCGGCAATCACAACCTTTCCATGGAAAGGTTCTCAACTTGGGGAATCGGTTTTGGCCACTCTCTTCTTGTTTCCTTCCCTTGAAAGGGAGGAGAGAAAAATAGAACACAAGCTCGAGCAACAACCGTGAGTTGCCAAGCTAGGAGGCTTCTCCTAATCGGTTAATGGAACCGAGCACTTACCTTGAAAAGGTGATGGAAAACTCCCTCAGTTTCCTCTAGAAAATATGCCGATGCTCATTAACTTTGCCAACCAAAATACACACACCAATGCTATACTTATATAGGCCTAGGATGGAGGGGTTTAGGGCTATGCTTTTGGTCTTCAAAACTTGGAGGATTGTAGCTTGTAACTGGCTCCAAAGTGAGGCATTGTGCGGCCGAGATGGTGGCAGCCAAGAGGTGATCAATGGCTTGCTGAATGTCATGTCATGGATCCACCTTTCTTCCACAAAAGGTAAAGGGGACAAGTATCTCAAATGGTAGCCCAATGGTGTGGCCAAATTAGGTAAGATTGGCCACCACTTGCGGCACTCCTCCTTGGCGCGCACGGCCGAGAAAGGCATGTTTTGCATGCCCGAATGATGCTTCACATTAAGCCAACTCCGAAACCCTTTCCATCATCTATCCTAACCATTCAACCTAATCCTAAATGCCTAATGCATGCACATAATAATAAGTTTAACAAAAAGGCCAATGTTTGCCCAATAAGTTCAAAATTAAATGTTACATAGAATTTGGCTCGGGAAGACAAATTCCCTTAAGAGCATCATGATCTTCAATGGTGGCTTCCCATGCAAGGATGTGTCTCGGTTGCTCCATGTCTTGAGTCTCCACTTCCCACTTTAAGCTTCCAATTTTCGGCTCCATTGAATCATTACCTGCACAAGAAACAAGCGTGTGAGAATGTAAGTTAATTAAAGTATGTGCTTGGACTTGAGATCGTGTGACGGGCCTATGGGGCACATCATCTTGGCATTCTGCTTTAGGGCGTCTGGCAGTGCGTTAGCTTTTCCAAGGTGATACTTAATCTTGAAATCATAATCCTTGACGAACTCTATCCACCTCCTTTGCCTCATATTCAATTCTTTCTGCGTAATGAGATATTTTAGGCTTTTGTGATTCGAAAATATCTCGCACTTTTGCCCACAGAGGTAATGTCTCCTTATCTTCAAAGCAAACACTACAGCTGCCAGTTCTAAATCGTGCGTAAGGTAGTTTTGTTCAAAGCTTTTCTACTGCCTGGATGCATATGCAATCACTCTTCCTTCTTGCATTAATACGCACCCCAACCCAACCTTGGATGCGTCGCAATAAATGCTAAACTTTTCGTCCTCCACCGGAAGTACCAAAACAGGAGCTGTGGTCAACTTCTGTTTTTGTAACACCCAAAAATTTTAGTTAATCCAATTTTTTCAGAATTTCGTATCGGTCAACGGCGAGGTTCAAGTCGGAATCGAAGCCGGAAAGTTTGTAACGTTAGGTAAAGGATTATTTCAGAAATAATGGTAAAGGAGAAATTTTAAGATTTTATCCGAGCACTGACCGTATAGTAGATTTATCGAAAGAGTTATGGTTGAGGGCGAAATGGTCATTAGAATTAATTATATTAAATAATTTATTAAAAAATAAATAAATAATAATAAAATAGAGGAGAGGAACGGAAATGCCCCCCCGGTTCTGTTTTCCCCTCCCCTGTGCGTGAGAAGCTCCTTCGGCAACGATTTCTCCTTCGCCTCTCCTCCGTTCTTCAAGCTTAAGGTAAGTTCCCCTTAATTCTTAGTAAATAGTTAGTCTTTTAGCGATTTTGAGCGATAGAAGCGGAGTTAGAGAGAGTTTTGGGTGAACCCTAGGAAGGAGATACGAAGTTTGGGGGTTTTAGTCAATTTTTGTACGTATGTTGATGTTTACGCTATGAATATGAGTGGATTATAAGCTTTTGTGAAAAAGATTGAGTGTGTAGATAACCGAATAACCCAGGTTACGGAACGGGTTCCGTTCGGCCAAGCTGTATGCGTAAGATTAGGAAATAGATGAGACCATTAGAAACTAGATGTTACGAGAAGCCCATAGCATTTTGAATCGTCCAAATCATACGAGTATTGGCGGAGTTATGAATTTTTGAAGGGTTAGTCGGAGCATTAGTTAGAATTCGGTTTGGACTGTGTGAGGATTGAGTGGTTGATTCCTTTAAAGTTTTACGGAGTTAATAGAAAGTAGAGCTAATAGATGTGCGGTTTTATAGGTTTTTCAGTTAGCGTGCGAGATTTGGAGTACGAGTGCTAAGGACGCCAGGTAAGTAATGTAGTAGGAGTTTTACCTTCGAACCTACATCATAGTTCAGTAGGATGCATTGCATGTTTATTTTATGGTATGCTTTGTACTATGCATCATGGTTTTAAATTATGAAACGAAACGAAAATGAATTTCTTTGTTTTTATGAAGTAAAACAGTAGGATGTAATGAGACGAATGAAATGAGAAGATACGTAAGAAGATAATAAAGGCGAGGTTGAGTGGTCTTGTCCAGTGAGGTGGACCGCGAGGTGTGTCACTCTTCCTTCTCTTTACGTGGTGACCTTGTCCAGTGAGGTGAACCATGAGGTGTGTCACTTTACTAGATCGTGTTTGGCCTTTTCTAATGAGGTGGACAGTGAGATGTGTTATCTTGATCTAGTACGTAAAGAAGAACCCAGTAGTAAGAAGATAAAGAAGATGTAAGAAAGAGACGAAAACGAAAGTAGAGACGAAACTGTAGAAACTACATATGTTAAGATGTGAATGTTTTTCAGTGTTTAAGTTTATATGCATTATTTACCTAGCATTAGGCTAATAGTTGAGTTCTGTGATGTAGGTGACGACGCAGCAGCTAGTGAGTATTTCGAGCATGCCTATGACTAAGAGGCAGTTGAAGGAGGACGGGGCCAACTGTTGAGGCGTTTTGACTATGGCGGGTGTAAGTATGGGTGGTGAGATATTTTGAATCGTACTTAGTTATTTTGATGTAAAAGAGATATTTGAATTTGGGTTGAGTATTTTGGCGTGCGTAACAGGTTTGTAAATTAAGTCGAGAAGGGGATTCATGGTTTTAAACGTTTAGTCAAATCCATGTTGTTTTGTTGAATTCTGTTAAAGTTTTTGGGGTGCAAGGTGTCGATCGAAATCCATAGGGGTCGACCGGTCAGTGAAAAAATAGGGGGTGAGTGTCGACCGCGAGGCTCGACCTGCTCAGGGCAGAGCCGAAGTAGGTGTCGACCTTTGGTTACAGGTGTCGACCGGTCCGTGTAAAATTGGCAGGAGTGTCGACTGCGAAGGTCAACCTATGCGGGTAGAGAGGGTTAAAGTGTTGACCTGCGACAGCGGGTGTCGACCCCTCTCTAAGAAGAGTGTTGAAGTGCCGACCGGTGTCCCCGGTGTCGACCAATGAAAAGAGCCGAGAGAAATGTAATGTCGATCGATGTTCTCGATGTCATCCGATGAAAAGCCCGAGACCACTCAAGTGTCGACCGGCGTTTGCAGATGTCGACCAGTTGCTTTACTTTTATATTTAAAAAAAAAGGGTGGAGTTTATTTAAACCGAACTTAAATGAAGTTTCCGTTGCGGCATTTATATGTATTTCTTTTGGAAGACGTTTTGAGTAAAAAAAAAAATCGTTTTGAGTCGAAAAACAAAGCTTTCCAATTTCAAGAAAATATTTAGTAGATGATATGAGAGATATTAACGCGTAGTAGTTGGTAGCGGACTGGGAATCATGAAAGATTTTCGGGTCGTTACAACTTCAGCGTTTGAAAACTCCTCTCACACGCTGCAGACCACTCATATTTTACTTCCTTCTTCGTCAAATTAGTCAGAGGCTTGGCAATAATAAAAAATCTTTCAATAAACCTCCAATAATACCCAGCCAATCCTATAAAACTCTGCACTTCACTGGTATTTTTTGGCTGTGGCCATTCCTTCACAGTTTGAATCTTAACTGGGTCCACTGATACACTTTTCTTAGAGATCACGTGACCCAAAAAATTTACTTGATCCAACCAGAATTCATATTTAGAAAACTTAGCGTATAACTTATACCACTTCAACATAGATAACACAGCCTTCAAATGTTCTTCATGTTCTTCTTCGTTTTGGGAATAAACCAATATGTCGTCTATAAAGACTATCACAAACCTATCTAGAAAATTCCAGAATACCTTGTTCATCAAGTCTATAAAGGCCGCCGGGACATTTATTAGTCCAAAAGAAATTACCAAAAACTCGTAGTGCCCGTAACGAGTTCTAAATGTCATCTTTGGAATCTCCTCTGCCTTGACTTTCAATTAAAAATACCCCGAGCGTATGTCAATCTTGGAGAATACGGCCCCTTGGAGTTGATCAAATAAGTTGTCGATTCTTGGTAGTAGATACTTATTTTTTATGGTCAGCTTGTTCAACTCCCTATAATCCACACACATGCGTAAAGAACTATTTTTTCTCTTAACAAATAACACTAGAGCACCCCAGGGAGAGGTACTCGGGCGTATGAAGCCCTTATCCGTCAACTCCTTCAATTGGGCCCTTACTTCATTTAACTCTACTGGTGCCATATGGTAAGGGTTCTTATGCACTGGTGCGGAACTAGGATGGACATCAATATTAAACTCCATTTCTCGGTTCTGAGGTAAACCCGGTAGGTCATCCAAGAAAACTTTTGGAAACATGCAAACTATTGGAATATCATGCGGCTTCCTTTCGTTTTTCCGCGCATCGAACACAGTGGCCAAAAAGCCCGTACAGCCAGATCCCAATAAATGTTGACTATTCAATGACGATATTATATGTATTTTGTTTGAGCGAAGAGTCACTTGAAATGAATAAGTTTCACCACTTGGGAGCTTGAAATCTACTACTCCCGTCCTACAACCAATCAAGGCGTAGTGCCTAAACAACTAGTCCCTCCTCAAAATTATGTCATACCCCTTCATGCCTATTATTATTAAATTAGCAAAGAATTTTCGGCCGCCCACAGAAATAACATCTCCTCACACCACTTGATCCGAGTGCAAGGATTCCCCGGAGGGTAACATGACACTATAGCTTCGGTTGCCCAGAGAGAAACATAAATTCCATTGGCAAACAAATTCTCTTGATATAAAGGAATGGGTATCACCCATATCAATCAATGTATATGCTGCTACGTTGCAGAACAAAATAGTACCTGAGACTGCTGAAGGTTGTGCAGCCTCTTCATCCTTGATTGGGGCAAAAATCCTAGGAGCAATGCTTGCTTGTCTCTTGTCTGGCTTGGGGCAATCCTTGGCTTGATGACCCTCTTTGTCACACCCGAAGCATCGTCCGATAAAGAGCTTACATTCTTCGAAGTTATACGTGTGGCACGTAGAACATTGAGGAGCTTGAGGAGCCCATGGAGGTCGCTTGCCCTTACTGTGGTCCGCCGGGGCATTGTTGGGCCTCTTAACACCCTTTTGTTGTTGTGGTTGCCACCCTCAGTTTGTTGCGGTAGTATTTTTCTAAAAACCTTCTTTGGTTGTTCCTTTTGCCGTTGCATCTTCATTTCAATGTCATCCAGTTTTAAGGCTTTCGCAACTTTATGATATGGCACATCCTCGATTCCTGTTGTTTTCACTCCATTCAGAATCTCTAGTTTCAAGCCCTGGACAAACTAGTATACTTTGTTTTATTCCGCCCTCATTAAATGGCTTGCAAAGTGGGACAACGACTCAAACCTTTGGACATAGTCAGCTACAGATCCCGTTTGGTGTAGTTGAGTGAACTCGGTCATCTTATTGTTCCGGACTGCCTTACTAAAGTACTTGCCATAGAAAACCGCCTTAAACCTCTCCTAGGTCATAGCTTCAACATTCATCGAAGTTTTCACGGTAACCCACCAAAAACTTGCATCTTTCTCTAAGTGAAACACCGCACAGGTCACCTTGTCGCTCTCCTCCACCTTAGCATAGTCGAACATGCTTTCCATCTTTCGAATCCACTCCTCAGCGTGAGTGGAGTCCGGTGATTATCCATCGAAGATCGGAGGTCTTAGACGCCTGAATCTTTCTCCACTTAAATCAGGTGGGGCGTCGCCATGCCCATTTCCATGCCCATTTCATTCTCGGTTCAACAGAATTCCCAACTGCTCGGATTGCCGGTTAACTAGTTCCATTAGTTGGCTAATAGGGTCCTCCCTGGGTTGTTTACGTGGCCTCAGCATTTTACTAGTCCTAGACACAATGTAAACCAAAATAAACATATAATATAAACATCATAAACTTAAATACTTACAGTCGATGAAGTGTCCTCTTGTGGTAGTTTGTGCTGGTAGACAGTCTACAGAATTGATTTTAAAACCCGAGTGCTCTGATACCACAATTTGTCACGATCCAAAAATCGTAGAGTTATCGAACCGCGACTCACTAACTTCTCTATAGATTCTTATCTTTAAATCAATTGAAAATGTTTTAAAACGTTTAGACATTTTTTAAATCATTTAAATCTGTAGCAGAAACATTTATATTTAGTGGAGAACCATTCGTTTAAATTATCCCTTAAAACTCAAACGTAAAAAGTAAAATGTATACTTTTTTTTACTATTCATGTTAACAGTACCACGTACTGTTCACGTGAACAGTGTCTGGCGTTGTTCACGTAAACAGTACCCACGATGGTTACTGTTCAATCGCTCATTGGGGCAATGCATCACCCCTGGGGCAATTTACATCCTCCACTCTAGCAAGTGGGGCGATGTGTCGCCCTTCTTTGGGCGATACATTGCCCTCTTCATGGAAGGGCGATGAGGTCATCCTGTTATTTTCTTTTCCAAACGCACCCTTTTCTTGTTCAACCTGTAACGACATAACCCTCCCAATTTACATAATCATGTTGTTTTTCTAGAATTTTTTTTTTAAAAATAAGCAAGCGGAAGTCTTTAAAACAAATATAAACATATTTTTCTAAACATATTTAAACTAAAAGCTAAGTTTAAACAAACCTTTTAAACCACAAATTCTTATTTTCCAAAAGTTCTAAATTTATCTATCTATACACATTCGTCAAAATACCAACATACTTGTCCGTGGGTCAAAATCACCTTATCGAGCACAAAACACTTGCCGCGAGCACCATCCAACGACCAGACTATTCATGGAATCGGAGTTGGCCATCCTCACCTTCGATTTTTTCACATACATTCATAAGGTTTAACTATAAGCGTAATGCTTAGTAAATGATACACTAATGCATAAATGCCATGAAATATATGATACTAAAACAAAAACATGTCCTTTTTCTTTACATTTACTTTCACTGTACATGTTAGGGGAAACTTTATGGGGAGCATGCAGATACATATACATGAACATGGTCTACCGAGGTAGACAAACATAAGCCATCAGAGTGAGAAACATGGCCATTCTCACCCTACCAACTGAACCAATTGCTTTTATAACGTAACTTATTATTCTTATAAGATGTGCATGGAAAACCCTTTTCATGATACTTTAATAAAACATGATGCGTGGAGAAACTTTGAACGTAAACATAACATACATGAACATCATCCACTAAAATCCTCCAACGTACACAAGTATAAGCCAAAACATTAACAACTATACAATACCAAATCTTTACTCCTCTCACCTAACATCCCAAAAACATCTCATTATTCTATAAAATCTATTAAATCCTAGTACCCTTGCGATGTAGGGCCTTAAGGGCCGGACACCTAGTATCCACTTACCTTAAATCCTTAACTAGGATTTTCATCACCTTTGTTCCTGGTCGCTTTCACCTATACACACACATTCATAAAGTTTAGAAACACATTGAATTATTTAAAGGTAACTTCTTAAAATTTTTGGCATAGTCTCCCCTGTTTCTATGTGTTACCTAACACGTCTAAAGTAAATAGCAAACTTATCAAATTAACCTAATTCCAGCCAACAATTCAATGGAAGTCCAAATTAGCCAACAACAATTCAATCCAATGCATATAAATCACTAAACTCGGATTTTTGCATAAATTTGGGTAAACTTTGAAAATCCATAACTTTCCGTACACTTAACCAAATTCAACGATTAAATATGCTATAAAATCCTCAGAACATCTAGAATAGCATGGTTAAATTCATTTTTCAAAAATCGAAACACATAAATAGCTGAAATTATAAATCCGAAACTACTCTATAAACTTCACATTTTATACACAACTCAACCATTACCCACACAACTAACTTCCAATCTAATTTCAACATTGAACACAAGTATTTCAAGGTATTGAGCATAAAATGCATAACAAATTTACCAATAGTTAACTTACATTAAATTTCCAAAAATATAGGTGGGCTCCTGGGAAATCTTTAAGAAATAGTAAGAAACTTGGAAACCCTAACATTAATCCACAAAACCCATAAATTCAGATGACTTAAACTCATATATTACTCAACCAAAACTATAATTCATCCACCAATAATTAAACTCATACCTTAATCTTCAAAAATATGGCATGAAATGACAAAAGAAAGGAGTTGGGCGTGGGAAAAGAGAAAATAGCCAAGAGGGAGAGGGAGAGAAAGAGGGAATCATGGAGGAGAGAAAATAAGGGAGAAGAGTAGGGTTTTCTCCCTATTAATTGACACCTTTTTTTTCTTTCCAAAACTACCCTCCCATTGATTTCCAAGTATTTAGTTAGGGTTTTAGTTACTCCAATTAAAATCTTCTTCTAATTTGTTCCATCTAGTTTGGTCATGGGTAAATTCTTTTTTCTTTCCTCCATTGACCCTCATTCTAGTTCTAATTTCTGAATATAACTTTTTGTTCTTAAAAATCGAATCTCCATTTGTAAAAATAATGGATAATAGATTAAAATCTGTAACGTAAAAGTTCCAGGTGTTACAAATACTGAGAAGATTATGAGATAATAGTAGAGCATGAAAAACATTATTTAACAACAGAGGGCGATGAGCAATTTGGGGAATAGCAGAACCAGAATTTTCAATAGAAAGAGAATTACCATCGGCTGTCAAAACCTGTGTAGATCCACTGTAGGGAGTAGAATTTTTTTTTGGAACGGAGAAGGATTCGGCATGAAATGATGTGTGAGATCGGAATCCAACATCCATTGCGTTGTCGGCGCAAAGGGAGAAGAACTGAGAAGCAGTAAGAGACCAGCCAAGTTTGGTTGAGCAAAAGAGGGAAAAGAGTTCGGGTAGGTGGGATTAGTTGGATTAGTGGCTGTGGGTAAGGGTAGTTTAGGTAAGGTCTGGAATGCTGAGTGGGTCGGTAAGAGCCATTGAGCCTATGGTGGCATACTGCTACTGAGTGGCCCACCTTAAAAAAAATGATTCGTGGGTGCTAGTCGGGTCATAGGTGCCAGCCGGGGTTGGTTTGCGATCCAGAACCGGAACCACGTAGAAACTAGTGATTCAAAAACGGGGGCGTGAAATTAGGTCTAAAGGGTGGTTGGTTGAACGACGGCCAAGAAGAGTTGAACGGCCTCTGAACAGCAGCGTTGGCTTGAAGGGAGCTCAGAGACAGAAGCTGGGTGACTGAATGCTGTTTTTCCAGGCAAAAGCCATAGTTCGGAAGGAGGCTATGGATCTTCTCAAAAGACATTTATATACAATACCCAAACCTCTAAGAAAATATAGTAGACGGTCGCGGTAGGACACCGGTTCGCCAATAGCCGATAAGGTGTTACATATGGAGGTTAGTTTTTGTATATAGGCTGCGACTGAAATACCATCCTTTGATAAACTGTGAAGTTGGCTATGGAGGTTAGTTATTCTGGCTAAAGAAGCTGAAGAAAACATTCGGCCAAGTGCTAGCCAAATGTCTTTTGCAGTGTCCAGACTACTATTTAGGGGAAGATTTCTTCAGAAAGGGAGAAAAAAATCCAGCTCATGATGAGCCAATTATAACATTGCCAAACCGTAAAATCTGGATTCAACTAGCTAGAAGAGGAAGCAAGAAATTGAGGGGGAGAAGGAAAAGAACCATTTAGAATGTTGTCTATTTCGTTGGCAATGACAACATTAAGGAGTTGTGCTTTCCAAATCAGGTAATTTGAGGAATCTAATTTGATTGTTAAAGTTTGGTTCATTGAGGGGAAGGAAGGAAAGGTGGGTGGCTGTTTGAGGAGAATTTGGGAATGCAGAGCTTGAAGATGCCATCGCTTCTGATATCAAGATAGGATTATGAAATAGTTGGGAAAGAAAGAAGATGAAGAAGAGAGAACAAGTGAGAGAAAGTTGCTGAATAAGTTGCATTTCTGTATATTTCCATGATGTAGTGATTACAATGTACATATGTGAAAATTGATGATAAAGGTAAGGAAGCAATAGTAAAGAAGGACTAATATCACTAATATTCGCTAATAGCCATCTCCTATGTCGTCGTGTGATAGGCAATGCGAGTGTGAAGAGTTGACGCGACTAGCTGCAAAGAGTTGCGAGTCGTGATTTCCCTTGTCGATGTACGACTTCATCTGTCAAGGTATTTGCTCAGTTGCCGACTCACTCACTGTGAATGTAGTTCACCGTGTCTCTCCATTTTTTTATTAACGTTTCTTTTCTCCTTAGGCTCCAGGCAGAATTTAAGGCTTGCAAGGCAGAACAGTGGTCTATTTTCTCCTCCAATGTCCAGTAGGCAGTCAACAGCCTCTAACTCTAAGTCTCCATAAACTCAGTTAGTCAATTGTCTCTTTGATATTCGTTATTGTCCTTGAATGTATTTAATGGCAAATTTCGGTGTAATTGTAATTGAAATTTTGTGTTTTGACTGAAACTCGATCGGACAACGCATTATAATTCACTGTCATGGTGGATTATGCACGACACTGTTAAATGCAAAATTTTGATTTTTGAATATGTTCTTTGTTTCAATATGTTTGGTATTAGAATATGATTGTAGTTGCATTTTTTTTATTTACGATGAAAAATAAATGAATGCTAGTAATTCAAAGAAAAGATATAGGTCTAGTGCTTGAAATAATTTTATTTTGGTTAAGGATAGTGATTGTGACACATCTAAAGCTATATACAACTATTATGGTCAAATTTATGCATGTTATATGCAATAAAATTATAAATAGAATATGACAAGACATTTATGTGCGTGCAAAAAATATTTGACAGTTTACTCAGTTAAGTGCACATAATGTTTTTGTTAAAAGGCTGGTTAAAGATAAATTGTCTATCAAAATTGTTTAATGGATAGGTTCTCAAATCCTAGGAATTACTTCAATATTTTCAAGAATCATTCGCTATTCCTTCTCGTAGAATAGTTGAAAGAGATATTGATATGGTTTACAATAAAGGAAAAATTATTTGAAATATTACATTAGTAAAAAAGTCAAAGAGTACGAGATATCTAGTTAAAAAATAAATTATATGATGTTGAATGGACACTTTATTGATGACGATTGAAAGTTACACAAAGATTTTTTTTATTAGATTGATAACCATGAAGGAAAAACAATTGAAAATTTACTTGAAAAGTGTTTGTTTGATTGAAGTATTGAGAATGTTTTTATTATTACCACTTCTAATGATGTTGTGATTTTATATTTGGTTAAAAGTTTACGAAATTGAAAAGCCTTGGTTTTAGATGTAAAATGCATTCCTATTCGATGTTTTGCTTATATTTTGAATTTGATTGTTAGTGATGAGCTGAAGAACATCAATGTTCAATTAGTAATGTATGAAAGACTATAACATATGTTAAATCTTTACCAAGAAGGTTACAACTGTTTAAGAATTATATTGATAGTATTAAAAATACATTTAAAGATAATGTAACTCTTGATGTGCCTACTTGATGGAACTTGATATACTTAATGTTAGACGATGTTGAAAAGTATGCAAAAGCTTTTGAAAAATTAGGGAGTGAAAGATAATCTAACTCTTGATGGAACTTGATGTACTTGATGTTACATGATGCTGAAAAGTATGCAAAAGATTTTGAAAAGTTAGGGAATGAAATATTCATGACTTATTGGACATGGGAGAGTGACGAAACTCTTACAAGGAAACAACGAGCTAACATTCAAGAATTTTGTAAATTTTTAAAAGTACTTTATGACACAGTTGTCACTCTTTTAGCTTCATTGCATATTATATCCAATTTGTATGTTAATGAAGTATATAAGTTAAAGATAATTATCCAAAAGTATACTGAGTTTGATAATATGTAGTTGAAAAAAAATAGCTCTTGAAAAACAGAACAAGTTTGACAAACCATGAGGAAGTTTTGATTAAAACAATTCTCTTGTCATTGTAGTTATTTTACTTAATCTAATATTCAAATCAAAATTCTTTAAGATTGTCATATTTTGCATGGCAATAAAGGAGTTGATGATTTTAAGAAGCAAATAGATAATATAATCCAAATATTATATTTAGAGTATAAAAGTAATTCAAATGCTAAGTTTCCAAAGTTCAAACATTGATAATGTTGCAAATTTATAGAAGGCTACTACTGTTGTCTTTTCTACATATTTTGGCAGATCTTTTGAGTATAATATTTCCATTAATATGTTAAAAGTTGATGAATGTTTTGAGTGAGAAAATTGCAAAGTATTCAGCTAGTTTGACATTTTAACATGGTGAAAATTAAACTCGTATAAGTATACAATTTTGAGTAAATAACAAAAAATTTGTTGATCATTTCAATTTGTACCGTCGCTTTGTAATCAACATTTACAAAGCTGAAACTATTATTTACATTCAAAGTTGGATCGGTTTCAAAATTACAAATATGTGATAGTCAATAAATGAATATCAAACTATTGACGAAAATATGACAAATAATTATTTATTGTCTGTTAATATTTTCTTGTCAAATCTGTCTTCTTAACTCTTTCCCTTTTCTAGAAATTGTTGCTAACAACCCTGGGAATGGACGAGGAAACGAAGATTTGGCAACTATGGAGTTTTTTTTTAGCTTGCGTTTTCCAATGGTTTGCTAGCTCACTCTCTCTCTCTACTCATGGGTACTCTTTTTCTTTTTTTTTTTCATCCTTTTTCATTTGGATAGGAACTTGAACGATTTTTGGGTGGAATGGCCCAAAAATTTGGCTTTCATTTTCAAGATTTGTTGTGGTGGCTTTTGAGTTTGCATTTGGATGGTAAGCAATCTATTATGGTGTTAACTGGAAACTCATCGAACTTTTGTGATTTTTTAAACTTGTGCTCTTGGTGGAAACTCATTGAATGGCTTGTGTTGGTTATTGTTAATTTCTTAGATATTGCAACGTAAAATTACTCTATGTAGTTGGTGAGATAACTTATCTAGTCTGTTAGTATTTTAGTGCCCTTTCGTGCATCTGATTTAATAGTTTTGCTGTGTTTTAAATCGAAATTTTTTGTTGGGACTCAAACCTGGACCAATCCAAACCAAACTGTGAATTTTGGTTTGGTCATTACCCAAATCTTGGTTTGGTTCCGTGCCAACTGCTACCAAAAATCTTCAGTCTCTTACACACGCCAACTCACCTAATTTTCTGTCTCCTTAAGATAATCAAGAGAAAACTAACTCAAGTTCTTCATCAAAGAAATTTGCTCCTTTGTCATTTACTATCAACCTTGAACTTTCATGGGAGGAAGGCTTCTCTCTCTCTCTCTCTCTCTCTCTGTTAGAAGATGAGCTCTGCTCAGCTAAGGCCTATTATCAATTTAGACACTTACATGGGTTGGACAACAAATATGATATTCAAATCAAGTTTAAATCAATATATTAATTGGTTATTATAATGATAATGTGATTTAAATTAGACAAAAAATAATTCATTTGAATTTCAAGTAGATTATCATCTACTTCATGTAATTAATCTAAGATTCATTAAATAAATAAAACTATAGTTACTTCTAGTAACATAGGGATAACACTAATTTGCATAGAAAAATAGCTTCTTCCAGAAATGAATCTCTCTCATTCACTAATACTCTGTTGGCCTTTGCTAAAATTCTAGTAGATGCTCGAATAGTTTTCATAACCATTACCTTAATTTGTTTGTGAAAGGAGTTTCATGATCAAATGGGAATTTGATGAAACGCACCCGAAAAAATCTCAAATAATTATATCAATCTAGATACTAATTATCAAGGTTGGTCCTATGTTGAACAAAAACTTAGACTCTGGATTTTCAAATTGGGAGGCGAGCAGCATCTGTCTATTTAGCTTTAGAATCGCACTATAATGCAACTAACTGAAGCCAACCTTGGAATCTTAAAGTATGATCTAACGTTCATGTCACACCAGAACATGCATTCCAAAAGACACATTGACTTATAAGATTAAATACATAACAAATTAAACTAAAGGACCATTGGAATATTGGTACATTTCAATTAATTAACAAACGTCTGCAATTAAGATACATGTCTTTATACAATAAAAGTTTTTAACCAGATTATTTTATTGAGACGAGACCATATTAAAAACAAAGTACAAGAGATATAAAATAAATTACACTAGTCTTATGGCGTGCTCAAAGTTTTCATACTAATTTTGTCTTGCGTTTATTACTTGCCTTCATACCACCTGTACCGATATCATCTCTGATCATATACTAAATTCGTAGATGATTAGTTTTCACAATCATGATTTCATTTTAAAATTAATCATCCACTCTTGTACATGCATATCCTATGTTCTATTCATAACTTATGCAGACATTTCAAACCAATGTTTAATATTTAACTATGTTCACCATGATACCTTATGAGTAAGAAGTGTATAATGCATGAATATAAATAGTTAAGCATATGATATTAGAGATTATAGTTAAATTATTTAATCAATTGACTCACGACAAATTTATTCTCATCTGCAACTAACCATATGCACATTTAATCTCAAGCACAACTAACAACGTGTACTTCATTTCCACTTTTATATATAATGATATGTAAAGTGGACATTATGCAAATGTGATGCATTCCATTCACACACCATGCCATGATTATTGAATCAATGCTTATAATTTTTCAATTTTTTTAGTAGTTTCAGTTTATCAAAAATCATATCTATCGTAAATGCTAAAATGGATTCCCATAATCCATCATATGTGCATATGGTCTGCCGCTACCAAAACACTAACTCCTTGATGTTTAAATGTTTCTAATCACACTTAAATGTATTGAATTCAAATCATGGGTTTAAATTCTCTTAATCAAACTCGAATGCAATACATTCAAGCTTGTTTTGAATCCTAAACTAGGATCTAACACCCTCATGCCAAACAATGCTTTATACATGCACATTAACTTGTAAAGACTAAACATGAAATGAAAACTAAATTAACAAATAAACCAAAAGCACATAACAAACACATTAGAAATTCATAATACCCTATAGAAGAGTATTTTTTAGGTGAATAAACATAATACTAACTTAATGTAAATTCGTCAACTTCAGATTTTAATCATCCAAACAAATAATCTTAAATTCTATTAAGCTACTAGTCAAGTCTTTTATATGTAAAGATAAGTGAGTATTACATATAAGGGTTGTAAATTGAATTGTATAGCCTGGTAGTATGATGTGTAAATTTTGAATTATTCTCATTTTTGTTATCCGTCGTGTTACACATTTGTTTCTTTATAATTCATGATCCATCGGTTGTATGCGTGGTATGAGGTACATTGCAATATACATGGCACATTGCAATTTCCAGGTATTGAGATAATTTATGAGAAGTCTGCTAGAGGTAGCCCGAAGCTTGACATAGATTTTCAAAACGTGACACGCGGTAGACCAGAACTCCATAACAGTAGACCACAATAGTAGACCAGAAGCTTCATGATAGTCCAGACTCGAGATGACTTCATACTAAGAACTGTTGCAGTAGACCAAACTGCAACCATGGTAGACTACAACAGTGGACCAGAGTACACATCATCATGGTCCAGCTATTTAGAAATTGCTTATAAGAGATACATTACAGTCAATAGGACTAAGCCTGTGGTCGACTGAGACTCTTCATAAAATACATTAACGATCATATTGAGGTCGACCAATCTATAGCAATGGTCGATTGGTAACTCGAATAAATGATGCTTATTTATATACATAGACTCCATATGTTGCGCACAATAACTGAAATGTTACACATTATTTTGAGTCTTTCAATCATTCAAGTGTTTGAGCTGCCCACCTAATTTTCATCTATTATTTCTCTTCAACTCTTGCAAAAGTTAGGTCTTGTACAAAACTAATCAGTTATTTTATTGTCAAATGAAAAGGGTGAATTCCCTAGAGTTCAAAGGCCAAATTGACGTATGAAAGATCAATAAAGTGTAATCGAAAAAATTCGTGAAAAGAATCTTCAAGATGAAGCCTTAGACCACAGACGTAGGCATGTATCAGAGCTCGATTCCTCCCGAATCAGAACCCGACGATAGGATTTCTGAATTAGGAAGATTCTTGAAACGACAACCTCAAAACGTACATTCCCAAAGTGAGAACTTCTAAACGCTATACACCACAAACATATATTATTCCTCATACGTGCCATCTTGAATAAGGATTCATCCAATCAAATACATCATTATCAAAGAGTATACTAACGGAAGCGAATAAAAATATAAATATACATCTGAGTTACGACATGTGACTTTCCAACCCGAAAACCATCTACCGTGATCTTTTACCTATGTTTCATTGTACACTTTACCTTGTCTTGGTTTCTCCATTCTGATGATCATTCTCGATATCTGAAAAATATGAATATCCACAATAATGAGCTATTGGCCCAGCAAATAAATCTAGCGACTAGAGTGGCTAGCCCAGACCCTATCCATACTATCTAGGCTCATATGCTAACATTAACCTAATCATGATTATTTTAAAATTATCTTAAATCAATTATATTTTAATTTGAAATCTATATTATTTATATAAAAATGCATGTGTGTTCGTAATTTGAATCATTTAAAGATTCATTAACTAATTAATGTTTTAAAAATCCATGCCAAATCCAAACCTGTAAAAAAAAATTCGTCAACCATCATTTGAAAACCATTCATTCTCAACAACTAAATAATCTGATGCAATTGAAACTAAATATTACAAGATTCAAAACAATTTTTGTCACGACCCGAAAACTTACCTGCTTCCGGTTCATTCACTGCTCTGATAACATCTCTGTCACGCCCCGGATACCCTACACGGTTCCCAGTTCGCACACTTTTACTATTCATTCACTACGCTTGGAAAATTTGAATAAAATATAAAATTTTTATTTCTCGACCTAAAACAACATTTTTGAAAATATTTTAAATAGAATTGCAGCGGAAAACTCGATTAAAATCAGTTTGAATAAAACTTCATTTTACGAAACATAAAACAGAGACACCGGTCGACACCTGTAAGCATCGGTCGACATTTGGGTTGCCTCGGTTTTTTTTAATCGGTCGACACTGGCAAACACCGGACGACAATACGTTTCTCTCGGGTCTTCTCGTCGGTCGATACTGAGAACACCGGTCGACACTTCTACACTCATCTCAGAGAGCGGTCGATACTTGCTTTCACAGATCAACGCCTTGATCCTCTCTGCCCGCGTAGGTCAACCCTCGCGGTCGACACCGCTGCCATTTTTACACTACCGGTTGATACCTACAACCATAAGTCGACACTTACTTCGGCTTTGCCCGCGTAGGTTGACCTTCGTGGTTGACACTTGCAATGTCTGGTCGACCACTAAGCCTATCGGTCGACACTTTCTCCCCAGAACTCTGTTTAAAAACCTTAAAAACTTCACAAAATCTATCGGACTTCGACTCAACGCTAATAATAATCCAACACACACTTTTCCATCAACTCAAAATCATAATTTAAGTAAAGAAAACAACTACTAAAATTTGAAATCTATCTATACATTCAATCGAATTAAAACAACAAAAATCACTTCGATTACACACCCAAAACCCGTACATATACCCACCATAGTCAAAAACACCCTAACAGCCGGCCAGATCGTCCACGTGGGTACTACTCCAACCGCCTCCTAGTTCTGGGCATGCTCGGAGTACTCACCAACTATGGCGTCATCACCTACATTACAAAACTCAACTATTAGCCTAATGTTAAATAAGTAATGCATAAAACTTAAATACTGAAAACAAATACATCCTAACATATGCAGTTTTTACAGTTTCGTCTCTTTCTTACATCTTCTTTATCTTCTTACTACTCGGTTCTTCTTTACATGCTAGATCAAGGTAACACATCTCGCGGTCCACCTCTGGGGACAAGGCCACCACGTAAAGCGGAGGAAGAGTGATACACCTCGCGGTCCACCTCTGGGGACAAGACCACTCAACCCAACATTTATTATCTTCTTACGTATCTTTTCATTTCGTTCGTCTCATCACATCCTACTGTTTCACTTCGTAAAAATATGGAAATTCATTTTTGTCTCGTTCTCCTAATTTAAAACAATGATACACAACCATGAAAGCATAACATAAAGTAAACATGAAATGCATCCTACTAAACTGTGATTTTGGCCCAAAGGCAAAACTACTACTACATTACTTATCTGGCGTCCTAGCAATTCCTCACTCGTAGATAGCTCGCTAAAATAGGAAACTTATAGAACCACACATCCATTAATTTTTCCTTCGTCCAACTCATAAAACTCTAAGGAGAAACGTGTTCACACAACCAATCTAACTAAACTCAAAGTCCTACACAATTTCTGACTAATTTCGAAAATTCATAACTTCTCCAATACTCGTCCGAATTAGACGATCCAAAGTGCTACAGGCTCCACAGGACGTCTATTTCCTAACGGTCTCAACCATTTCCTAATTCAAAACCTACAGCTTGGCCGGACGTGACTGAGCAAAAACTGTTCCACAATTCGAGCACTCGGTCATCTAAAGGTTCAATTTTCTCCATACAAACCTATGATCTATCCATGCTTCCAGTTTAGGCCCAATATATGAATAAAAATCGACTATAACTATTAAATCACATTCCTCCAACTTACGTTTTACCATAGTCTAATAATTGCTCTACCTCCATTTTTACTGCTCGAAACAACTAGAGTACTAACTATCTATTAGGAACTTACCTTAGATTTGAACAAACGAAGGAGGAACAGAGGAGAATTGTCAGCTGCTGGAAGAAGAGGTCACCGAGGGCTTCTACGCGGGGGAGGGAAAAATGAAAGTGAGGAGGGGTTGTGCTGGGGAGAAAACACCGATGGGTGTTTTGATATATATATTTTTTATAATAATAATAATAATAATAATCCTAATTACTATTTCGTCTTTAACCCTTAACCGTTTAATAAATCTATTATACGATTCGATTCTTGTTAGATTCTTAAATTTTTCTCTCCTCCATTAGCCTCAAAATAATATTTTACTTAAGGGTAAAAATTCTCCGCTCTCAATTCTGACCAAAACTCCATCGATTATAATTACGTAAATCCGAAATTAGTTTAAACGGAAAACTCTTGGTGTTACATTCCACCCTCTTTACAAAAAATTTTGTCCCCAAAATTTGCTACCTAAACAACTCTGGATATCGGCTCATCATGTCCTGTTGCCGCTCCCAAAGTTGCTTCTTCTACGTTATGGTTGCGCCATAATACTTTCACCAGTGGAATCTCCTTGTTGCATAAAATCTTCACAGCATAATCCAGAATCTCCACTGGTTTCTCTTCATACGTCAATAGGGTTTGAACCTCTATATCCTGCTGCTCCACGACGTGTGAAGGATCTCACATACACTTCCTCAGCATGAATACGTGAAATACATTGTGGATCCCATCCATCGAGGCTGGTAGCTGTAGGTGGTAAGCTATTTTTCCTATTCTCTTCGTAATAGGAAATGGTCCAATAAATCTTGGGTTCAACTTGCCTCTTTTTTCCGAATATCACAACTCCTTTGAATGGTGAAACTTTTAGAAAGACTTCATCATCAACCTCAAATTCTAACTCTCTTCTCTGACGATCTGCATAGCTCTTCTATCGACTTTGAGCGGTTAAAATCCGTTGTCTAATAAATGCAATCTTTTATGCAGTTTGTTGCAGAATGTCTAGAACAATTAATCGTGCTTCGCCGACTTCATTCCAATATAACGGAGATCTGCACTTCCTCCCGTGCAAAGCTTCATAAGGAGCCATACCTATCGTAGCCTGAAAGATGTTGTTATAAGAAAACTCCACCAATGGTAAGTATCTCCTCCATGAACCCTGGAATTCCAGTGCACAAGCTTGAAGCATATCTTCTAGCGTCTAAATGATCCTTTCAGATTAACCGTCCGTCTGAGGATGAAATGTCGTACTAAAATTGAGCTGCGTACCCATAGCCTTGTGCAAACTCTTCCAGAACTTTGACGTAAACCTTGGGTCTCTATCTGATACGATCAAAGTCAGAACTCCATGCAACCGTACGACCTCCTGAACTTATAGTTCGGCGAATTGGTCCATAGAGTACGTCATCCTCACAGGCAGGAAATGAGCTGACTTGGTTAATCGATCCACAATCAGCCATATGCCATCATAGCCTTTTGTTGTCCGAGGCAATCTGACAACAAAGTCCATCGATATCTGCTCCCACTTTCACTCGAGAATAGGCAGTGGTTGTAGCTTTCTCGCTGGCCTTTGGTGTTCCGCTTTAATCTGCTAACAAATTAAACACGCCTTCACAAACTTTGCCACAATCTTCTTTATATCGAGCCACCAATAATGCTACTTAAGATCTCTGTACATCTTGGTACTCCCTAGATGCACAGAAAACCTCGAAGAGTGGGTTTCAGCCAGTATTTCTCTCTATAATTCTTCATTACTCGGAACGAACCACCTATTTCGAAACTTAAAAATTCCGTCGTCCAAATAACTAAACAATGACCTGTCGTTGGAAGCCATGCTTGATTTAATTTCTTCGCATTCAGCGTTGTCCTTTTGGGCCTGCTTAATCTTCTCTAGAATCATAGGCTGTAAGGACATAACTGATAAAATGGCCGAGACACTCGACACTATCTCTAAGTTGAACTTCTGAAATTCTGCATCCAAGGTCAGTGGCATAGCTGAATCCATCACCGAAGTGGATGTCGTGACCCTGCTCAATGCATCAGCCACCACGTTTGCCTTGCCGGGGTGGTATTTAATCTCAACATCGTACTCCTTCACGAATTCCAACCACCGCAGCTGCCTCATATTCAACTCTTTCTAAGTGAAAATATACTTCAGACTTTTATGGTCAGAATATATCTCGCACGGCTGTCCATACAGATAATGTCTCCAAATTTTAAGTGCGAAAACTACCGCTGCTAACTCTAGATCATGCGTTGGGTAGTTCTGCTCGTAAGTCTTCATCTACCTAGAGGCATATGCTACTACCTTCCCTTCCTACATCAGCACGCATCCCAGACCTATTTTGGAATCATCACAATAAATACTAAATTTTCCATCCTCCATAGGGAGCGTCAAAATCGGAGCAGTAGTCAATCTCTGCTTCAATGTCTGGAAACTGTGCTCGCAATCCTCAGACTTATCACTTTTCCTCGTCAAACAGGTCAAAGGCGTCGCAATCTTCAAAAATACTTCAATAAACCTCCTGTAATAACCCGCTAGCCCGAGGAAACTCCGTATCTCCGTGACATTCTTTGGCTGTGGCCACTCTTTAACTGCATGAATCTTTGCTGGATCAACTGATATGTCGTCGCTCGAGATGACATGTCCCAGAAATTGAATCTTATCTAGCCAAAATTCGCACTTTGAAAACTTTGCATAAAGTTGGTGTCGCTTCAGAGTCTCCAACACCAACCTCAAGTGCTTTTTATGATCCTACTCACTACGAGAGTTTTTTAATATATCATCGATAAACATTATAACGAATTTATCGAGATAGTTATGGAATACTCTATTCATCAGGTCGATAAAGGTGGCTAGGGCATTCGTCAGTCCGAACGACATTACCAAGAATTCATAATGCCCATAACGTGGTCGAAAAGCCGTCTTTGGAATATCTTGTAGTCTGACCTTCAACTGATAATACTCTGATCTCAGGTCAATCTTCGAAAACACTCGCGCCCACTGGAGTTGATCAAATAGATCATCTATTCTCGGCAGAGGGTACTTGTTCTTAATCGTCAGCTTATTCAGCTCCATGTAGTCGATGCACATTCGCAATGACTCATCCTTCTTCTTGACAAAAAGGATTGGCGCACTCTACGGGAAAAAGCTGGGGCATATAAATCTTTTTTCTACCAACTCTTCCAATTTCTTCTTTAACTCCTTTAGCTCTGCTGGTGCCAATCTTTAAGGATTTTTTGACACCAGCTCAGCTCCCGAATACACATCTATAGCAAATTATATCTCTCAATCCGGAGGTAAACCGGGTAAGTCATCTAAGAAAACTTCAGAGAAATCTTGAACAATTAAAACATCTTGTAGCCTTGAATCCCTGAGAATTTCCATATTTATAAGACTGGCGAGAAAATCGAAAGACTCACTAACAAAAACTTGACGAGCACTGACAGGTGCCACGACAGATATTTTCCGGTCATTCTTCGTGGCTTGAAAGGTATGCTTCTCACCATCCGACAGTTGAAAACTCACCGTGCCCGCCCTACAGTCAATTGTAGCGTAGTGCTTGAACAACCAATCCATTCCCAATATTACGTCATATCCCGTTATACCCATAATAATGAGATCTGCTGATAAATTTTTGCTTCCCACCGACACTATGCTATCTCGTACCACTTGATTAGAATGCATACGCCCACCAGAAGGCAACATTACCTCGTAACTACAGTCCGTTGACATAGGTCATATATCCAACTTAACCACGACTGTAGTTGCAATGAACGAATGCGTCGCACCAGAATTAATCAAAGCATATGCAGGTACAGAGTTTACCAATATAGTATCTGACACTACGGCTGGCTGGTCATACTCGCCCGACTCAATCATGGTGAATACTCTTGGAGTTAAACGTGTCGGACCCTTCTTTAGAGCTGGGCAATCTTTACTGTCGTGGCCTACCTCGTTACAGTTGAAACACCAAATCATTCTGAGATTCGGGCAATCCCTAGCCAAATGTCCAGCTTCGTTACAATTGTAGCACTTTCCCGAATTTATTCTACATTCTCCCGAGTGATATCTCATACACTTAGGGCATTGAGGATACTTCGTCGACACCTGAGGTCTTTTACTGCTTCACTGGCTACTCGAACTCTCGCTGAACCTCTTAGTGCCCCTCTGTTGTTGTTGCTGGGCATTCTCCCAAGTGATACTGCGCCGACACCTGAGGCCTTTTACTGCTTCCCTGGCTACTTGAGCTCTCGCTGAACCTCTTAATGTCCCTCTGTTGTTGTTGCTGGGAGGCACTTCTGCTCTGTTGAGGGAAACCTCCTTGAAGAACCTCCTGGAAGCCTCTCGCTGTTTAATACATTTCATCTCAGCCTCCTCCACTTCTAATGCCTTAACCACCACTTTTGAATAGGGTACCTCTTGAGTTCTGGCTATCTTTACTCCCTTGTATATTTCCCGGCTTTAGCCCCTGTACATACTGAAAAACCTTGTCCTCCCTCCAGCTCACCAAACTGCTGGAAAACCGAGATAAGGACTCGAATTGTTGATTGTACTCAGTCACCGACTCGGTCTGTTTCAACTGTAGGAACTCCATTCTTTTAGCTGCTTGCACTATGCTGTTGAAGTACTTGTCATAAAATATCTCCTTAAACTTTTCTCATGTCACATGCTGCACTTCAGCTATGGTCTCCACGGACTCCCACCAAAACTGGGCGTCTTTCGCTAGATGGAATGTGGCTAGTGAGACCTTGTCCTCCTCTTCCACCTTCGCGTACTTGAACATACTCTCCATGGTATGAACTCATTCCTCTGCAGTTGTTAGATCCAACGACTAACTTTCATACGTCGGGGGTCGTAATCTCTGAAATCTATCTCCGACTAATCATGGCCTGAACTAGAGCCTGCACTTCCTTGCACTTCCCGATTCAGCAAGATCCCTAATTGCTGAGACTGCTTGTTCACCAATTCGATTAACTGTCTGATCGTCATTGAATCATCCTCACTTCTTGTATCAGCTGCCTCTCTCGGTACTCTCGGACGTCCCGGTCGTCTAGACATTATGGCTAATTTCTAGGACAAGGTTAATTACTCTCATAATCATCTAATAACTAAAACTAAACTTAAACACTTACAATTGTCGAAGCACGTCGTGCGGTGATTAGCGTTGTTAGGTAATCGTTTGAACGTTTTGACTATTTGGCTCTGATACCATCTCTGTCACGACCCGAAAATCTATCCACTTCCGATTCGTTCACTGCTCTGGTAACATCTCTGTCACGCCCCGGAGACCCTACACGGTTCCTGGTTTGCACACTTCTACTACTCACTCACTACACTCGGAAAATTTAAATAAAATATAAAACTATTATTTCTCGACTTAAAATGACATTTTTTAAAATATTTTAAATAGCATTGTAGCGGAAAACTCGATTAAAATCAGTTTAAATAAAACTTCATTTTATGAAACATAAAACAGAGACACTGGTCGACACCTGTAGCAGCGATCGACACTTGGGTTGTCTCGTTTTTTTTCATCGATCGACAATAGCAAACACCGGATGACGCTACGTTTCTTTCGGGTCTTCTCGTCGGTCGACATGGAGGACACCGGTCAACACTTCTACGCTCATCTCAGAGAGCGCTTGACACCTGCTTTAAGAGATCGACACATTGATCCTTTCTGCCCGCGCAGATCGACCCTCGCGGTCGACACCTCTGCTATTTTTACACTACCGATCGACACCTACAACCATAGGTCGACACTTACTTCGGCTCTGCCCTCGCAGGTCGACCCTCGCGGTTGACACTTGCAAGGTCTGGTCGACCACTAAGTCTATCGGTCGCACTTCCTCCCTAGAACTCTGTTTAAAAACCTTAAAAACTTCACAAAATCGATCGGACTTCGACTCAACGCTAATAATAATCCAACGCACATTTTTCCATCAACTCAAAATCATAATTTAAGTAAGGAAAATGACTACTAAAGTTTGAAATCCATCTATACATTCAATCGAATTAAAACAACTAAAATAATTTCGATTACACACCCAAAACTCATACCTATACCTACCATAGTCAAAAACGCCCTAACAGCCGGCCATATCGTCCACGTGCGTACTCCTCCAACTGCCTTCTAGTTCTGGGCATACTCGGAGTACTCACCAACTATGGCGTCGTCACCTACATCACAGAACTCAACTGTTAGCCTAATGTTAAGTAAGTAATGCATAAAACTTAAACACTGAAAACAAATACATCCTAACATATGCAGTTTCTACAGTTTCGTCTCTACTTTTGTTTTCGTCTCTTTCTTACATCTTCTTTATCTTCTTACTACTGGGTTCTTCTTTACGTGCTAGATCAAGGTGACACACCTCGCGGTCCACCTCTGGGGACAAAGCCAATCTCAATCTAGTAAAGTGACACATCTCGCGGTACACCTCTAAGGATAAGGCCACCACGTAAAACGGAGGAAGAGTGATACACCTCTCGGTCCACCTCTGGGGACAAGACCACTCAACCCCACATTTTTTATCTTATTACGTATCTTCTCATTTTGTTCGTCTCATCACATCCTACTCTTTCCTTTCGTAAAAACATGGAAATTTATTTTCGTCTCGTTCTCCTAATTTAAAACAATGATGCACAACCATGAAAGCATAACATAAAGTAAACGTGCAATGTATCCTACTGAACTGTAATGTAGGCCCGAAGGCAAAACTCCTACTACATTACTTACTTGGCGTCCTAGTAATTCCTCGATCGTAAATAGCTCGCTAAACTGGGAAACCTATAAAACCACACATCCATTAATTTTTTGTCCAACTCATAAAACTCTAAGGAGAAACAATACTCTCACAACTAATCTAACTAAACTCAAAGTCCTACACAATTTTCGACCAATTTTGGAAATTCATAACTTCTCCAATACTCGTCCGAATTGAACGATCCAAAGTGCTACAGGCTCCTCAGGACGTCTAGTTCATAACGACCTCATCCATTTCCTAATTCAACACCTACAGCTTGGTCAGACGTGGCCGAACGGAAACTGTTCCACAATTCGAGCACTCGGCTATCCAAACGCTCAATTTTCTCCATACAAACCTATGACCTACCCATGCTTCCAGTTTAAGCCCAATATACTAATAAAAATTGACTATAACTATGAAATCACATTCCTCCAACTTAGGTTTTATCGTAAAATCCAATAATTGCTCTACCTCCACTTTTACTGCTCGAAACAACTAGAGTACTAACTATCTATTAGGAACTTACCTTAGATTTGAAGAACCGAAGGAGGAATGGAGGAGAATTGTCGGCTGCTAGAAGAAGAGGTCGCCAAGGGCTTCTATGCGAGGGAAGGGAAAATGAAGGGGAGGAGGGATTGTGCGGGGGAGAAAACACCGATCGGTGTTTTGATATATATATATTTTTATAATAATAATAATTTTAATTACTATTTCACCTTTAACCCTTAACCGTTTAATAAATCTGTTATACGGTCTAATTCCGATTATATTCTTAAATTTTTCTCTCCTCCATTAGCCTCAAAATAATATTTTACTTAAGGGTAAAAATTCTCCGCTCTCAATTCTGACCAAAACTCCACCGATTATAATTACGTAAATCTGAAATTAGTTTAAACGGAAAACTCTGGGTGTTACAATTTTTTCTTTTCTCAGAACAACCAATGTCATTTTTAGCATTCAATTTGAAATATAAAAATACAATCTACTCTATCTATTTATATGACTATCACACACGAAGAGGCGAGACCAGCTCAATGGGTTCTTATGTTAACACTGGTTTCCTTCTCCCTCATTCCTAAATGTATGAAGAGTCGAGACCAGCTCAATGTGTTCATATGTTGCCACCGCTTTCCTTCTCCCTCCTTCCTAAATGCATGCTTTAAAAACAGTTATAAAATAACGCTATGCATGTACAAAACACGCACTCATCCATTAATTTAATATTTAAAATTCAATATGCTCAATTCAACGTAAGTAAATGTTTTTAAAAAAAATTCATTTCAATATTTCTTAAAAATCAAAAATATACCATTCACTGTTCAATTTTTTTGAAACAACATCCGATTCATTTAATCGTTAAAAAGACATTAATTTAGACACTTTAACATATCCATCTCAACCAAATTCACCAAAATATCCAAAACTATTCAAATCCAAGCGAAAATAAAATCTATTTCCACCTATTAAGGTAATAAAATTCGATCTAACTATTTTAATCTTTAGAAATATTTACCGTATGTCGGTTCCACCACTTTTCCTCGAAATATCCACCAACTCTATCAATTCTTCCACCAAAACGCTCCTCTCAACTAATTGAACAATTTATCCTGAAAAAAAGATCGACGAATCTCTTCCCTTTTTCCCTCGAAAATCCACAGAGAAGCTGTCACTTATCCCCTCATGAATAGTGTTTAATGGTTAATTTACCATTAAACCAATTTTTATCCATTAAAAATACCATTTTACCCTTGCGTTTATGGAAAATTACCATAAAACCAAACTTAATTAATAACTAACCATAATTTTAATCTAATCCCAATTAGATTAACCTTAATCAATTTTTCGTAAATAAATCAAAAGTTTATTCAGAAATCAAATTTTTTTTAGCGTTTTAAATTTTAGAGGGGCGATCGCATAAACAGCCGATCAATCGGCACCCTTTCTGCTCACAGATGCGTGAGCAATCGCCAAAATTCAGAGGGGCAATCGATTGGCTCTTTGCTAGCCAATCGATCGGCACCCATTCTAATTTAAATTCTCTCGACATTCTCCAGCCGATCGATCGCCTCTCCTTTGGCGATCGATCGGCAAGCTCCTGCTAGCGATCGCTCCATCCACCTTTTTGGCGATTGATCGCCTATTCTGGCGATCAATTGGCCTAGTGAAGAAAGTTCAATTTTCTCCAAAACGTCAAATTTTCGTCTTTAAACGTATTCTTTCTGCTATCCAATCTTTTCAACATATATTTACACATTCTTTAAAGGTAAATACACACGTTTGCAAATTTTAAAAAATGAAACTTTCAATCCATTTTACTTATAAAGGTTCGAACCATTACAACATGTGGCCAAATTGCATTAACAATAGCGTTTGCAATCCCTCCCTGCTATTGCTAGTAATTTTGCGTGCATATTAGAACAAGCATATTATTGTAATTGAGAGAATTTAATCATTCCAAGTTTGTACAATGATTAAATGTTTCAATTAATTGAAAAAGCTTAATAAACTAATTGATCTCCTTCTCAAATTATATAGATCATACATTAACAATATTTTACACAGAGATTGGTAATATCTAACTGACTAAAACATATATTATAGTCTTCTAGTTGTATACTCTCATTGAATAACTATACTTGCTTCTTCTTTCACTCTTCTAATTAGTTCTTGATCGATTCTTGTGATGTGATTAATTTTATCACAACAATTGGTGCGGTGAGTGATGATTGTTTTCTTTCAACTTTTATGGTAAAATTGGAGTTTGACAAATTCACAGGCGATAATGATTTCAGTCTATGGCGAGTCAAGATGAAGGCTTTCTTGGTTCATCAAGGGTTGTCAACTGCTATTGATCTTGAGGCGTTCGAGAAATCTTCAATTGTATGACGAGGATAGGCATCTGAGATGGAGTTCAAGGCGCACAGTGCTGTTTTGCTAAGTTCAGGGGACAAGGTACTATGGGTGGTCACTGAAAAAGATTCAATGATTTTAGTATGGTCCAAGCTTGAAGCTTTATACATGAAAAGGTTGTTAGCAAACTGTCTGTATTTAAAAAAGAATCTGTAAATAATCACGATGGAGGAATCAAAGAAGCTACAAAAACATGTTGATGATTTCAACTGAATAATCTTGGACTTGAGTATCATCGATATCAAGATAGAATAAGAGGATCAATTTACTATCCTGTTGAGTTCTCTACCGAAGTAGTATGAGCATTTCATCAATACTATGCTTTACAAGAAGAAAACCTAATTATGATAGAGGTAAAGGCTGCACTCAATTCGAATGAGCTGAGTAAAGAAGGACACTTCAGGAAAGATTGCCTTGAATTCAAGCAAAGGATGGCCGAGAAGAATACCAAACTAGTGATGCCTCAATGGTCTCATACTGTTTTGATTCTTTAGATATTTTGGTTGCATAAGCAAAGGATTCTAGTGATCAATGGGTCCATGATTCGAGGTGTTCTTTCCATAAAACTCCAAGAAAGAAGTGACTCCAAAATTTCCAATCATGTAAAGGTAGAGAGATGCTGCTCGATAATAATAATTAGTGCACCATACAAGACATTGATTCAATGTAGGGTATGATGTTTGATAGATGCGTATGGAAAATCAAGAACGTGAGGTATGTTCCTCAGCTTAGACGTAACCTTCTATCAATCAACATATTAGATGATTCTATTTGCATGGTAAAAGTTGAAAAACGATGCATGAAAATCATTAAAGATTCAATGGTTGTGATGAAAGGGGTTTAGGTAACTGGTTTATATATTTCCTAGATGGTAAAACTATTATTAGTAGGTCAGTAAAGATAGCTAACAATAGTGCTTCAAGAGGATTCAATTTTGAAAATGTTAGAGAAGCAAAGAAATAGTGCTTCAAGAGGAGTAAGCTCTGTGAGGAAGGGGTGTAACACCCGAAAATCTTATCGATTTAATTTATATATATATATATATATATATATACGCATACTGTTTAGTCAAATTATTATTAAATATCATGAGAAATTATAGGAAGAAGAATGAAATGCAAATGGGGTATTGGCGTTGGAAAGAAAGAAGAAGTGAAAGGAAGAAGAAGAGAAGAAAAGAAAAGAGAGTTTGAAAAGTCAAATGGAAGAGAGAAATGAGAAAGGAGAAAACTTCACGTGGAATGTGTTGTGAAGGGTAATTTAGGAAGAAGACAACACTTTTTAGGTTAGGTTGATCATACTTATTTTTAAAACATTATCATCTGAAATTTCTCCTCCAGTACGCAACTGTCTTCTTTCTCTACTGAAAATCCTTCACCGAAACTTTTCTCTTCTTCTCAAAGTTTTTTAGATTTTTCAAGGTAAAACAGTTTGATTTAGGTTCTATTGATGCAAGTTTGTTTGATAAGTGCATAATATTGGATGAAATAATTAGGTTTTATTGAGTTTGATGAACCCTAACGTGTGGTGCATGGAAATTGTTGGAGTTTCTTTATTTATGAGTTGTTTTGGTGTTTAATTGGATTTAAGTACTTGCTAGTAGACTTCAATGAAAAAAATCATAGAATTGTACAATTTGGATAAAAAATGGTGAATTACAGGGCAGTTCGGCATTTTGTAATTTTGATCTATTTTTTATTTGATAAATTGAGTTAAGCATGTTAAAGTAGACCATTTAAGAAGTCCATGCCTTTGGAAATTTTGAATTTGCATATGTATAGGTAAAGTTATGCGATTTTGAAATTCGTAGTCATTTTGAAGGAAATTCCAAGATTTAGGTTATTGGAGACGTTTTGATGTACGTTGTTTGATTCCTATGTTTTAGTTTTGGCCAATTGACCTACGCCGCAAAGAGTTCAGAAATTGATGGATAAATAAGGAAGTTGGAGATTTTAGTTTCGAGAGTTTTGGTTGGGTAGAAATTTTAGGTTGTGAGTTTATTATGATAAGTTCTTGTTTATTGATGGATTTGTTTATCTGTTTATGTTACTTTATGCTTACAACTTTGAGGATATGTGTATGTAACATACATTCATGCATCATAGTTTTTTCCAAACCATAGAAAACGGTTTTATGCATACATTTTCATGTAAACAGAACAGGAAGAATATGGTACAGTAAAATACGTAAATAGTTATTGTAGGTAGGGAACTGAGTATGGTAGTTCTGTTAGAGGAACCGATTCCGTTAGAGGGACTGTTAGATATGTCATTCTACTTTCCCTAGAGTGAGTTGGTCGATTCGCTAGAGGGACAATCAGTTAGGCCATCTCTCCTCTAGAATTAGTACCCCAATAACTCATTTTATGTAAGAAATAAAGAACAAATTCAGTTGCATATTTTACGAACAACATAGCATAATCATGAGAATGCATTCTTTATTTCACATCACTTATTGAGCGTTAGGCTCATTAGTTACTTTGTGGTGTAGGTGATATCATTACAGGTGAGGACACTGATCCTCAAGATGGTTAACAGTGCGGTTGGTGGGGGAACGCCCATGGAGCGTGCTTGTAGCTGCTAGAGCGATTTTGACCTGTGGGCTGTTCTCTAAGTATTTTTGGTACAATGTATATGTGTGTGTGTGTGTGTGTATATATATATATATATATATATATATATATATAGTTTTAAAGATTTGATAAAATAATTTTATAAGTTATGAGGTCTATTTTCGAAATAGTTTGGTTTTGGATTGGTTAAATGAATTGGTCTAATAAGGGGTATGGAAAATGAGATACAGGGTTAGAGAAGTTTCATCGCCTCAACAGCAGAGGAAGGGCCGATGTATCGTCCTAGTGGGGGCGATGGAACGTCCCAAGACAGTTTTACATCTCCCCATCCAGAGGATGAGGCGATGTATCACCCCAAAAGGGGCGATCAGTCACCCAGACAAACTTTTTGCCCAAATGACAATGGAGGAGGTGATTATTTGCCCCAAGGGGCGAGTAATCGCCACAGTACTGTTCACATGAACAGTGCCACAAAAAAAAAATAATTTCTTATGAACTTTATGAAAAATTAAGTCAGTAACGGCCAAATTACGGGGCGTTACAAAGGGAGTGATGGATTATCAACTCACATGAGACATGATGAAACAAGTGGTGAAACCGACTCAACGTCACAGATAAGCGGATGTTGTTGCATATGGCCTTCTTGCTTTCAATTATTTTAAGAATGGAAACCTATGACTTACAAGGAGACTATGAATAAAGAAATGACATCATTGCAGAAGAACAACACGTGGGTTTTTGTGGAAAAACTAAAAAAAAAATTGATTGGTTGTAAATGGACTTCAAGTGAAAAGGAAATGTTAATAATATAGGTAAACCAAGGGAAATGTTCAAGGGCTTCGCGCAAAGGTAATGGATAGATTTCAATGAAATATTCTCTTTGGTTGTGAAAAAGACTTTGATAAAGTTGATTTTATTGATTTTAGTAGGCACAAAATCTAGAATTAGAGCAGCTGGATGTGGAGACGGCGTTCTTACATGGGGATTTGGAGAAAGCTATTTTTATGGAATAACAGGAGGGGTTTAAGAATGAAAATTTGAACCAGGTATGTCTTCTAAAGAAATCACTCTATGGTATTAAGCAATCACAAAGGCAGTGGAATTTAAAGTTTAATATTTTTATATGTAGAATTGGGTTTGTAACTATAGTTGTGTTTATGTGAAAGTCACATTATCAAGAGAAACATTGTATCTATTAGTATACGAAGATGATGTTTTAAAATGGCTGATGAGATACATATCGAGTACATTGAATATGAAATTGACACATGGAAGCTATACTATAGCATGACCTTCAGCATCCAGGGCAACATCTGTAATCGAGTATGTGATGTGCCACCAATGGAAAGGATGGCAACTCCAAAAAGGAAACCCAAATTTTATGGATAGAATTGGACTTTATCTTTGGAAAGCTATAACTCAATCAAATCACAACCTCGTCTTATGCAATTTTGAGAGAATCTTCCCTTATATGTCAGGAATATTTTCTCCAAATTTCAATTCAAACAATATAGGGATTAGGAGATATGCTGAAATTAGTAGACATCATTGGAGAACCCTTTTAACCTAGAAATTAGGGCTTGTTTTGGATGGTAATATCTCGGCCAACACTACTGTTCTTGATGCAATTTTTGGACCACCTTCTACTCGGTATGTGATGAAGACTTTCTCCAAGTTTTGTAACAAAATTCTTTAAGACGAGGGAGTTATGTGAGGAGAAAGGAAAGTTTGTCGAAATGGACACCTCTTTCGTTGCAATTCACTTCAATGGCCTCCTCATAAAGGAAAACACTCCAATTTGATGCTTGAGAGCTTCTACAACCTTTCTATCTTGTTCAAGAGCTAAGAAGGCTTCAATAATAGGATAAATTGAACAAACTCACGAAGATCAATCTAAATGTTACACAATTCAAATTGGTTTCTCACAAGTTGAAGAGAAAAGTGGTTTTTTGCAATGAAACAAAAGGAAGCACGAAAGCTAGGTTTTTCTTTATTAATTCAATGCCTAAGAGAGGCTTAAATACCTCTCAAAATTTGGGCAACAATCTAAACATCAGCCAAAAAAAAAATACATTACATTACAAAACAAGACTTATTTTTGGCTCAGTTAGGACAATCGAGAATATTATTAGCTTAAATTAAAAATAAGGTTTCTTATGTTGCATTTCCATTAGCGTTAGTTTGAACATCCAACCATAGAAAATTCAACCTCCACAATGATCATATGCTTCAAACACTCTTTGTACATGGGACTGGTGGCTCCTCCAAACTATCTTGAAACTCATTTCATGCAAAATAAAAAGAACTATAAAGGTTAGCAAGTGGCTTGGCTTGTGTTCTTGTGATAAGAGCCCATGGCACGTCATCCTCCTTGAATGAAAGTGGATTTGACCTCAAATCAAGGGCTTCATGTTGTTCTTCATTTTTTTCTCCCAAGTAAAGAGAGAGATTTTGCACATTGAAAGTGACTGAAACTTTATATTCCAAACCGGTAACTCAAACTTATAAGTGTTGTCATTTATTTTATCAAGCACCTTGAAAAGCCCATCGACTCTTGTCATAAGCTTAGACTTCCTTTTATTCGAATATTTTTCTTTCCTTAGGTGCAACCAAATAAGATCATTTTCTTTAAAATTTACTTGTTTGCGTCCCTTGTTTGTTGCCTTCAAATACATTTCATTCTTCTTTTAAATAGATTTTCTCACACTCTCATGCAAAACCTTGACTTGCTCTACTTTCATTGCTCCATTGGTGCTAATCGTCTTTTGTTAAGGTAACAGAATTAGGTCCATAGGAGTATAGGGTTGAACTCGTAGACCACCTCAAATAGAGTCCTTTGAGTAGTGTTGTGAACCTACGATTGTAAGTAAACTTTACGTAAGGAAGGTGTAGATCTCAATCTATTAGCCTCTTGCCTACAATGGTTCTCAATAAAGTTCTCATCGTTCGATGGCAACCTTGGTTTACCCATCGATTTGAGGATGAAAAGAGTTGTTAAATAAAAGCTTGTTCCCAACTTCATCAAAAGTGTATTCCACGAGTGATGTGCCTACGATCCCGATCAGTCGAGCTCAAGCCAAGGTATGTATTCTAATTATTTTATCATCTAATTGGTTCGTGAGTTTTGTAGGTGAATGACTTATTAAGGCTTGGAAAGGAATCATTGAAGAAAGAATTTGTCTTTCTTTATTTCAAATTATGTCTCCAAGCTTCCTTATGTTTAGTTTAGAAAAACTTCTTTTTAAACTTATCTAACCTTTGTTTATGGGCAAACTTGTAGCCTTATTATTGTTTAGGATATCTAGATATTTGTTTAGCCTTTAGGAAGTTTGAGGATCAAGGATTGGCCACAAGAAAGATGAATATCAAGCGATGGCTCAAGGAAGATCATGGCCGAGAAGGGACGAGTGCGCAAGGGATACCACCAAAGCAGCACGCACAAGGGATACCAACCAAAGCAGCATGCGCGCATGGGAGACAACGGCGCAAGACATTAGCACGCGAGCGGCAGAGGACCCTGGCCGAGCGTGTAATAACCTGGAAATTTTGAATTTTGAATTTTTATTTCTGAGATTTTTAAATTTAGTTTCGGTCGGAGTTTTGAGAAAATATTTCAACGGGAAATTTAAATTTTAAGACTCAGAGCCTACTTTTGTGATGGTGTTCGGAATTTAAAGTCGGGAGGTCAGAAAATTAACAAAATTACGGATGATTAAAACAGCGTGAGGGCATTTAAGTAAATTATTATTGTTTAAAATTAAAAAAAAATATATAGAAGAGGGATGAAAACACCCAAATGGCTTCGGAAGAAGCCATTCGGCTGTTTTCTGCAAAGCACCCGAGAGCGCCCGAGAGCGATCGTGCAGGGGAGAGCACTCTGTGTGCCGAAAATCGGAGCTACGATCAACTGTCGACAAGCGTGAGTGTGAGGGAGGAGCTGCAAGCGGGTGCTGCTGTTCCGACGAACCGAAGTTGTTCGGTTTCTACGGCTTGAGCTCCCAAAGGGTGAGGGCACGAGCACCTTCAACCGTCGACCGAGAGAGTGAATCTCCGTCCAAATTCTGCCGCCAACGACCCGATGTGTTGCTAGAGTCCTTCTCCCACCCGAGTGCCGAACGCCACCACCTTGTAAGTCCTTCTCTCCCTCTGCTGTCCTGTCCGAATTAACCGAGACGGAGGTTCAGCTTCCTTCCATTTTTCTTTGAATTTGGCTGCAAATGTGAGGGGATTATGAGGGTGAGTGTGTATGTTAGCAGGTGGACAGCAGGAGACTGGTGAGAGGGAGAGAAACCGAGGGAGAAGGTTGAGCTAAAATTTGGATTTTATGCTTGAATTTCTGATTTCGGGTTAGATTGTGCTTAATAGTTTTAAATGTGAGTGTTCGGTGCAGAGATTTGCGAGATTGGATCGAAGTTGGGATTTCGGCTATTTTCCGTATAAAAACAGCTTCTGTCTTTGGCCATTTCGGCCTATGTTCAGTTAATTGTTTTAAATTCTATTTTGTGGGTTAAAAATAGGTTATTAGATGAACGTATGGCCGCTGTAATCGTTCGATTCCGATATTCGACGCAAAAGTTATGCGCGTAGGAAGTTTATGTCGAATTTCGGTCCAAGTCAAATTAGCGAGCGTCTTTCATAGAAATTCGACATGTGAGAGTAGCATAGCCATTTTTGATGCATATAACTAGTTGCGAGTGAGTTTTGGTTGAAGAGAAGTGAAAATGTGAAGTTTGATAAAAGTGGCAGATTCCGTTTTTAGCATTTTTCGTCTATCTGCGGCTTACTGTTTTAAAGTTTGTTTTAGTATATTAAACTAGGTTTCCAAGGGAACGTTTAGCCACTTGAATCGCTCGATTCCGTTAACGGACGCAAAAGTTATGCGCGTCCGAACTTTGGGCTGGTTTTCGGCCAAACCAAACCAATGGCCCGTTTTAGTTGGAATTTCATGAATGTAGTTAAGGAAGATTATTTTAGCCATTTGGTGGATTTTGAGATAAATATTGATGAGTGGTTATTTGTGTTTTAGGTTGAGACACTTTTTGGTGAAGCTGTGCGTCGAGCGAGATTAGTACACCAGGTAAGTAATGCATGCATGTGTTTTACCCAAGTGGGCCTACACTGTAGAACTTTAGGGTTTATGTGATTGATTGTGGTGTGCGTGCGTATTGTTTGACATGCATCATATTTTAAAAACGTGAAACGAAAATGGTTTTGAACATGTTTTGAGTATGTGGTGAGACGTGTGGCGGTGGTACCACGGATCCCACTAGTGTGCGGGCCGGTGCTTCACCAGTCACGGATTCCACTCGAGGGGTGGGCCGGCTGGGCCATCATGCGGCGTGAATATGTTGACAATGAGGGTGATGGGCAGTGGTACCGCGGATCCTACTAGTGTGTGGGCCGGTGCAACACCAGTCGCGGATTCCACTCGAGGGGTGGGCCGGCTGGGCTGTCGCGAAACGAGTGTGTGTGGCAACTGTGGCCTCGTGCTGGGGAGGCTGGGACGGGTGCGACGTGTCAGGGTGTAGTGTGGCGCGAGGTACACCCTTACCCTGATGTGGTTGCCATGTGGTGATGCATGTGTGTAGCTTGTGGGCCTCATTGTTGGAGAGTCCAGAACGGTGGCGACGTGTCATGGCATAGGGTGGCGTGAGGTTTCTTCTTATCCTGGTGTGGCTGCACTACGCGTCACATATGTGACAACATGAGTGTGAGTGTAGAGACTGGATGTGATAGGATTGCATTATCGGCTTTTACTTTCATATCACATTACTTACTGAGCGTTAGGCTTATGTTGTGTGTTATATGGTGTAGGTGCTGACGATCTTGCTGGTGAGCCTCGAGAGCCTAGTCCTGAGGCGTAAGATGGTTGGCGGCATGCTACGAACACCGGACGGCGAATTTTGTTAGGGCGACCTGGCCCGTGGAGATGGTAGGTGGTGGCCTGGTTGTTTGCGGGTATTTTCTTTTGTGATGATTATGTACAGTCGATGAGATGAGTTGTATATGCGTCAGTGTATAGGTGTATATAGAGTGCGTGTGATTTTGGCGACGTACACATATATTTTACATGTAGGAGCTTGGAATTGCTCTATACTGTGAATTTTCTTCGTTTGGAATTGATGGATTTTCGTTGTCTTCATACTCTGATTGTATTATGGTGATGTCTCTGGATAATTGATAGATAAATATTGTTAGTTTTGGTAACTATGTGCAGGGTTTTAAATTTTTGGGATAGTCAGTTTTTAGGCGTTACTCTGCCGAAATTTCGGGAGAGGGGTTGGGAGTTGAGAGGATATGAAATAGGTTGAGGTGTGTACAGTGAATGCTAGAGAAGTGTAGATGGGCGTGGGAGTGCGGTGTGATCGCAGGTGCGCGGGGCACGCGGCCCTGCGGGTACTTACGGGTCGTGCGACGCCGGGTGAGGGCGTGCGCGCGGACGTGCTGTACAGAGGCAGAGTGCGTGGGGCACGCGGCGCTGTGAGCGTACGCGAGACACAACGACGTGGAGATGGCACGCGCGGTACCGCGAGGGTGCACGCGGGGTGTCGAAGTGGGGCCGTGAGTGCCCGCACACAATCGCACATCAGGCGCGCAAACTTCACCAGACACGCGCATAGAGATGACATCGCGCATGCACAAAGACAGCGACTCGTAAGCAATGATTGTTTTCCAACGTCTAAATTTTAACAGCTCTTTTGAGCTCCTCTTCTTCTCTTCTGCTACCAAATCTTCTTATCCTTATTTAAGCTTCTTACCCAGCTTATGTAAAAGACTTTTGTTGAATATTTGGAAAATTGAAGAATTTTTCTTCGTTGTCGGAGTTTTCTCCGTGAGTTCCTCTGTGATGGAATCAATAGAAAGCCTCAGTCTATTTTCAGCCAACAGGAGTCACGCTTCCATTGCCTCCAAGCCCGTGGTTGCTTGGCAGGTTGTCGTTCCATCATTCTCTCCAAGTTTCTTGAGCTGGAAAGCAGTAGAATGTGGTTTAAAACCATTTTTCCGTAGTTCTTGTTTCTCTCTTTGGAAAGAAACAAAATCTGAATGCTCTTCAATGCTTATCGGACCGGCCAAAAGTCTTCACCTTTCATTTCACCGGCCTCTTCTAAGGACGAATTAGCATTTGCAGGATAGTTGCAAGTGTTGGACCACTCCTTCGCTCAAGGCAAAGCTCTTTTCTGAAGGTGCTGATTAGCACCTTTTGGGCTAGCAAAGGTTCCCTCAATGTTCCATCTGACCCCCCTTCAATCCACTGGCATTCTTTGAGGAGATTGCCAACTTGTCAACCTCACGTTATTCGATATCACTTCTTTCCTCCTCTTCACCATTTTTATGTTTTCTGTTGCTCTTTTTTGCTTGTTTTAGCATCTATTTAGGGTGTTCTTTGAGCATCAATCTTTCTATTACTTTAGAGTCTTCTGCATGCATTGCACCTCACATTTTTAGGACTCTAACAGTGTCATGCTCCTGCGTGCACCAGCTTGTTGCACTGTGGTCTCCCAACCACGCGTATACTACTTTGGTTGGTATCCCTTGTGCACGCTGCTCCTTGACCATGCCTCCATTTGTGCGCACGTCCCTTCTCGGCTATGATCTTCCTTGAGCTATCAGTTGATCTTCATCTTTCTTGTGGTCAATCCTTGATCCTCAAACTTTCTAAAGGCTAAACAAATATCCAAATATCCTAAACAATAATAAGGCTACAAGTTTGCATAAACAAAGGTTAGATAAGTTTAAAAATAAATTTTCCTAAACTAAACATAAGGATGCTTGGAAACATAATTTGAAATAAAGGAAGACAAATTTCTTTTTCAATGATTACTTTCCAAACCTTGAGAAGCCTTTCACCTACAAAACACACAAACCAATTAGATGATAAAATAATTAAAATACATACCTTGACTTGAGCTCGACTGATCAGACCGTAGGCACAACAACAAAGAGCTCAAGAATTTGGTATCTCTATCCGACTATTATCCGCAGAACTCCATGCAATCACAACAAGCATAATATAATCTTTTGAGCATGTTGTTCTTGGAAGTCCCAATACAAAATTCATACTTAATTCAATCTAAAGAAGACTAGGAATCGGTTAAACAACTATTAGCCATGGGGTTGGAGATGACTTTTTGCTTTCTTGCAAATGATGCATCTCTTGACAATTTTGTACACATCCTTGAGCATATGTGGCCAAAAAAATAACTCCTGCAAAGTGTCATAAGTCTCTTCTAACCAAAGTGACAAGCTAAACCTCCTCCATTTGCTTCCTTTACAAAAGATTCTCGAAAGCTACACTTTTAAATGCAAAGTTTCCCTCCTTTAAAGAGGTATATATAAAAAATATGAAAACTATTTTTGGACTAAAAGGCACAATTTTTGAACCAATATCCAAAGTCTATATCATCAACATATGCTTCTTTTATCCAATGAAACTCAAATTTCTAGCATTTAATTTGAATAAAAGTGTGTACCTTCTTGAGAGAGCATCGCCCAATATATTAGAATCACCCTTCTTCTATTTAATAATATATGAAAATATTTCAAGGTACTCAACATACTTGGCATGACGCCTGTTCAATTCAATTTACCTTTACTCTTAATTTGTTTGAGTGCTTGCTGATCAGAATGAATAATAAACTCCTAAGGTAATAAATAGTGTTTTCATACCTCCAATGTTCTCATAACCAAGAATTTTTTATCATATGAATAGTAGTTCAATAAAACCTTTTTCAATAATTTTTCACAAAAATAAGTAATTGGTCTTCCCTTGTGACTGAGGAGGACCAATTTCTATCCTAGATACATTACATTCCAATTCACAAATTTTGTAAAAGTTTGGCAAGGATAAAATTGGAGTGGAATACAATTTCTTTTTGATAGATACAAAACTATCTTGACAAGCCTTTAACCAATTGAAATCCTTCTCTTTCTTAGTGCAATTCGTGATAAGAGCTACAATAGTACTAAGGTTTCGAATAAATATTCTATAGAAAGAGGCCAGTTCCTTAATAGCAGCTATTTTGGCATCATCAACTTCCATATCGTGCTTAGATAAGACAAAATCGAGAAAATGTAAATTTTCTTGCACAAAAGAACATTGTTTTAGATTGCCAAATAGCTTGACCGATCGATGGGTTTCAAATAATTTGAGAAGATGCACTGAGGTGCCTAGGGTTGGCCTTTAGCTACCAAGACTAAGTCCATGGCCGAACTTGCATATTATGGACTTTTTTCATTTTGTAGGTACTCCCCTTGAAAAGGCTAAGATAGCCACCAAACAAGGCAAATAAGTGCAAGAAGGCAATCCTCTAGATTTCTGGACAAATCTTCAATCACTCGAAGAGGATAATGTATCACGGAGGCCAAAGACTCAAGCTCAAATTAAGGTAAGTATTCAATCAGGTTCTTTCACTAAAACATTTGTTGATTTTGTAGGCAAGAACCTTTAGAATGCTTGGATCTAGTTTTGGAGTAGGATAGCACCCGAGGTTGGACAATGGCACACAAGGGAAGGCATGGTCGAAGGCAAGGGTCAAGGATGGCGCGCGCAAGGTAGAGCATGGCGAGAAGTATCAGTGCACATGTGAGGACAGCCAGTCGAAATAGTATGTGCGCACGAGGAGGAACCATGGTGCACAACTGCGCACGCAGGAGGAAGCCACCACCAAGCAGTGGCGCGCGCAGGAGGAGGTCGCGCCGCAACAGTGGTGCGAGTAGGAGAGACCGCAACATCATCACAGGCACGCGAGAGGAAGCCAATTGGCTCATGCGCGAAGGAGAAATAGCTCAAGTGTGGCCGCACATTAGGCACACCCGATAAAAGCGCCACACACCAAGGGGTGCGCGATCAGCAGCCAACACTAGCAACGAGCAGAATGCGCACGAAACACGTCACCATCAGCCGCCGAGCCCAATAGTTATTTTTTCTCAACGGCTCTTTTCTGTTTTTCAGCTTTTTGCAGATCACTCGATTAGTTTTCCTTGTATTTAAGCTTAATCCGAACACTTTGTAATGGTTGTTGATTTGTTGATAAATGATGAATGAAAAGCTTTAGCTTTTGTCCAAAAATCGAATGGTTTTTGAATTACCGAGAGGTAATTGCCTCGGTTACTTGCACCAAGTGGAGAATGCCTCCATTGCCACCAAGACCGTAGTTTCTTGGCTGGTTCTCATCTCATCATTCTCTCCAAGCCCTTCACAAGCTGGAGGCTGAAGACGATAGTGAAACCGATCCCCAACACCTGTGCTTATTCTTTAGGAGAAACTTTGTCAAAAGTTATCATCTTAGTTTCTCAGCTAGCCAAAGGCTATTCTTCTAGTTTATCGACATTATCTGAGGTATCATTTCTCATTTGTTCACTCACCCACATCACCGAATGCATCTTTCCATTTTTGCGTTCATTACTATATTTTTCATTGTTTTTCTTTGTCTGTTTTTGGGGTGCTCTTGAGAACCGATCCTCTTATTGTTCTTAAGTCTTCTGCATGCATATTTTCGCCCTATTTACTAGCTCGTATCCCATCATGCATCAAATGTGATAGAAAGTATGAACTATATACCAATATATAGTCAAAATACACCACAATAAATCTTCCCAAGAAATCATCAAGCCTTGGTATTGAAAACCTATACTTGATTATGATTCAATTTATTGCGCGACTAACTACCATCATCCTTAAAGAACAATCCTTCTTTGGCACCAATAAAGTTGCGACAACACAATGGCTAAGTGACTATCGAATATACCCCTTTCAAAGAAGTTTAGTTACTTTCGTGTGGAGCTCTTTCGCTTTTTCTAGATTCATTCTATGAGAAGGTCGCTTAGGTAGTGCAACACTTGGTAACAAGTTAGTTTGGTGCTGAGGGCCTCAGATAGCAGAAAGACTATGAGGAAGTTCTTCAAGAAAAACATCTTCAAATTTTTGTAGAAATGCTTAAATTACTTCCAAAATTACCCTCAATTCCTCTAACCGATCTCGAAACATCAATAAAACCAAAGAAATGCCTTCATCAACATAGACTTATCCTCCCTCTTCTTCATTATTTCATGATGTGCAAAAATCTGGTCTGGTATCAAAAGAGCCAATTTGATAGTTTTATCTCCAAACTTGAAAGAATAGTAATTAGAATAACCATCATGCATCACCTTCTAATCAAATTGCCACAATCTTCCAAGCAACAAAGGGCTAGCAGTCATAATAACCACATCACATAATACTTTGTCTTCATATTCTCCAATAGAAAAGGTAACATTGGCTTGTTTAGTTACCTTGATATATTCACGGTCATTCAACCATCTCAATTTGTAAGGATTTGGTTGCATTATCATTTCTAAACCAAGTTTCTCCACCATATCATAAGAAGCAACATTTGTGCAACTTCCTCATCAATTATAAGAGAACATACCTTATCTTTCATTAAGCATTAGCTGAAAAAAATATTTTCCCTTTGAAAAACTTCATCTTGGGTTTGAGTAATAAGGGCACTTCGAATAATCATAAGAAGTGGACCTTCTTGAGCGTAAATGACCTCTTCTTGTGGATTCTCCTTCGTAGTTAATGGTTCTTTATCTTCATCTTCACTTTCAATTTCGTTGGTGTCCTCTCTAAGAACCATCAACCGATTCTTAAGACATTGAGAACATGCCCCAAAGCAAGACACTTAAAATATTTAATGTCCCTTGCTTTTGGCTAATAAATACCTTCAATTACTTTCTTTTATTCAACTCCTTTATTGGTAGCACCTTAGAAGATGGTATTCTTCTCCTCAAACTTCATTGGAGGTTTGTGTACATATTGGAAGGTTTTGGAGTAGATCGAGAATTTTATGCTTTGGCATTCCCCTTGTGTTGTCTTTCCACTTTTAAAGCCATATGTTTATCTCATCCAATCTCTCTATTCAATCCCTTGACAAATTTAGCAATGGCTTGCTTCTCGAGTTCTTCCACTTTACTCCAAATTTTTATTGTTTCAAATTTGGTTATATTAGCTGAGAGTCCTACTGCTTAAGATTTTGCATTTGCATTAAAAGTTCTTGCTTGTAATAACTAGATAAAAACATTTTCTCATAACCCACCAACTAGCATAGCCTGAGAACTCAAGAGAAGATAATTGAATTTTTACCCTTTCTGAGTAATTGTAACAATCAAAGATTTTCTCCACCTTTTCCACCAAATCTAGGAATTCATCGCCATTACTTGATCCTTTGAAATTAGGAATAAATACTTCAAGTGCTTTAACTCATCACCATGGTTGTTATGAGGCCTTGGATTTTGCAATTCTTCTACATCAATTTCCTCTCCTTCCACGTCTTCTAAAATTTCTTCCCGTTCATGTCTCTTTCTACCAAAGTAATTTCTTCCATGTGGCCTAGGGTTTTGAGGAACCCTGTTTTGCTAATTAGACAAATTTTGCACTTGTTCAGTTGAATCGTTACCATATTTTGGAGTTCATCCATTTGGCCTTGCATATTTGATTCTCTCTTCTTTTGGTGGTGGTGTGGTTGCTTGAGTATTCGACTCATAATTTTTCCTAGCAATATGATGTACCACAGGATCCATCCATTAACATGCGAGTATCGAGATCTTCTAACGATATTGCTAGTATTATTTTTGTAGGTGATCAAGGGAAAAAGAGTAGTCAATATCTCAATTTCAATCATGAGACAAAAAAATTTAATCAAGAGTTCATTATAGTGAAGCTTAAGTGGATAACAAAGCACAGGTCAAGAAAATTGTTGAAATGTTCCAAATTTGCCGGGAATCTAACCTCAAACAGTATTTTGTCATTTACAAAGTCTTCCCTATCTTAAAACAAAACATAATTTTCATAAAAATTATAGCTGACTCTTCAAGGTTTTTGGAATGGAGTGTCGCATCAAAATTGAACATTAATTTTTATGTTAACCTGATCCGTTATAGGGGCCTTATTTCTTCTAAAGAGACCCAATGAATGAGGAATCTCCCAAGCCCATTGTTATGGTGAAAAACTGGGTCTTTCTTTGCAAATGGAGGACATTCTTATATTTTTCACCAAAACCTAATATAACAATTTCATGCATTTTTAATTGTTTTATTTTAAGTTATTTAGAACAGATTGTTTAAGCAGATTTTTCCTTTAGTTTATTTTACAAACCCTAATTATTAAGAGTATTTATATTTCATTGTTGTTACCTTAGAAGAATAGCTTTTGCCATTGAGAAAATAAAAAATCAAACTTTTGTTCAATTCTTGGAGTTCATCTCTGTTTACATTACAATCACTTGATGGTTTTATCTGAGGCTTGTTTTGTGTTCAATGATCTATAGTTCTTGATTTGCTTTACGTAGATTTAGTTCATGCAAAAAATAACATGATTTAGTTGGTTTTCAATATGCTATAATTTGTGCTATAAACTGCTAGGAAAACTCCTAGTCTAAGTTTATGTTAAAGTTACCACATTTTTGTCGCACATCATAATAGCTTCAGTTCTTGTCATCATAATAAAAGAGAATAATAACTAAAATGGAGAGAAATAAAAGATAAAAGTCTCTGATACAAATGATGAACCACCAATGGAGAGATAACAACTCCAAAAAGGAAACTAGGATTTTATTGAGAGAATCAAATTCTGTCTTTGAAAAGTTGTAACTCACTCAAATCGCAATGTCCTCTTGTAAAATTTTTTAAAGTCTCTTCCCTTATGTGTCTGAAATATGTCCTCCAAATTTCTTATTCAAACGATTAGGGATTAGGAGATATGTAGAAATTGGTAGACATTGTCGAAGAACCCTTTTAACCAAGAAATTAGGGCTTGTTTTAGATGGTAATATCTCGACCAATACTACTCTTCTTGATATGATATTTGGACCACTTTCTATCTATATGTGGGGAAGACATCCTCCAATTTCTGAAGTAAAATTCGTTAAGATGATGGAGCTATGTGCAGAACAAGGCAACTTGGTTAGCATGCACACCTCTTTCATGGCAATTCATTTCAATGGCCTTCTCGTAAAAGAAAACAATTCAACTTGATGCTTGAGAGCTTCTACAACCTTACTATCTCATTCAACCCTTGTAGAAAAGAGCTGAGAAGGCTGCAATAATATGATAAATTGACGCACTCATGAAGATCAATATAAACGTTACATAATCCAAATCGATTGTTAACAAGTTGAAGAGCAAGAGAAAAGTGGTTCTTTGTAATGAAGCAAAAGGGAGCACAAAGGCTATATTTTCTTTATCAATTAAATGTCTCGAATCATCCCTAAGAGAGTTTTAAATACCCTTAAAATTACGGCAACAATCTAAATGCTAACCCAAAAAGAAACATTACAAAACATGGCCCATTCTAGGCCCAGTTGGAACAACAAAAGAATACTTTCCAACTAGAGAATTCTAGTTTAAAAGTGGTGAAAATGACAATTAGAACAAACCACAAAGGTATTAGGAAAGTGCTCTGCAAATATTATTAACTTAAATTAAAAATAAGGTTTTTTATGTTGCATCTCCATTAGATTTAGCTTTAACATCCAGCGATAGAAAATTGGACCTCCTAAGTGATCATATGCTCTTTGGACACTCCTTGTCCATGGGACTAGGTGAATCCTCCTAACTATCTTGAGAATCATTTCCTGCAAAATAAAAAGAACTATAAAGGTTAGTAAATCGCTTGACTTGTGATCTTGCGATAGGAGCCCGTGAAACGGCAATATGTTGATTCCGATTTTGCTGGTTGTCTAGACTCATCACGTTCTACTTCTGGATGTGTACTTACAGCTTATGGATGAGCTATAATATGAAAGACTCAATCACAAATAACAAAAGTTATTCTAGTTTTCAAGTTGAAACTTTGTTTGAACTTGTTAGGTGTGGAGTTAATACTAGTCTACAATGGAAGATGTACAAGCTTCGGATAATAACATGAAGATCTTCAAGATGGGAATCAGATTATTAATTATTGGTTCAGCATTTTGGTTCGATTTCATTCAAATTTTTATGAATTAGTTATCCTTATTCAAATTTATATTAATATATTTCAAATAAATTAGTTAGAGAGTAAATAGAAATAAAAACAAGAAAGAGAATCAAATCTGGAGTGGTATGAGCAGAGTTGGAAAGAAAATAGTGTAAGTGATTTCTCGAGAAAGATTACTTTTCCTGTAATCTCGAGGTGATACTAGGGGCAATGTTTTAACATTACAAAAATTCTTATTTTCTGGATTCTATAATAAAATTCGTTGCTGGAGTTTTATGTCGTAGATGTAGGACGAACCACGTAAATGCTTGTGTCTTGAATTTTTCATTTACTCTTTTAATTAATATTTTATTGATTCTCATGGTGTGACTGATTTTATCACAATGAATATGCTCCAAAACCAAAATGATAGGAACAAGATTTTAAATTTATTCTAGCCAAAGAGAACCGATCAAATCGAACAGAATAATTTTCCAAAATCAAAACCAAACTTGCAATATGATATCTAGAAGCTTAGTATAATAACTAATAACAACAAACACATGAAAGATAGGAAGTTTACAAATACATAAATATAATTACTAGCAAAAGAAATCGACTTTAAAGACTAACTAAAGATCAAAACACTATGAAAACTTAATCAAAAGGATGCTTAAAAACTAAGCCAACAATAAAAGACAACACACACATATATATATAATTTAGTTGGGTTCTCCTTGCTTAATCTTCAAACAATTGCAGACAATCGTTGAAGAGGTAGAATGGTCGAACATCTTCGATTAGGGATGTCAATCGAGAGAAGAACAACTATAAAAACTCCCAACTTTCCATACAAGGTTGTTTGAATTGAAAGTTTGTCTCTCTTGACTCTCCTTTTGATTTTTTTTAAATGATCTACATTAGACCTATGTAATTGTTAATTTAAATAGAAAAATTTGGTTGTTTAACAAAAATTGCAAATAAAATCATATAAATATATTATTCCCTTCAAAGTCCATGGTTTATAATTGTCATAACCTATACAAAATATCACCATTTAGATCCAGATTATGATTTATGAAATCTCAAAAAGAAAAAATTATCTTGTCTACTCCCAATCAATCTTTATTTAATAACATCAACTCACATTAAAGTTGATATCCTAAAATAAGATTTTAAATTTAATATGAGCTGAATCAGATATATAATTATACATAAATTAGTTCAATTTTTTTCTATTTATTATATTTTACGTGATTGAAAGAGACACGGTAAACAATCACACGTGGTCCTAACTAAGTGCCTATAAGCATACAACAATATGCATAAAGTAATATACAATATCTACAGTATAACACATGAAATGTACCGACTCCATGCGAGGCTATGTATAGACTCACAGCTCTAGACTCGTAAAAATTAAAAACACACGGCAGAACCCCCATTGAAAATGAGAATACTTGGGTAGAAACTAATGACATACCCTATAAAATGAGAGGATTTCCACCCTTGAGCTTTCACAAAGCCAACAAGAGAATCTAAACTCAATAAAATTTAAATAAATATATCTCAATCTACATGTGTCTGCTGCACTTGAAAATAATGATTGTGTGCCTAATTCAATAGTAACTTCCACTTTAACACTTTATAATAGACAAGTGCCATAAAAATGATCATAGCATACTAGTGCATAACATCATGTCCTGAGGTATGCAAATGATATGGACAGCTCTATGTTTATGCCAATATATACAATGTGATATAGAATATGTTATCACACTAGTATGCAATCCGCCGTATAATACTTAAGATGCACGGAGTGTCACCGCACAACCCTAGCCATCGACCTTTGCTATTTCATGAGATTTTAAGGTTTCGCATACAATTAAGACATTTAGTTGATCTCTTATCTGCTCCACAGATCAATACAATCCATACCATATAAAAATAGGGATTGAGTAATGATGTCACTGTTGTGCAAAAAAAAAATGCATTGTATCCAAGTAAGATATGATTAGTAAAATATCAATCTTATAGGGGCAAAATTATCAAAATTAAATTTAAGTAAAATCAAGATAAATAAAGATAGAAATGTTTAAGTGATGTGAATTAACTAAGAAATGTTTAAGTGATGTTTAAGTAATGTAGAACAAGATGGAAACATGCTCAAATTCGATTTCTTCATTAAATATGTTGCAGTGAAACTGTTTTGATTACTAATACTAGATAATATTTTTTTCAAACTTGTGACAGACAAATATCATATAGAATTTATTAAAACGTAATTTTAAATTGATCATGTGATTCAAAGAAAACAATACGTAAATATTTAAAATCAACTACATAACATTTATGAAGCTAATGTTCTGGCACAATCCAATATTAGTCTTAATCACATAAAAATTCAAATATTCACCCATTACTTTTGATCAATGAACGAATTAAGCATTGGTAACATTTGGTTATCATAAATCCTCGACTCTTGTAAGCATATTGTCGAAAAATAATTTAAACAACGGAAACTTTCGATTTGCATGACTAACAGTTCATTATATATACTAATTACCAAAGCACATGATACTTTTTAAATCAGTTTACAAAAATCCGTTTCCATAGTTTTTGTCATATTTTGAACGAAACATTATAACAAGAAACATTAATTAAAACCTACAACTCTACCTTCTTTTCATACATCCAGCTTCCTCTAGCAAACCACACACCACCGGTTGTTAGCATGAATCCATTGAAATGCTCTTTAACGCTATATAAACCATACAAACCGAACAACTATTATATCCCCTTTGGCATGTCATAACTCATAGAATTATTAAAGCTATCTTAGCTCCTTGTGATTTAATCGTTAAGTCAAACACATGCATCATCACTTATCCTTGGAATCTTAACACAAATTTCCTTCTACCTATTCACTTGTCACTTCCATATAATCAACAACCAAACCAATTCTCATATTAAGTTTATTGTTTTTATCAAACTTTCAAAATTCGTAATCGAGGATATACTTCAATAAAGTCATCAATTATGGAGTCTATTGCTTTCCTAATACGTCGACTGCAACATAGTAAATCAGGTTCACAGATGGAAATCATGAAGACAGAATTATACTATCAAAACCAAGACATTCTTAGATTTCTTATTCACACTTTTTATCCAACTTCAAAATTTCACTATTTATGACACTTAACCAATTTGCTCAATTTCATAGCATGTCTCTTCCTTAATATGTTCAATAAGATAATAACATTAAAATTGAAACATCTGTAAATTTCATACTCACTTGTTTAACTTAATTTTAAAATTCCATAATTTGAAATATACTCAACTAACTTCTTTGATTCCAAAGCTTATAGTTCCTTCAAGATGTCTAGTTTACCATAATTAAATAGTATAATCATTAAATGTAATTAATTCATGTTGGTAATATTAAACCCAAAATTCATCCAGGTTTTTCCAGTTTTGAGAGGAGTATAAACATACATAACTTGATATTTCTTTCCATTACCACCCATCAGCGTGCTCTTAAAACGTCAATAGGGGCTTTCCATCCAGAAAAATCAAATATGTATCTCAAAATTCAGGGATCACAGACATTGTTCATGATATCATCAACAGTGCAAGTGGGGTAGACAGAAAGCTGCCTCTTCATAGGACTTCTCAGCTTGCAAAAATGAAAAGTTCTTTGCAAGCCACCCCTAGTAAAGAAGAGACAATTGCAAGGTGTCATTTGCTATATTATATAACTTGAGTCAACTTGAGTCATCAGCTTGCTTCATGCTTAATTCCTGCTTTGCACACCTCCAACTTTTATCCTTTCAATTATTATCCTCAGCTCTTCAATTATTATCCTTTCAATTAAAACCTCAGCCATGTGACAGACCATAAAACATCACATAATTAATATGATAAAACTACTCGGATGTTACATATTTACTCATCTAAATTTATTCATGTAACAAAATAATAAAAAGCACGTAAAATTCACATTATTGGGCACTCGATTCTTACCCCACGAGGGAAGAAAAAGAAATCATATTATCGTCAACGTCAAAATGATGAAAATTAGAAAAATATAATAAATCCTCTCATCGATGTTGTGTTGCTCCTTGTGTGGGGAGCTTAAGATGATGTTTTGAAAATGAACATGAAACAGGTTTAGCGTCACTCTTCTTTCTTCTGATCGTGCTCTGATTCTTCTCTGATTTGATTCTCTCTATCTTTGATATACTTCTCGGCTCTGCCTTTCTAGCCAAAAGAATGTCTACCTCTTGCCTCCAATATCTCCGCTCCTCTTTTCTCTCTCATCTTTGGAATCTTCTCTTCTAACTAATCATGATCCTCTTTTTCTATTAACCATCTTCAACTTTCCACGTCTGCAATTGTTGTTTCTTTTCCCAACAAATCTACACAAAAACCCCACTTAAAAATACATAAAAACAACTTGTTTAAAGGATACACATGACGTTATAAGGTCCCATTCCACACCAAAACAAAAATAAATCAATGTAATAATTCAATTTCAAGAATTATCAATCAACCTGTAAAGATGTAAAGATGTTAAGGCATACTTTTAAAATGGCTTGCTATGCTTAACACCATCGCAACCATCTAAAGATGTGACATAATTATTGCAAGAAAAATGTTGGACGTTGACCAATGACGTCGTGACATTCTTGTTCTTTGGAACCTGAAGGGATTATTCAACACTTGAACATGGCGTGGAATCTACGTGTCAACTTCTTATTTGCCACATTTCATGATCATAATGTCATGTCATTATTTCTAAAACCACTGGGATATTAATTGAGTATCGCGACTTCCATCGCTCGGTTACTATTTCTGTCCAAATTTCAACAAAAAATGTATTTTCATGCAAAACAACTTGTGTATTCAAAATCAAAATCTCTTTCATTTGATACCAATGACCAATCAAAACAGATTCTAACACAAATTCAATATATATGCACAGTTCTAATAATCTTACCTGTTTCATGATTTCATAGCACGAAAAGTAAGCCAATGAGTTTGTCTCGACTCAACGAATAATTTTCTTGTTGAAACTGGATTGAAATGAATGTCGTAACTCCTCAAATCAACCTCTGATTGGGTCTCTCTTTTTTTCCGAGTACTTTTCTCTTTCTTTGTATTTTATTTCTTCATTTATATAAATTTTTATTACAATTAGTAATTTTTTATTCCATCTAATTCATCCTTATAAAACATTACCAATTTAACCTTCAATTTTGTAAAAACTACAAAATTACTAGTTTGATTATCGTTTTTGATCATAATTAACATTTTAATTTAAGTAGGTGGCATGTGTCGGTTTCCTTTTGGCCAAATATGTTCTTCTCGGTAATAATTGAATCATCCACGCACAAGTCATTTTGACTGGCTTTATAATTCTCAATTAGCATTACAAGTTCATTTAATAACATACATGAAGTTATAACTTTTACCTTAATTATTTTTTAATTTAAGTATTAATTTCATATTTGTAAAACTTTTCCACTCTATACCTAATTTTACAGTCATTGGTGGCCTGATTTTTAGTCTATACGGCCATTACTATTATTTTGATACTGTTTGGTTGGATATTTTTACTTGGTTATTCAATTATATAAGAAACCGGGCCAAATGTATTTTGGGCTTTGGTTTGAATCTTGTTGACCAAAACTCCAATGCATAATGTTGATGAGTTTATCTTACATTTTTAGTAGGAAATCTTCATCTTAATTTTCTTTTAAAATTAGACATACAACAAATGAGAAATAAAAATTAGTTATTCTCGGGGCACATTAGTAACTTAACTAATGTCAATGATTTACAAGCTTACAATTTTTTGAAGTAATTATCAATATAAATTTGAAATTAGAGGTCACCTTAAAACTATTAATAGCGTCCGTGTACACCTCGAAATTAGGGCCAGGCCTGTTAGCAACGTAGGTAGCTAAGTTCTATTACAATCACACCAGCGTTATCTCTGTGTGTTTGATGCCATGAATCAGAAGAACGTCCATTTTTAATTCTAGAAAAGAAGATTTTTTTACTGTTTTGAAGCAGGTTTTGGTCGATTCTTGGCGAAATCGAAGACTATGTCAATGGCCACCGCTGAATCGTATACTCCAAAGGGAACCAGAAAGAAAAATGGCAAATAAGAAGAAGACGATCTGAAATAGGAGAAGAAGACATTGAAAAAGCTTAGATCGATCAAGCTTTTACGATCCCATTGAAACCAGAGAAGAAAATCAAAATTTTAGCTGTGTTTTAGTACTTTTCTCTCATCGTCTTCTTCATCTTGTTATTCGTCTTCATCTTCTTCATAGGCTTCGAACCAGTCAAGCCCTACTTCTGCACACAAGTATAAAGCCTGATTATCATCAGAAGCTTCACCGTAGCCCATTGCTTGTTCCTGGAGTGATTAAAACCCAGACAGATTCTCATCTTATCCCCAAGAAATCTCCATTTTTTGAGAAAAATCCAGAACAAAAAATAGTGGGGCGAGTATCGAACTCAACGGCGAAAAGATGGTTGGAGAAATTATCGATGTCATTGGCATTAAGAAGACCCAGATACTGACTGGGGAGATCTTTGTCCTTCTATGGAGCTATGGTGAAGAGAGAGACAGAGAGAGTTCACGAACAATTAGAAAGTTACCATAAATTGTTTTTAGAAACTTACAAATTTATTTGCAGAGTTACTAAAATCGATTTTCCAAACTTACCATAAGCCAATTCCTTCTTTTTAATTTTTATCACAACTTAGAGGCATGCCCATGTAGTTTTGGGGGCCATCACTCAATGCCGAGTTTAGAAACTTTCTAACATGTTTGCTCATTTTAGTAGAAATTTTTTTTTATGAGAAATTAGACGAAATTCCTTCAATTATGATTAAGGAGAAGTCCTTATATATTATTGAACTTGAAGAAGGCGCGTGCTTTTCATCCACGGAGGAAGAGGACGGTCCTTAACGACCACAACTAGCTATGGGCCGACTTGAAGACTAATTTTATAGTCTTAAATCTTTTAATTTTGAGTTTGATTTAATTTAAGTTGTGTGAGTTTTAGATTGTATGCACTCACTTGGCCAATCCAAACGTTTGGCCCAAAGTGATTGCAATGTCTTAGTCTATATTTTTTGTGTGTTAAATATGATACATGTAAAGGATCTTGATCAACCTTGGGAGTCCAAAAGTCATCACTCAGAAGGTTCATTTGACTGATCCAAATGCTTGGTCCAAAATAAGTGCAAAATTCAAACACTTGCTCAAAGTGAGTGCAATGCATTGTTATATATTTTGTGTGTTAAATATGATACATGTAAAGGATCTTGGTGTGTTGAAGATCAACTTTTAGAGTCCAAAAGTTATCACTTGCAAGGTTCACTTGATCGATCCAATTTTGGATCTAGTGAATGCATGGTTCACTTGATTCAATTGGATCAAGTGAATACATACTTGTCGATTCTTACAAGTAAATTCATGGATTAGGGGACCTTGGAAGCTATAGAAGACATTGGAAAAACCAAAGCTACGTTTTGGAGAGATGCACTTATGAAAATGAGCCATTAAAAAGCCATCATTATTCAAATACATGTATTTCTTTGAGATTATTTTTGCACTTTGAAAATTTCAACTTTGAGGCTATAAATATCCCTCAAAGTCATGTTGTAAGGCATCTTGGTTTTTTAGCACTAAAATCATGCCTCCTTTGCATGTTGAAAAGTTTCTTCCCAAGCTTGAAGTTCTTTTCTTCAAGTTGCCTCTATCTTGCTTGATGAGTGACATCCAATTGAGTTTGAATGTTTAAGTTGGACTAGTCATTTTGTTTGGTTTGAGTTAGTTATCCTACTAGTACTCTTTTCTCATTACTTCCTCAAGTAGTGAATTCCCTATCAAAGGAGTACCAAACCTTTTAAGTCATCTCAAGAAAGAAGGTTCGAATCCATTGTGCTTGGTCAATTGATCTTCGAAGGTCATCTTATTTTTGTTCAATTACCTTACTTCCAATTCCTCATTAGAAGCATGTCATGCCCAATAGAAATGTCGGGTCTAACGACCAAATCCTAATAGAGCACCTAATCGCTCAGCTCAAGGTTTAAATTGCAGCATAAGACTTAATTTAAAATTGAAAACCATAACTCACACGGGATGAGCCAACATCCACATGGTGATCACATGATTATAACAACAGTGCAATCCATCACAAAATTAAATATTGTGCAAGATAGGAATAACATCTAGAACGAGATAATGAATTCTATAGACCAAAATCAGTAACATAATCTTCACCAAGGAAAATAATCACTCAAGAAAGAAAAAAGAGGAAATTAAAATGCCCTATCACGAACACTACTTTTGGTTGTTTCGATTCTTACTTGGAAACGAGATGGTTGCTTTTAGACTTAGTGACTAACTTAGTAGAAAACTTATACTAAATGCAATGCATGTAAAACTATATTTACTTTTTATCTCAAAAATGTGATTTGAATAAAAGTATCGTGCATGAGTTTCAAATTAATTGAAGATCTCTTTCCATCAATTTTAATAAAATAGGCCCACGAACCATCAATGAGGCAGTGATCAATATATCGTTGTATACATAAAACAACTCTATCAAAATAAACTATCATCAAACTTTTTATCTAAAAATCATCTTTAGTGAAAAAAAGAGCATCACTCTCGATACGCTATCATCGAAGGACGACGATTGGAAAACTTGACAATGCCTTATGAGCCAAAAAAAGTAAAAGTGACGCAATTCGAAAACTCAAAATCATCACGAGGGTTTTCGGCGATTCAAAGGTCAGCCATGATATAACCCATAAAATCGTAATCAAACAATTACACTCTGATCAAGTTTAGGGATTAGAAAATCAAAGAGCACGTCATCATCGCCCTATTACCAGTTTTGAAAACATGTAAACAAAATATTTTCACGTAGTAAAAGATGTACTAGAATACTCTCATGATGTTTTGACAAAGAATCCATTTTATCATAATTTCTTAAATTACTTAGTAGATAAATATGTAATAAACAAATTGATAAAAACAAAAAGTCTATAAAGACATTAATATTGATCTATCTTGATTTGGATAAAATCCCTACAAATAGTAAACAAAATTATGTTAGATCTTTGAGATTCTTTAGGCATTATGTGTAACGCCTCGAAAATCTTCCGTGATTCCGATTCGCTACCAACTATTACTCATCACCATCCATCATATCATCCACTAAATATTTCCTAGAAACTTGAAAGCTTTGTTTTACGACTCAAAAAAGACTTTTTTTATTTTATTTTATTTTTTACTTAAAACGTATTCCAAAAGAAATACATATAAATGCCGCAGCGGAAACTTCGTTTAAAATCGGTTTAAGTAACTTCACTTTTAAAACATAAAGATTAAAGAGACCGGTCGACACCTGCAAGAACCGGTCGACACTCAAGTTGTCTCAGGTTTTCATCGGTCGACCCTGATAAACACCGGTCAACACTACATTTCTCTCTGGTCTTTTCATCGGTCGACACCAGGGACACTGGTCGACACTTCCACACCTATTTTAGAGAGGGGTCGACACCCACTGTCGCAGGTCGACACCTTGATTCTCTCTGTCCGCGCAGGTCGACCCTCGCGGTCGACACCGCTGCCAATTTTACACGGATCGGTCGACACTTGTAGCCAGAGGTTGACACCTACTTCGACTCTACCCTGCGCAGGTCGAGCCTCGCGATCAACACTCATCCACTATTTTACACTGACCGGTCGACACTTATGGACTTCGGTCGACACTTTGCACCCAGAAACTTTAACAGAGTTCAACAAAACAACACGAATTTTGACTAAACGTTTAAAAACCATAAATCCACTTCTCGACTCAATTTACAACCTGTTACGCACGCCAAAATACTCAACTCAAATTCAAATATCTCTTTTACATTAAAATAACTAAATACGACTCAAAATACCTCACCACCCATATTTACACCCGCCATAGTCAAAACGCCTCAACAGCTGGCCCAGTCGTCTCATAAGCGTTCTCCTCCAACTGCCTCCTAGTCCTAGGCATGCTCGGGATACTCACTAGCTGCTGCATCGTCACCTACATCACAGAACTCAACTATTAGCCTAATGCTAAGTAAGTAATGTATAAAAACTTAATCACTGAAAAACATTCACATCCTAACATATGGAATTTCTACAGTTTCTTCTCTACTTTTGTTTTCGTCTCTACTTTCGTTTTTATCTATTTCTTACATTTTCTTTATCTTCTTACTACTGGCTTCTTCTTTACGTGCTAGATCGAGGTGACACACCTCGCGGTCCACCTCTCGAGACAAGGCCAACCTCAATCTAGTAAAATGACACACCTTGCGGTTCACCTCTTGGGACAAGGTCACCATGTAAAGCGGAGGAAGGAATGACACACCTCATGGTCCACCTCACTGGACAAGACCACTCAACCTTACCTTCTCATTTCATTCATTTCATCACATCCTACTGTTTTACTTCATAAAAACATGGAAATTCATTTTCGTTTCGTTTTGTAATTTAAAACCATGATGCATATTACAAAGCATAACATAAAGTAAACATGCAATGCATCCTACTGAACTGTGATGTAGGCCCGAAGGCAAAACTCTTACTACATTACTTACCTAGCGTCCTTAGCACTCGTAATCCAAATCTCGTACGCTAACTGGAAAACCTATAAAATTATACATCCGTCAATTCTAACTCATTAAATTCATAACTTCCTATCTTGAAAGTCCTAACTCATACCAAAACTGACATTGTCCACTAAACTCGAAATCCCGCACCATTTTCGTCCAACTTCGGAAATTCACAACTTCTGCAATATTCGTTCAAATTGGACGATGCAAAGTACTACGGGTTCCTGAGAACGTCTATTTTCCTATGGTCTCATCAATTTCTCATTCGAGTGTCCACGACCAACCATAACCCTTTCGATAAATCTACTATACGGTCAGTGCCCGGATAAAATCTTAAAATTTCTCCTTCACCATTATTCCTGAAATAATCCTTTACGTAACGTTACAAACTTTTCGGCCTCGATTCCGACTCGAACCTCGCCGTTGACCGATACGAAATTCTAAAAAATTGAATTAACTGAAATTTTTCGGGTGTTACATTTCACCCTCCTTAAAAGAAATTTTGTCCTCAAAATTTTGTTACCTGAACAGTTCTGGGCATTGGCTCATCATGTCCTACTGCCGCTTACAGGTTGCTTCTTCTACGCTATGGTTGCGCCACAAAACTTTTACCAATGGAATCTCCTTTTTGCGTAGAGTCTTCACTGCATAATCTAAAATTTCCACTGGCCTCTCTTCAGACATTAATGTGGGTTGAACCTCTATGTCCTGCCGCTCCACGACGTGAGAAGGATCTCGCATACACTTCCTTAGCATGGATACATGAAATACATTGTGGATCTCATCCATCGAGGCTGGCAACTGCAACTGGTAAGCTGTTTTTCCTACTCTCTTCGTAAGAGGAAATGGTCCAATAAATCTTGGGTTCAACTTGCCTCTTTTCCTGAATCTTACCACTCCTTCAAATAGCAAAATTCTTAGGAAAACTTCATCACCCATATTAAATTCTAGCTCTCTTCTCCGACGATCTGCATAACTATTCTATCGGCTCTGAGCTGTTAAGATACACTGCCGAATAAATGCAATTTTCTCTACTGTCTGCTGCAAAATATCCGTACCTACTAAACTCGCCTCGCCAACTTCATCACAATAAAGTGGGGACCTACACTTTCTCCCGTAAAGGGCCTCGTATGGAGCCATACCTATCGTGGCCTGGAAACTGTTATTATAAGAAAACTCTACCAACGGCAGATATTTGCTCCATGATCCTTGGAACTCCAATACACAAGCTCGAAGCATATCCTCCAGCATCTGAATAGTCCTCTCAGGTTATCCATTCGTCTGAGGATGAAACGCTGTGCTAAAACCGAACTGCGTACCCATGACCTTGTGCAAACTCTTCCAGAACTTTGATGTAAATCTAGGGTCCCTGTCTGATACAATTGAAGTTGAAACTCCGTGCAATCGCATGATCTCTTGAATATACAGTTCGGCGAAGTGATCCATAGAATACATCATCTTCACTGGCAGAAAATGGGCCGACTTGGTTAACCTGTCCACTATCACCATATTCCGTCATAGCCCTTTGTCGTCTGAGGAGTCCTACAACAAAGTCCATTGCTATCTGCTCCCATTTCCATTCAGGTATCGGCAATGGCTTCAATTTTCCTGCCGGTCTCTGATGCTCAGCCTTAACCTGCTGGCAGATCAAACACGCCTCTACGTACTTCGCCACCATTCTCTTCATATCAGCCCACCAGTAATGCTGCTTGAGGTCCCTATACATCTTAGTGTTCCCTGGATGCACAGAAAATCTTGAGGAGTGAGCTTCAGCCAATATTTCCCTCCGTAGTTCTTCATCATTCGGAACGAACCACCTATTTTGGAACTTAAGAATTCCGTCGTCCGAATAACTAAAACTCAACTTGTCGCTGGAAGCCATGCTTGACTTAATATCTTTGCATTCAGTGTTGTTCTTCTGAGCCTGCTTAACCTTCTCCAAAATAGTGGGCTGTAAAGACATAACTGATAACATGGCCGATACGTTCGACACCACCTCTAATTCAAACTTCTGAATCTCTGTATCCAAAACCATAGGCATGCCTGAAGTCATAGCCGAAGTAGATGCCGTCACTCTGCTCAAAGCATCGGCTACTACATTCGCCTTGTCGGGATGGTACTTAATCTCGAGATCATAATCCTTCACAAATTCTAACCATCGCCGTTGTCATATGTTTAGCTCCTTCAGAGTAAAAATATACTTCAGGCTCTTGTGATCGGAATATACCTCGCACTGCTATCCATATAAATAATGCCTCCAAATTTTTAGTGCGAATACTACCGCAGCTAGTTCCAGGTCGTGCATCGGGTAGTTCTGCTTATAAGTCTTCAATTGTCTAGAGGCATATGCTACCACCTTCCCTTCCTGCATTAATTCACATCCCAATCCTTTCTTTAAAGCATCGCAGTAAATAGTAAATTTCTCGTCCTCGGTAGGAAGCGTCAAGATTGGAGCAGTAGTTAATCTCTACTTCAACGTCTGGAAACTATGCTCACAATCCTCAGACCACAGATATTTCACACTTTTCCTCGTTAACCGGGTCAGGGGTGCCACAATTTTTGAAAATCCATCAATGAATCTCCTGTAATAACCCGCTAACCTGAGAAAACTCCGTATCTCCGTAACATTCTTCGGCTATGACCACTCCTTAAGTGCTTGGATCTTTGCTGGATCAACCGCTATTCCATCGCTTGAGATGACATGACCAAGAAAATGGATTCTATCATGCCAAATTCGCACTTTGAAAACTTTGCATAAAGTTGATGTCACTTCAGGGTCTACAACACCAATCTCAAGTGCTCCTTATGCTCCCCCTTGCTCCGAGAGTACACCAAAATATCGTCGATAAACACTATGACGAATTTATCGAGGTAATCATAGAATACTCTGTTCATCAGGTCCATAAAGGCGGCTGGAGCATTTGTCAATCCAAAGGACATCACCAAGAACTCATAGTGTCCGTACCGCGTCTGAAAAGCCGTCTTGGGAATATCTTCTGCTCTGACCTTCAACTGATAATAGTCTGATCTCAAATCAATCTTTGAAAATACACGCGCCCCCTGGAGTTGATCGAATAAATCATCTATCCTTGGCAAAGGGTACTTATTCTTAATCGTCAGTTTATTCAATTCCTTGTAGTCCATGCACATGCATAATGATCCGTCTTTCTTCTTGACAAAAAGAATCGGCACGCCCCACGGCGAAAAGCTAGGGCGTATAAACCCTTTTATCTACCAATTCTTCTAATTGCTTCTTCAACTCCTTCAACTCCACTGGCGCCAATCTGTAGGGATTTTTTGACACTGGCTCAACTCCCGGATACACATCTATTGCAAACTCTATTTCCCGATCCGGATGCAAACTAGGTAAATCATCTAATAAAACTTCAGGGAAGTCTTGAACAATTAAAATATCCTGCGGTCTTGAATCCCGGGAAATTTGCATATCTATAATACTAGCGAGAAAATCAAAATACTCACCAGTTAAAACCTGACGGGCACTGACAGGCGTCATCACGAATATCTTTCAAACATTCCTTGCGGCCTGAAAAGTATGCTTCTCACCATCCGGTGGTTGGAAGTTCACCGAGCCCGCCCTAAGTCAATCGTGGTGTAGTCCTTGAATAGCCAATTCATTCCCAGTATCATGTCATATCCCGTTATTCTCATAATAATGAGATCAGCCGATAAACTCTTGCTCCCCACCGACACCACGCTATCACGCACTACTTGATTTGAGTGCATACGCTCACCAGAAGACAACACCACATAACCACAGCCCGTTGATTCAGGCCATATATCTAACTTAGCCACGAATGTAGTTGCAATAAACAAATGCGTTGCACCAGAATCAATCAATGTATAAGTAGGCACCAGAATCATCTGCACTTTCCAGAGTTCCATCTGCACTCTCCCGGATGATACTTCATACATTTGGGGCACTGGGGTACTGTACGGGTTCTTGCGGCCTCTTACTATTTTCCTGGCTGCTAGAACCCTCGCTAAATCTCTTTGTGCCTCTCTACTGTAGCGGCTGGGAGACACTCTTGCCCTGCTGTGGGGTCGCTTATCTAAAGGATCTCCTGGAAGCTTTTCTCTGATTGATACATTTCATCTCAGCTTCCTCCACCTCTAACGCCTTGCCACCACCTCGGAGTAAGGCACATCCCGTATACCCGCTATTTTCACTCCTTTGTATATTTTTGACCTCAACCTTTTGTACAAACTGAAACACTTTATCCTCATTCCAGCTTACCAAATTGCTGGCAAACCGGGACAAGGATTGGAATCGCCGGTTGTACTCCGTCACTGATGTAGTTTGCTTCAACCATAAGAACTCCATCCTCTTAGTTGCCTGTACCATACTGTTAAAATGCTTGTTGTAGAAGGCCTTCTTGAACTTCTCCCAAGTCATGTGCTGAGTATCGACGGTGGCCTCTGTAGACTCTCACCAAAATCGGGCATCATTTGCTAAATGAAAGGTGGCCAGTATAACCTTATCCTCCTCTTCCACCTTCGCATATTTAAACATGCTTTCTATTGCTCGAATCCACCCCTCGACAGCCATCGGGTCTGATACTTGTCCTTTGAAAATCGGTGGCTGCAATCTCCAAAATCGGTCACCTGACTGGTCCTGACTAGAACTAGGCATGCACCTCCTTGTACTTCTCGGTTCAACAATATTCCTAACTGTTGGGACTGTCAATTTACTAATTCTGTCAACTGTCGGATCGTCGCAGAATCGTCCTCACTTCTCCGTTCGGTTGTCTCTCTTGGCACTCTAGAACGTCCTGGTCGTCTAGACATTCTGACTCTCTTTCCTGGACAATGGTCAACTATGTTCATAAGTATTTACTAAACAACACTAAACTTAAACACTTACAGTTGTTGGACCATGTCGTGCGGCGATAGGCGCTGTTGAGTAATCAATTGAACATTTTGACCAAATGGCTCTGATGCCAACACTGTAATGCCCCAAAAATCCTCCGTGATTCCCGGTTCGCTACCAATTACTACTCTCCCCATCCCTCATATCCTCCACTAAATATTTCCTAGAAGCTTGAAAGCTTTGTTTTCTGCACAAGTTTTACTCAACTGATTGGCTGCTGTTTGAGGGAAGGTGCAGGTGAGAACAGAACACCCTACAGCTTAGCTGCTATTTGAGGGTAGGTGCAGGTGAGAACAAAACACCCTACACCTTAGCTGCTGTTTGAGGATAGGTGCAGGTTGTAGGTGTCTATTGTTGGACCACTGGTAATGTACGTTTATGTTATTATGCATATGGGTGTGCTATGTAGCAGCTAGTGTTATTATCATATTCGGAACAATCATTCTGTTGCTGCTCGTTACCTGGTGATTTAATACTATTTTTTTGCTGATTATGTTGTCTGCTGCCTCATTCTATGCCTGCTAACACCTTGGCATAATTACTTTAGCAGAATACTTTGTTTACTTACTTAATCGGATATACTACATGATTTGCACACACCCTGGAATCTCTTTGAATTATGTTATTATATCCTTACTATGTGGTTTAATGATAACTGAGTTGATGCATGATATGAACACTAAAGGAAAAACATGTTTATCAGAATGTGTTAATACCCTGGTAAAATTTTATGCCTAGTTCGCTTGTTGTTTTGGTAGGTTTGACTCTTTGAACTTAAAACGATCATAACTTTTGCTACGGGAGTCAGATTTTTACCCGCAAGATATCGATTCGAAGCTCTCTCAGAGCTCTACGACAATTTTATATGCTTTGCCTATGACTACCACTCCATGTTCCCAAAAAGGCCATTTAAGCCCTCAAATTTGAGTTCCAAGTTTAAGCACCCAGAATCCACTAAATTTTTCTCTCCTTCCTAACACTTACGGTCAATCTAGCGTAAGAACACATGTTTCCCCTTTAACCTTAGGAAGTCATATGAAGACTAGGAGTGGACTCAACCGAGAATTAAACCCCGATACTATGACTCAAGAACTGAACTGGGGTAAGGACGTTCCCCAACCCGACACTCGTACCCATCAAAAAGGAGAGTCTAGCCTTCAAGGATAACTAAATGGATTTAATGGAGAAGTTAGTAATCTAAGCCAACAACTCAAAGACTTAACCCTTGGTATAAAATTCATAATGGATAACCTCAATAAGATTAACTCTAGAGAGCCCTCTCGAGATGACCTTCCTAGGATGAAACCTGATAACCCTAGGAGAACTGAATACCCTCCCAGGAGATTTCACGACCAGGATCCTTCCCCAATGAGTGAGAGGCCACCTAACCCAAGAAGGAGGTTCCAAGACTTTAACTATCATGATGATGATGAGTGGACCCTAGACGAAGAAGAGAATTTCAGGTATAGCCGTCGAAAGGACTTAGACGATCTTAGGAACATTAAGTTGCATGTTCCGTCATTCAATGGCGCGTGCGATGGTAACACCTTTCTAGATTGGATAGATAAAGTGGAGAAAGTCTTTGACTACTATAAATATTCAGATAAGATTAAAATCCAACTAGTTTCGGTTGAGCTCACGGGATACGCGGCGCTATGGTGGGCCAACATTAAATCCCAAAGACAGAAGATAGGAGACGACCCTGTCACCACTTGGAGAGTGATGAAGTCCCTCATGACCAAAAGATTCATACCTAGCCAATACCGACAAGAGTTATTCTTACAAATCCAAAACCTGAGACAACAAGGTCGATCTGTTGAAGAGTACCTTACTGAGTTTGAGACCCTTAGGATTTGTGGAGATATGGACGAGCCTGAAGAGCAAGTGCTTGCAAGATTTATTCGAGGATTGCAACAAGATATATGAGACATTATTGAGCTGCATCCCCTAGAATCCCTTGACGCGGTAGTACAAATGGCTATGAAAGTAGAGCAACAACTTAGTAGGAAGAGGAAAGCTAGTTTCACCTAGAAATTTCCGCTTAAGACTACTCCTAAGATCACCCCTCCGCAACCAGAACCAAACAAAACTTTCACCAAAGCTGAGGGAAAGAAACCGTTTACACGTAGTTGGCCACCCAAAGAATCAAGCAACAAGACCCTAGTAGAGAGTGTCAATTCCCCTCGATCACGAGACCTTAAATGCTTTAAGTGTCATGGCTTGGGTCATTTCATCGCTCAGTGTCCTAATAGACAAGTGATGATCCTCCAGGAGGACACTGGAGAGTTTACGAGCGAGAAGGTATAAAAGAAGATGAGGAGGATAGTGACTCCCAAGAAGAAGTTTACCACGCCCCTAATGGACCCCATGCTTATGGTAAGAAAACGTGTTCTCGTCACTAAGAATTCTAGAGAAGACTGTCAGCGTGAGAACATCTTCCATAGCAGGTGTTTTATCAAGGAGAAGTTATGTTCCCTGATTATAAACGGAGGCAGTTGTGCTAACGTAGCCTCCACGGAGTTAGTGACCAAGTTAGGCCTAGAGACCAACACTCACCTCCACCCCTACAAGCTACGTTGGCTAGATCATAGGGATGATGTCAAGGTTACCAAGCAAGTGAAAGTTGAATTTGCCCTCGGGACGTACAAGGACACGGTTCTCTGCGATGTTGTGCCTATGAGTGCAAGTCATTTACTTTTAGGCCGACCTTGGCAGTTTGACCGACGGGTAAACCACGACGGCTACACTAACTACTATTCCCTTAAGCTTGAAGAAAAGACCTTTAAGTTTGCTCCCATAACCCCCGAACAAATATCTAGAGATGACGCTGCAAGAAAGGAAGCCAAGGATAAGGCTACTTTATTCATGACTAAGAAGGAGATAGAGACGTTTGTGCGTAGAGGAGATCCCTTGATTTTGGTACTTTTTCGAGATAGAATTATGGAACTAAGAGTTATTCCTCAAGCCGTTAAAACTATACTTAACCAGTTCCAAGATGTGTTCCCAGAAGACTTGCCCCATGGTCTACCACCCTTCGTGGTATTGAACACCAAATTGATCTTCTACCCGGAGCTGTGCTGCCTAATACACCCGCATACCGAATGAACCCCGACGAATCCAAGAAGCTGCAGGACCAAGTACAAGAACTTTTGGATAAAGGTTACATAAGAGGGTCTATGAGTCCCTGTGCAGTACCCTCCTTATTAGTTCCCAAGAAAGACGGCACCATGAAGATGTGTGTCGATAGCCGAGTCGTGAACCAAATTACTGTCAAGTATAGATTTTCCATCCCCAGGCTCGAGGACATGTTGGATGAGCTCAGTGGAGCCTCCATTTTCTCTAAAATAGATCTTAAGAGTGGCTACCATCAGATCAGGATGAGGGAAGGCGACGAGTGGAAGACAGCCTTTAAGACAAAATATGGATTATTCGAATGGATGGTAATGTCTTTTGGTTTATCTAACGCCCCAAGTACGTTCATGAGACTCATGCACTATGTGCTTAAAGAGGACTTGGAAAAATTTATCGTGGTATACTTCGATGGCATTTTAGTGTATAGCGTGGATCTCACTCAACACCTCTCCCACCTTAACTCCTTTTTCCAAACCCTTAGAAAGGCTAAACTATTTGGTAACTTAGGGAAGTGCTCTTTCGCACAGGACAAGATGTACTTTCTAGGATTTGTCATCTCAAAAGACGGGATGGAAGCGGACGAGGAAAAGATCAACGCTATCAAGGATTGGCCTATACCAAATTCTATCACTGAAATACGCAGCTTTCACGGGGTAGCCTCATTTTATAGAAGATTCATTAAAGACTTCAGTTTGATAGTTGCTCCACTTACTGATTGCACTAAAAAGGGGAAAGAGTTCTCTTGGACCCCAGCGTGTCAAAAGAGCTTTGATCTCATCAAAGACAGATTATGTCATTCCCCCGTACTTGCCCTCCTGGATTTCAACAAAGCCTTTGAGGTCAAAAGCAATGCATCTGGAGTCGGCATATGAGCAGTGCTTATGCAAGATGGAAAACCTGTGGCATACTTTAGCAAAAAGTTGAAATGACCCATACTAAGTTATTCCACCTACGACAAAGAATTCTACACAGTTATACGTGCTTTAGAACATTGGCAGCATTACCTCCTACCTTGAGAATTTGTTATCAACACTGATCACCAGGCCCTAAGACATATCAAGAGTCAGAACAAGCCGAACAAGAGACATGCCAAGTGGGTGGAGTTCTTAGAAAGGATTCTATACACCCTTAAGTATTTGAAAGGAGAGAATAATGTCGTGGCCGATGCTCTCTCTAGAAAGCGCATTCTACTCACCAAATTAGAGGTTAGGTTCTTTGGCTTTGAATGGATTAAGGATACCTATGAAACCGACCCCGATTTTGGACCTTATTACATCAAGTGTATGGACAAGGCCGAAGGCGAATATCACCTCATGGATGGATATTTACTTAAAGCGGGAAAGTTGTGCATTCCTCAAGGTAGCTTAAGACAATGCCTGGTAAAAGAAGCTCATTGCGGAGGCCTAGCAAGTCACTTTGGCGAGAAAAAGACCCTAGAATCGCTTAAGGAACACTTCTATTGGCCTCGCATGATGAAAGATGTGCATCACATGGTGGAGACATGCGTGATTTGCAAGAAGGCTAAGAGTAAAGTTCTACCTCAAGGCTTATACATGCTCTTACCCATCCCATCACACCCTTGGTAGAGGTTAGTATGGACTTCGTTTTAGGACTACCACGGACCGCCCGGAATAAAGACTCTATAATGGTGGTCGTGGATTGGTTCTCCAAGATGGCACATTTCCTTCCTTGTGCCACAACCGATGACTCTGTCTTAATAGCTAACCCATATTTTAAAGAGATCGTTCGTCTGCATGGTATACCGTGTTCTATTATGTCGGACAGAGACACTAAATTTCAGAGTGCCTTTTGAACCACTTTGTGAAAAAAGTTGGGGACTAGGTTGTGTTTTAGCACATCCTTTCATCCCCAAACCGATGGTCAAAACGGAAGTCATCAACAGGACCCTAGGTACCCTCTTACGCACCATTGTAGGTAAGAAACTGTCTAACTGGGATATAGTACTCCCAGGTTTGGAGTTTGCCTACAACCGCACCCTTCATTCCACTACTCAGCAATCGCCCTTTGAGATTGCATATGGGTTTAATCCATATACACCGTTAGATCTTGTTCTATTACCTTTTACAAACTTAGCTAATCCATCAGGAGCAGACAAGGTAGAACGAATTAAGGAATTGCATGAGACTGTACGCAAAGTCATCGAGAAGAGCAACGACAAGGTCGCCAAACACGCTAATAAAGGACGACGAGAAGTTATCTTTAATGAATGAGACTTAGTTTGGTTGCACCTAAGGAAAGAAAGGTTCCCCGCTAAAAGGAAATCCAAGTTGATGCCTAAAGCAGAAAGACCATTCAAGGTGTTAGAAAGAATCAACAATAACGCCTATAAGATAGAACTACCCAGCTACTACAGAATTTCCTCCACCTTTAATGTTCAAGATCTCTCGCCATACAAAGGAGACGATGATGACATCGAAGCGACCCCATTAACGAATTTGAGGTCAAATCCTCAATCACCTGGGGAGGATGATGTGCCCCAGAGGGCCGTCACTCGATCACAAATCAAGGCACGAGCTTTATCCAACCTGTTCACTAACAAGTTCACTTCTTTTGCAGGAATTACAGGTGTCGCATGCCTGTTCGCGGATTTGGAATGAGACTCGAGCACAAAGGACAAGGATCAACCCTTGCACTTGCTATCGTGGGAGCTAAAAGTGGAAGCACATGGAGAAGAGATTTGTCTCTCTCGGAATTAATTTGTAATTGAATTTTATTCAGCAAACATTTGCTTTAGGTTTTTTTGTGGCAAACATTCGCCTTCCTGTAATGTTTTATAATTGCATGCATCATTAGGCATTAGGATTATATGTATGTTAAGTTAGATGGTGGTTAGAAGCAACAATTGGGCCGGAGTTTAGCAACTCACTGATGCAACAAATAAGTCAAAGCTTGAAGGTGATCTGGTGTGCAAGTGGACCAAGAATGGCCAACCATGTGGCCCATTTCGAAGCTCAAGCCCATTCTAACCTTCAGTCACCCTAAGTATATAAATACATGGCTATTGGTGTGTGTAAAGGTTGTTGAATATATGAGAAATAGCCCTTTTGTGTTCAGCAGAAGTAGCATGAAGGTTGGTGAACGGTAAGGCTCGGTTCGGTCAAGAACCGAGGAGGAGTTCATCTCCTTGAGCTTTCAAGCCCGAGGTTGCTTGAATAGCCATCGTTCCACTCGTCTTCCCTCTCTTTTCCAGAGAAGAATACACGAAGAGAGTGGCCAAAAATCGGTCCCGTTTGCTGACGTCTTCCTTCGGAAGATCGTTATGCCGAGAGCCTAAAAGGTTGCTCATCGGACAGCATTCGGTTTTCTGCTTATATTTTGTTTTTCCGTTTCGTTTGTGGGTGAAACACGACTCATTCGAGGTGGAATCGTGTCACGCCATAGTCAAAAAGCCTCCACAGCTGGCCCAGTCGTCCCATGAGCGTTCTCCTCCAACTGCTTTCTAGTCCTAGGCATGCTCGGGATACTCACTAGCTGCTGCGTCGTCACCTACATCACAGAACTCAGCTATTAGCCTACTGCTAAGTAAGTAATGCATAAAAACTTAACCACTGAAAAACATTTACATCCTAACATATGCAGTTTCTACAGTTTCGTCTCTACTTTTGTTTTCGTCTCTTTCTTACATCTTTTTTATCTTCTTACTACTGGTTTCTTCTTTACGTGCTAGATCGAGGTGACACACCTCGCGGTCCACCTCTCGGGACAAGACCAAGCTCAATCTAGTAAAGTGACACACCTTGCGGTCCACCTCTTGGGACAAGATCACCACGTAAAGCGAAGGAAGAATGACACACCTCACGGTCCACCTCACTGGACAAGACCACTAAACCTCACCTTTATTATCTTCTTACGTATCTTCTCATTTCATTCATCTCATCACATCCTACTGTTTTACTTCATAAAAACATGGAAATTCATTTTCGTTTCGTTTTGTAATTTAAAACCATGATGTATATTACAAAGCATAACATAAAGCAATGCATCCTACTGAACTGTGATGTAGGCCCGAATGCAAAACTCTTACTACATTACTTACCTAGCGTTCTTAACACTCGTAATCCAAATCTCGTACGCTAACTGGAAAACCTATAAAATTATACACCCGTCAATTCTAACTCATTAAATTCATAACTTCCTATCTTGAAAGTCCTAACTCATACCAAAACCGACACTCTCCACTAAACTCGAAATCCCGCACCATTTCTGTCCAACTTCGGAAATTCACAACTTCTCCAATATTCGTCCAAATTGGACAATACAAAATACTACAGGTTCCCGAGAACGTCTATTTTTCTATGGTCTCATCCATTTTCCATTCGGATGTCCACAACTCGACCAAACGTGGCCGAACAGACACCGTCTCAAAAATTCACATAATCGGCCAATCAACCACCCAATCTTTCCCACCAATTCTCGTAATCCACTCCTATTTCTATCATAAGCACCAATATGCGGATGAAATTCAACTCTACACTCAACTTCTCACATTACCCTCCTAGGTTTTCACCAAATCCCGCTATACTCTTGCTAAATTCGTTTTTGTCACTAATAACACTAACACATCAGCAAGCTACATAAAAATAACTAGAACTCACCGTGATTCGGAAGAACGGAGGAGGAATCGATCACCGATCACTCGCGGGAAAGGAGAAAC
>CM039526.1:7381239-7558826 GCA_022433055.1 Begonia peltatifolia | reverse complement strand
CCAAAATGAAGCTTACAATTCATTAACAACAACAACAAAAAATAAAATGATTATCTTATCGTACTTTAAAAGACTTCTAGAAACACCTACATTGTCACTTGATCGGATTGAAGAATCATGTTCAAATGATTCCTAAATCTAAATTAATGAAAAGCGACGAATAGAAAATAACAAAAGCAGTAATTGGACATCTCCACAAACAAAATTAGCCCATAATCAAAGAGAGGCAAATTTCAATTTAGAGAAAGCCACGTAAAATGATCAACTCAAGTAAAAAAAGAAAAACAACACTCACCAAAAAACCGTACACCAAGAGAGGACGAATACAAAGAGTAGTGAGAGTGAAAAGATAAACGGATTGATGGCTACGAGACAAAGCAGAGAAGAGACAGGGGCGGACATGGAGAGAAAGTAGTGAGAGATTCGTTGATGTGCTTCAAACTAGTGAAACATTATTGGGAATAATGTGCCTAACAATCAAATATTATGAATATTTTTTGTTGTAATTAATAAATAATTTTAATTGTTGGAAATATATGATTTTAATTCATTGTATTTAGTAGAGTCATATTTTATTTTAATTTAATTTATTTTTTGATTTACTCGATAAAGTTTTGTTTGAGTTACATTACATAAACCTTGTATTTTGAAAATAAATTAAATGAGTAGTTGGGAATGCTAACATTTATATAATGAAATCTATAATACAATATTTCTTTACTTGTTAATTTAGGCATTGAATAATTAGTGCATAATTCATAAATGTTATGAATTAATTATTCAATTAAGAAATAATGGTAGTCAATAATAAAGATGTAAAATGAGAGGTTACTGGATTTTATATCTAGCTCTATTATGAATCTTCATGGAAAATTAATATATATGTAATGACTATATCAATTGACATTATTTTGAGTAAATACACTCTATAGTTCTAAAAGTGTAACTCTAGGTATTTCGTAGAATTACTCTAGAGTTAATAACTGTGTTAATTAATATAAAAATTTTATATTAATTAATAAAAATTATTGGAGCTTAGGACTATGGGTTCATCGGTCCCCCGTTAATTTTATATCACTATTTAATTTTCATGTTAAAAGAATAAATATATAAATGATTAATTATGATTAATCATTTATAAACACTCAAATGATTCAAAATATATAAATAGTTTTTATATTTTAAATTCAAAATTAAATGTCTCATTAGATGAGATTATTTTAAGGAATTTAAATTATAATTGAAAAGTCTGATAAGATGAGATTTGATTAAGTAAGAATTATTTTAAGAATAAATTTTTTTATTTAGAAGGTGAATCTGAAAAATTGATAAGATGATATTTGATTAAGTAAAATTTATTTTAAATATGAAAATTTGATCAGATGCGATTTGATTAGATAATGTTTTTTGTAAATCTGGAAAAAACTGATCTGATGAGATTTGATTAGTTTTTTAAAATTATTTTTTAATAGATCTATAAATAAAAGAACAATAAGATTTTTCTATATTTTTTCAAAATAAGATCTAATCCTTTTAAGAGAAAATGTGACATTTTAATATTCGATTTTAGAAAACGTTTTCTAAGATCGAAGAGAGACGTTTCATGTATTGAGAAAACGTCTTTAACTAATATTAGAGTGTGTTTATCTCGTAAGTTGGATGCCCACACGTCAGCAAATTTAATGAAAAAAATCTTCAGAGAAAACTCAATAATTTCAAATTTTTCGAAAAATACTTGTTACTGAGTTAAAACTGTTAAGATCAGACGGGAGTATCTGAGTAAAAGCGTTTATCAAAAAGATATTTTTTTATTATTTTTCTATAATCTAAATCTAATATTTTTTATTAATGTAAATTGTTTACATTTTTTAAAAATACATATTTTTCAAAATACTTTCTTTTTATACTAACGATTCAATTTGTGGTTATTTGTGATTTTAAAATCACGAAGGTAATGCATGTTACTATTATGACGAATAAGAGTAAATTCCGTCATGCGCAGAGACCACCAAAAACCAACAAGCACAAGCTTGAAGCTTCTCGACTAGGTAAGGAAACTTAGCACCACAAGGGTTATTTTCTAACAAGTACAACTCGAGATGAGGAACGAATCAAGAGCTGATTTTTAGATAGATTCATCCTTATTGAGCGAAGAGGGGACCCTTCAAAATTTGTGCAGAGATTTGGTGGGTAGTGAAAATAGTGCAAGGAAGAGTACTCATTGTTCAGATGAAGAAATAATAGTTCTCAAATTGTCTTTACACTAAAGAGCGGGAGAGGCAACTTCTTGGAAGATTTTTTCAAGAGTTTCTACAATTTCTCTATGGATATTCACACCCCAAGGGAGGGAAGAAGATTGTAACAATGATGCATAGACCACCTATGCTAACAAAAGGTGACATCACATAAACACTAACACTCTCTCTCACAAATATGACACATCGAAGAAGGGAGGCGACACTTGTATGTTAACACCAAGTTTGAATATAAAATATGCTGCATACATTCAATGCGCTTAAATGAAACTTATGGATAGTTTAAATACCATGCCTTAACAGAAAAATTAGGGTTTATAAACCAAAGCAAAAGAAGCTAGCAAAACAAGTAAGGGAGAACTCGGCTAGACATAATGGTTAGAGATGACAAACGGGCGAGTTGGCTGGCCAGCCTGCCTGCCCGGCCAACTACTATAGCGGGTCGAGCCTGGCTCCGTTTCGTGATATAACACCTGGGATTTTCTGTGATTTAATTTTTAAAAATTCGTATTAATAAATGGTGGAGTTTTGGTCGGAATAGAGAGCAAGAAATTTATATTAGTAGATAAAAGATTTTTCTGAGACTAATGGAAAAGAGAAAATTTAGGAATTCGACCGGAAACAAACTGAATAGCTGTTTGGCTAAAAAATTAAAGTGTGAAAGTAAAAGAGTAATTACTTTATTATTATTATTATTAAAAGAAAGAGAAGAAGCATCAGTTTTAAACTGATGATCAGGGGTTTCTCATATAAACCCCCTTTGTCTGTTTCTCTCTCGCAAGAGAGAGAGTCTTGCACCCCGGCGATCGAAGGTCGCCACTTTTAGCGTCTTCTTCTTCCGTCTATGTTCAGAGAGCTCCGACGAGCTAAGAAGAGGAGCTGGTTCGGCCCTTTCCATACTGGGAACCAAAGGTAAACCCTTGTTTCGGTTTCTGTCAATCGAGTGCGAGTGCTTGGTAGTTTTCGAATTTCTGATTGATTGAGCTTGGTTTCTGAGGTGATTAGCAGGTAGAAGAAATGTTGTGCTAGTTGAGGGTGATGAGCTTCGAATTTTGAGGAGAACCGAGAGGATTGAGCAGCAACTTGGAGTTTTCTGGATTCAAAATCTCCAACGGTAGTTAAATTATGCTTAATAGGTTAGAGTGTGATAGATTGGTGAGGAATTGAATAAGTTTTGTTGAGAAATCGAGAATGAAAATTTTGGGCGTTTTAGTGTGAAATCCGGTTCTATTTTTGGGAGTTTTAACCTAGCTATGTTAATTGTTTTAGATTCTGTTTTGGTATGTTAAACTAGGTTATGAGTGGAGCATTTAGCCTCTGGAATCGAGTGATTCTGACAACCAATGCAAAAGTTATGCGCGTTGGAAGTTAGGTTGATTTTGATCAAAACTTTGGGTTAGTTAGCCTTTTTAGTGGGGCTTGGTGGAGTGAGTTAGTAGTCGTAATTTTGGTACGTGAAATGAGTCGTGAGATGAGTTTTAATGTGAATTGGTTATGTGATAGGTTCAGCCCAAGGATGTGATATAAACAAGCACCACAGAAGCTAAGGACGCTAGGTAAGTAATGTAGTAGGTGTTTTGCCTTCAGGCCTACATCACAGTTCGGTAGGTTGCATGAACGTTTACGTTATGTTATACTTTTACGTTATGCATCATTGTTTTGAAGTATGATAACGAAAATGAATTTCTATATTTTTACGAAACGAAAATAGTAGGATGTGAGTGGTGAATAACGAAATTGAGAAGATACGTAAGAAGATAATGAAGGTAGGGTTGAGTGGCCTTATCCTATGAGGGGGACTGCGAGATGTGTCACTACTTCCCCCGCTTTCAGTGGTGGCCTTGTTCTATGAGGGGGACAGCGAGGTGTGCCACTTTACTAGACTGAGGTTGACCTTGTCCTATGAGTGGGACCGCGAGGTGTGCCACCTCGGTCTAACGCGTAAGAAGAAAAAGAAGATGTATGATAGAGACGAAAACAAAAGTAGAGATGAAATTGTAGAAACTGCATATGTTCGGATATGTGTGTTTTTAGTGTTTATCATTACGTGCATTACTTACTTAGCATTAAGGTAATAGATGAGTTCTGATGTAGGTGACGAAGCGATAACTGGTGAGTACTCAGAGCGAGCATAGAATTAAGAGGCAGTTGGAGGAGGACGCACGTGGACGATTCGGCTAGTTGTTAGGGCATTTTTACACGGTGTTCATAGGTACGGGTTAAGGGTCGAGTCGGAGTCATTTTGAATCATTTGGAATAGTAATGTTTGGTAGTAGTTTTGATATATATAGCGATTTTGAGTTGATGGAAAAGTGCACGTTGGGTTATTATTAGCGTTGAGTCGAAATATGGTTGATTTTTTGAAGTTTTAAGAAGAATTCTGTGAAGAAAATGTGGACCGATAGGCTTAGTGGTCGACAAAACCCGACAAGTGTTGACCGTGAGGGTCGACCTACGAAGACAGAGTCATATTAGGTGTCGACCTGTGTGTGAAAGTATCGACTAGTTAGTGTAAAAATGGTAGAAGTGTCGGCTGCAAGGTTCGACCGATAGAAACGGAGAGGATGAAGGTGTCGACCGCTCTCTGTGATGAGCGTAAAAGTTTCGACTATGGGATTCGACCAGTGCGGGTAGAGAAGATTGGAGTGTCGACCGATTGGCGTGGTGAGCAGAGTGGTGTCGACTGTAGGGGTCGACCGATGAAAACAGAGGCAAATGAAGTGTCGACCAGTGCTTACAGGGGTTGACTGAAAATGTCTTTTAATGCTTTAACAACTCAAAATTTCATTTAAATTGATTTTAAACTGAAGCTTTCTGCTGCGTCGATATTAAACGTTTTCAAAAAAAAATTTCAGTTTAAGTCGAGGAAAAAAAGTTTTAAATTTTTACGTGAATTTTTCAAGCGTAGTTGAAGGAGTAGTAGTAGTGAGCGAACCGGAAACAGATAGGTTTTAAGGGCGTTATATGTGAAGCGGGCCGAGCCGAGCCTAAAAGATGAACTCGCAAGCCTGCCACGGACCAAGCCTCACGAGCCAGCCTGTTGGCTTGACGGGTCAGGCTCGCAAGTCAGCCCATGTCCCCCACACCCTTTCAGGCTTTCAGTTTCCGTCGCAGCACTCAACAGCCAACAAGCTTGAAGCTAGTATCAAGTCAACCATTCAAATTCAACAATCAACATACATCATCTAGATTCAAAAAACCTTAAGCATTTTTTGGTAAAAAAAAACTCAAAAAATTGACTAACCTTGAAAACTTTCTCACCGATGCTGGAGATCTCTTCGAGACGGACGTTTGGATATCAAATACTTGTCGAACGGAGTTCGACCGATTACCCTCTCCTCTCTCTTTCCACGATCGATCTCTCCCTTTTGGCAGTTGAGATTTGCGACGAGAGGCGGCCCAGACGGGGAGTGGAGACTGTTAGACTGGAGAGGTCGAGAGTCGAGAGCCGATTAGAGAGGTCAAGACTCGAGAGCCGAGAGGGAAGAAAATAGTTTCTTCAATTTTTTCTATAAAAATTAAATAAAATAAGTAATAGTATTTTATAAAATATTTTATTAAAATATTATATTATTAATTATTTTAACTAATAAAAATTAAAATAATTTAGGTAAAACTAAAATATGGTTAAGTAACATTGTAATAAAATATTTTATTTTTATTAATGTAATTTAATAAAATAATAAAATATTAAGAAAAAAAAGAATTGATTATTTAATATTTTAATTTGAGACAGGCGATCCACCGCCTCACATAGGCGATTGCGCACCCTAAGAGCAGAAATTAGCGCCAATCGGTCGCTTATTTCAGTGAACGATTTCCCTTCTCATGGTCAATTTGTCTCTACGCCCGAGAGCACGCTAATCCATCGCCAATTGATAGGCGAATAATCGATTCCTCGTTCCGCAGGCTGCAACAATCATAAATAAGACCGTTGCTCTACCGAACGGTATTGTGACCGTTGCCCACCATCGCCAATTGATAGGCGAACAATCAGTCCCTCATTCTGCTGGCTGCAACGGTCATAAATAAGACCGTTGCTCTGGTGAACGGTATTGTGACCGTTGCCCACCCCCACTCTTTCTTCTTCTTCTCCTATAAATTCTCTTCTACTCTCTCTGTTTTTTTCACTAATTTCTCTTAATCTCTCTCAATTTTAATTTTGCTTTCAATCCAATTGTTGCTCCCAATTTATTGGTGCTCACAATCTCTTTTTCAATTTACTTCAACAACAAGGTAAATTTTAGTTTTTTTTTTTACATATGTTTACATAATTGGTAATTATATTTGTACTTATGATAACTAAATTTTTTTATATTAATTTTTTTAGGTTTTGTATATATGGAGTTGATCTATTCACACCATTTACGACCTTTTGTTGGAGTTTGGATATTAGTTTTATGGTATTATTTCTTTAAAATTTATTTTTAATAATTATGGATCTACGTAATTATAATATTATTAATGATGATATTGAGGAAATTAGAGAAATGAATCCTGGATTTTAAATAGGCAATCATCTGCATCTGCACAAGCATCCACTTCATCACCTAACAAAAAAAAGAAACAAAATGTCCGAAGTATGGAAACATGTTGTAATGAAAGAAATAAAAATTTATAGAAAAGTAGAATGTAGAGCTCAATGCAACTATTGTATTAAAAATTTTGCATATATTCCTGATAGTTCAACTATCACACTCGATAGACATTATAAAAAATGTCAATTAAACGAGCAAGTTAAAGACCCTACATAAAAATTATTAAATGCTAGTGGTAGCGGCATTTTTTTGTATTCATAAAATAAAATGTAAGAAGAAATAACAAAACTTGTAGCACAATGTGAATTGCTTTTAGCGTTCTCCGATAGTGATGAATTTGAAAAATTTATGAAAGAGTATGTTACTCCTAATTTTAAACGTGTTCCTAGAAGTACAACTAAAAATGATATTATTAAAATGTTTAATAATATGAAAAATAAACTAATTTTATTTTTTTCGAGCGGCCCTTTAATGTCTATTTGTATCACCTCTGATTTATGGAATGCACGTAATTTGATATGGTATGTATTTGTAACTTCTCATTTTGTTGATGACTCTTGGCAATTAAATAAAAGAATTTTAGGATTTCATAATTGTAAATATCCTCACACTGGTATTATCATTTATAAATATATTGTAACGATATTGCAAGAATATTCCATTTGAGATAAAATATTTAGCATAACACTTGATAATGCTAGTGTTAACGATGTTGCTATTTCTCATTTTAAAAATTATTTTCAATTAGATACTACTAACGATTCTCTTTTCCATATGAGATGTGTTTGTCATATTTTAAATTTAATTGTTAAAGATGATGGTATGACATATATTTTGTCTTATATTAAATTAATTAAATCCACAATTTCTTATATAATTGGATCTAATTCGAGGCAGCAAGAATATAGATTTCTGTAAAGCTGCTCAATTTAAAGCATGAAAAATTAAAAATCGACGTAGATAATAGGTGGAATTCTACTTATTTAATGTTAGAAAATGATAAACCATATTAGCAAGTTATTTGTGCTTTTATTAATAAAAAAATACCAAGTATTAATTTTGATAAATCTAGTTGCGATATAGCTAATATATTTCTTGATTTTTATGATGCTATGAATGAATGTTCGAGAATTTATTATCTCACTTCTCATCTTGTTCTACCAATGTTTATAAATTTAACGGCTAATTTAGCACAATATCGACAAATAGATTAATTTAGAGATATACTTAATAAAATGAAAATAAAATTTAAAAACTATTGACTTAACATTCTTTCTATTTTTTGTCATGCATGTATAATAGATTCTATGTATAAATTAAGAGGAGTATGTCTAATGATTAATAAAATTTCTAATAATTTAGATACTACTTCTTTACTTTCTCCCGATCAAATAACTAATGTAATTGCTAATTTATATTCTTCTTATGAATCTAAATATTTTAATATTAGTCGTTTACGTGTTTCTTCACGTGATAGTTCAAGTAGTGGTGGTAGAAATATTGTCGGTTTACAATTTGGTATTTATGATATTTGGAGTCAATTAAACCTGATGTTTACTCTAGTTCTATAAGAAATGAACTAAATTTTTATTTTGACACTCGATATCAATTTTCTCGAGAAGAAAATTTTGATACTTTAGATTGGTGGAAAATATTTTCCACCATATATTCTATTCTTTCAATAACAATACGTGATCTACTAACACCCTCAGTCTCTATTGTAGCATCATATTCTACTTTAATGTAGGTTGACGTGTGTATGATGAACGCCGATGACGACTTGCACCTGATCTCGTAGAAGTACTTAATTTGCATGAATGATTAGAACGACGCTATTATGAGAAACCAACACCGTGAAGACAAAATAGTTGAAGAATTTAAAATTTTGGACGTTGAAGAATGAAGATTAACATTATAATTTAAATTTTGAAGTATTTTTTCATTTTGTAATTTTTATATTTTACATATGATTGAAAATTAAATAGTTGCCAACCTAGTTGAGATGTCTCTAATTTGTATTAATGCAAATGTAAAATTTATAATAAATGATATATTTTTATATATTTATTTGAAAAAAGTTAAGTGGTATTTTTTTGTTTGCACAATCACATCTATCTTCTTATTAATTTGCAATTATCAATTGTATTTCTAAGTTGCGGAGTTAATTACTTAATTTTAAATCGCCAATCGATAATTCGCCCCCAATTGCCAACTAATCGGCTGTTGTGTAACTGACAGCCGATCAATCTCGCCGGTGGTGCGATTGATCGGGTCTGTCACTCTGTAAAATTTTATAGAGTCTAACACCTCCAGTCCTCACGTTGATATTTTAGATTGGTGGAAAATGTTTTCCACCACATATTTTATTCTTTCAATAACGACACGTGATCTACTAACACCTCCAGTCTCTACTATAGCATCAAAGTCTGCTTTTAGTGTAGGTTGACGTGTGTATGATGAACGCCGATGATGACTTGCACTCGATCTCGTCAAAACACTTATTTGTATGAATGATTAGAATGACACTATTATGAGAAACCAACAACGTGAGGATGAAATAGTTGAAGAATTTAAAAATTTGGACGTCGAAGAATGAAGATTAATATTATAATTTAAATTTTGAAGTATTTCTTCATTTTGTAATTTTTACATTTTGCATATGATTGAAAATTAGATAGGTGTCAACCTAATTGAGATGTCTCTAATTTGTATTAATGCAAATGTAAAATTTATAATAAAGGATATATTTTTATATATTTTTTTGAAAAAAGTTAAGTGGTATTTTTTTTTTGCACAATCACATCTATCTTATTATTAATTTTGCAATTATCAATTGTATTTCTAAGTTGCGGAGTTAATTACTTAATTTTAAATCGACAGTCAATAATTCGCCCCCAATTGTCGACTGATCGGCTGTTGTGTAACTGACAGCCGATCAATCTCGCCGGTGGGGCGATTGATCGGCTTCAATCGACTTGCATGTAAAATTTTACAGAATGACAGTCAATCAATCGTCGCAAGTGGGGCAATTGATCGGCTTGGGAGTGGGACTTGGGCGAGTGATTGGCCAGGCGATTGATCGGCTGTCGTTCTAGCCGACCACTCGCCCCATTTGTGAAACGGTGTCCCTCTGTAAAATTTTACAAAGGGACAACCGATCAATCCCCCCATGGGGGTGATTGATCGGCTGTCGACTGTTAAAAAATAAACCTAGGTTAAAATATCAAATTCAAAATTTCAACCGAACTCCTTACTCCCGCAGCTCCCAGCCTCCTCGAAAATTGCCAATCTCTGGCACTTCGTAGCGCTCCGAGTCCACAATCACAATTTCGACCTCCTACTCTCTTTCGAAACTCAGTAAATCTCAACAGGTTATATTTCTTCCACTTTAATTGAATTTTGTTTTTACTTTGTTGTCGAATTAGGTTAGGGATAATGAAGGTTGGTTTGGGTTATGGAGGTTGGTTTGGGATACAGTGCGCGCTGAGCAAGTGTCGGTACACTGCGTGTGCGACTTATTGGTAGAGTCGATTTATCGAGGCACGATCGATCAGCTAATGACTGGCACCGAGAGGGTGCCGAAAGACGCGATCATTCGGCTCCCGCCAACGTGCCACAACGATTTTTTTTTCTTTGTTCGAATTAAAGGTATATGCATTATTTGATTTTTATTGCTGAATTATAAACTTGAGGTTGGTTTGAATTGTTATTGCTGAATTCTAACTTGAAATTGGTTTTGGTTTGAATTGTGTTTTGAGGTTGGTTTGAATTTTGTGTGTTACGGCTACTGAAATGAATTTGTTTTTGCTTTTTGTTGTGGAATGACTGCATTATTTGATTTTTATTTGAGGTTGGTTTGAGATACAAAAATAAATAATAACGTTACTTACCACTTACAGGTTGAAAATATGCCGCCAAAACGTTTTAAAGCTTTTTCAAGCTCAGCTAAAGCAAGCCAAATCGATCACTCCTTCGTCAACTCTGAAGCAAGGAAATACTTTATGGATTTCATGGATAAAAATAAACCTATTATATGTGAAATCTAATTTCAACCCTCCGAGTCATAAGAAGATATTTTAGATATGGTTAGGTAAAGACGGTGGGAGAATCTTGCTATATTAGGTGGTGATGCAAACGTGAGTATTGTTCGGGAATTCTATGCAAATTTTAAGACATCAAATTCAGATAATACCGTTCAAGTTCGCAACAAGATCATTCAGTTTTCAGCCGAGATCATTAATGCTAAGCTTAGTTTGGACAACTTAAATGAAAATGATTATCACATCATGATGGAAGAGAGGCCAAATTATGGGATGATCATACAAGAGATGGACCATCGAGGTTCACAGTGGGTTTACTTGGTTGTCAATCTAGCTCAACCATTACATTTTATATTAAGTTGTCTCAATTGCTATGCTCAAGCTTAGTGCAAGTTCATTAAAGGAAACTTGATGCCGACTTCTCAGAATTCTGAGCTCACCAAATAGCGGGCGATGCTGCTGTATTGCATTCTCACTAGTCGATCTATAAATGTCGGGCGAATTATTCATAATAATATCAGTGCATATCGTAAGGGTTCCACCACTGCTAGCCATATCCACCAAATCCTCGTCACGCACCTATGCGCTGCAGAGAATGTTCCTATGAGCTCAATTGACGAGCCTTGGATCTAACAAAAGGTTTATGGCTCCTCAAATATTACAAGAATACCTAAGTGGCCGTATGACACTGCTAGAAACAATGGATTAGGATTTATTGAGGATGATGCTAATGCTGAGATTCCTCCTCAACTACTGTCATTGCCTCGTATTCGACACATCACAGATGGTATTATAACGGGTGCACAAAATAACGTAGCACGGACAAAAAGAGATTGCGCCAAGGCTCGACGAAAATAGCAATATAAAAATCAATCAATTATGTCAACCGATCAAGGCGCCTCTTTATCATATGGCATGCCACCTCGCTCTTACTCAACTAAACGATGTGGGGCAGATGTTGGAAAATCTCACCATCCAACAAGGCCAAATGTTTGTCAATTTGACTGTTCAACAACCAGCTTTGAACATGATGTAAGACAAAAGCTAGAAAATATTTTTAATCAACAAACACAGTTATCTCGAGAACAAACCCACATCAAAAATTGGTTGAAGAATATGCAAAACCATTCACTAGAGCAGACAGCCTTCTTTGCACGATATGTCAGAGCATTATATGCTCATTATGACCATTTGGGTCCAGCATTACCCATCTTCTCAGAGCACCTATTGAGACCATATGACCTTACGCAAGAGGGCGAGGACAATGATTAGCCTGACACTTCATGAGTTATGTTATTTTTCACCTACTTTTTAGTTTATTTTATGCATTTTTAGACAATGTAAATTTGGAAGTAATTTTACCTTATGACTTCGTTATATTTTGTGCTATATTTTGGGTATGCAATTTGAATATTTAACTTTTGAATAAATTCATACTTTAGCTGCTACAAAAATTCTTTAGTTTACGTGAGTGTAACTTAACGAAATATACAATATATTTATATAAAATAATTTTATTTATATAAGCTCAGCTCATTAGGCTCGTTGAGCCTGCTCGGCTCGACTCGACTCGTTAGGCTTGTGGCTCGCGAGCCGGCTCGGATTAAAATTTTTTTGAGATTGGCTCGTTAGGCTCGGCAGGCTTGTTAGTCTCAGTTCGTTAGGTTCGACAGGCTCAGTGAGTTGAGACTTTACAGGCTCGGTTCGGCTCGACCGACTCGTTTAACATCTCTAATAATGGTCGAATGGTCGAGTACATAGTTATTTGCTAATTAATAATGGTCGAGTACATAGTTATTTGCTAATTTTTGCAAAGATCCTTCCTCTCTCCAAAAAGATAACTTTTGACTACCCTTTTATAAAAAACTAAATTGATTCTCAAATCTAAATAACTGGGCCATCACAAGTTCATTTGACACGACTACAATTCTCTCCATGAGGTAGAACTGTTGATTCCTCCAAAAATGGTTTGGCCATAGTATCATGCCCCCATGTCACCAAATATAGTAACTTGTCTCTATCTTGTGCATTAGGTTCTTCCTCCAATTGACTATGAAATATAATCCTTACAAAATGAGTGCAAAAAAGGGAAATAGAAAAAGAGAAGGGCGCTCGGAGAGCGAGAGGAGAGTCTGAGTGGAAACAAGAGGGAGAGAGGTCAAATACCCATTGGTGACTGACTATTTTACCCTTCAAGTTCCCATTAAGTGTAAAAGGAACAAAGGCTATATTAGTAAATAAATTTAATCAAAATGCAACAAATTAAAATCATTCCCTCAATTTATATAGATGGAAATTATTTAATAAATTTAATCAAAATACAACAAATTAAAATCATTCTCTCTTTTTATATTGTTGGAAATAAAGTTTGAGGCAGTGATCATTCAATTTTTAAACTCCTGATTAGATAAATATTCGGATAGTAGGTGTAATTAGTTAAAGACTGTTGCATTTTATTGATTAATTAATAAAAATCATTCTTGATAGGGTCTTAAAGTGAATTGAGAAACAATAGTGTCTGTGAAAAGTCTAATATATCCTTTTCCTCTTGACCTAAAACATAAAACAGTGAAAAAAGTTCGTCCTCGGGTTCAGACTCGCTCTCCAAGTTCATAATGGACGAGAAAATCGCCACCGCAGGGAAGAAGGTACGCTCATCTCTTCAATCTACTGCTGTCGAAGTTCCCTTGCAATATAACTAATTCTCTCTCTTAACTTGCCCATTTACTCCTACTTCGACTTCATCTTCTTCGTTTGTTTAAGTGTATCGGACTGATTTTTCATGTTTTTGCGAGGCAGGTGCTCGTTGAAATTGTCAGGCTCTCCCAAAAACGGGGTATGAAAGGTGATAAAGGAGATTGGAAGGAGTTTCTTAACTCTTATGATAAGAAGTTCGGTGCTAGCTTGAGTGACCCCAGTAGGAGGTCCAATGACGTTATTCTCGCTTTTCTCAAGACATTTACGAAAGAAGATGATTTGAAGGTGATCAAACAAGGGTTGTTCCCTATTGGCAACGGGTCTTATTTCTTTTTTGTTTTCATATTCAAACAAGATTGATTATCTACATGTTCTCAGTTTTTCAACAAGGTGATTCAATGCCACGAGAAACGTAATTTGGCCGCTCAGTTTCTTAGGAGATCTCCTGATAATGAATCACCTGAACAGGTTTAATTCACATTACTTGTTAAATGAGTTTAAGTCCTTAGGCACAAATTTATGGCGGAGTAATTTATGTGTCATTTGCGATTGCTTACAAAATCTAAGCTACCCATATCAACTATGCGTGGTTGATTTATATATATTGACTGTTGAATGCTCAACTGTATAGATACACTAACCTTTTTGAAATTATTGTGCTCTTTGAATTTATTGTGTTTATTTTCTTGCAAGTCTTGTGAAATTATTTTGTGCAGAGGCTGGTCCGTTTAACATTGGAACACCCCGAATATGCATCTGATTATTCTTTCCCATCCTATGAAAAGGTCGGCTGTTGCAACATCTACTCACTTTTCATTTCGTATTTATTCAAACTTTGTGATTGCATTTGCTTTTTTGTGGTTTTTGTTTTGTTTTGCTTTTTTTTTTTATGCATTTGCCAGTTTGTCCCTCCAAAAATATTTTCTTGTTCACTAATTTTCTTATGTCCAGAGTTTGAGAGTAACACCAATTCTTTTATGCTTCCTAAGGTTTCTCTATTGGTGTCATAAAACACTTTGATAAATTCATTCTTAGTTATCTTCAAGTTTTCAAAAAGTATTGCATTCAAAAAAATGGAGTCTGTCTTTGTTCAAACTTTTGCATTCCTTGACAAGAATTATAAAGTTTGTGGTTAGTTCCTTAAGAGTTGTATCTTTTCTTTGTTTTTAATAAAAGTCGATTCTTATTCATACGATATTCAGGTATTATGTTCTGCTTCCTGAAACTATGTTGCAATTATGTACGTTGTCTTTCAATAATTATGTTCCACTGCTGAAAACTTGTGGAATTTGTTCTGTAGGGCTGGGTTGTTACGAAGCTCAGTAACAAGTCCAAAGCACTAAGATCAAATTCAATGGTTGCAGTTGATTGTGAGATGGTTCTCTGTGAAGATGGTACTGATGCCTTAGTAAAAGTGTGTGTGGTTGATCAAGATTTACAGGTACAGTCTAAGACTTCATAAGAGACTCTGTGTCAGTACAATCATCTTTGTCCTGCTGAATACTATTTCCTTAGACTAGGTTAACTTCAGGTTAATAATGTGGCCCTTAATTTGGCTGGTTTGACTTCAGTTAAAAATTGATGAATATGTCAAGCCTTGCAAAGCGGTTGTAGACTATAGAAGTGACATTACTGGAATTACTTCCCGAGTTTTGGACAACGTTACTTGTTCATTGGCTGATGTACAGGTATTAATTTTTCTATCTGAAAAATTTGTTCCTTAAACAAATCTTTGACCTTGTATTGCATGGAAGGCACTCTACTCATCCACAAAAAAAAAAAATTGTTCCAAATTTAGAAATCCATTCTGAAGCTGTTGGAGAGGGGGACTATTTTGGTGGGTCACAGTCTGAACAATGACCTGCAAGGTACTTAAGGCGCTGATTGTATCGGCATATGATGTCCTTTAATAATTGAGTTCTAACTCTCTTTGCTGTCTTGTTTGAAGTATTCAATTTTCTTTTGTTGTTGGTTTACTTATATATTTTTGCCCGCAGCACTCAAGTTAGATCATGCGAGAGTGATTGACACATCGTTTATCTTCAAGTTTACTGGCACAGCTAATTATGGAAGACCATCTCTAAATAATTTATGCAAGGTTAGTTTGCATATATCTACAATATAACAGTTTGGTAAACTGAATTTATGAGTAAAAGTTAACCATTCTTCAAGTTACTTTTTTCTTCACTTATATCAGTTTGTATTATTTTTCCTTTTTACTTTACTTTTCCGTACTTCAGATAGATTTTTATAGAATTTAGTAAGAACGAAACAATAAAGTTACGATTGAAACAAATGAAATTACAACGATAGTGCAGATATTTGAAAAGTTGCTAGCTCTCTCTTAAGGAAATTCTCTTTTAGAAAATACTTTGATAATTCTTGAGCATTTCTTTTTCTTCTTCATATTAAAAAATCTAACTATATATTTACCCTTAATCTCAAAATAACCCTTGTAATAAAGTCTCTAAAATATTGCTAATTATACTTTTCTATAGAGTCTATCAACATGCTGGATAAAACCTCAGATATAGTTTTATCTGGTTTAGTTTTCTTGCTATTCGAAAACTGTGTCATTTTCTATGATTTGTTAGAAAACTTTTCTATGTATTATGTGATTCTGGGTATTGTGCTTATTATTCAATGTGTTTGCTTGTCAGTCTATATTGGGTTATGACGTTCGACAGAAGGGTGCGGCACACAACTGTATAGATGATGCTATGGCTGCCATGAAACTTGTTCTTGCTAAAATAGAGCACAAAATCGATGACACAATTCCTTTAATTCAAGATGTAAGTCAAGCATTTTATTTTCTAACTTTAATATCATATAATTCTCTTGATTATTAGTGTTAAACAATTTCCTTTAAATTGCACTACAGGTTGCAGACATTGATATGGCAAAATTATTTCTGCATAAAATTCCTACTTGTGTTCCGAGTGAAAAGTTGACTGAAGTTGTCCCCGGAGACTTCAGAATTGAACTCAAGGTTGTACATTTTATTCTTCCGTCAGATCAGTATCTTCAATCTGATTATTTATTTGTTCCAAACATCTGCCCTCACTATAGGATGTTCAAATCAAATGGTTTGAGGAATCAAAAGAAAAGCTTGACTGATGATATTTGTAATATTTTTGATCATGAACAAGATTGTTAAGAGTTTAAATTTTGCCTTTACAAGTTGATTAATTAGTTTTTTTTTTCTCACTTAAGTTGTTCTTTATATCAAAAGCACATGTTATGCTGTCCTTGGTCCTCACAATTATTATTTCCTGACAAAGCTTTTCTTCTCCTCCTACTCTTGTGGTATTTGATTGTCGTTAATGCTTTCTAGCAGCCATTTAAAAAAGGTGAAGGGAAACTATATTCCGCGTTTGCAAAATTTAAGAATGCAAAAGAGGCAGATCAAGCATACAAAAATGTGGAAGGTGACGAAGAAAAGGTAAATTGAAAAATATTTATTTTTTATAGTTCGTAATAATGTTAATTTTCATCAAGTGTCTTCTTTTAAAGTATCATTTATTTAATTTTATTTAATTTCTATTTAGTCATAATATGCAATTTTAGACTAATATTTTCTGAGTAATAGCACGTGTATTTTTTAATTTTATCTGATAATTCTCATTTATTATTTATTAATTGGTACAATTAACATGATAAATAAAAAATATTTGATATAAATAATTAATTCTACTAACTAATGAATGTCATGTTCAAAGATAAGAATTAGAAGGTAAAAATAGGTATTTATATTTTTAAGGATTCCGTACATTTGATCATGAAAAAGAATTGTTTTATGTTATAATTTAGGTGGTTGTACAAATTAAAATTCTAATCCTGCCAAAATCAGGACTCATCTGGCCGGCCACAAAAACTTGTCTCATTTCAACTCGATACAGGGGAAACAAATAGTCTGTATGTCCGTAAAATGGCTTCCCTTGACAAGCCAGAGTCTAAGAAGATAGACATCCAGGATACAGAAAATGCAGGTGCATCCAAGAAACAAAAGATCGATCAGAAACTCGAGGAGATGACGATAGATTCATACAAGTGCTGCAATCATCTGAAGGAGATCGAAACCTTAAAATTAGAGCTTGAGCAAAAACAGTTGAATCAATGTTACGAGCACTTGAAAGAGATTGAAAGAATGAAGCAAGTTTTGAAAATGAAGGAATATCAAATTGCTACCCTGCATAATGCAATCAACAGCTTCAGAAAAGATAAAAAAAGAAAAAAAAGGTAGACGAAGACAAAAGTATTATTTCCCGGATTCGGATATTTTGTCAAGAAAGAGGTTCAGGTTGAAATCAATAATGTTGCTGTGGCCACTCTGATCTACTCTAGTAGACATCATTCAGTTACAGGTAAGTGATTACTCTAATCGTGCTTGTTTTCTTTTTATTCTCACTTTAATAGTGAGAAAACAAGGTTCATCTTATTGCACGTGTACCTTGCCCCTTGTAGCAATTGTGGCAGTTCCAGATGCAATTGGGGTCGTTATTCTGAACATCAACAGAACCTAATGATTGTTTTACGCACATTTGCAACAAATTTGAACTGGAATATACTTTTACGGTGGGTTTGTTTTCCGTTGTTAGTGCATCGATTTTGAATTTGAAGTTCTCAGCTAAAATACATAAAGACAAAATAGACAACAGGAGGTTGAAATTTCTGTTATGAGAATTATTTGCGTCGTAGATTAGATCAGAGTCAAGTTTGTTTTTCCATTTTTGTTGGCACAATTGTCAATGAAGTTGCGGAAATCCAAATATATCAGTTTAATTATTGAATGTTATGTAATTTATATTAAATCAATTGACAAAACTAAGCAAACAAAATGAAGTCCACCTTGATTTTATATAATATTTAAGTTTGGAAGCTTCAAACTCCCCAATCAGGAGAAAAACAACTCATTCCATGAACAATAACTATATCTTTCTTTAAAAGTCGATAGTTGGGTATCTTTTGTTCTGTTGAAAAATTTACATAAACCAAGTCAAAATCATATGAATTGGCTTCTTATTATTTTAAATCAAACTAACTTGTTTGGAGTGTGCTTGGAACCTCTAATTTGGTTACAAGAATGGATATGAGGCTTAGAGAGAACAAGCTAGCTTGATGCTAATACTAAAATGGGTGACGCTTGCATCTCTGTGATCTTCTCCATTTGCTGTTAAGGTTGAATATCTGTTTCTGCAAAAATATTAATCGTATGGTATGACAAAATAATCAAACAAACTAGATTATGAAGTTATACCTACCTATCAATTTTTTATGTTTAATATTTGGATTCATTCAGGTATCTGAAATTTCCTTAAAATTTTCTCGGTAGTCTCTCTTCGAGCAAATCCTCTTTTCGTGAATGGATCAAAGACTTGCAGTTGGGAGTTCTAATGAATTTCCATGGTGCAAAGACATAAGAGAAGTGTTATTTCTATAATGTGTGCATCTAAATAACTTAAAAAAGATCTCTTTTTTTGGTCTTCTAGACTGAGATTGGTGATAATGTCCTTCGTAAGGACTTATCAAATGATAATTCTAGCCTAATTCAGATGTATTACCCAAGATGACATATTTGAATCAGGATTCTACAAGATTGATTTCATTTGAAAGCTATTTCAATATTATATCCACTGTACGACCCACCATGATGCCCAAATGGATACCAAGCCTTGCCAAGTTGTTCTCTATTTCTCATATCTAGTGTGTATCATCCAAGCATATATCTACTCCATCGATGCATTCTAATGAACCATGAAGCAACTGAACCAAATGCAAAGGAAGTTTGGAAGCAAATTTGTTAAGACCAATGTAGGACCTTCCCGAAATAGTCTCATTAAACTAAACTCTAATTTGGTTACTAATCTTCATTGAGTCACAGCTTTGATTTATGCTTAATTTCTGAATCAATAAAATATCTCACGATTACATTGCAACACCAAAAAGTGATATAGCTAGTTGACATTTAGCATATAACATTGATATCACATCAAATAGTTTTCCCATTTGCAGTTGAAATTTAATCTTGGTATAACATCAATCATGTGTTAGAACTTCATTTGTGTAAGTTTTATAAAACACAAATCCAAAACCTACTTCCATATTCTCAACATTGGGTTATTCATGTTAGAAAATCAAGAGAAGAGAATAACCTATGTGAATCTATTGCGAAGCAAATAAAGTACGATAATCAAGTACACACAACAAATATCTCATGTACACCTTAGATGATGAATAAATTGAGCAATCTGCGACTTAGATCCCATGTATGACCTGACCATTATACATTATAACTTCACCTTTATGATATTAATTTGTCATGACTAAAACAAAGTATATTTAACCAATTTCATGCATAAATGATATTGATATAGGATCAAAGCAATTTTTGTAACATCTCAAGTGGCTAAACCCATCAATAGTCACACACATCAACACAATCAAATGACATAGATAAAATATGGATGTATAGCATTAAATTATATGTAATTTGGTAATAACATGCATATTTTCAGCTGATCCAACTTTATTCCTTATGAGACAGACTTTACACTTTACACTTTAACTTCATAGTGCAACAAAATATGAATTCCTTAATTTAATTTTGCAGCAAGACATAACAAATGTCATACAATATCTATACATAAATCACCAAAAATTATCCAAAATTAATTCTTTTTGATAATCCAAAGTCCTGTGAAAATATTCCTTGGCTATATAGTGCTTTATTTGATATCTTATAAAATCCAATAAAATCTGTAGCTATGGTTGAAGAAGCTCTAAGTGGTTGTGAAGTAATTTGTCTAATAGCTTCTCCAAATGATAAAAACATAGCCCAACATCGGTTTGCGACTCCCGTGGACTCCCTTGGCAACCAATGAAAACTCTGTGATTTCTTATATGTTTGAAAGTCGAGTCTAGCCTCACCATGATGTGGCCGTACCACGCGGCACCGGTTGTGATAACATGAGCGAGAATGTAGAGACTGTATGTGATAGTCTCTATGTGATAGGATTGTATTATCGTTTTACGTTTCATATTGCACTACTTATTGAGCGTTAGACTTATGTTGTGTGTTCCGTGGTGTAGGTGCAAAGCTTCCAGCGGGTGACTTGCAAGAGTCTAGACAGGATGAGTAGGCAGTTGGCGGCGTGCTACCGTGTGTCGGCAAGTGGAGCTTATCGTGGCGGCCCGACCCGTGGAGTGATGCCGGGAGGTAGGCTCTGGGAGCTGTGTTTTGAGAGGTCTATATCGAGTGTATAGTATTTGATTGAATAATTCAGGTTTCGAATTGGTAGTTTTAATAGTGGAAGTTTTCGTGTCCATATTCTTTTGAACTGCTGTTATTTTTAGACCACTGGTGTAAAGTGTCGACCGGAGTCCATAAGTGTCGACCGGTCCGTGTAACATGGAATGTGAGTGTCGATTGCGGGGTTCGACCTTTGCGGGCAGAGAGCAATGAGGTATCGACCGGTGACCATGGGTGTCGACCGGTTAGTGTAAAATTAGTGAGGGTGTCGACCGTGGGTTCGACCTGCGCAGGCAGAGAGGATCAAGGTGTGTCGACCTGTGAAAGCGGATGTCGACCACTCTCTGAGATGAGCGTAGAAATGTCGACCGGTGTTCTCGCTGTCGACTGACAAGAAGACCCGAGAGATATATGGTGTCGTCCGGCATTTGCCAGTGTTGACCGATGAAAAATCCAAGACATCCCGAGTGTCGACCGGTGTTCGCAGGTGTCGACCGATGTCTCTGTTTTATGTTTCTTAAAATGGAGTTTTATTCAAACTGATTTTAATTAATTTTTTCGCTGCGATGCTATTTAAAATACTTTCAAAAACATCGTTTTAAATCGAGAAATAAAAGTTTAAAATTTTATTCAAATTCTTTTGAGCATAGTGAGTGAGCAGTAGAAGTGAACGAACCGAAAACGAGTAGGTTTTCGGGGCGTTACAGTTATGGTATCAGAGCTTTTACCCAACCAGAAGCGTGGCCGACGAGGATGTTGGACCCCTCGGAGAAGGGGTGAGATTGTGAAGGCAAGAGGGCCTGTCACAATTCCCACACCGCTTGGGGAAAAGGTAGAGGGGACAATAGGTGGGAAGAGAGTATGTTATGAGTGTAAGAGCCACGGGGTCGACGTCGTTTGATGGATCTCCTAATACCACCAGCCGCTGCATGGGAGTGCTTCGCCAACCGTAAGTATCTCTTAGGACCCTCATAGTTTTCGTTTAGACTCACTAGATGTTGTGGTGTACAGGTTTAACATTATGGTTAGAGGACGCGTAGAGATGTAGGCGATATGGATGACGCCATTAGACAGCTTACCGAATTAGTCAACCGCTAATCGCAGCAGTTGGTGTGGTTTTTAAGTAGGGAGGACCAGGGCCTGTCTAGTGCCCAGACTTCGACGGATCGTGGGGGTAATAGGTTGCGCAGGCTCAGACCCCCATTGTTCGATGAATCATTTTCGGACCCACTCAGTGCTGAGGAGTGAATTCGAAGTATGGAAGACATGATGGATTACACCAAGGTAGACGATCAGGACAGGGTATCCAATGCGGCATTCCACCTCGCCAAGGATGCCCGATTTTGTGGGATTCGGTGAAGGCGACCACCGATGTGAAGGCCATGACTTGGGAGGAATTTAAGATGACGTTCTTCAGTAAGTATTTCAGCCACTCAGTCAGAACCCAGAAGATGGTAGAATTTGCCAAGTTGAGGCAGACAGGTACCGTGGCCGAATATGTGAGACAGTTTGAGGCGATATCTCAGTTTGCTAGTCATCTGGTGAGCCCGACCGAGAACAAAGTGCACCAATTTGTACAGAGCTTAAAGCCAGACATATACATTGGCATGCGGATAGCTGCAACACGAGGGGTGCCTTACGAGGAGGTGGTGGCGAAGGCGCTAGACATTAAGGAGGCAAGGACAAAGCTTCCCAGTTACAGAGAACTGCCTAAAGAACAGTCTATGAGATATTTCAAAGAATTGTTACCACAATCGAGCGGAGAGGAGTCGTCTCAGCGAAAGGGCTTGAAGAGGCCCAATGACAGCTCTAGCAGCAAGTCGAGCAACAAGCGACCTCGGGACCAGGACAGTTTCTGGTATACCCTAAGTGCCAAAGGAGTCACCCCGGTTAGTGCAGGGTAGGTGCAGGGCGATGCTACAACTGTGGTGAGGCAGACCACATGTCCATAGATTGTCAGATGCTGCGACAGAATCGGTGCTTCAACTGCAATGAAGTGGGGCATTTTGCTAGGAGTTGCCCTAATTTGAGCAAGGCACCAGTGAGAGTGGCACCAAGAGTCTTCGCCTTTATTGAGCCAGACAATGATGCCCAGCCATCGGTTATTTCAGGTAGTATTCTTATTTCGGGCATGGCGGCTTACACTCTTGTCGATATGGGTGCTAATCATTCGTTTGTGTCCACTGCCTTTGTGGTCAAGGCAAATCTAGTGCCCAGTTATTCTGGGCAGTTCTATGATGTATCGTTGCCGTCAGGGGAGCGCCTATACTCATATCAAGTGGTACAAGGTGATATTGTGACAGTGGGAGAAAAATAGTTGTACGCCGATCTGATCATACTCGACATGAAGGGGTACGAGGCTATTTTAGGGATGGATTGGATGTCTAGACATTATGCCACGATAGATTGCAAGACCAGAGAGATCTACTTTCGGCTCCCGAGTGGAAAGGGTTGCTCCTTCAGGGCGGGAAAGGGGTTGAGTAGAATTTCAGCAGTGTCATCTATGAGAGCCCAATAGTTGTTACGAGGTGGATGCATGGGCTTCTTGGCTAGTGTTATGGACGCGCAGCTTCAGGGCAAGGCTTAACTCCAGGACATCCCTATTGTGCAGGATTTTTGGGGGGGTATTTCTTGAAGATTTGCCAGGTCTGCCCCTTGACAGGGAAATTGAGTTCGTTATCGACGTGTACCCTAGAGCTGAGCCAGTGTGCAAGAACCCGTACAGGATGGTGCCTATCGAGTTGAAAGAGTTAAGGGCACAATTAGAGGAGTTGACGGATAAAGGCTTCATACGTCCTAGTTTTTCGCCGTAGGGTGCACCTGTGCTTTTCGTTAAAAAGAATGACGGATCTCTACGCATGCGTGTTGACTACAGGGAACTGAACAAGTTGACGGTGAATATAAGTACCCGTTGCCGAGGATAGATGACCTGTTTAATCAGTTTCAGGGGGCACGGGTGTTCTTTAAAATTGATTTGAGGTCTGGTTACTATCAGTTGAAGGTTAGGGAGGAAGATGTCCCTAAGACAGCTTTCCAGACGCGGTACTGGCATTATGAGTTTTTAGTGATGTCGTTCGGACTGACTAATGACCCAGCTGCTTTTATGGACCTGATGAACCGAGTATTCAGGGAGCAATTGGATAGATTTGTGATAGTATTCATTGATGACATCCTAATATACTCTCGGAGTGAAGATGAGCACAGAGAGCACTTGAGGATCGTGCTGACGACTATGGGGCAGCACTGACTATATGCTAAGTTCTCTAAGTGAGAATTGTGGCTGGATAGGATCAAATTTTTTGGGCACGTCATCTCTCGTGACGGTATTTTCGTGGACTCGGCAAAGGTTCAGTTTGTGAAGGAATGGCCACGACCGACCAGTACCAGCGAGATACGCAGTTTTCTTGGGCTGGCAGGATATTACCGCAGGTTTATTGAGGGATTTTCCAAGATCGCATCCTCTTTAACTCGATTGACCAGGAAGAACATGATGTACAGTTGGTCCGATGAGTGCGAGGACAGCTTCCAGGCGTTGAAGCAGAGGTTGACTACAGCCCCTTTGCTAGTGCTGTCGGTAGAGGGGGAGAAATTCAGCATTTATTGCGATGCCTCCAGGGTAGGCTTGGGTGGCATGTTGATGCAGAATGGAAGGGTGATTGCCTACGCGTCTAGACAACTGAAGCCCGACGAGCAGAATTATCCCACACATGACTTGGAGTTGGCAGCGGTTGTCTTCGTACTTAAGATCTGAAGGCATTATTTATATGGACAATAATGCAAAATCTTCTCGGACCACTAGAGTTTGAAATACATCTTCACGCAGAAGAAGCTAAACTTGAGACAAAGAAGGTGGCTTGAGCAGGTTAAAGATTACGACCTGGAAATCAAGTATCATCTGGGGAAAGCAAACGTGGTAGCGGACGCCTTGAGCCGAGTGTCAACTTCAATGTCTACTATGATTTTAGCAATGCCTACCGAGCTAAAAACCGAGGTACAAGAGTTCGGCCTAGAAGTGGTTTCTGATTTGGCAGCCACACTGTTGGCGATGTCGTTGAGGCCGACCATCCCAGACAGAATTAAGCGGGTCCAAGAGACTGACCTCGACTGCAATGGACTGAAGACAAGTATAGAGGCCAATGCTAGCACTGAGCTCAGTTATTCGGTGGATGAGATTCTGAAGTTTCGAGATAGGTTGTATGTCCCGAAAAATGAGAAGCTAAAAAGGGAAATATTGTCTGAAGCTTACTCGTCTCCCTCTTTGTGCATCCTTAAAGCACTAAGATGTACAGGAATTTAAAGCAACACTATTGGTGGCCTAATATGAAGTGGGAGGTAGCCAAGCACGTTGAGACTTGTGTGGTATGCTAGCAGGTAAAGGCGGAACATCAGAGACCGTCGGGTACGCTTCCGCCACTACCTATACCTAAGTGGAAATGGGAGCTGGTCACTATAGATTTTGTGGTCGGATTATCAAAGACTGCTAAGGGCCACGATGCAATTTGGGTGATTGTAGACAGACTAACGAAGTCGTGTCACTTTTTACCGGTGAGAATGACTTACTCGATGGATCAGTTCGCTCAATTGTACATGCAGGAGATAATCAGACTACATGGGGTCCCGGTGTCGATAGTGTAAGACCGAAACCCCAAGTTTATGTCTAAGTTTTGGAGAAGTCTGTATAAGGCCATGGGTACCAAGCTGGAATTCAGCACAGCCTTTCACCTTCAGATCGACGGGTAATCAGAGCGAACCATACAGATACCGGAAGACACGCTTAGCGCTTGTGTTTTGGAGTTTCAGATGGCATGGAGCAGGCTCTTGCCGTTGGTAGAATTCTCATATAATAACAGTTACCAGTCTACGATTGGCATGGCGCCGTACGAGGCTTTGTATGAAAGAAAGTGCAGGTCACCGTTGTACTGGGACAAGGTTAGAGAAGCAAGACTTATAGGCCCAGAAGTACTACAACAGATGGTCGACAAGATTGCTATTATAAAGAAGAGGGTCGAGGCAGCTAAGCGTCGGCAAAAGAGCTATGCCGATTGTAGGAGACGGGAACTGGAGTTTGGCGTGGGTGATGAGGTATTCCTAAAGATCTCCCCGTTCAAGGGAGTGGTCAAGTTCGGGAAGCGAGGAAAGCTCAGCCCTCGTTTTGTTGGACCGTTCCCTATTGTGGAAAGGATTGGGAAGACCGCCTACAAGGTTCAGCTGCCCTCTTCGATGGATGCCATCCACTATGTTTTCCATGTCTCAATGTTGAGAAAGTGTGTGCGCGATCCTTCTCATGTAGTGCCACAGCAGGATATTGAGATTCAACCGACGCTATCTTACGAGGAGAAGCCAGGGGTCATACTAGGATCAGCTGTGAAAGTGTTGCGTAACAAGGAGATTCCCTTAGTCAAAGTTTTATGGCGCAATCACAATGTGGAGGACACCACTTGAGAAAGGAAGCAGGACATGGAGCAACAGTACCCGGAGTTATTCAGTACGTAAATTTTGGGGACAAAATTCTTTTAAGGAGGGGAGGATGTAACACCCCGTATTTTCTTTCGTCGCATCAATTTTTGGGTTGTCAGGGCGATGAGCAGCGAGGTTCGGGTCAGAATAGATAGCGAAAAATTTGTAAGGTTAGGTGGGGGATTATTTCGAAACTAATGGTGGGGAGAAAATTTTAAGAATCTAACCAGAAGCGAATTGAATAACCGTTCGATTAAAAGATTAAAGTGTGAAGATGAAATAATAATTAGTTTATTATTATTATTATTTTATTTAAAAATAAAATAAGTAACAGAGAGGGGGAGGATTGTAAATCTCTCCCTCCTCTCTGTTTTTTTCTCCCCCCAACTGCGAGAATTTTCCTTCGGCTCTCTCTCCTTCCCGCGTCGTTTAGCAGAGGATTCTACTCCATCTTCCGCTCTATTTCAACGGTAAGGTAGATTTTAAGTAGTTTATGGGCTTAGTTTTGATTAACGGAAGAGTGTGATGAGATATTTGATGGATAGGGAACTAGGGTTTTAGGGTTTGAGAGTTCGTTGGAGTTGTTATCGATCGTTGTATAAGTGTTTACGATAAATGCGATAGATTGATGAAAAATGTTCTGAGTTTTTGCTGAAAGGCCGAGTAGGGGGGATTTTGACCCTAAGGCCTATTCCGTTTTTGGAATTCCGCCTTAGCTGTGATTAATAGTTTTAAATTTTGTTTTGGTATATTAAACTAGCTTACGATTGAAGCGTTTGGCCACTAGAATCGAGTGATTCCGATAACCGACACAAAATTTATGCGCGTCGGACGTTAGATTGATTTTGGAACCGAGATAGGTTAGTGAGCGATTTTGGTGAGTTCGTAAAGTGTTGTGCTAGTATGGCGATTTTAGTGCGTAAGTAGAGTAGTGAGATGAATTTGATGAGAAAACAGTTTTGTTATAGGTTGAGCCAGTTTGCAGGTGAAACGAGCACCACGCAGAGTTAGGACTCCAGGTAAGTAGTGTGAGTAGTGTGCGCATGTGTATTGCCCTTATAGGCCTACACCATGGGATGGTAGGGATGTATTATGTGTTTTGCCTATTTGCGTTCAGTCATGCATCATGTTTTTGAAAAGTGTAACGAAAATAAATTTGAGCATGGTTTTACGTGCGAATATTAAGTGCGATGTGCGATGGTGAGGACGATGCGTGGGTGGACAGCTTTGGCCCCGTTGCTGAAGAAACCGGTGGCGACGTGCCACGGGGTGGTGTGGCGAGTGCGTCCAGCCTCACCCTAGGATGGCTGCTGCGGTGTGTGTGTGATGGTGGGCAATTATGGCCTCGTTGCTGGAGGAACCGAGACAATGGCGACATGCTAGGGAGTGGTGTGGCGAGCGCGTTCAGCCTCACCCTGGAATGGTTGTAGGGCGTAGAGTACCGCGTGGGTACGGTTTGAGGGTCGCATTGCTGGAGAAACCAAGACGATGGCGACGTGCCAGGGTGTGAGGTGGTGAGAGAGTCCAGCCTCGCCATGGTGCAGTCGTACTACCCGGCACCGGTTGTGACAACATGAGCGAGAATGTAGAGACTGCATATGATAGGATTGCATTGTCGTTTTACGTTTCATATTGCACTACTTACTGAGCGTGAGACTTATGTTGTGTGTTCCGTGGTGTAGGTGTAGAGCTTCCAATGGGTGAGTTGCAAGAGCCTAGACAGGATGAGTAGGCGGTTGGCAGTGTGCTACCGTGTGTCGGCAGGTGGAGCTTGTCGCGGCGGCCCGACTCGTGAAGTGATGCCTGGAGGTAGATTATGGGAGCTCTATTTTGAGAGGTCTATGTCGAGTGTATAAAGTTTGATTGAATAATTCAGGTTTCGAATTGGTGGTTTTAATCATGGAAGTTTTCGTGTCCGTTTTCTTTTGAACTGCTCTTATTTTTAGGCTACTGGTGCAAAGTGTCGACCGAAGTCCATAGGTGTCGACCGGTCCGTGTAACTTGGAATGTGAGTGTCGATTGCGTGGTTCGACCTGTGTAGGCAGAGAGCAATGAGGTGTTGACTGGCAACCATGGGTGTCGACCGGTTAGTGTAAAATTAGTGAGGGTGTCGACCGCTGGGTTCGACCTGAGCCGGCAGAGAGCATCAAGGTGTCGAGCTGTGAAAGCGAGTGTCGACCACTTTCTGAGATGAGCGTAGAAGTGTCGACCGATGTTCCTAGTGTCGACCGACGAGAAGACCCAAGAGAAACGTGGTGTCGTCTGGCGTTTGCCAGTGTCGACCGATGAAATACCCGAGACATCCCGAGTGTGGACCAGTGTTTGCAGGTGTTGACCGGTGTCTCTATTTTATGTTTCTTAAAATGCAGTTTTATTCAAACTGATTTTAATTAATTTTTCCGCTGCAATGCCGTTTAAAATACTTTCAAAAGCATCATTTTAAACCGAGAAACCAAAGTTTTAAATTTTATTCAAATTCTTTTGAGCATAGTGAGTGAGTAGTAGAAGTGAACGAACCGGAAACGGGTAGGTTTTCTAGGCGTTACAGATATTGTCTGCTCTGGGGATTGAATCATAGCCCAATATTCTCCCCTCACGGATTTGTTTGGCGAAGACTTCCCAGTTGGTCACCGAACCTGGTACTGCTCTCGTCAGAGCACTGTTAACTCCGGAGTTCTTATGGGATCTGTTACCAATTGTGCTCCAAAACGCGTCTTAGTATTTTGGGAGGATTTCCTTACATATGTTTCATTTCCATATATCTCCCCAAACGATGTGTGATTGTGACGACCCCCTTTCTATCACCCGAGATTTGCCTATACTTGAGTCTGGGATTCGCCTACACACTCGGCTTACGTCTCGAGGTTTGCCCTGCAGTCGTCCTCATATGTACACATTCGGGTCATCACAATCACCCTCGCTCGCAGGGTCCAACGTCCTCGTTGGCCACATTTCCGATTGGGTACAGGCTCTGATACCACATGACACGATTTCACCCTCGAATGAGTCGTGTTTTACCCACAAACGAAACAAAAAACAAAAGGAGCAGGAAAATCGAATGATGTCCGATGAGCAACCTTTTTGGGCTCTCGGCATAATAATTTTCTTAAGGAAGACGGCAGCAAACGAAACCGGTTACTGGCCACTCTCTTCGTGTATCATTCTTTGGAAAGAGAGGGAAGAAGGGTGGAACAACAGCTATTCAAGCAACCTCGGGCTTGAAAGCTCGAAAGAGATGTACTCCTTCTCGGTTCTTGACCGAACCGAGTCTTAGCGTTCACCAAGCTTCGGGTTACTTCGGCTGAACACAAAAGGGGCTATTCTCATAGATTCAACAATCTTTACAAACACCAATAGCCATGTATATGTATTTATAGACCTATGGTGACTGAAGGTGAGAATGGGCTTGAGCTTCGAAATGGGTCACATGGTTGGCCATTCTTGGTCCACTTGCACACAAGAGCACTCTTCAAGCTTTGCCCCATTTGTTGCATCAATGTACAGCTAAACTCTGGCCCAATTGTTGTTTCTAACCACCATCTAACTTAACATATATCTAATCCTAATGCTTAAGGATGCATGCAACTATAAAACATTACACGAAGACGAATGTTTGCCGACAAAAACATAAGGGCGAATGTTTGCCAATAAAATTCAATTACAAATTAATTACGAGGGAGGCAAATCCCTTCTTCATGTGCTTCCACCTTTAGCTCTCACGATAGCAAGTGCAATGGTTGATCTTTGTCTTTTATGCTCAGGTCTCATTCCAAGTCCACGAAGAGGCATTCGAAACCATTAATTCCTGCAAAAGAATTGAACTTGTTAGTGAACAAGTTTGATAAAGCTCGTGTCTTGGTTTGTGATCGAGTGATGGCCCTCTGGGGCACATCATTTACGCACGGTCTCTTGCATCTTCTTAACTTGTGCCACCTTGTTAGCTCCTAAAGGGTTCACTATATCCTTAATAGGCAAAAACACAAGATATAAGGGAGTGTGCAACCTCGAAGGGTGTTTATTGGGTGTCAGAATGGACACTACGGTTGTAAGCAAATTCTAAAGCTGATAATTGGGTATCCCAATCCGCTAATTTCTTATTAATAACACTCCTCAAAATAGTACATAGGGTTCTATTAACCACTTCTGTCTGTCCATCGGTTTGTGGGTGAAAGGATGTGTTAAGGCATAGTTTGGTTCCTATTTTCTTCCAAACAGTGGTCCAAAAAGCACCAAGGAATTTAGTGTCTCTATCCGACATTATTGAGTGGGGTATATCATGCAGTCGAACAATCTCTCTAAAGAATAATCTTTTCCTTGAAATTGCTGGCTAGCCCTCCACTATGACTTTCCTTCACGATGCACTTTCTTAAACTTCCATGTGGAATACATAATTTATTCCCTTTCATAAGATAACCATCATGGATATGCTACTCTCCTTCAGCTTTACTAAGGCAGGTAAAGAGGGATCCAAAATCAGGGTTGGTCTCATAGTTTTCATTGATCCACTCAAATCCAAAAAATCGTATTCGTAAATCAGTCAAGAGGATGTGTTTCCTAAAGAGAGCATTAGCTACGACATTATTCTCTACCTTTAGGTATTTAAGGGTGTAAGGGAATCTCTCTAAAAATTCTATCCATTTGACATGCCTCTTGTTCAACTTGTGTTGGTTCTTCATATGCCTTAACGCTTGATGATCTGTGTTGATGACTAATTCTTTTGATAGAAGGAATGTTATCATTGTTCTAAAGCTCTAATAACGGCATAAAACTCTTTATCGTATGTGGAGTAATTAAGAGTTGCTCCTTTAAGCTTTTCACTAAAGTAGGCAATCGGTTTGCCATCTTGCATAAACACAGCTACAATGCTTATACCTGAGGCATCACTCTTAATCTCAAATACCTTACTGAAATCAGGTAGTGCAAGTACTGGGGAATGACATAACTTGTCTTGAATCATCTCGAAGCTCCTTTGGCATTCAGGGGTCCATTCAAATTCTTTATCCTTCTTTGTACAATCGGTTAGGGGCATCACTATTGAGCTGAAATCCTTGATAAACCTCCTGTAAAATTAGGTTATTCCATGAAAGCTCCAGACCTGGGATATTACATTAGGTGTTGGCCAATTCTTAATGGCCTTGATCTTATCCTCATTAGTTTCCATGTCATTCTTTGACTTTATAAACCCTAAGAAATAAACCTTGTCTTGTGCAAATGAGCACTTGCTAAGGGTTCCAAATAGTTTAGCTTGTTTAAAAGTCTAGAAGAGTATGTTAAAGTGGGAAAGATGTTGGGGAAGGTCTAGGCTATATACCAATATATCGTCAAAATAGACAACTATAAATTTGCCTAAGTACTATTTAAGTACATGGTGCATAAGGCGCATAAATGTGCTAGGGGCATTCGATAGCCCAAATGACATAACCATCCATTCAAACAGCCCATACTTGGTCTTAAATGTCATCTTCCATTCATCTCCTTCCTTCATCCTTCTTTAGTGGTAACTACGGTTAAGGTCCACCTTAGAGAAAATAGAGGCTCCACTGAGCTCATCCAACACGTCCTCGAGCCTAGGTATGGGAAACTTATACTTTACAGTGATTTGGTTTATGGCTCGGCTATCTACACATATCCTCATAGTTTCATCTTTCCTTGTAACTAGTAATGAGGGTACAACACACGAACTCATTGACTCTCTAATGTAGCCGTTGTCCAACAACTCCTGCACTTGATCTTAAAGCTTCTTTGTCTCTATGGGGTTCATTCTATATGCTGGTTTATTGGATAGCCTAGCCCTGAGTTGTAGATCAATTTGGGGTTCAATACCTCTAAAAGGTGGTAGTCCTTAAGGTAGTTCTTCAAGAAAAACGTCTTGGAGCCTATGGAGTAGGTCCTTAATAGGTATGCTTCCTAGTTTCATGACCTTATCTTTAAACAATATCAATATCAAGGAGTCTCCTCTTAAGACAGATGCTTCTAATTCCTTTGTGGTCATGAAGAGACTTGTCTTGTTTTTTCCCTTCCTTCATAATGACATTGTCTATTGCTATTTGCTCAAGGGTAAAAGGTGCTAACTTAAAGGTTTTCCCTCCAAACTTTAGAGAATAGTAGTTGGTTAATCCATCATGGTTGACCTTGCGGTCATATTGTCAGGGTCTTTCTTAGAGCAAATGACTAACACTCATCGGCACTACATCACAAAGGACTTCCTTGTACTTGCCTAATGTAAACTCTATGGTCACATGTTTGGTCACCTCGACGGCACCTTTATCCTCCAACCATTTTTGATTGTAAGGGTGGGGTTGTGGACTAGTTTCTAAGCCTAGCTTAGTAACCATTTCCTTGGAGGTTACATTAGCATGGTTACCTCCATCAATGATCACTGAACATAAATTGTCCCTGACCATACATCTACTATGGAAGATGTTCTGTCGTTGGCAATCTTCTTCAGAAGTCCTAGAAATGATGACTCACCTCTTGAGCATGAGTAAAGGTCCATCAAGAGTATGAACAACTTCATCTTCATAGTCATTCTCCTCTTCACTCACTTCTTCCTCTACTTCAACTTCTTGTTCATCCACACTCACAAACTCTCCAGTGTCTTCTTGGATGATCATAACTCGTCTGTTAGGGCATTGAGCTATGAAGTTTCCTAAACCATGTCACTTATAGCACTTAATCTCTCTTGTCCTTAATCCTTTGGCATTATCTCCTAGTGGTCTACTAGTGGACTCTTTAGGAACTATGGTCTTATTGTTTGTGTCATTGGGAGGCTAGTTTTTAGTAAAAGGTTTTTTTCCTTCAGCCTTGGTGAGGGTTTGTTTGATTCAGATGGCTTGAGGGTGGTAGTGGCTTTCGTTTTACTTTTGATTTGTCTTTATACTTTCAAAGTCATATGAACTATATCATCTAGAGACTCTAAGGGATGTAGCTCTACTATGTCAGCTATGTCTTGGCTTGGTCATCTTACGAACCTAGCAATGACTTGCTCTTCTTGTTCTTTCATTTCTCCTCTTATCTTTAGGGTTTCAAACTCAGTGAGGTACTCCTCAACAGACTGAGAGTTACTTGTCTTAGTTTGTACATTTGCAAGAATGGCTCTTACTTGTATTGACTTGACACAAACCTCTTCTTCTTCATGAGAGTTCTCCTAACTTTCCATAAGATAATAGGCTCATCATGTCTCTTTTGTCTTTGGGCCTTGACATTGGTCCACCATAAGGCAGCATATCCAGATAGTTTTACGAAAACTAATTGGATCTTAAGCTTATCTGAATATTCATGGTAGTCAAAGACCTTCTCGACTTTATCCAACCAATCAAGGAATGTGTCTCCATCACACTTCTCATTCAAGAAAGGAACATACAGTCTATTGCTCCTAAGGTCATTTTGGTCTCTCCTACGGTTTGGTCAGAACTTTTCCTCTTCATCTAGAGTCCACTCATCTTCATCAAAATAATCATAATCGTGGAACCTTCTTCTAGGGTTCTCTGGTCTTTCTTCATCCGTAGAAGGTTCTTGGTTTATACATCTTCTTCTAGGGTATTCGGTTTGCCTAGGCTTCTCGGGTCTCATTCTTGGTGTGGTTTCATTAGATAGATGATCTCTAAAGTTATTCTTGTTGAGACTTTCCATTTATGTTTCATGCCGAGAGTTAGGTCTCTAAGTTGTTGACCTAAATTACTAACTTCTCTACTTACACCATTTAGTTGACCTTGCTTTCTAGACTCTCGCTCTTGGTGGGTATGAATCTCGGTTTTGGAGAATGTCCTTGCCCCAGCTTGGTTCTTGTTTCAGTCTAGGGTGGGTTCATGTGTGTTTCCACTTCTAGTTTTCGTTTTCTAAGTTTTAGGAAAATTCTTAATTAGGTTATATCTTGATCCTACAGTGTTAGGGATAAAAGAAATAACTTATCAATTTTTACCTACGTTTTCATGTATGTTTTGGTTTCTATTTTGTTTTATTTTTTGAATAAAAGCTAAATTGAATTGGATTATACCTGAAAATATCCGAGTTAGAACCCACAACCAACTAAACCAATAATGTGGTTCTTGATTTTTCCGAGAACACTAAAAGTGCAAGTGTGAAGGTGCTTAAATGAAATCAAATGACCAGAAGATTATGGATAGATGTTACCTTAAGAGTGAAGAACAGAACCTTAAGAGATCGCATTGAAACAAGAAATGGAGATGTTTGTTAAAAGAACAAACCCGAGGTTGTCCAAGAGGCAAGATGATGCTCTTGGAGATAGCTCCATCCAAAGAAGGAATCTCAACCTCTAGGAATCGATTGGCCACCTTCTACTATTTTCTTTTCTCAAAAGAGCGAGGGAGAAGCATGGAACTATGTTACCTTCAAGAAATTGTGGTCTTGAAGACAAAGGAAGCCCACTCCTCTTGGTTGCAAACAACCAAGGCAAACTTACCTTTCAACCAGTAATGTCAAGAAGTCTTGCTCCTTAGGGAAATAGTCGATATTTCATTTATCAACAACCGGTTTATAAACACTAACATCCATGATAATCTATTCCTTAGGTGGTGGAAGAAGGTTGGCTTGGATTCAAATCCAAAAGGGGGAAAATAGGCGCCTCATGCAAGGCACCCTTGCATGGCCGAGAAGATGAAGAGCTCGCGCCTTCCTCCTCCATGCAGCCATGCCACATCAGCAACCTTGCATGCTCCTTGAGTTGCTTCAGCATGCCATGTCATCCAAACAAGTGGAGGTTGAATTGGGAGCTTCAAATTGGCTAAGCTTTTCCATGTGCGCACAAAATTAGGTTGGTCAAATATGTTGGTTCCATTTGATCAAATTTGGGCTCAACTCCTTCACCACCATCTAATCCTACAAAAAAGCCATTGTTTGCCACAAAAAAAAGGTCAATGTTTGCTAACATAATTTGAAATGCAAATTCCCTCTTGAGTTTCATTGGGCTGTATCTCCAATTAAAGACATCCATAGGTTGGGCATTATATTGTGCATTGGGCTCCCACTTCAAGGCTTTAAAGTTGAGCTCACCTACAAAAAAAAGAAACTTGTTAGAAAGCAAGTTAGATAAATCATGATCATGGGCCTTGGTTTGGGTCGTGTTTTAGGCTCTAGTGAGGGCTCTAGTGATGGGGCTATGAGGCATATTCATATCATCCTCCCTGAGTGATTGATGATTTGTCCTCAAAATCCTTTAATTTGATCCCCTCGGTTTCTTCCTCGTCGCCTATATATGGTGATAGATCCTGGACATTGAAAGTTGTTACTACTCCACAATCACTAGGTAATTCTAGTTTATAGGCGTTGTTGTTAATACGTTTCAACACTATGAAAGGCCTTTTGGCTCTAGGGAGAAGCTTAGATCGCCTCTTATCGGGGAAACGTTCCTTGCCTAAGTGAAGTCAAGCTAAATCTCCTTCTTTAAATATGACTTCGTTGCATCCTTTATTGGCTTGCTTTGCATATCTTGCATTCATTCCTTCAATATTCTTATGCATATCTTCATGTAACTTCTTAATCTGGGTTGCCCTATCTACTCTAAGTGGATTTGCAAGTTTGTTAATTGGTAAAGGCATGGGGTCTAGCAGTGAGGAAGGGTTAAATTCATAAGCTACTTCAAAGGGTGTTTTTTGAGTAACTGAATGGACGCTCTGGTTGTGGGCATACTCAAATTCATGTAAATGTATATCCCAATCCGACAATTTCTTTCCTATGACAACACATAGTAGGGTGTCTAACTTTTTGTTAACCGCTTTCGTTTGACCATCTGTTTGGGGATGGAATGACGTATTATAGCAAAGTCTAGTCTCTAACTTCTTCCACAAGGTACTTCAAAAAGCACTTAGAAACTTAGTGTCCCTATATGACACTATTGAATGAGGTATTCTGTGGAGATGGAAAAGTTCCTCAAAGAACAAGTTTGCAATATTAGATGAGTCATCAGTTTTGGCACAAGCAGTGAAGTGTGTCATCTTAGCAAAACAGTCTACGATCACCATGATGGAATCTTTACTTCTAGCAGTTCGTGGTAGTCCGGGTACAAAATCCATACTGACTTCAACCTAAGGGTGAGTTGGTACTGTAAAGATAGATATAATCCTTCGGGAAGGACTCTACTCTTGACTTTCCGACATATAGTACACTACTCCACCAAATGGTGGACATCTTTCTTTATATGTGGCCAGAAGAAATGCTCGTTGAGCATGTCTAAGGATTTTCTTTCCCCAAAATGGCTAGCTAAGCCACCGCTGTTAGCTTCCTTAACAAGGCATCGCTTTATACTTCCACTGGGGACATATAGCTTTCTTCCTTTCAATAGATAGTCATCCAAAAGGCGATAATATCCTTTAGCCTTATCTAAACATTTATTATAGAGTGGTCCAAAATTTGGGTTTGTGTCGTAACTGTCATTGATCCCCTTGAATCAAAAAAATCTAGTTCTAATTTCAATTAGGAGGGTACGCCTCCTAAACAATGCATAAGCTATTACATTGTTCTCTTCTTTAATGTACTTCAAAGCATAAGGAAATCTCTATAAGAATTCCACCGACTTCACATGTCACTTGCTTAGCTTATTCTGACTCTTGATATACTTTAGGAATTTATGGTCAGTATGTATAATGAATATTTTGGACAAGAGGTAGTGTTGCTAGTGCTCTAATGTTCGTATTACGACATAGAATTCCTTGTCATATGTGGAATAATTAAGCATAGCTCCCTTGAGCTTTTCACTAAAGTACGCAGGTGCTCTTTCCTCCTGCATTAAAACGGTCCTAACGCCAATTCGAGAGGCATCACTTTTGAGCTCAAAAACCTTGTTGAAATCCAGAAGTGCTAGAACTAGTGAATGACATAACTTGTCTTTAATCAATTCAACGTTGCGTCGGCACGCAAGTGTCCATTCAAATTCTTTTTCCTTCTTCGTACAATTTGTAATTAGGGATACGATTGCACTGAAATCTTTGATGAACCTCCTATAGAATGAGGCTAACCCGTGGAAGCTACGAACTTTCGATATTCCATTAGGGGTAAGCCAATCCTTAATGGCCTTGATCTTTTCTTCGTCGGCTTTCATTTTGTTTTTAGAAATGACAAACCCTTAAGAAGTACACATTCTCTTGGGCAAAAGAACATTTGCTCAAGTTTCCAAACAATTTGGCTTCTCTAAGGGTATAGAATAAAAATACTAAGGTGGTTCAAATGTTGTGAGAGGTCCGTACTATACACCAATATATCGTCAAAGTATACAACCACGAATTTCCCTAGAAAATTCTTAAGTACATGGTGCATTAATCGCATGAAGGTACTAGGTACATTAGATAGTCCAAACGGCATAACCATCCACTCAAACAGCCCATACTTAGTCGTGAAGGTTGTTTTCCATTCATCACCTTCTTTCATTATGATTTGATAGTAACCCCTCTTCATGTCTACTTTGTGAAAATAGATGTTCCACTGAGCCCATCTAGCATGTCTTTGAGCCTAGGAATAGAGAATTCGTACTTAATTGTAATCTGATTAATGATTCGGCTATACACACACATCCTCATTATCTCGTCCTTCTTTGGAACCAACAGGGATGGTACTACACAAGGGCTTATTGATTCTCTTATATAGCCCTTATCCAATAGATCGTGCACTTGGTTTTGTTTTTCTTTTGTTTCTCAGGCTTCATTCTATATGCTAGATGATTTGGTAGTAGATCTATCTAATGTTCTATTCCTCAAAGAGACGACAGTCATTGGGGTAGTTCTTTAGGGAAAACATCTTGGAACTGTTTCAGTAAATTTTGTACAGGGGTCGGAATAACTCCTAGTTCCATAACTCTGTCTCAGGATAACACCATGATGAAAGGATCTCCCCTTTTAAACGATGCTTCTAGTTCTCCCTTGGTCATAAAGAGACTTGCCTTGCTCTTTTCTTTTTTTCTAGCAGCATCATCTTTAGTTGTCTCTTTGGGTGTTAGGAGTGCTAATTTAATCGTGTTATCTCCGAACTTGAAGGAGTAATAGTTAGAAAACCCATAATGGTTTATTTTTCAGTCATATTGTTAAGGCTGACCTAGAAGTAGATAGCTTGCACTCATAGACACTACATTATAAAAGACAGAGTCCCTATACTTGCTCATTGTGAATTCGACATTGACTTGCTTGCTGATTTTGACATCATTCTTATTGTCTAACCATCTTAGCTTGTGAGGTTGGAGATGTGGAATACTCTTTAATCTTAACTTGGTAACTATTTCATTAGAGACTATATTGGTGCAACTTCCTACATCTATGATTAGGGAACATAACTTGTCATTGACTAGGCAACGACTGTGAAATATGTTCTCCTGTTGACAGTCATTCTCAGTGTACTTAGTTATAAGACTCACATAACCATTAATAAAGATCCCTTAGAGGCATGAACTATTTCTTCCTCTGATTCACATTCTTCTTTAAGTTTTTCTTCTTATTGTTGTTGTTGTTCGTCCTCACTTTCAAGCTCTCCAGTATTTTCTTGGATTACCATTACACGTCTATTATGGCATTAAGCCATATAATGTCCTACACCTTGACACTTATAACACTTGATTTCACATGCTTTAGGTATATTGGCATTTTCTCCTACAGTCTTACTACCTAATTCTTTAGAAGACCAGCTTCACGTGAAAGGCTTCTTTCCTTTAGCCTTAGTGGTGGTCTTGTAGGATTCGGGAGGTTTAGGGGTGAACTTAGGTGTAAAGACACCATTCCACTTTCTTTTGAGTTATCTTTCTACCTTTAAAGTCATTTGCATAACCATATCCAAGAAGTCTAACGGGTGTAGCTCTACGTTGTCTCCTATGTCTCGGCTTAACCCTCGAATAAACCTAGTGATAACTTGTTCTTCAGACCCTTCCATTCCTCCTCAAATTCTGAGTGTCTCAAATTCTGTAAGATACTCCTCAATTGATTGAGTGCCCTGCCTAAGGTTTTGTATTTGTAGGAATAACTCTTCTCTATAATAGCTAGGAACAAATCTCTTGGTCATTTGGGCCTTCATTTCCCTTCACATATTGGCGGGGCTAGCTTCAAGTCTTTCTCTTTGGGCCTTAATGTTGGTCCACCATAGTGCAGCAGAGCTCAAAAGCTTAGCTGACACCAATTGGATCTTAACTTTATCAGTGTGTTCATGGAAGTCAAACAAATTTTCCACTTTAACCATCCAATCCAAAAATGTGTTCCCATCACTTGTTCCATTAAATTAACATGCCTATGGTAGTTATGATCTCTTTGACGGTTGGGACAATAGTTTTTTTTTTCATCCAATGTCCATTCATCGTCCTCAGAATAGTTAAAGTTTCAAAACTTTCTTCCTTGATTTACATCTAAACTTCATCATCTAAAGGTCCTTGGTTTTGAACTCTTCTCCTAGGGGGATCGGTTCTCCTAATCGGTGTGGTTTCTTAAGACACTTCTTTAGAGTTGTTTGGTCTCATGTTTTCCATAATGAATTGCATGTGGGTGGTCAGATCCCTAAGTTATTAGCTTATGATATTAATTTGACCTTGCATGCTAGACTCTCTAGCTTGTTGGGTGTGAGCCTCAACTTGGGGTATTCCTTTGCCCCGGTTTAATTCATGGTCTAATCCTTGGACTATTCCTTCTTGGTTTAACTCTTGGTTTAGTTCACAGATAATCTCACTTCTTATTTTCATGTTCTATCCCAAATTTTAGGCAAGATTTTATGGGATATGTGTTTCTAATTCTTAGGAATTTTAGATGAATGTTCTGGTTTCCTTAAATCCAATTCTTAGAAATGTTCTTCTCAGTTTTAATCTTTTAAGTTTTAAAGTTTCTCTCATTTTTTAAAAAAAAATGTTAGGAAATACTTAAGGTAAAGACACCTAAAAATAGATTAAGAACTAAAAAGGAAGTTACTAAAAACATAAATTTGCATGCAACATTCATCAAGGCTTAAAACATAGAATAATTATAGTTAAATGTATTAGGCAGCAACATTTTAGTCCTCAAAACTATAAGAAATGGCAACAAGACAAGAGAACAACACAACTTGAAAGTTTAGGATGTGTTCTCCTCGGCCATAACACAAAAACAAGGTTAGTACCACTTTTAGCAAATAATTACCGAAAGGATCGATCACTTTATAAGATGCTATTCTATTATTTTCAAAGTCTAGATCATGTGATGGAAGTTGGCTGCAAGATATGTCAAACTAATAAACAGTTATAGCAGCAAAACAGATTAAATAACAAGATCAAGTTGGTAGATTTTAGGTACTAAACATGCTTCTTCCAGGTTTGCACTAAAATTGATTTTTCTTCATGCAAGTTTTGGCAACGATTTTAAAGAATAATATTAACCAAGATTTGATAATAATATTCAGCGAAGATTACTCTAAAATTACAGGGAACAATAATGCACAAAATGGTGAAAGAAGCAATAACAACACTTGATAAATTTTAGATCCAAACTATGCTCTTCTCGACAAAAAAAAAAAAAAAAAAAAACAGTTTCATGCAACTTTTAGTAACCCAAACATTATGCAATAGACAAGTTACATGGTGAGGTTTGTTTTAGCCTTATGTCAAAGATAAATTTAAGTTACTTGTTCCAAAATTAGACATCACCAAAACGGTAACCAAAACAGCCAAGTTATAAACAACACAAATAAACCACAAAACAGTTTTCAGAAATAACTTGTAACCCAATGCAAAATTGACTATGGCTTAGCAAAATATGATTGATATGAATTAAATAATCTTGCTAAATGTTACTCAGGGAAGCAGTCTTGCTTTGATACCAAATCACGAGGATTGTGCCTGAAAATATTTGAGTTAGAACCCATAATCAACTAAACCAATAATGTGGTTCTCGGTTTTATCGAGAACATTAAATGTGCGAGTGTGAAGGTGCTTAAATGAGATTAAATGACCACAAGAATATGGATAGATAGGAGTGAAGAACATAATCTTAAGAGATCGAATGGAAACATGAAATGGAGATGGTTTTAAAAAGAACAAACCCGAGGTTGTCCAAGAGGCAAGATGATGCTCTTGGAGACGGCTCCTTCTGAAAAAGGAAGAAGGTTGGCTTGGATTTAAATTCAAAAGAGGGAAAATAGGCACCCTTGCATGGCCGAGAAGATGAAGAGGTCGTGCCTTCCTCCTCCATGCAGCCATGCCACAACAACATCTTTGCATGCTCCTTTAGTTGCTTGAGTATGCCGTGTCATCCAAACAAGTGGAGGTTGAGTTGGGAGCTTTAAGTGGGCCAAGGTTTTCCATGTGTGCACAAAATTGGGTTGGTCGAATGTGTTGGTTTTATTTGATCCAATTTGGGCTCAAACTCTTCACCACCATCTAATCCTAGTAAGCATCTAATCCTAACCAACAATCTAATGCAATGCATGCCATTATAACTTCAATTACAAAAAGGTCATTGCTTGCCACAAAAAAAAAAAAAGGCCAAGGTTTGCCAACCTAATTTGAAATGTTGTTACATGGTTTTAAGTTGTGGGAAGATAAATTCCCTATTGAGCTTCATTGGGCCATGTCTCCCAAGTAAGGACATGCATAGATTGGGCTTTATCTTGTGCATTGAGCTCCCACTCCAAGCCTTCAAAGTTGAGCTCACCTACAAAAGAAAGAAGCTTGTTAGAAAGCAAGTTAGATAAATTATGATCATGAGTCTTGGTTTGGGTCGTGGCTTGGGCTCTAATGATGGGCCTATTGGGCATATTCATGTCATAAACACTAATGAAATAAAAAAAAAAACAGCAAGCTAATTGGATCAATAAAAAAGTTAAACTAACAAGATTCGGCCAACGAGCATGCAATTGATAGAAAACAACAATTATCAAAACAAGTGCACTTTGGTATTAGTGTACTTACAACGCTTAGCCCTATGTTGACACACAACTAAGGTTATCTTTAAACTTCATTTAAATGAGATAAAATGGCAAGTTGGTAGAGCACACATTCAGCTAACACATGCTTGAAAGTGACATAAAGCAAGGGCACAAAAGTAGATGGTTTTAGGTTATGCACTTTTCCCTTTTAGGTTTTACCAAAAACTGCAAAGTTCAACTTTCAAACTCACTTTCCACAGTAAAGGGTGACGTGCCTACAACCTGATTCGACAAGCATGAACCAAGGTACATGTTTAAATTATTATTTATTTACTAATTGGTTTGTGAGTTTTGTAGAAAATGTTTTTTTAAAGCTTGAAATTGTCAAAGAGGGAATTTGTCTTCCCATTTACAAATTGTAGAACCAAGCTATTATTTAATTTTTAGTTTATTTTTGGCAAAACAATGGCCTTTTTGTAATTTAGGCAAACATTCAACTTTTATATTTAATCATGCATAATTAGACATCAAGATTAGATTGTGTGGCTAGGATTAGTGGTGACTTTAAGATTTGGTTGCAAAATTGGGTATAACCTTTCAAGCCGATACTTAAAACAAATGGGCATAACCTTCAGCCCAAGATTAAAGGAGTTGCCCACCTAACATCAACACACACTTTAATCAAGTGTTGCCACTTAGGGCATTTTGCGAAGAAGGCCACTTAAATGCTTCAGCCTCGCTTAAAGTTTTAGCGAACCTGAGCTTCAAACGAATTCACATGTCGAAGACTCAAGCCAGCCAACGTGAGTCAGACATCGACGACAAGCACCACTAGTGAGCGAGACTACTTACCTAGATAGGCACCAGCTAGTAGCTATACCATACGAACCTCTAGCTCCTTACGGTTGAAAACCCACAACAGTGCTAACAACTTCGTATGCGTGCAGCAGAAGGTATCATCTAGTATTTCGACTAAGTGCTATTTCCCTGCTTTTCAATCCAAACCCTAGGCCACCTTAGGATATAAATGCATTGTTTTTAGTGTTTGTAATCATTCCTCCCTTTTGATTAATATAAACCAAGATTTTCTCTCTGAATATCCAAAAGAATTCTGGTTACTGTAAAGGTAAGCCACAGTTCAAAGCCGTGAGGAGTGAGCCTCCATTGATTACCAGCTCAAGGTTGCTAGTGATCTCTTACTGCCTTCCTCTCCTCTCTATTTTTCAAAGTCCAAAAGGCTGGCGAGGTTTGTATAACCGATCCCTAGCAACTATTGTCTTTCCAAGGGAAGACATGCACCGAAAAGTATAACATAAGATAGCTTATCGGTCAACCAACTTCACATCTCATTCAACTCCATTACATTATATCATCATCCATTTCATATTCTGTTCTTCACATTTTAAATTTCATTCTCCGCTACATCACTTATCAATCATTAATATTCTGTTCTTCACAAATCCACACACTTTCAGCTTTATTTCTTGCCATTTGGGTTCCATTCCATCTCCATTTTCTTATTACTGTCTTATTGTTTCTTTTGTTTCACTCACACCCGAACACTTAGCATTTTAGTGGGTATTAACGCGGATCTTTTTGACCCATTTTCGTATCAAGTGGTATCAGAACATAGGTGCTTCTGTTGTGCCTCTTTTGTGAGTTTTCCTTGTTGATTTGGCTTACCATTTGCTTAAGGTATTGAGTGTTCAAAGCTGTGCAAAAATCGGGTTTGATCTTTTTTCAAAACTGTCCTGTTTTTAAGATTCTTGTTAATACCCGAAGACCCTTTGAATAAATCTCTTTCGAGCACATTAATGAGCATGCTAAGATCTAAGTTTACAAGTTTAACACCTTAAATATTGATTAAAGCTTGCTATTTTAGTGAAATATATTTGTTTATGTTCTGTTTTTCTGCTGCAAAAATCCGAGTAGTGTAGCTCTGTTCTAGTTTAATTGCTACCGTTGTTTGTGTTTGCAACGTTGAGTAAATTGTTTCGAGCACCTATATTAAGTTGTTAAGACATAAATATAAGAGTTAACATCTTGGTTCTTAACCTTAGCTTGTTGTTTTAGGAGTTTAGATCGATTTTGTTTGCTGTTCTTGTGTTAGTTTTAGGTATGAATTTAGAGTATCCAAGACCAAGCAATTGGTTTAAATTTAAGAAGTGTTATTTGTCCAAATTGAGTTTGTCTTTTGCTATTTTTAGTTTTGAGTTTTGTTAGTGTCTGTTGTTCTGTTTTTTATGTTCCATTTGTTGGTTTTCCTGTAGCAAATACATGTAACACTTTTGAGCATTAATAGATTAAACAAGTCTGAAGATGAAGACTAATGGAATGCTGAATTTGTTTTCTAACTGGTTTTGTGTTTTTATTTAGTTTGTTGTCTTGTTTAGTTTTTAAGTTGTTTAGATTGTTGTTTGGTTAAAATTTGAGACTTGATTTGTGAAAGTTTAATGTTGAAAATTGGAGTCTCTTTCGGCCAAGCAATTGGTGTAAATTGTTTCCAGCACCTATATTAAGCTGTTAAGACATAAATATAAGAGTGAACATCTTGGTTCTTAACCTTAGCTTGTTGTTTTAGGAGTTTAGATTGATTTTGTTTGTTGTTCTTGTGTTAGTTTTAGGTATGAATTTGGAGTCTCCAAGACCAAGCAATTGGTTTAAATTCAAGGAGCGTTATTTGTCCAAACTGAGTTTGTCTTTTGTTGTTTTTAGTTTTGAGTTTCGTCAGTGTCTTGTATGTCCATACCTTATACGGAAAGCAGTTTTCGGGATGTCTTCTTCCCTAACCTTCAACTGATAGTAGCCAGACCTCAAATTGATCTTGGAGAACACCCGTGCACCTTGCAACTAGTCAAACAAATCATCTATCCTCGGTAGTGGGTACCTGTTCTTCACGGTTAACTTATTCAACTCGTGGTAATCCACACACATGCGCAGGGACTCGTCCTTTTTCTTGACAAACAATACCGGCGCACCCCAATGCAAAAAGTTAGGGCGTATGAAGCCCTTATCTTTCAACTACTCGAGCTGCCCCTTCAACTCCTTCAGCTCTGTAAGTGCTAACTTTTACGGGTTCTTGCACACTAGCTCAACTCCAGGGTTAGTCCACCACAGAAACATCCTGAGGCCGAACCCCACCCTGTAACTGTACATCTACTGCACTGGCCAAGAAACCCATACATCCACCACGTAACGACTGCTGAGCTCTCAAAGCAGATACAACTGGAATCCTGCTCAGACCTTTCCCTGCCCTGAATGAGTAGCTCTCCCCACTCGAAAGTTGGAAGTAAATCTCTCTGGTCCTGCAGTCTATCGTGGCAAAGTGTCTGAACAGCCAATCCATTCCCAAAATCACTTCATACCCCTTCATGTCGAGTATGATCAGGTCTGCATATAGCTGCCTTCCTCCCACAGTCACCATATCCCCCGAACCACCTGATCCGAATACAGCCACTCTCCTGACGGCAGTAGTACATCGTAAAACTGTCCTAAGGAATTAGGCTCCAGGTTTGCCTTGACTACGAAGGCAGTAGACACAAACGAGTGCGTAGCACCCATATCAACAAGTGTATAAGCAGTCATGCCTGATATAAGAATGCTACCTGAAATGACTGATGGCTGGGCAGCATCATCTGGCTAAAAAAAGGTAAAGACCCTCGGTGTAACTCTCGTTGACATCTTGCTCACAGCCGGGCATCTGTTGGCAAAATGTCTCACCTCATAGCAGTTGAAGCAACGGTTCTGACGCGGCTTCTAGCACTCTCTAGACATGTGGCCCATCTCGCCACAGCTGAAGCACCGCCCTAAGCCCATCATGCACTCACCAAGGTGACTCCTTTGACACTTAGGGCACACTGGATACTGTTCGGGACCCCTGTAGCCTCTTGTTTGCTCCCTTGTCTGCTAGAACTGTCACTACGCCTCTTCAGGCCTTCCTGCAGGGACGCCCCCTCTCCACTCGATTGTGGCAGTGCCTCCCTGAATGATCTCCGAAGCTGCTCCTTAGGTACCTCTCTATAACTAGGGAGCTTCGCCCGAGCCTCCTCAATATCCACGGGCTTCGCTACCACCTCCTCGTATGGCATGCCTCGAGTTCCCGCAATCAGCATGCCCATATAAATATCTGGCTTCAGGCCCTGCACAAATTGGTATCCCTTATTCTCGTCGAGGCTCACCAAATGCCCCGCAAACTGCGACAAAGCCTCGAACTGTCGGACATACTCAGCTACGGTGCCCGTCTGCCTCAGCTGTGCAAACTTCACCATCTTTCCGTGTCCTGATAGAATGGCTGAAATACTAACCGAAGAACACTGTCTTGAACTCCTCCCAGGTCATAGCCCCCACATCTCTCGTAGTCACTACTGTATCCCACCAATGGCTAGCATCCTTGGCCAGATAGAATGTCACACTCACACCTTGTCTTGCTCCTCCACCTTAACATAACCCATCATCCTATCCATGCTCCGTATGCACTCTTTAGCACTGAGAGGATCCGGAGATGACTCATCAAAAGTCAGGGGTCTAAGTCTATGCAGTCTTACCCCCCTCTGTCCGACGAACCCTGGGCACTAGACTAGCCCTGCTCGTCTCTACTCATAAATCTCTCCAGCTGCTGAGACTGGCGGTGGAGTAACTCGGTAAGCTGCCGGAAGGTGTCATCCATGTCCCCCATAGCTCTATTTGGCTCTCGTCATGGTCGACCTCTTCCTCTAACCTCTCCAGGCATTTTCGACCTTTAAAATATACAAAACCCACATTAGTCTTAAAAATAAAATTAAATCTAGACACTTACAGTTGGTGGAGCGGTCCCGTGCAACGGCTGGCGGTGTTAGGTAATCCTCTGAACAACGTCGACCTCATGGCTCTGATACCATAAACTATTACACCCCGAGAATCCACACGTTCCTGGTGCGCTCACTATCTATTACACACTATGACATTCAGAAACTCGATGCGAACTTACTCAATTTAATACCACTTTCATTTTCAAATCACATTCAGTAGAACATTTGTAAGTATAAAACTTTTTCGACTCGATTCGAAAACAACTTGCGCCCTGAAGAGGAAACACATAATTCTCAATATAAAATGCGCAGCGGAAAAGGACACTTTAAAGGAGTTTTAAAAACAAAACGACAAGACTTGAAATTCCAAGGAGGAGTCCAACACACGCCCCGTGCCTCTCGGGTTTGGCGCTGCCCGTCTGAGGCCCTGCACCACTCCCCCAAGGCTCGGCGCTGCCCGACCCAACAGGGCGCCTTGTGCCCCACGCACACATCTCCACTCCCGCGAACGCCCTCCCAGCGCCACATGCAACAACTCAACACCGCCGCGTCACGCACACGCCCACAGTGCCATGTGCCCCACTCACCCTGCCTCTGCGCTACACGTTCGTGCACACGCCCTCACTCAACGCTGCGCGACCTGCACGCAATCGTAGGACAACATGCCCTGTGTCACGGTCCTACTTTCAAGAGGATCAATAAGATCGTGTGGCACCCACTATTGCAGATTCAGTGAGTCAGCCAATGAGCACACCAACGGCGCCAAGTGCCCTCTTCGCTAGAGTGGGCTTTTTATCTAGCGAGTAAAAGATGAGGGGACAAAATTAATCGAAAAGAGCATCATTGAGCATAGTGAGCATAAAGAGAGAGTATGTAAAAAGCTTGTTCATTTATTGGCAGCAAATTACATCAGTGGGTAGGGGGGTCTATGTGCTGTCACGCCTCTCCCCTTTAAAGAGCAATCTGGACTATCTTCACTATGGTAGGAGTGTACATGTCATAGTGGCGAGGAGTCACTTACATCAAAAAGAAAGAAAATAAATACAACTAGAGTGCATCAAAAGGAAATACACCTACCTAATAGCATGGGCGGCCATAGGCAACATGCCTTGGACAAGCCCGGACCTTGACATCCTCCCCTATTTGAGCTGTTGACGTCCTCGTCAACTCTGCTTCGCCTTGAATTCTTTGATCTTCTGTATTGAATTCTTCAAGTCTTCCGCCTTTTCCCAAGATATTTCGTCGTCTCCTTATCCTTTCCATCTGATGAGATATTCCTGGTATTGTCGTTGGCCCACTTTAATGCTTCGATATGCAAAGACTTCTTAAACTTCCTTCTTCTTCTGGTTGTTGATGGAGATATTTGGCTTAGTGATCTCGTTTCTTTCCTTGTCTTCATCGTCTTGATGGTAGAGTTTTAAGTTGTTGACATGGATCACTGGGTGAATTTTGAGCCATGCTGGCAAGTTAACTCTGTAGGACATTCTTTCGACCTTCTCGATGACTTCAATAGGCCCTTCATATTTTCTGATAAGTCTTTTGTCTTTCTTCCCTCTAAAGTGAAGTTGTTCTGGTAGCAATTTAACCAGCACCAAATCTCCAGCGTTAAACTCCATTTGCCGCCATTTCTTGTCCGCCTACTTCTTCATATGTTTGGAGGCTCGCTCCAGATACGCGCGGGCTATCTCCACATTGTGCTTCCATTCCTTAGAGAAGTTGTATGCCTTCGGGCTCTTTCCAGAATAAGGTTGTTCTAATGTGTGGGGCATGATCGGCTGTCTCCCGCAAACCACTTCAAACGGACTCATTCCCGTTGAAGAGCTCTTCTGACAGTTAAAACAAAATTGCGCCACATCAAGTAGACTCGGGCAATTTTTCTGATTAATATTGATGAAATGCCGCAAATATTCTTCAAGTAAGCTACTGAAGCGTTCCGTCTGATCGTCTGTTTGGGGGTGATAGCTAGAAGAGATATTCAAACTAGATCCAAGTAGCTGAAATAGTTCCACCCAAAAGGACCCAGTGAATCGGGGATCTCTATCACTAACAATGCTTTGAGGAATTCCCCATAACTTCACTACATGTTTGAAGAATAGTTGGGCGGTCGTCTCTGCAGGACAGTGTCTCGGAGCAGCAATGAACGTGGCATACTTAGAAAATCGGTCGACGACCACTAATATTGCTTCAAAGTCATTGGCAAATGGTAAGTTCGTGATGAAATCCAAGGAAACACTCTCCCAAGGTATCTCTGGTACTGGTAAAGGTTCCAGTAGACCCGCAATCTTGTTTCTTTCTACCTTGTCTTGTTGGCACACCAAACAGGTCTTGGTGTACTGCATAACATCACTCTTCATTTGGGGCCAATAGTATCCTCTCTTCAAGAGAGCATAAGTTCGCTGCCATCCTGCATGACCAGCCTATAAAGTGTCGTGACATTCCCGTAGAAGAGTACATCGTAAGTTATTGATTCGGGGTACATATAAACGGTTTCCCTTCGTTAAAAACAAATCACTTTCAATCCAAAACTGTCGGGTCTTTCCTTCTTTTGCCAATTGCATGAACGCCCGAGCTGCGGGGTCATCTTGTAAACTATCTCGAATGCGATCTTTCAAAGATCCATTAACTTTGCTTGCCTGAAGTTGAGATAGATAACATAGGCTTGCTCACTCTACCTTCCTACTCAACACATCAGCTACCTTGTTAGTCTTGCCCGACTTGTGCTCGAAATGAAAATCAAACTCTGAAATTAATTCGTGCCAGCGCGCTTGTTTGGCTGAGAGTTTCGGTTGATCAAAGAAGTGGCAAATTGAGCCGTTGTCTGTCTTGACAAGGAACTTTGACCCAAGGAGATACTGTCTCCACACACGAAGACAATGTACTACAGCCAACATTTCTTTCTCGGAGGCAATGTATTTTCTCTCTGCCTCTTTCAACTTGCGACTTTCAAAGGCGATAGGATGGCCATTTTGCAACAGGACTCCCCCTAAAGCAAAATCTGAGGCATCAGTCTCTACTTTGAAGGGCTGAGTGACATCAGCTAGAGCGAGCACAGGCTCCTGTATCATAGATTCTTTCAGAGTGGTAAAGGATTTTTCACATTCACGGTTCCATGTCCAAGGAACTCCTTTTTTCAAGAGTTCTGTGAGGGGTGCAGCTTTATTCGAAAATCCTTCCACGAATCGTCTATAATAATTGGCAAGTCCGAGAAAAGAACGTAGTTCAGTGACAGATTCTGGGGTCTTCCAGTTTTTGATCGCTCTTATCTTATCAGTGTCTGCAAGTTCGGTGGTTTCTTCTTTGACAACTTCTTTAACCAAGTTGTCATCATGAATCGAAGCTTGCAAGGCAGTTAGGGCCGATCTATGCGGACACTCAGCTACTCGATGGGGCCCCTTGCACAGGAAACACGACATAGGCCTATTTGGCGGTCGTTGGTAGTTAGTGTTTCTTGTTGCTTCATAACCTTCTCTTGGGACAAAAGGTTTCTTTTCAACTGTCCCGGTGTTTGGCTTCTGGAACTTGGCCGAGTTTGAACTACTAGGGGCGTTCTTCTTTGGCCCAAGGCTCTCAGTGTTATAATCAAACAATCACTCTGCTGCGGCAAATGCATTTGAAAGGCTTTGCACCCTTTGTTCATATAATTTGGTTCTGGCCCACGGTTTAAGACCTTCAAGGAAGGTGAAGATCTTATCTTTTTCTGACATGTCTCTAATATTCAGCATGAGTCCCGAAAACTGTTTGACATATTCGCGAATACTTGCAGTCTGTTTTAGTTCTCGGAGTAGTCTGCGGGCGTTGAATTCAACATTCTCTGGAAAGAATTGGTCCTTCAGTTGCCTCTTTAGTTCTTCCCAAATATCGATTACACATTCACCAATACTAATATCGTGGTATTTTGATCTCCACCAAAGTTTTGCATCACCAGTAAGATGCATTGTGGCCAAGGTTACTTTCGATTCTTCATCTGTTCTAGTGGCTTTAAAATATTGTTTCATATCGAAGATGAAATTTTCTATTTCTTTCGCATCACAGGCTCCCCCGAAAGGTTTTGGCTCTGGGATTTTCACCCGACTAACTTCAGCAGCAGTAGTAGCCTGGGCTTGACTCCCCATAGCTCTCATAGTAAGGTTCAATTTAATGTTGATCTCGGCAGTTTCTGTCTTGAGAGAATCAAACATTGTATTGAAATCTTTTATCATCTGGGAAACAGTCTCTGACAACCGGGTATGAGCTAGCTCAATCTCATCGACACGCTCGAAGATCCCGGCTACAGTGCCTGTGGAACTTTCCCCCATTTCGACTCCCTTTCCCCTTTCTTGCCGGAATTCGAGAGTCTCTAACCGATTCATCAGCTCTGGAATCGGTATGGCGTCTATCCTGTTGTGAACAGCTGCAATTTCAGCAGGAAATTCAGACATTTCTTTCATTCGTTCTTCCATGAATCGAATGTTGTCCGGTATGTCTCGCAGATACCGCATTTCTTCTTCCAACTCGACAAGGCGCTCGAGTTGTCCCGATGGTGAACTTGATTTTTCCATCGGATTTTTCTTCGGCATGCTTCTTTGCAATTTTGAGCCGACCTGGCTCTGATACCAACTGTCACGGTCCTACTTTCAAGAGGATCAATAAGACCGTGTGGCACCCACTATCGCAGATTCAATGAGTCAGCCAATGAGCGCACCAACGGCGCCAAGTGCCCCCTTCGCTAGAGTGAGCTTTTTATCTAGCGAGTAAACAATGAGGGGACGAGATTAATCGAAAAGAGCATCATTGAGCATAGTGAGCATAAAGAGAGAGTATGTAAAAAGCTTGTTCATTGATTAGCAGCAAATTACATCAGTGGGTAGGGGGGGTCTATGTGCTGTCACGCCTCTCCCCCCTAAAGAGCAATCTGGACCATCTTCACTATGGCAGGAGTGTACATGCCATAGTAGCGAGGAGTCACTTACATCGAATAGAAAGAAAATAATACAACTAGAGTGCATCAAAAGGAAATACATCTACCTAATAGCATGGGCGGCCATAGGCAACATGCCTTGGACAAGCCCGGACATTGACACCCTGCGCGCTTACGGTCACACCACGTTCCCGCGCACATTGCCACTCCCTTCGCGCTTCACTGTGCGCACCCGACCTATTCTGTACCCTCTCAACTTCCCGACTTTTCTTCTGAAAATTAGGCAAAGTAACGCCTAATAACTAGCTCACCTGAAAATTTCAAAAGTATCCATCCAATTTCATCCAGAAAATCACCAAAAGAAAATTAAAGCAGAAGAAAGTAAATCTAACAATTATCGATGAGGAAAATCTACAGTATAGAGCAACACAATGCTCAAACATATTATATATACATGTGTCCTCAAAACTATCCTAATAACACGATAGATCTACATCTATACACTATACATCATGTAAATCGAATCGTCCCCAAAATGCATCAAGAAAACAAAACCCCGTACACCTCACCCAAAACTCACCACCTCCACAAGTCGGGTCGCCCTAACACTCCACCATCCGCTGCCTCGATCGTGGGCCGCCAACCATCCTACGCCTAAGGACTAAGCTCTGGGGCTCACCAGCGATAATGTTTGCACCTACACCATAGAACACACATCATAAGCCTAACGCTAGCAAGTAATGCAATATGAAAGTAAAAACTGACAACGCAATCCTATCACATGTAATGTCTACACTCACGCTTATGTTGTCACAATCTGTGACGCGTACTGCAGTCGTGCCAGGGTGAGGGTGAACCTCGCGCCACGCTACATCCTAGCACGTCGCCACCATCCTGGTCTCCTCAACAACGAGGCCACAATTGCCGCACACACACATTTTGTGACAGCCCAGTCGGCACACTCCCCGAACGGGACCCACGACTGGTGATGCACTGGCCCACTCCCCGAGCAGAATCTGCGGCGCCACCGTCCATCATTCTCATGACAGCCCAGCGACCCACTCCCGGAGCAGGATCCGCGGTGCCACTGTCCATCATCCTCACCGTCAACAGATACACGTCGCGTGATGGCCCAGCCGGCCAACTCCCCGGGCAGAATCTGCAGTTATTTACGCATCAGCCCACTCCCTGAGCAGGATTTGCGGTACCACCGCCACGCGTCCTACCACCATCTACTCAAAACATGCTCAAAACCATTTTCGATTCCTTTTCAAAACATTATGCATGTTAAACAATATGCACGCACATCGCAATCAAAGAACACAATCCTAATGTTCTTCGGTGTAGGTCCACCTAGGTAAAACACATGCATGCTACTTACCTGGTGTCCCAAACTCGCTCGGTGCACAATTTCACCAAAAACACCTCAACCTAAAACAAAACCAAAATCCGTCAAATTCTAACCCAACGCATAAATTACCCTAAAAAACAACTACCACTAACTTAACGCACCACAAACTAACCAAATCTCTCGCTAAATCAACTCGGTCCAGAATCTAACATAAACTTTCGACAATCATAACTTTTGCGTCGGATATCAGAATCAAACTTTTCTGGCGGCTAAACGCTCCTCTATCAACCTAATTTAAAGTACTAAAACAAAATTTAAAACGATTAATCGAAACTAGCTCAAAATGGCCAAAAACAGAACCGGTCGAACAAAAAATTTTCTCTCCTTCTCGGTTCTCAACATTGCTCACTTAATTCTACACTAATCCACTAAAATCTTTCATCTAAACACCAACTTACACTCACATTGGACAATTTGGTTCAAAACCAAACAAGCAAGCTCAACCCCTCTCTGTTCTCGCCGAGCTTTAGCCTTAACCGCGCACGGCATAAGCGCGCGCGCACACACACAAAAACACACCTAACACTCAGCTAACTTCACAAAAAACGAAGAAGAATGAACTCCATGGTCGAACAGAACTGAAACAGGAGAGGAGATTTCACCTTTGGTCTTCTGAATAGAAAAACTGGTCCAAGCGTCCTCAGCTTGCTGGAACTCTCCGTTTCGCACCGTCGGTTCCCTTCGCACAGTCATCGACCGTTGACTGATCGCTCGGGTCCTTGGTTTTTCATCGCGAGCGAACAATTGAAGAGGAAAATCAGAATGGCTTCCTCGTGAAGCCATTATGGTTTTCTTTTTTTTTCTTTTTTTTTTATTTTATATACAAAATTACCTAAACGCCCTTACGTGTTTTCGCTTCTCTGAACTTTCGATAACTCGGGTCCTCTGACTTAAAATTTTACAAATTCTTCTATGGATTAAATTCCAAGTTTCATAAAATAAACTTCCCGCTAAAACTTCTCGAAAACTTTAATGGGAAAATAATTTAAATTCTAAAAATTTTCGGGTTATTACACAAATAACATATGCCTAGTAGTCATGTCCCACAACTTAACTATCTATGTACTTTACATAATTTTGTCATTCTTACATAAAACATGTGCATAAAACATTTTACACACTTTCATAAAATCGTGGCGCATGATCCATAGAGATGCACAAACAACATAGCATAATATCATGACATTTCATCAAAGAAAAACATAGACAAATCCTTAATTTCTTAATCAAACAAAATACTTAACATGTAACCTTTCCCATAACTTAAACTACCTATAAAATATACAAAAAAAAAAAGCATAATCTGAACAAATAGCCTATTCTACCTAGTACCTTTGTGATGTAGGCCAAAAAGACTAAACACGTGCAATATACACTTACCTCAACTCCGTAGCAAATTAAGCAACTTTGATCATTTTTCCTTAGTGATTTCAAACCTAACACATGCATAAATTCATCAATAACATCACAAGGTTTAAAACTAATAAACCATAACTATTACTCAACATTCATAACAAATCCAAGAAACTCCAATTCAAATGACTTAAACTTCACAATAATCAAAACTTAAACAATTTCATTCAAATTCTCATATTTCTATCTATCATCGTATGAAGAATATCACAACATTATATAACATCAAATCCTCCAAAGATTTGAGAAATTTCATCCATTTATGCGCCTAAACCTATCCACTAGCCAAACCAACTATTCGCTTGAAATTATCACACATACATGAAAAAATATTTAAAACTTTGAAGATAAACCATAAACTACCTTAAGCTTTAAAGAGAGGGGAAGGATGGGTGGAAAATGGTCCAGCAATGAGAATATGAAAATAGCATTAGGGGGGAGAGAGAAAAGTGAATTTTCCCTTTCTTTGAATTCTGAAGAAATTTCTTCAAGAAGCTTGGTATATGAAATTTGTTTTTAAAAATATCATTAACGTCAATTTCATTTTAATTTACTGATAGGTTTGACTTTTTCAACTTTACTTTCACTTTTCTTCAATTCCTCTAATTCCTTTTTATTCTTTTTTTTCTCGATTCGTTTTCTTCTTTCAATTAATTTCTCTTTCTTATATTTTCTTCTTTTCCTTTCTTCAAATATAAAACCCCCACACAATTCCTTCAATTTCATCCTTTACCATATAAAATGATAAATTATGTATAACTAGCTAGGCACATGATTATATTTAAGGACATGATAAAAATTTTGGGTGTCACATTTTACCCTCCTTAAAAAAAATTTTGTCCTCAAAATTTGCTTACTCAAAGAGTTCCGGATATCAGTTCATCATATCCTCTTGTCTTTCCCAAGTGGCTTCCTCCACGTTGTAATTTCACCATAAAACTTTTACCAGTAGAATCTCCTTATTGCGTAATACCTTCACGGTAGATTTTAGCATTCTCACTGGTCTTTCTTCGTACGTCAATGTCACTTGAATCTCAATACTCACTGGTTCTACAATCTGAGTTGGATCATATACACACTTCCTCAGTATGGATACATGAAAGATGTTGTGGATTCCATCCATTGACGAGGGTAGCCGCAGTCTGTAAGCTGTATTTCCTATTTTCTTCAAAATAGGAAACGGTCCGACGAGTGTGGACTGAGCTTCCCTTTCCTACCAAACTACATGACTCCTTTGAATTGTGAGATTTTTAGAAATACCTCATCGCTTTCAGCAAACTCCAGATCTCTTCTTCTTTTGTCTACATAACTCTTTTGTCAGATTTGAGCAGTCTCTATTCTTTGTCAAATAATAGCAACTTTTTTAGACATTTGTTGTAAAATTTCAGGGCAACTTCATCCCAATATAGAGGTGATCTACATTTCTACCATAAAGAGCTCATAAGGAGCCATACCAATTGTAGATTGGTAGCTGTTGTTATAAGAAAATTCTACCAATGGTAAAAATTTGCTCCGTGAGGCTTGAAATTCCAACACATATGATCTCAACATATCCTCTAAGATCTGGATTGTTCTTTCAGATTGTCCATCCGTCTGTGGATGAAATGCCGTGCTGAAATTTAGTTTTGTACACATTGAATTTTGCAAACTTTCCAGAATCTTGATGTAAACCTAGAATCCCGATCTGAAACGATTGAAATCGAAATTCCATGCAGTCTGATAATCTCCTGGATATATAGTTCTACATACTGATTTATAGAAAAAGTCATCTTCACAAGTAAAAAATGGAATGATTTCATCAATCTATTTGCAATGACCCAGATGCCATCATGACCTTTAGCTGTTCTCAGCAAACCGATAACGAAATCCATAGCAATATTCTCCCATTTTCATTCTGGAATTGGTAAAGGCTGGAGAGTTCCTCATGGCCTTTGATGTTCTGCTTTGACCTGTTGGCATATCAAGCATGTTCCACATATTTTACTACTTCTCTTTTCATATTCGGAAACCAGAAATGTTGCTTCAGGTCTCGGTAGATCTTGGTATTCCCTGGATGCACTCAGAAAGAATATGAATGAGCCTCCGTCAAAATTTTCTTCCATGAGTCATCATCTCTTAGAACGTACCAGCTGTTCCTAAACTTCAAAATGCCATCATCCGAATAAGTGAAATCGAAAAAAGCATCAGCTATATTCTTTAATATATCACTCTTTTCCTTTGAATCAGCCTTCTGAGCTTCTTTGATTCTATCCAAGATAGTTGGCCGTACTGACAGTTATGAAAGCACAACTATTAACTCAGAGACTATCTCTAACTTAAACTTCTAAATCTCTTTTTTTTAGAGGAACTGACATTGCTGGCACGGTTGATAGCATTGTGGTTGACATCCTACTCAATGCGTCAGTAACAACATTAGCTTTACTAGGGTGGTACTAAATCTCGAAGTCGTAGTTTTTGACAAACTCTAGTCGCCGTCTCAGTCTCATATTTAACTCCTTTTGATGCATTTCAGACTTTTGTGATCTGAAAATACCTCACATTGCTGTTTGTACAGATAGCGCCTCCATATCTTCAAAGCAAATACTACTGGAGCTAGTTTGAGATCATGACTAGGGTAGTTATGCTCATAACTTTTTAACTGTCTGCTGATCACCTTACAATCCTGCATTAATACGCATCACAAACAAATTCTAGATGCGTCGCAGTAAACACTAAACTTTTGTCCTTCTATTGGGAGTATTAATAATGGAGTCGTATTTAACTTTTACTTCAACGTCTGAAAACTCCTTTCACAATCTTCAGACCACCAGTACTTAGTATCTTTCTTTGTTAAACTGGTTAGAGGTTTGACTACCATAAAAAATCCTTCTATAAACTTCCTGTGATAATCAGTTAACCCTAGAAAACTACGCACTTCACTAGAATTTCTTGGTTATGACCATTCTTTTACAGCTTGTATCTTTGCTAGGTCAACTAAATTGCATTTTTCAGAGATAACATGGCTTAGAAAGCTGATTCCGTCAGACCAGAATTCACACTTTGATGATTTGGCAAATAATTGATGCTGCTTCAAAGTAGATAATACAATTTGCAAATGCTCCCTGTGCTCTTCTTCATTTTGAGAATACACTAAAATATAATTGATAAAAATAATTACAAATTTATCGAGATATTCTTGGAATACCCTATTCATCAGATACATAAAAGTTGCTGGTGCATGCGTTAATCCAAACGGCACTACTAGAAATTCATAATGTCTGTAACGGATTCTGAACACCGTCTTTGGAATATCACCAACTTTGACCTTCAGTTGATAATAACTCAAGCATAGATCAATCTTCAAAAATACTCAGGCCCCTTGCAGTTGATCGAACAAGTCATTAAGCCTCGGCAAAGGATATTTATTCTTGATCGTCAGTTCATTCAGCTCCTTGTAGTCTATCCACATCTATAAGGATTCGTCCTTCTTTTTGACAATCAAAACAAGTGCACCCCAGGGAGAGAAGCTAGGGCATACGAAACCCTTGTCCACCAACTCTTTCAACTGAGTCTTCAACTCTTTCATTTCAACTGGTGTCATACGATAAGGGTGTTCTTAGATACTAGTGCAGTACTAGGATAAACATCGATTACAAGCTCTATTTCCTGATCAGAAGGTAATCCTGGTAAGTCATCTAAAAAGACTTCTAGAAACCTCTTAACTACCGGAATATCTTGAAGCTTTAATTCACTTAATGTCTTCTGTTTATGCTTCATTATATTGCTTGGAACTTCAATTTTGGTTAAGGATGGGAATGTGTTAAGAATGGAAGCATGTTGGTTGATTGTTTGAAATATTGCAAATAGGGCAGTTTTGGTTTTCAATTTTTTGCCATTAATTGTTTTAAAGTTTTGCTAAATGGATTTCACCAGGTTACACTAGACATTTTAAGGATTTTATAGCATGTTAAATCATCAAATTTGGACGAGTATACGAAAAGTTACGAATTTTCAAAGTTTAGGCCAAACTATGAAATGGAATTTTGACCCGGTTACAGTTCTAATGCTTTCTTGATTTTATCTTGCAAAATTATTTTAATAGGATATAATAGATACTTTAAAGAAGCCATGGCCTTTGGAATCAAGTCGTTTTGATATTTGTAGAAGAAATTATGAATTTTCAAAATTTGCTCAAATTATGGGTCAAGATCCAGGTTTTATGATTTGAGTTTATTGGATTGGTTTACGTTTGGCTAACATGGCTCCATTGAGTTGTTGAATTAATGGAGGGGAATTTTATGGATATAGATGAGTTTGTTGTTGTTTTTGGACTTGATGAGTTATGCATGAAAGCGGGGAGGTTATGCCCAAATTTTTAGAAAATTTGGGTTTAAAGGTTGTGATGTGATGCTAAGTATGTTAAATATGCATGTTTAGGTGTTAGCAACAAGAAAGTAAAGGTGATCAAAAGCTTGCTAAGAACACGAAGTAAGTGGGTATGTAGGTTCGGCCCGTATGGCCCTACATCGCAACGGTACTAGGAAGTCTAAGTGATGGTCTACCTCGATGATATGTGGTTTTGATGTATGTATGTTATGTGGTTGTCAAATTATTAAGTTCCCTTTAGAGTGAGATATGTGCATTGTGGTGCTAATGTGCCATGCTATATGCGTGCCATGCTACAAGCATCATGTTTTCTTAAATAAGCATACAAAATATTTTCACACATGATTTATGAAAGAAAGATAAGAATATGTAATATGTGTAATAGTTAAGTTGTGGGTCGTGGTTGAGTATGACATGTTTGTCCACTTCGGTGGTCCACGTTATATCATTTTTGTCTAGTTCGGTAGTTCAAGTTATGCTATGTCATGTGCCTATTCCCCATGTAAATCTCCCTGAACCCATGTCATGTGAACTTAAAGGTAATGTGAAAAGAACATGTTTTACGGATCATGCATGCACATTCATTCATTCATTTGCATTAGTACCCCGCTTACTAAACATTAGGCTTATAGTGTAAACCTTATGATGTAGGTAACGAGCTTGAAGGTGAGGATGACAAACCTCAAGTTGATGTATGAGTCTGGTTGGTGGATGGTGCTCATGACAAAATTTTGTGCTTGGTGAGGCGATTTGACCCATGGGTGATGTCTAAGTGCTTTTGGGTAATTGTTCATGAAATTGAAAGTTTAAGTAGTAAAGAATCTCATGTTTTGATGAATAGTTGAATTGCTTGAGTTGGAGGTGTTTTAAACATATGGGTTTTTTAATTATTTTAAAATTCTGCTACACGTTTTTTATTTGATGTTGTGAATTATGTGATAAAAGGATTTGTTGACTTAAAGAAGCATTTTTTGAAGGATTTTAATTGAGGTTATAGAGTATAGAAATTTGGAAATTTTGAGTGAAACTTTATGATGTGTTTGTTAAAAAAAATAGAGAAATTTTATGCCAAAAATTTGTTAAGAAAAGAGAAAATCATGTCATGTCCCATGACGCTCTCCGGGCCGTTATAGTGTATTTGTAGCTACGTTACTAATCAAAATTGTACCTGAAATGATAGAATGTTGGACAGCATTGTCATCCTCAATCAAGGCAAAGATTCTTGAAATAATCCTAGGCTGTCTTTTATCTGGCATTAGGTAGTTTTTGACTTTGATGGCCTTCTTTATTACACCTGAAACAGTGGCCGAAACGAAGTTTGCATTCTCCATAATGATTCCTATTACATACGGGGCATTGAGGAATTTGATAGTCCCTTGTAGTCGCTTTCCTTTCCCTTGATCAATGGTTGCATTATTGGGCCTTTTAATGCCCATCTGTTTGTGATGACCCAAATGTGTCTATATAAGGACGACTACAGGAAAAACCTCGGGTTGCGGGGCAAACCTCGAGACGTAAGCTGAGTGTAGGTGAATCCCGGACTCAAGTATAGCCAAATCCCAGGTCGTATAAAAGATGTCATCACAATCCCACATAGCTTGGGAGGTATATGGAAATGAAATATATGTAAAGAAATCCTCCCAAGATAGTAAGATGTGTTTTGGAGTACAATTGGCAACGGATCTTATAAGAACTCTGAAGTTAAGAGTGCTCCGGCGAGATTAGTACCAGGTTGGGTGACCGACTGATAAGTCCTCGCCAAACAAATCCGTGAGGGGAGGATATTGAGATGCGACTCAATCCTCAAAGCGGACAATATCTTACTAGAAAAAGGAGTCACTTCTTATTCTATTGTTGTTGTTATTGTTGGGGCTGTATATCTCTTAAAACTTTCTAGGTTATTCTCACTATATTTGAACTCTCATTTTCACTTCTTCAATCTCCAGTGTCTTGGCCACCACCTTGAAATAAGGCAGGTAGATCTCTGCTATTTTCACTTCTTTGTAGGCATTCCTTTTCAAACCTTGAGCGAACTGATGGACTTTGTGCTCGTCAGTATTCTCCTCCAGCTTGGCATAGTCAAACATATCCTCCATTATCCAGATCCACTCTTCAACACAAGTAGGATTCATGGATTGTCCGTCAAAAGTTGGGAGTCGAAGTCATCAAAACGCTTCATAGTTTTGGTCCTTGGTAGCATCGGTATTATTATTTCGATTTTCTTCTCTATTCATCATTCACTCTAATTGGTGAGATTGACAATCAACCAATTCAGTTAATTGATTGATGGCATTGTCTCTTTCATCATCTACCCTGTGTTGTCCTCTCACTATATTATAAATCCTTTATAATCATAAACTTTATTAAATAACTAAAACTTAACTTAATTTTAAACACTTACAGTTGATGGAGCATTCTCATATGGCAGCTTGTGCTGTCAAGCAGTCTATATAAACGATTTTAAAATCTGGGTGCATGATACCGCTAAAGTGGTCACGACTGCCACGATGCTTGCACATATATATGGACATATTTGACATAAACTTTTTTGTTTTCGTTGAAACTTAAAATCAGTTTTTAGTCTTTTAACTTCCCTTGAAATAAATGGAAAACCAATCTTAAAACATGTTTGGAAGAATTCATTTAAAGTTAGATCACCTAAAATTTTGAAAAAAAATTCAAAATAGGACATTGAAAGTTTTTAAAACAACAAAACATGGCCGATCGATTGCCCATGAGTGGCGATCGGTCGGCAACACCCCTACCTCTGCGGTAGGGAATCGGCCAAACAACGCATGGCCGATCGATCGCCCACGAGTGGCAATTAATAGGTCTTGCGCTGCTCGTCACGGTTGCGCGCGCACGCACACGGCCATCGCGCGTGCTGCAACATGGCCGATCAATCGCCCATGAGCAGCAATTGATCGACAACACCCCTGCCTCTTCAGCAAGAGATCCGCCAATCACATGGCTGATCGATCGCCCATGAGCGGCAATCGATTGACAACACCCCTGCCTCTTCAGCAAGGGATCAGCCAATCTTATACCCTCATGCAGCGATCGATCGGCGTGCGCTGCACCTTCTCGGCAATGCGCACATGCACATGGCTTCATGCGTGCATAGCCTTTTGGCCGATTGATCGGCATGCGCGAGCCGATTGATCGACATGCTCTGCTCTTCTCAGCAGCACGCGCAAGCACACGGCCCCTGCGCGCATGACAACATGACCGATCAATCACCCATGAGTGGCGATCGATAGGCAACGTCTCTGTCAAAGATAGGGAATCAGCCAATCACATGGCCATCGATCGCTCTAATGCGGCGCAGGATCGGCGGGTGCTGCTTCTTTGGCAGGGCACGCACGCACACTGTTTCGCACGCGCACATCGTTTCCTCGCGCGTCCAGCAACCTCCTTTCTCTCCTTCTTCTTTTAAACCTAATTATACTTCATAAAAACCACCATAACTTCAACATATTACCTCCTTTGAAAACCTTCAAAACATAACATTTTTCACCAAATTGCAAACATTTTATGGTTTATAAAAATGCATTAAAATGTACAGCGAAAGTCTTAAAAACACAAATGAAACCCATCATTAAAATATTTTCGATCAAAACATATCCAAACACTAAATAGTTCTAGTATTCTTCAAAACATTAAATTCTTTGATACATAAACTTTAACAACTAGAAAACCTCTACAAAACCACTTAGAGTTTCACCTATCGGTCAAAATCGCTTGACAGCCACAAACCCTCCATCATGAGCTCACTCCTCTAACTGCACTTATACATCGACTTAAGGCTCAAAGTTCTCACCTGTAAAATCTTCACCTACATCATCAAAGTTTAAACTAATGAGACTAACATTCAGTAAGTGATGTAAAATGCAATCAATGAGTATGGATGAACGTTTCATAAAACTTGTACTTTCATTTCTTTTCGTTTCACTTGACATGGGTTAAAGGGACTCGATAAGAAAGTAGGCCCAGAGAAGTCTTGGACGTAGACATTTATATGGTCCCAGAGAAGGACAAATAACATATGCTTACAAGTCTTGTCCCACAACTTAACTATTTACGTACATTACATAATCTTGTCTTTCTTACATAAAACATTTTATATGCTTTCATAAAATTGTGATGCAGGATCCATAGAGATGCACAAACAACATAACATAATATCATGACATTTCATCAAAGAAAAACAGAGACAAGTCCTTAATTTTTTAATCAAACAAAACACTTAACATGTAACATTTCCTATAACTTAAACTACCCTAAAACATACCCAAAAAAAAGACACATAATCTCAACATATAGTCTATTATACCTATTACCTTTGTGATGTAGGCATATGCAACATACACTTACCTCAACTTCGTAGAAAATTAAGCAACTTTGATCACTTTTTCTTGATGATTTCAAACCTAATACATGTGCATAAAACCATCAATAACATCACAAAGTTTGAAATTAATAAACCATAACTATTACTCAACATTCATAACAAACCCAAGAAATTTAAATTTAAATGACTTAAACTTCACAATAATCAAAACTCAATAATTCCATTCAAATTCTTAGTTTTTCATCTATGATCATATGAAGAATATCATATCATTATTTAACATCAAATAATCCAAAGATTTGAGAAATTTCTTTCATTTTGGTGCCTAATCGTAACGCCTGGAAAACCTACCCGTTTCCGATTTGTTCACTGCTCCGATACCACACTTTTGACGCCCCGAGTCGTCTCCGGACCCGGGTTGTCAACCACACACCCCCTTTCACTTCGACAGAATTCGCATAAAATTTAAAACTTTTTGGTTATTTGACTCAAAACAACTTCCAAAAGAAATACATATAAATGCCGCAGCGAAAACTCGTTTAAAATCGGTTTAAGTAACTTCACTTTTAAACATCAAAATTAAAGAGACCGGTCGACACCTGCAAGAGCTGGTCGACACTTGATTTGTCTCGGATTTTCATCGGTCGACACTGACAAATGCCAGTCGACACTACATTTCTCTCGGGTCCACACCGCGTCCGAAAACCGTTTTAAGAATATCTTATGGTCTGACCTTCAACTGATAATAACCCGATCTCAGGTCAATCTTCGAAAACACACGCGCACCTTGGAGTTGATCAAATAAATCATCTATCCTTGGCAGAGGGTACTTATTCTTAATCGTTAGCTTGTTTAACTCCCTGTAGTTGATGCACATTCGCAACGACCCGTCCTATTTCTTGACAATGAGGATTGGCGCGTCCCATGGCAAAAAGCTCTAGCGTATAAATCCTTTCTCCACCAGCTCTTCTAATTGCTTCTTGAACTCCTTCAGCTCCGCTAGCGCCAATCTGTAGGGATTCTTTGATATTGGTTCAGCTCTCGGATACACATTTATTGCAAACTCTATTTCCCGGTCCAGAGGCAAATCAAGTAAATCATCTAAAAAAACTTCAGGGAAGTCTTGAACAATTAAATCATCCTGCGGTCTCGAATCCTTGGGAATCTGCACATCCATAATACTGGCAAGAAAACCAAAATACTCACCAGTCAAAACTTGACGAGCACTGACAGGCACCATCACAGATATCTTCCGGACATTCTTTGCAGCTTGAAAAGTATGCTTCTTACCATCTGGCGGTTGGAAGTTCACCGTGCCCGCCCTACAGTCAATCGTGGCGTAGTGCTTGAACAGCCAATCCATTCCCAGTATCATGTCATATCCCGTTATACCCATAATAATGAGATCAAAATTCTTGCTTCCCACCGACACCACACTATCACGCACTACTTGATTTAAGTGCATACGCTCACCAGAAGGCAACATTACCACATAACCACAGTCCGTTGATGCAGGTCATATATCCAACTTAACCACGAATGTAGTTGCAATAAACGAATGCGTTGCACCAGAATCAATTAATGTATAAGCAGGTACAGAGTTTACTAGTATGGTACCTGACACCACGGCTGGGTGCTCCTCATCTCCCAACTCAATCATAGCAAATACTCTCGGTGTTGTGCGCGTCGGACCCTTCTTCAAAGCTGGGTAATCCCTGCTGATGTGGCCTGCCTCGTTGCAAGTAAAACATCGTACAACCCTGGGCTTCAGGCAGTCTCTGGCCACATGTCCAGCTTCATTGTCGTTGTAGCACTTTTCGGAGTTCCATCTGCACTCTCCCGAATGATACTTCATACATTTAGTGCACTGGGGTACTATACCGGTCTTTGCGGCCTCTTGCTACTACCCTGGCTGCTAGAACCCTCGCTAAATCTTTTTATGTCTCTCTGTTGCGGGAGCTGGGAGACACTCTTGCTCTGCTGCGGGGCTGCTTCTCTGAAAGATCTTCTAGAAGCTTTTCTCTGATTGATACATTTCTTCTCGGCTTCCTCCACCTCTAACGCCTTAGCCATCACCTCGGAGTAAGGCACATCCTGTATGCCCGCTATTTTCACTCCGTTGTATATTTTCGGCCTCAACCATTGTACAAACTGAAACACTTTATCCTCATTCCGGCTTACCAAATTGCTGGCAAACCGAGATAAGGACTCGAATCGCCGGTTGTACTCTGTCACTGACGTAGTTTGCTTCAACTGTAAGAACTTCATCCTCTTAGTTGCCTGCACCGTACTATTAAAATACTTGTTGTAGAAGGCCTTTTTGAACTTCTCCCAAGTCATGTGCTGAGTATCGGCGGTGGCCTCTATAGACTCCCACCAAAACCGAGCATCCTTTGCTAAATGAAAGGTGGCAAATATAACCTTATCCTCCTCTTCCACCTTCACATATTTAAACATGTTCTCTATTGCTCGGATCTATTCCTCAGCAGCCATCGGGTCTGATACTTGTCCTTCGAAAGTTGGTGGCCGCAATCTCTGAAATCGGTCACCCGACTAGTCCTGACTAGAACTATGGCCTGAACCTCCCTGTACTTCTCGATTCAGCAACATTCCTAACTGCTGAGACTGTCGATTTACTAATTCTGTTAACTGTCGGATCGTCACAGAATCGTCTTCACTTCTCGGTCCGGTTGTCTCTCTTGGCACTCTAGGACGTCCTGGTCGTCCAAACATTCTGACTATCTTTCCTGGACAATGGTCAACTATGCTCATAAGTATCTACTAAACAACACTAAACTTAAACACTTACAGTTGTCGAAACACGTCGTGCGGTGATCGGCACTGTTGAGTAATCATTTGAACGTTTTGACCAAATGGCTCTGATACCAACACTGTAACGCCCCAAAAACCTACCCGTTTCCGGTTTGTTCACTGCTCCAATACCACACCTTTGACACCCCGAGTCGTTCCCGGATCCAGGTCATTAACCATACACCCGCTTTTCACTTCGACAGAATTCGCATAAAATTTAAAATTTTTTGATTATTTGACTCAAAACAACTTCCAAAAGAAATACATATAAATGCCGCAGCAGAAACTCGTTTAAAATCGGTTTAAGTAATTTCACTTTTAAAACATAAAAATTAAAGAGACCGGTCGACACCTGCAAGAGCCGGTCGACACTTGAGTTGTCTCGGGTTTTCATCGGTCGACACTAACAAACGCCGATCAACACTACATTTCTCTGGGGTCTTTTCATCAGTCGACACCGGGGACACCGGTCAACACTTCTACACTCGTTTCAGAGAGGGGTCGACACCCGCTGTCGCAGGTTGACACCTTAATCCTCTCTGTCCGCGCAAGTCGAGCCTCACGATCAACACCTCTGCCAGTTTTACACGGACCGGTCGACACTTGGAACCAGGGGTCATTACCTACTTCGGCTCCGCCCTGCGCAGGTCGAGCCTCACGGTCGACACTCACCTTCTATTTTACACTGACCGGTCGACACCTATAGACTTCGGTCGACACTTTGCACCCCAAAAACTTTAACAGCATTTAAAACAAAATAACACGGTTTTGACTAAACGTTCAAAAACCATGAATCCTCTTCTCGACTCAATTTACAAACCTATTACGCACACCAAAATATTCAACCCAAATTCAAATCTCTCTTTTTCCTCAAAATAACCAAGTTCGACTCAAAATATTTCACCACCCATACTTACACCCGCCATAGTCAAAACGCCTCAACAGCTGGCCCAATCGTCCCATGAGCGTCCTCCTCCAACTACCTCCTAGTACTAGGCATACTCAGGATACTCACTAACTCCTGCGTCGTCACCTACATCACATAACTCAACTATTAGCCTAATGCTAAGTAAGTAATGCATAAAACACACTGAAAATAAACATTTCCTAACACATGCAGTTTCTACAATTTCGCCTCTACTTTCGTTTTCGTCTCTTTCTTACATCTTCTTTATCTTCTTACTACTAGATTCTTCTTTACGTGCTAGATCAAGGTGACACACCTTGCGGTCCACCTCTCGGGACAAGGTCAACCTTAATCTAGTAAAGTGACACCTCGCGGTCCACCTCTCGGGACAAGATCACCATGTAAAGCGGAGGAAGAGTGATGCACCTCGCAGTCCACCTCTCAGGACAAGACCACTCAACTCCACCTTTATTATCTTCTCATGTATCTTCTCGTTTCAATCGTTTCATCTCATCCTACTGTTTCATTTCATAAAAACATGGAAATTCATTTTCGTTTCGTCTCGTAAATTAAAACCATGATGCACAATCAATAAAGCATAACATAAAATAAACGTGCAATGCATCCTACTGTACTGTGATGTAGACCCGAGGGCAAAACTCCTACTACATTACTTACCTGGCATGCTTAGCACTCGTAATCCAAATCTCGTACGCTAACTGGAAAACCTATAAAATCACACACCTATTAGCTCTACTTTCCATTAACTCCATAAAACTTTAGAGGAATCAACCACTAAATCCCCACTCAGTCTATACCGAAATTGTAACTAACGCTCCGACTATCCTTAAAAAATTCATAACTCCGTCAAAACTCGTCTGATTTAGACGATTCGAAATGCTACGGGTTTCTCGTGACATCTAGTTTCTAATGGTATCATCAATTTTCTAATCCCACACATACAGCTTAGCCAAATGTGGCCAAACGGAACCCGTCCCAAAATTCGGTTATCTACACACTCAATCTTTTCCACAAAAACTTATAACCCACTACTATTCTTACCTTAAACACCAACATATGTACGAAAATCGACTAAAACTTCTAAACTTCGTATCTCTTTCCTAGGGTTCACCCAAAACTCTCTCTAACTCCACTTTTACCAATCAAAATAACTAAAACACTACTATCTACCAAGAATTAACTAAAACTTACCAAAAATTTGAAAAACAAAGGGGAAGACGGTTGATCGTTGGCTGCTAAAAGGGAAACGCCGAGCTTCTCGAACGGGAGAAGAGGAAGAAGAAGAAGAAGAAGAACCTCCGCAGGGGGGGGGGGGGGGGGGTTATATAAATAATCTTAATTACTATTTTGCCCATAATGCTTACCCGTTTAATAAATCTGTTATATGGTATTATTCCGACTGAATTCTTAAATTTTTCTCTATTCTATTAGCTTCAAGATAATCTTTGACTTCAGGGTAGAAATTCTCCGCTCATCATTATGACCAAAACTACACTAATTATAATTACAAAACCCGAATAATTCCGGGTGTTACAGTAAACCTATCCACTAACCAAACCAACCAATCGCTTGAAACTTGAAATTATTACACATACATGAAAAAATGTTGAAACCTTTGAAGATAAACCACAAACTACCTTAAACTTCAAAGGGGAAGGGGTGGGGTGGGAACTTCTTGAAGAAGCTTGGTATATGAAATTTGTTTTTAAAAATATCATTAACACAAATTTCAGTTTAGTTTACTGATAGGTTTGACTTTTTCAACCTTACTTTCATTTTTCTTCAATTCCTCTAATTCCCTTTTATCTTTTTTTTTTCAATTCTTCTTCTTCTTTCAACATAATTTCTCCTTATTTTTTCTTCTTTTCCTTTCATCAAATATAAAATCCCTACACAATTCCTTCTATTTCATTATTTACCATATAAATGATAAATTATGTATAACTAGCGAGACACATAATTATATTTAAAATCATGGGGAGGGAGAGAGAAAAGTGGATTTTCCTTTTCTTTGAATTCTAAAAAAACTTCTTCAAGAAGCTTGGTATATGAAATTTGTTTCTAAAAATATCATTAACGTAAATTTCATTAATTTACTAATAAGTTTGACCTTTTCAACCTTACTTTCACTTTTCTTCAAGTCCTCTAATTCCTTTTTATCTTTTTTTTAATTCTTCTTCTTCTTCTTTCAACATAATTTCTCCTTATTTTTCTTCTTTTCCTTTCATCAAATATAAAACCCCTACATAATTCCTTCAATTTCATGGTTTACCATATAAATGATAAATTATGTATAACTAGCTAGGCACATAATTATATTTAAGGTCATGATAAAAATTTCGGGTGTTACTAAATAGTTTTGATAATCCTTGAGTCTTGGTTTGTGATCGAGTGATGGCCCTCTAGCGCATATTTTATTGGGTTCAATTTATTTGAAGTAAAGCAAAGTTCATCTAATGGATCAAGTACTAAACATGCAGATGATGATTAATAACTAAGTGCTAAATAAGAAAACAGCAAATATGGAATATATTTATCATGCATACTATCGGATTAGGTTAATGCTCACAAAACAGTTTTGGCTGCACTTTAGGTCTCGGTTTTCATAAGAATATAAAATTGTACTGTAAAGATAATATCCAAAAATATTTTGTGACACATACTTTCATAAGAATATATTAAACAAATTGGTGTAAGAAACCAAGTAATTAACTCAACATGTTTTACGACTGTAACTCATGCTTCTCAGTTTGTGCACAAAAACAGAATGTTGGTGATTTAACTACCCAAAACAGCAAGCAATTGATATGTTCTTTAAATGAAACTTCATGCTCATATTCAAACAAGATATAAAAGTGTACTGTAAAGATAATATCCAAAAATAAGCACAAATAAGGTGGCAAAACCCAACAGATATTGTAGCATTAAAAGATAAGGTTTTTGTTAGAAAACAACAACCCAAAATGAAATATGCTTTGTAACTAAGTAAATGATATTGAAAATACAAACCAAGTTGATAGCTAGCATACAGAGAAAACCACCATGGCTTTGATACCACATGATGCGCGCCAAGCCTTGCTAAGGCCGCATTTAACCCACAAAACATAACTGGTTAAAACCAAAGTACTCGGCTAGGCCGAGAAAGTAGTAAAATGAGCAGAAATGTTGAATGAGTAAATGAAGTCCAAATGGGAGGAAAATTTAAGTGTAGGTCTATTTAGGAGTTAGGTGAATCCCTTTAAAATTTCAATTCAAAATATGAAGCAGAAATGAAGATATGCAAAGATGTTCCAATGCTATCCAATAAGCAAAAATTATAGCTCTCGACATAACGCTTCTTGCCAAGGAAGTGGCAGCAAGGGAAAATAGCTTATGGCCACCTTCTACTATTTTCTAACTCTAAAAAGAGTGGAGAAAAAGGTGAAACTTAAGATCCTTCAAGCAACCTTGAGCTTGAGGAAACGGAGGGGCATCTCAACTCGGGTTGCTTGCAACCGAGTCTTTACCTAGAAGCTTCACTCTTCTTCGATTTTCTTCTTCAACAAAATAGGCAATTTTCATTCAACCAAAATCAATCTTTACAATCATCAATACCTATGTATTTATAGACCTAAGGATGGTTGATGGTTGGTTTAAAGTGGTCTTCAAAGAGCCATTGGAAGGCTAGCTTGATTCAGCCGCACATGTGGCATCACATGGTCTTCAATCTCCTTTGGATGGCCGAGATGATGTTGCTCCATTTGATCAAAAAGATGAGAGCAGCCAAGTCATCAATCCTTGTCCATGTTCAAAAGGAGAAATTTCAACAAGGCTCCTTCAAGTGGTAGCCTTGGTTTGGCTAAAATGGGTAATGTTTTTTCCCCACTTCATTTGGCGCCCAAGTGATGACTTTCCTACATGGCCAAAGCTCCTTCATGCAATCCCATGCAATTGAGTTTGAACCAACTTCAATCCATCATCTAACCTAACATACATCTAACCCTAATGCCTAAGAGTGCAAACAATTAATAATAATTACATGAAGGCCAATGTTTGCCACAAAAATACAAATGGCTAAGTGTTTGCAAAAATATTAACATAAAGGTGCTTGGTTACAAATTTGCATTAAGGGAAGACAAATTCCCTCTTTGATCTTGATGAGCTTCTTTCTCCCGAGGCTTCCATGCTAAGGTTGCTACTTGTGCTTTAAGCTTCTACGTCCGGGCCTTCAACGAAGTCTTTACCTATAAAATAAATAAAATTGTAAGCAATTAAATTAGGTAAATTTGGGTCTTGGTTTTTGATTGAGTGAGAGGGCCTTGGGGCACATCACTCGCATTAAGTCAATTAAATTCTTTTGTATATTCATTTATTGTATAATTAGCTAGTCTATAATTCTAGTATTGCTCATATAAAAATGACTCGTAATCTGGAAGAACAAATCACCTTTGTAACAATCGTTTTATGTTGGACCAAGTTTTAACTTTAAATTCTTGCCACTATCGATTAAATTGGAGTTGCTCCGACCACGCTGAAGCTCCATCTTTTAGTTTATAAGCTACAAGCTTCACTTGTTTCTCTTCTGCAATACTTAAATAATTGAAAATTTGTTAATGTATATACACTCAATCAAAGAAAACTTTAATATTTAATCGACCATAAAAAGTCAGCAAATAAATTTTTATTTTGAACTCCCGAGTGTTTGGTTGTCGAGTCAAAATGTGGTCTGTAGTAAAATCATCTACTTCATTAGACAAATAACTAATTATCCGTGTTGGTCCTCGTCATAAATTTTTCCAATGCTGGTGCTCGAGATGATTATTAAGTTGTTTTAACGAAAAACAAATGTTTTGTCCATTGGTTCTTCAAGCTAGGTTATTAGAAGCCCAAGTTGTCTCGCTAGAAAATTCATCGCCGAATTCAAGGTCGCCTCTGTCGCCGGCAAGGAAACATTGTTGATCGTCAAGGATGTTGAGCTTACGTTAAATTTGTCGAGGCCATCGCTAGTAAGTGAGAAATCTAATGGGTTTGCTCTGTTGGATCACGAAGGAGAGAGTCGTGATTCCCAACCCATTTTTCTTATGACGCAGCTATGGAGGCGTGATGTGCAACCAATCGATTGTGGTCTAGTCTGAGCTTACTACTTATTGTTGGTGTTCATCGAGTAGGCACTAGAGGTGTGTGAACAGATACATCGCCCCAATTCTGCCATGTTCCAGGTGGGCAGTGGCTGGTGTAGATCGTTGGTGTCATCAGGCCGACATGATTGGCAGACCAGTTCACGCTTGACAGCAGACCGAGCCTTATGGTTAGGTTTTTCCTTCTTCTACCACCCAAGGTTTACCAAGGTGATTTTTCTACAATTTTTTCTCTATTTTTTGTCATTTTCATAACTATCGTCTGATTCGATACAATTGAATCTTTCAGTCCTCTAATTTCATCACTCATTGATAATTGTTGTAGTGATCATCTACGAAAGATTGCAAAAAGTTACGTGAATTTCATTGATCTCACGATAAATTTTTTCAAATTGTTGATCAATGATTTTAAATTATTGTTCATTATTGGTTATTTGTTGACCACCAAAATCTTTATCAGTCGTCAATTTAAGGTGAAAATTCTTGCTTTTACAAATATTGTGCTTTGGAAGTTTTGTTTATAATTTAAACATAAAATATGAAAAAGTAAAAAAAAACTCTTAGAGAAATAAAAATTATATAATAAGTCTTGTCATCCTCTTAATGTCTATCATAATTATTTAAATATAAATGAAAATTAAAAGTAATAAAATAAAATAAAATAAAAATTCAATTCAAACTCTATCGTATGAGGTCATTTGTCATTTTGTTTCTAATATTTTTTTGCCTAATATACCTTATCATATACGTCGTTTGCAATTCAAACATTACCGTTTAATTTTTTGTTTAATTGGTCACCTGCAGAGTACGTGATCTTCTTTTTTATAGTTAAAAATTCTAAAAATTATAAAGTTATAAATTAATTTTAAAAAAATAACAAACGATATTCAATTTACTTAAAATTTTTACCACATATCACCTTATGGAAAGATAATCTGAAAATTTTTGTAATTTTCTAATACTTGTACAATTTATTATAATTATTTTATAAACTAATTAACTAAAATTATAATAAATCATACCAATGTTAGAAAATGACGAAAATTTTCAAATTATCTTCTTATAATGTGCTAAATATGTAATAAAAATTTCAAGTAAATTGAATATCATTGTTTGCCGTGGACATGTGACAGGACGGTTGGTTCAATTGGATCGGTCGTCCTCTCACGCTAAATGTTAAAATAATTTAAAAAATAACAAACAATATTCAATTTACTTGAAAGTTTTATTACATATTCAACACATTATAAGAAAGTAATTTGAAAATTTTTGTAGTTTTCTAACACTTGTACAATTTATTATAATTTTATTTAATTAGTTTATAAAATAATTATAATAAATCATACAATTATTTGAAAATCACCACAATTTTCAGATCTGCCCATAATGTGGTAAATATGTGATAAAAATTTCAAATAAATTAAATATCATTTACTATTTTTTTAAATTAATTTATAACTTTAAAATTTTTAAATATAAAAAAAAAGTCACGTATTTTGCACGTAACCAATTTAACGAAAAATTAAACGAAAAACTTTGAATTGCAAACGACATATATGATAGGGTCTGATTGGACAAAAAAAACATGTCAAAGACCAAATGATAAATGACCCTATCCGATGGGGTCTGAATTGTAACGCCTCGAAAACCCACTGGTTCCCGGATCGCTACAGCGAAATGACCCGCACCGCCCCTCGCCTCGACACATGATAAAATACATTTTTAAAATACTTACGCCGCGGAAGAAAATCTTAAACTACTTTGAGGATGAAATCGCGAAGACAATCATTTAAACCAAACGTATAAAAGTGGGGTGAAAATTTTTTTAATACATTCTCTAATCTCTCGAAATTTTCGGCAAAGTAACGCCTAAAATCTGACACCTCAAACAAGTAAAAACCTACATAAAGTCCCAAGCAATTCCAGTATGACCATCCTACAAAATACGAAATCTCCAAAGACATCACATGAGTAAAGAAAAGTACAATCATCCATAAACAAAGAAAATCCACAATATAGTCCTATACAACACCTATACATGAAAATAAGCACACGATGCTCCCAAACTCTCCTCTCACGACTCAAAACACAAGAAGAACACCCGTCCATACCATACCCACACTGCCACGGGTCGTCCTAACACAGTCGCCTGCCAGTCCATGCTCGTGCGCCGCCAACTGCTCACCTTCAGAAACCTCAGTATCTACATCATAGAACACACGTCAGCCTAAAGCTTAGTAAGTAATGATATATGAAAATGAAGATGCCAATGAAACCCTATCACATACAATCTCTACTCGCTCGCACTCCTGTTGTCATAACATAACATACATATAAGAGATCCTCTCACAGAGTCGTGGAGTCAGATCAGGCTTCTTGAGTCGATTCACATAACAGCGTCGAAAGGGTGAATCACTTTCTTTCGAGGCATACGATTCACTCACAGAGTCGTGGAGTCGGATCAAGCTCCCCGAGTCATACGATCCCTATAAACAGCGTCGAAAGGGTGGATCAATTTCTTTCGAGGCATACGATCCCCTCACAAATTCGTGGAGTCGGATCAGGCTCCCCGAGTCGACTCACATAACAGCATCGAAAGGGTGAGTCATTTTCTTTCGAGGCATCGCATCATCATCTCACCATACACATGTCGTACTACTCACTTACATGTAAAAACTATGCTCGAACTTCATTTTCGTTACTTTTTCAAAACATGATGCATGCTCAATTGAAAACATACAAAACACACATACTAAACTCTAACATTCTGTGATGTAGGCCCATAGGGTACATGCGTACACATGCATTACTTACCTAGCGTGCTAAGCTTTTCTGGTGTACGATTTCACCAAAAATCTGACTCACCTAAACATAAAACTAATTCTTGTCAAAACTCATCTAAACACTCTTAATTCATGCTCAAAACCACTACCATTAACTTAACGTACCACAAACTAACAAAAATCGTTCACTAAACCGACTTGATCCAAAACCCGACATAAACTTCCGACACACATAACTTTTACCTCGGTTATCAAAATTGAACGATTCAAACGTCCAAACATTTCTCTAACAATATAATTTAACACACTAAAATATAATTTAAAACAATTAACCGTTGCCCCCTCAAAATCCCCAAAAACTAAACCTGTTTTATACACCAAAATGTCCAAATTTTTCAACTCCAACCCAATTTGGCCAAGTCCTTCACCAATCAACCACATTCCAATCCACTAAGTAAAATCTAACACAATTTTAAGCTTCCCACTAAAAAAAAAAAAACAAATGGCAGCATAAGACCTCTTTCGATTTTTTTCTTCCCAAAATCGGAGCACCATAGCCCACCGATGATCACCCTTTTATCCCCACTACTAATCCCCCTCAATGCAGCATAACTAACCGAGGCTAGAACACAGCTAACACAACACCTTCGACCACCAAAACAGAGAGGGAACAGGGGGATATCATCACCCGTTCTCGGTCGGGTTGGCGCGAAAAATGCTGAGCCACAAATTGACTCAAGCAGACGCCTACTAGCTTCCAAACACTCCAAACATTCGAACTCAAACCATCAAGAATTCAGAAACAACCAAACTCTCATGCTCGATCGACAGAACCGACACAGGGGGAGACTCACCTTCGGTTTTTCGGCGCAGGAAGGCCAAATCAGCTTCTCCTTTCAGATCGCCGGAGTACCCTGCACACCGGCGTCTCTCCCTCGGCGGTCGGTCGTCGACAGTTCCCTCTCCCAACTTCTCTCGCTGTCTCTCGATCACTCTCTCTCTGGTGCTCGGAACATATGAGAAAACCGAGTGGCTTCTTCGTGAAGCCATTCGGTTTTTACATTTTTTTTAATTTTAATAAATCAAATTACTAAATTGCCCTCACGTATTTTAATCGTCCGTAACTCCGTTAAAATTCTGTCCTCCCGACTTCAAAATTTACAAATTCTTCTACGGATTAAATTCTAAATTTCGTAAAATAAACTTCCCGAAGATTTTAACGGAAAAATAATTTAAATTCCAGAAATTTCTGGATTATTACATCCCCCAACCTTATAAGAATTTTCCCTTCAAAATTTTACATACCGAATAAGTAGAGATACTGGCGCTCCATGTCCTTACACCACTCCCAAGTAGTCTCCTCCACTTCATGATTGTGCCACAACACCTTGACCAAAAGAATCTTCTTGTTGCGCAACACCTTCATGGCTGACTCTAGGATCCTCATTGGCTTCTCGCGTCAGCTGGATCTCAATATTCTGCTGTGGTACTACTTGAGAAAGATCGCTCATACACTTCCTCAATATCGAAACATGAAAGACGTCGTGAATGCATCCGTCGACGAGGGCAACTAAAGCTGGTACGCAGTCTTCCAAATCCTCTTGACAATCGAGAACGGTCCCACAAATCGAGGGTTGAGCTTTCCTTGCTCTCCGAACCTAACCACCCCTTTGAACGGTGAGATCTTCAGAAATACCTCGTCGCCCTCACTAAATTCCAACTCCCAATGCCTTTGATCTGCATAACTCTTCTGTTAACTCTGAATTGATTCAATCCTCTTCCGTATCACGGCAGTCTTGTCGACAGTTTGCTGTAAAATCTCAAGACCTATCAATCGGGCTTTTCCAACCTCGTCCCAATACAATGACGACCTGTGCTTCCTCTCGTAGAGAGCCTCATACGATGTCATACCAATGGTGGACTGGTAACTGTTATTATACGAGAACTCGACCAACGGTAAGAACTTGCTCCAAGCCGCCTGAAACTCCAACACGCAGGCTCTGACTACCCGTCGGTCTGAGGGTGAAAGGCCGTACTGAAATCTAATCTGGTACTCATGGCCTTATGCAGACTTCTCCAAAACTTGGATGTGAACCTGGGATCTCGGTCATATACAATCGACACTGGAATCCCATGAAGCCTGACTATCTCCTGAATATATAACTGGGCAAACTGATCAATGGTATAAGTCATCCTCACAGGCAATAAGTGAGATGACTTTGTCAATCTTTCCACAATCACCCAAATCGCATCGTGGCCCTTAGTTGTCCTCGGTAGTCCAACCACAAAATCCATAGTAATCAGCTCCCACTTCCACTTCGGTATTGGCAATGGTTGGAGCATCTCAGACGCTCGTTGATGCTCCGCCTTCACCTGCTGGCAGACTACGCGGGTCTCAACATACTCAGCCACTGCTCGCTTCATGTTAGGCCACCAGTAATGTTGCCTCAAATCCCTGTACCTCTTAGTGCTCCCAGGATGCACAGCGAAAGAAGACCAATGGGCCTCTGATAAAATATCTCTCCTCAGCTCGTCAACCATCGAGACGTACCACCTATCCCGAAACTTCAGCACCCCATCCTCCGAATAGCTGAGATCCGTACTAGCACTGGTCTCCATACTTGCTTTCAGCTCACCGCATTCAGAATCACCTATCTGAGCCTGTTTGATCCGGTCCAAAATAGTCGGCCTCAAAGTAATGGCTGAAAGTGTGGCTGCCAAATCAGATATCACCTTTATACCAAATACCTGAATCTCTGCACTTAACTCTATCGGTACTGCAAAGGTCATAGCAGAAGCTGAAGCTGTTACTCAGCTCAGTGCATCTACCACCATGTTTACCTTCCCTGGATGATACTTAATTTTCAAGTCATAATCCTTCACCAATTCGAGCCATCTCCTCTGACTCAAGTTCAGCTCCTTCTGCGTAAAAATATACCTCAAGCTCTAGTGGTCTGAGAATAAATCACACGGCTGCCCATACAGGTAATGCCGCCAAATCTTAAGTGCGAAGACCACTGTACCCAACTCCAAATCGTGTGTGGGGTAGTTCTGCTCATAGGGTTTCAACTGCCTAGAGACATAGGCAATCACCCTACCACCCTGCATCAACACGCACGCAAGGCCTATCTTGGACGCATCACAGTATATACAGAATTTCCCACCACTGGCAACGTCAAAAGAGGAGCTGTAGTCAATCTCTGCTTTAGCGTCTGAAAGCTGGCTTCACATTCATCCTACCAAACATACTTCACATTCTTCCTAGTCAGTCGAGTCATAGAGGCTGCAATCTTGGAAAATCCCTTAATGAATCTCCGATAATACCCGGCTAATCCAAGAAAACTACGTATCTCAGTGGCACTAGTCGGCATCGACCACCCTTGCACAGCCTGGACCTTCGCCGGATCAACAGAAATGCCGTCACAGGATATCATGTGCCCCAAAAAGCTAACTCTGTTCAGCCAAAACTCACACTTAGAGAACTTAGCATATAGCGGATGCTGGCTAAGAATAGTTAATACAGTCCTCAAGTGCCCCCTATGCTCCTACTCACTACGAGAGTATATCAAAATATTGTTGATAAACACGATCACAAACTTGTCCAGGTACTCACTGAACACTCGATGCATCAAATCCATAAATGTTACAGGGGCGTTGGTCAGCCTAAAGGACATAACCAGAAACTCAAAATACTCGTACCTCGTCCTGTAGGCCGTCTTCGATACATCCTCCCCCTTTACATTCAACAGATAATAGCCGGACCTCAGGTCGATCTTAGAAAAGACCCAGGCACCCTGTAGCTGATCAAACAAATCATCAATCCTCGGCAACGGATACCTGTTCTTCATTGTCAGTTTATTCAACTCTCGATAGTCGATACACATATGTAGGGATTCGTCCTTCTTCTTAACGAATAGAACGGGTGTGCCCCAAGGTGAAAAACTAGGGCATATGAAGCCGTTATCCATCAGTTCCTGCAACTGAGCCTTCAACTCCTTAAGTTCGGTAGGTGCTAACCTGTACAGGTTCTTGCACACTGGCTTGGCACCTAGAAAAATATCTATCTCGAACTTGATCTCCCTGTCAGGGGACAGCCCTGGCAAATCATCACGAAACACCTCCAGGAACTCTTGCACAACAGAGATATCTTGTAACCGAGCATCATCTCGCAACTGTGCATCCTCGACACTTGCCAGAAATCCCTGACAACCCCCATGTAACAACCGCGGAGTCTACCGAGAAAATATAGGAAAAATCCTTGCTAGACCTTTACCTGCTCTAAAGGACCTTGTTCTCGTTCTGGCTCAATGAGACAGTGCCTCAAACTGTCTCACATACTCCGCTACGGTGTCCGTCTGCCTCAACTGTGCAAACTTCACCATCTTTCGGGTCTTAACCGACTAGCTGAAGTACTTTTTGAAGAATGCCGTCTTGAACTCCTCCTAGGTCATCATCTTCATATCAGTAGCGGCCTTTTATAGTATCCCACCAAAAGCGGGCATCTTTCACTAGGTGAAATGTCGCGCTAGAAACTGACACGATTCCACCTTAAATGAGTCGTGTTTTACCCACAAACGAAACACAAAACAAAATGAGCAGAAAAGTGAAATGATGTCCGATGAGCAACCTTTTAGGCTTTCGGTATAACGATCTTCCAAAGGAAGACGGCAACAAACAGAACCGGTTTCTGGCCACTCTCTTCGTATATCCTTCTCTGGAAAAGAGAGAGAAGATGAGTGGAACGACGGCTATTCAAGCAACCTCGGGCTTGAAAGCTCGAAGGAGATGCACTCCTTCTAGGTTCTTGACCGAACCGAGGTTTACCGTTCACCAAGCTTCAAGCTACTTCGGCTGAACACAAAAGGGGCTATTCTCATAGATTCAACAACCTTTACACACACCAATAGCTATGTATTTATAAACCTAGGATGGCTGAAGGTTAGAATGGGCTTGGGCTTCGAAATGGGCCACATAGTTGGCCATTCCTAGTACACTTGCACACCAGATCACTCTAGGAGGTCTAGACATATTACTAATCCTGTACATAGCAAAGTAAAACCTCCATAAGTCTAAACATGAATCGAAAGGGTTCTAGAATACTTACAGTTGGTGGAGCACTCCCATGAAGTTGTTGGTGGTGTTAGGTAATCCCCAAATAAATATCCGGCTTCAGGCCCTGTACAAACTGGTGAACCTTGTTCTCGTTCTGGCTCACCAAATGACTGGCAAAATGGAACAGTGCCTCAAACTATCTCACATACTCCGCTACGGTGTCCGTCTGCCTCAACTGTACGAACTTCACCATCTTTCGAGTCCTAACCGACTGGCTGAAGTACTTTCCGAAGAATGTTGTCTTGAACTCTTCTCAGGTCATCATCTTCATATCATTAACGGCCTTTATAGTGTCCCACCAAAAGCGGGTATCCTTCGCGAGGTGAAATGTTGCGCTAGAAACTGACACGATTCCACCTCAAATGAATCGTGTTTTACCCACAAACGAAACAAAAAACAAAATGAGCAGAAAACCAAAATGTTGTCCGATGAGCAACCTTTTAGGCTCTTGGCATAACGATCTTCCGAAGGAAGACGGCAACAAACGGAACCGGTTTCTGGCCACTCTTTTTGTGTATCCTTCTCTGGAAAAGAGAGGGAAGATGAGTGGAACGACGGCTATTCAAGCAACCTCGGCTTGAAAGCTCGAAGGAGATGCACTCCTTCTCGGTTCTTGACCGAACCGAGGCTTACCATTCACCAAGCTTCAAGCTGCTTCGGCTGAACACAAAAGAGGCTATTCTCATATATTCAACAACCTTTACACACACCAATAGCCATGTATTTATACTCCTAGGGTGGCTGAAGGTTAGAATAGGCTTGGGCTTCGAAATGGGCCACATGGTTGGCCATTCTTGGTCCACTTGCACACAAGATCACCCTTCAAGCTTTGGCCCATTTGTTGCATCAATGTACTGCTAAACTCCGGCCTAATTGTTGCTTCTAACCACCATCTAACTTAATATAAATCTAATCCTAATGCCTAAGGATGCATGCAACTATAAAACATTACAGGAAGGCGAATGTTTGCCAACAAAAACATAAGGGCGAATGTTTGTCAAATAAAATTCAATTACAAATTAATTCCTAGGGAGACAAATCCCTTCTTCATGTGCTTGCACCTTTAACTCCCACGATAGCAAGTGCAAGGGTTGATCTTTGTCCTTTGTGCTCGGGTCTCATTCCAAGTCCACGAAGAAGCATTCTACACCCGTAATTCCTGCAAAAGAATTGAACTTGTTGGTGAACAAGTTTGATAAAGATCGTGCCTTTGTTTGTGATCGAGTGATGGCCCTCTATGGTACATCAGAAACCCAATCTCTGTCATCCACCTTCACGTAGTCCATAAATGTCGGAGGCCGTAATCTCTCGAATCTTTCACCACTGTGACCGGCGGGACCACTACCACTGGACTGACCCTAGTCCTCCCTGTTCAAAAACTGCTCTAGCTGCTGAGACTGGTTAACTAGCTCTGTAAGCTGTCAGATAGCATCATCCTTATCGTCTGTGGCCCTACAGAGCTCTCGAGGCTCTCTAGGTGGTTTCGAGATAGTACTAATCTTGTACATAGCAAAGTAAAACCCCCATAAGTCTAAACATGAATCGAAAGGGTTCTAGAATACTTACAGTTGGTGGAGCACTCCCATGAAGTTGTTGGTGGTGTTAGGTAATCCTTTGAACGACGTCGACCCCGTGGCTCTGATACCATATCTGTAATGCCCCGAGAACCCACTGGTTCCTGGTTCGCTACAGTGACATGACCCGTACCGCCTTGACACATGATAAAATACGTTTTTAAAACACTTACGCCATGAAAGAAAATCTTAAACTTCTTTGAGGATGAAATCGCTAAGACAATCATTTAAACCCAACGTTTAAAAGTGAGTGAAAATTTGTTCTATACATTCTCTAATCTCCTGAAATTTTCGGCAGAGTAGCGCCTAAAATCTGGCACCCCAAACAAGTAAAAACCTGTATAAAGTCCCAAGCAATTCCAGTATGACCATCCTATAAAATACGAAATCTCCAAAGACATCACATGAGTAAAAAAAAAAATTGTACAATCATCCATAACAAAGAAAATCCACAATATAGTGTGCTATACAACACATATACATGAAAATAAGCACATGATGCTCCCAAACTCTCCGCTCACGACTCAAAACACGAGAAGAACACCCGTCCATATCATACCCACACTCCCACTTAGGTCGGGTCATCCTAACACCGTCACCTGCCAATCCATGCTCGTGCACCACAAACTGCTCCTACTCCTGGCTAGGCTCTCGTAGGTCACCTTCAGGAACCTCGGTACCTACAACACAGAACACACGTCAGCGTAAAGCTTAGTAAGTAATGCTATATGAAAATGAAGATGTCAATGCAACCCTATCACATGCAGTCTCTACTCGCTCGCACTCTTATTGTCATAACATAACATACGTATCGGCGATCCCCTCACAGAGTTATGGAGTCTGATCAGGCTCCCCAAGTCGATTCACATAACAGGATCGAAAGGGTGAATCACTTCCTTTCGAGGCATACGATCCCCTCACAGAGTCGTGGAGTCGGATCAAGCTCCGCGAGTCATACAATCCCCATAAACAGCGTCGAAAGGGTGAATCAATTCCTTTCGAGGCATACGATCCCCTCACAGAGTCATGGAGTCGGATCAGACTCCCCGAGTCGACTCACATAACAGTGTCGAAAGGGTGAGTCATTTTCTTTCGAGGCATCGCATCATCACCTCACCATACACATGTCAAACTACTCACGTATGCGTAAAAACTATGCTTGAATTTCATTTTCGTTACTTTTTCAAAACATGATGCATGCTTAATTGAAAACATACAAAACACACATACTAAACTCTAACATTCTGTGATGTAGGCCCATAAGGGCACATGCGCACGCATGCATTACTTACCTGGCATCCTAAGTTTTTATGGTGCACGATTTCACCAAAAATCTAGTTCACCTCAACATAAAACCAATTCTTGTCAAAACTCATCTAAACACTTAATTCATGCTCAAAACCACTACCATTAACTTAAGGTACCACAAACTAACCAAAATCCCTCACTAAACCGACTTGATCCAAAACCTGACATAAACTTCCGACGCACATAACTTTTGCGTCGGTTATTGAAATCAAATGATTCCAGTGGCCAAACGTTCTTCTATCAATTTAATTTAACACACTAAAACAAAATTTAAAACAATTAATCATAGCCCTGTCAAAATTCTCAAAAACAGAACCTGTTTTATACACCAAAACGTCCAAATTTTTCAACTTCAACGCAATTTCGCCATGTCCTTCACCAATAAGCCCCATTCCAACCCACTAAGTAAAATCTAACACAATTAGAAGCTTCCCACTCAAAAAAACAAATCAAATGGAAGCATAAGACCCCTTTCCCTTTTTTCTTCCCAAAATTGGAGCAGCACAGCCCATCGATGATCACCCTTTTTTCCCCATTGCTAATCCCCCTACAATGCAGCATAACTAACCGAGGCTGGAACACAGCCAACACCACACCTTCGGCCACCAAAACAGAGAGGGAACAGGGGGATATCATCACCCGTTCTCAGTCGGGTTGGCGCGAAAAATGCTGAGCAACAAACTGGCTCAAGCACACGCTTATTAGCTTCCAAACACTCCAAAAATTCGAGCTCAAACCATCGAGAATTCGGAAACAACCAAACTCCATACTCGATCGACAGAACCAACACAGGGGGAGACTCACCTTCGATTTTTCAGCGCGGGAAGGCCGAACCAGCTTCTCCCTTTAGCTCGCCGGAGTACCCTGCACACCGGCGTCTCTCCCTCGGCGGTCGGTCGTCGGCAGTTCCCTCTCTCGACTTCTCTCGCTCTCTCTCGGCCGCTCTCTCTCTCGGGTGCTCGGGACAGATCAGAAAACCGAGTGGCTTCTTCGTAAAGCCATTCGGTTTTTACATTTTTTTTAAATATAATAAATCGAATTACTAAATCGTCCTCATGTAATTTAATCGTCCGTAACTCTGTTAAATTTCTGTCCTCCCAACTTCAAAATTTACAAATTCTTGTACATATTAAATTTCAAGTTTCATAAAATAAAATTCCCGCTAAAAACTTACCGAAAATTTTAACGGGAAAAATAATTTAAATTCTGAAAATTTCTGTGTTATTACATCTTCTCCCCCCTCCATAAGAATTTTGTCTTCAAAATTTTACGTATCAAATAAGTCTAGATACTGGCGCTCCATGTCCTTACGCTAATCCCAAGTAGTCTCCTTCACTTCATGATTGTGCCACAACACCTTGACCAAAGGAATCTCCTGGTTGCTCAACACCTTCATAGCCGACTCTAGGATCCTCACTGGTTTCTCCTCATAAGTTAGCATCAGCCGGATCTCAATATTCTTCTGTGGCACTACTTGAGAAGGATCGCGTACACTTCCTCAGCATCGAAACATGAAAGATGTTGTGAATGCATCCATCGACGAGGGCAACTGAAGCTGGTACGCAGTTTTCCCAATCCTCTTGACAATCAAAAACGGTCCCACAAATCGAGGGTTGAGCTTTCCTCGCTTTCTGAACTTGACCACCCCTTTGAACGGCAACATCTTCAGAAATACCTCGTCGCCCTCACTAAATTCCAACTCTCGATGCCTCTGATCTGCGTAACTATTCTGTCGACTCTGAGCTGCTTCAATCTTCTTCCGTATAACGATAGCCTTGTCGACAGTCTATTGTAAAATCTCATGACCTATCACTCGGGCTTTTCCAACCTCGTCCTAATACAATGGCGACCTGCACTTTCTCCTGTAGAGAACGTCGTACGGTGTCATACCAATGGTGGACTGGTAACTGTTATTATACGAGAACTCGACCAACAGTAAGAACTTGCTCCATGTCGCCTGAAACTCCAATATGCAGGCTCTGAGCATATACTCCAAAATCTTTATGGTCCGCTTTGACTGCTCGTCGGTCTGAGGGTGAAAGGCAGTACTGAAATCTAATCTAGTACCCATGGCCTTATGCAGACTTCTTCAAAACTTGGACGTGAACCTGGGTTCTCGGTCTCACACAATCGACACTAGAATCCCATGAAGCCTAACTATCTCCTGAATATATAACTGGGAAAACTGATCCATGGTATAAGTCATCCTCACAAGCAAGAAGTGAGATGACTTCGTCAATCAGTTCACAATCACCCAGATCGCATCGTGGCCTTTAGTTGTCATCGATAGTCCAACCACAAAGTCATAGTAATCCGCTCCCACTTCCACTCTGGTTTTGGCAATGGTTGGAGCATCCCAGATAGTCGTTGATGTTCCGCCTTCACTTGCTGGCAGACTACGCGGGTCTCAACATACTAGCCACCGCTCGCTTCATGTTAGGCCACCAGTAATGTTGCTTCAAATCCCTGTACATCTTAGTGTTTCCAGGATGCACAGAGAAAGAAGACGAATGGACCTCTGATAAAATATCTCTCCTCAACTCGTCAACTCTCGGGATGTACCACCTATCCCGAAACTTCAGCATCCCATCCTCCGAATAGCTGAGATCCGTACTAGCACTGATCTCCATACTTGCTTTCAGCTCACCGCACTTAGAATCACCTATCTGAGCCTATTTGATCCGATCCAAAATAGTTAGCCTCAACCCTATACAGAATTCGTGCTTATTCTTCTGCAAGATCTTTGCCATCATGTCAAAGCCATTATCGTTCGTGTAGATCTTCTCAAGATACACTTGTTTGTTTTCCAACACATCTCGTATCCAATGATACTTGATATCTATGTGCTTTGACTTCGAATGAAAGCTCGGGTTCTTGCTCAAATGAATAGCGCTTTGACTGTCGCAATACAATATATACTTATCTTGTTTATGACACAATTATGTCAGAAATTTTGCATCCACAAAATTTCTTTACAAGCTTCTGTAGCCACCATAAACTCAGCTTCTGTTGTAGACAATGCCACTGATTTTTGCCGCTTAGATTGCCATGACACTGCTCCCCCTCTAAATGTAACCAAATACCCTGATATTGATCTTCTGACTCCAGCCATGTCTGCATAAGTAAACTCTACCAACAAAGGCTTCTCACTTCTAAAACACAAACTGAATTCAGAAGTACCTTTAAGATACCTTAGAATCCACTCCACTGCATTACAATGCTCTCTTCCCAGATTTGTTAGAAATTGGCTGACTACTTCAACAGAATATGAAATATCAGGTCTTGTACAAACCATGACATATATCAAGCTGCTAACTGCTGAAGCATATGGAATTCTCTGCATTTACGCTCTTTCATCATCAGAGAAAGAACTTTGTTCTGAAGTAAGTTTGAAATGTTTAGCAAGTGGAGTGCTGACCGGTTTTGCCTTATCCATATTGCATCGACTAAGAACTTTCTTGATATATTTGTCATGTGATAGCCATAGCTTTTTGCTCTTTCTATCGTGGGTGATACTCATCCCAAGTATGTGTTTCGCCGGTCCTAAGTCTTTCCTGGCAAAAGACCTTTTAAACTCATTCTTTACCTTAACAATATTTTCTCTCTCTGGGCCCACAATCAGCATGTCATCGACATAAAGTAGGAGGATTGTGAATGTACCGCCCGTGAACCTTTTCACGAATGCACAATGGTCTGAGGAAGTTTTTCTGTATCATTGATTTACCATAAAGGAGTCGAACTTCCTATATCATTGTCGTGGGGCTTACTTTAATCTATACAGACTCTTCTTCAATTTACATACTAGACGTTCTTTTCCCTTGACAACGAACCATTCTGGTTGTTTCATCTAAATTTCTTCTTCTAATTCACTATGCAAGAATGCAGTTTTCACGTTGAGTTGCTCGATCTCCAAATTGAGACTTGAGGCTAATCTAAGTACCACTCGTATGGATAACATCTTCACGACAGGTGAAAAAATTTCCTCAAAGTCAATCTCCTTCTTCTAACTAAAGGCTTTCGGAACTAGTCGTGCCTTATACTTTGGTTGTGAATTTTCTTCTTTGAGTCCGTATACCCATTTGTTCTTGAGTGTCTTTCGCCCCTTTGGAAGCCGAACCAACTCATAAGTAAGGTTTTCATGAAATGGTGTCATCTCATCTTGCATCGCATCTAACCATTTCTTCTTTTGTTGATGCTTCATAGTTTCCTCATAGCACTCAAGTTCATCGTCATCAGTGATCATCACATACTCGTTCACAGAGTATCTTCTTGATGGCCGACGATATCTTATTGACCTCCTTAAATCTAGTTCTGCAACTGATTCAGGAGAAATCTTTATTTCTCTTTTATCAACATCATCAGTTGCTTGATCACTAGATTCTCCAGCATCTCCTCCGTCAAAAGTTGATTTCTCCTGATCAACTATTACTAGATGCTCATCAGTGACATCTTTTTTCTTATCTTCAATAGTTTGATCATCTAAGAAGACAATATCTCGGCTTCTGACAATCTTCTTATCCACCGAATTGCAAAGCCTATATTCGAATGTATCACTTCTGTATCTGAGGAATATGCATTCCTTAACTTTGCTGTCTAGCTTGAACCTCTCATCTTTGGGAATATGGACGAACGCTCTGCATTTAAATACTTTTAAATGCTTATAGGAGACGTCTTTTACAGTCCATAATCCTTTTGACACTTCTCCACTCAAAGATGTTGATGGAGACAAGTTGATTATATTTACTATATTATTCATTGCTTCTCTCCAGAATATTTTGGGAAGTTTTGAATGTGATAACATGTACCTTATCTTCTCCACGATCGTTCTATTCATTCTTTCTACAACATCATTTTGTTGAGGAGTCTTTGGAACTGATCTTTCGTGTCTAATCTCGTGCATCTTGTAGTATTCATCAAATGATCCCATATATTCGCCACCATTATCTATGCGAATATATTTTAACTTCTTTCCAGTTTCTCGCTCTGTTGAATTATGAAACTGTTTGAAAACGTTGAACACTTCATCTTTGGTCTTGACTGCATAAGCCCAAACCTTGCATGAGTGATCATCAATGAATGTCACTATATATTGGGCACCACCTAACGTTTTTGTTGACATGGGACCACAGACATCTGAGTAAACAACTTCTAACACGTCAGGCTTCCTTGATGCAGAATTCTTCTGAAAGAAAACTCTGTGTTGTTTTCCAGCCAAATAGTGAATACAGCTTGGCAAAGATTCATGTCTGAGATTTGGCAGACATTCTTTCTTTCCAAGCAACTGAAATCATTTATCGCTCATGTGACCAAGCTGTTTGCGCCATAACTCAATGGTTGAGTCACTTGTGCAACATTTGCAGATGTTTGTTTCACGATCATTTAAGTCGCATACAAACTAGACTATTTGATTCATCTCGCTACAACTAGCGAGCCTTTGCTGAGCTCCTATTTTCCGCCAGCAAATTTGCTCTTGTACCCAGCATCATCAAGAGTGCCAACTGATATTAGATTTAGTCTAATATCCGACATCTTTAAGCCTCAACTCACATCCTGTGTTGGTTTGGATATAGATGTCTCATTTTCCAATTATTTTAGAAACATGGTTGTTCCTCATTTTGACAATGCCAAAATCACAGCTGGTGTAAGATGAAAAATACTCCACTTTTGAAGTAAGATGCTCCAGAATCACACACCTAGCATGATTCATTCATCGTGAGGTTTACAGCATCTTCGCATACAATCACATCTTCACCCTCAGAGACAGTAGTCGTCGTACTCTTCATTTCTCCTTTAGCACTTTTTGTGCTTTGTTCTTTCTTCAGCTTCCAACAATCCTTTTTCATATGGTCTATCTTGCTACAATGATAGCATTTAACGCACTTTTTATTTCTCGATTTGGATCTTCCTGATGTGCTAGCTCCAGAGGCCCCACGTTCCATTGATCTCCCTCTCGTTACTGATAAAGCCTCCACAGAGGACTGCTCCTTCTTTTTCTGCCTACTTTCTTCGTAAAGAATGGCGGCTGCAATGTTATTGAACATCAATGTTGTTTTTGCAGTACCATTGAGCAAATTTACGATAAAGTGATCGTATGAATCTGGCAAACTTTGAAGTAAAAGTTTAGTTCTTTCATTTTCGTAGATTTTGTGCTCCATTACTGTTAGTTGAGAAAATAATATATTGAGAGTATTGACGTGGTCTGTCACTATTGTAGATTTTGACATCCGAAGGGTATATAATTTCCTTTTCAAGAAAATTTTATTATACCATGATTTCTTATCGTATGTCAGAGTATCCCATATCTGTTTTGCTATTGCCATTTCTGAGATACTTCACAAAATTCCATCTGCTAGAGTAAGATGCAAAATAGTCATTGCATCTTCATCAGCTTTGTTTCATTTTTCGTCTTCAACGTTCGTAGGCCTGTTGTCGATGGCCATAGCACAACCATCTATCGGCAATAGCGCCTTCATTTTTAATTTCTACATAGAGAAATTATTTTTGTTGAATTTTTCAATTTCGATCTTTCCTGCCATAATAACCTCTAAAAATTTTTCTGATGTGGATGACCATTTAAAACTACAACCACAGAGCATACTAGATTTAAAGAGATTACGCGTGTTCTGATACCACTTGTTGGGAAAAATAACGACAAAGTCCGGCAGGAACGATGACAACAATACCACCGCAAGCGGTACGAGAAACGATAGCAGATGCGATCTGAAAAATACTAAAAATATTTTAAAATTATAACGGCCAAGAAGTAAGAGAAATAATAGCAAAAATCAACACCGAGAATTTTACGTGGAAATCCAAATCGGGAAAAAAATCACGGGGACCGAATGTAGAAAGATCTCACTATGAAAAATAGGATTTACAATATTTTTCTAGATATCGAATAATATAAAAAATATTCACTAAGAGAAATCACCACTCTTAGAACTCTTAATGTGCACAAAAGTACCACACCTATTTTTCTCTCACTCTTTCTTTTCTCTCCCTCTAAAATAATGTTCAATATTTTTCTTTCTCTTCTCAAAAGTGATTTCTTGTTTTCTCTTGGATAGAAGATTTCACTTCTATTTAGATGGTTTTTCTTTCTTCAAGAACTCTCTATTTATAGAGAAAGTTCTTTATAAGAGGACAAAATATCAAATATCAATTAGAATAAAATTTTAATTTTTTTTTATTTTATTTATGACGTGCAGAAATAAAAATAAAATTTTTTTTTTATTATATGATGTGAGTCCTTCATTATTAAGAAAAGACTCTACAACTGTCTCTGTTTCACATGCTCTGTCTCTGTTTCACATGCTCTTGCCTCTTTTGATTTAATTCATACTGATGTATGAGGACTATATTCTTAAATTTCTATCAATGGTTACTGTTATTTTCTTTTGTTAATCGATTACTTTAGTCGTTATTCATGGTTGTTTCTTCTCAAAACAACGGACCAAGTAGCTAACATTTTTAAAAATTTTATATTCCTGTCACAAAGAAAATATGCTTCCGAAATCATAAAAGATGGTGGATATTTAGGAGCTAAGCCTGCAAAATTTTCCCATGAAACAAAATTTGAAGCTCACAAACAAAGGAGAGCTATTGAAAATCCATCTTTGTATAGGCGTTTTGTAGGACACTTAATTTATTTGACAGTTACTCGCCCAAACATTACCTATTCAGTACACATCTTAAGCAGATTCATACAAGCTCTGCGTAACCTTATATGGAAGTTGCCATGGGTGTATTACGACATTTAAAAAGCAATCCAGGACAAGGTCTATTTTTCCTTTCACAAAATGATTTGTCCTTGCGTTCTTATTGTGATTCAGATTGGGGTGGTTTCCAGTGTCTCGAAAATCAACAACAGGTTATTGCATTTTTTTAGGATCTTCTCTTGTATCTTGGAGAACAAAAAGACAAACGATGGTTTCTTTATCCTCAGCAGAAGCTGAATATAGAGCAATGACGGGTACATGTTGTGAATTATCTTGGATACACTCACTATTGAAAGATTGGCGCATAACCCATCCAAAGCCAGCATTATTATAGTGTGACAATAAGGTAGCCAGCCTTACACATAGCAGCAAATTTGGTATTTCATGGAAGAACCAGACATATAGGACTGTCATTTCATTTGAGACAAAATTCAAGATGGTTCGATCACAACTAAATATGTCCCTTCAAACGAACAACTAGCTGATATATTCACTAAGCCACTTGAGAAGGAAGCATTCACAGCAATGAGAAGTAAGTTGGGAGTTCTTGAAATCCACTCTCCAAACTTGAAGGGGAGTGTTGAAAAATCAAGCAGTATCCATTAATACATGGAGTAAATATTGATATCCTTATCTAACTCACATGGCTTACTCATAGGAGCATATATTGTATAATATAATTACCATTATTAGAATAGATTGATTGTAGGAGTCATAATGACTCTCTGTTGCAGATATACGCTCTTGTTCCCATTGAAATAATAAGGAAGTTTTTCTTCTATTCATCTTTTTACAATGAGAGAGAAAGGAATCGTCAACAATCCCTTTAGAGGGGATCATGACTCTCCTTTGTTGAGTTGTATCTTCCCCTAATATATTCCTCTAGAAAAAGGTGAAGAGCAACGTTCCACATCTTCAATAACTATCCATTTTTGCTTGAGATTTGTAAGGGGATCAATGTGCAAAGATTGTAGAGAAAACTTTACAGAGAAACCAATTGACACTTGGTTCTTGCATTTCCTTAATTATTGTTTTTACTTTCTTTTTTTTTTTTTGTTCACTGTTTTGATTTGAATTATGCGGTGTTTTGGAAGATTTACGTACACAAATGTGTTGTTTATTAGTATGGTCAATGTTGACAGCCGTGATTACCTTTTTGGTGTTTAGTTTGAGTATTTGAAAAACAATCAATTCTCATAATTTGCTTAACTTTTAAAAATAAATCTATTTAGTTAAATTTTCATAAAATAAATATCATAACCAACTCTGATTGTTGAATCCCAGCAGAAGGGAAAATTTCCAAAATTTATTTTCTTTCCTTGCGTTGAGAAAGAGGGATTTCTCAAGTGTGCGTGCTCTTCTGCACTGCTGCGTTTCAAGGATTTCCTTCTCGAAAGAGATACAAAGTGACGATACTAATGAAACCCAGTTCCGGAAGATCGGCTTTATCCTACGACCGCCCTGAATTCTTCAAAGTCTTTCTTCCCAATTTCAGCTCTCTCCAGTTGGTAACTCTCTCTTTCTCCATCCCTCTTAAATTTGTTTGCTTGTGAATGTAGAAACTTTCTCTGCATGATTTTTGCCATGATCGTCTCTGTTTTCATGTTTTTTGGCCGTTGAAGTTGAAGTTGAAGTTGAAGTTGAAGTTGAAGCTGGTCCCATGAAAAGACTTGAGCGTTTACTCGCGTTTTTTATTTAATAATACAAATTTGTTTCTGTCGCTTTTCAAGGTTTAGGGTTCAAATGTTATTAGTAGGATTGATGGGATTTTCATAAGCTGACTTTGCATCTATTAGGTATAAAAACAAATTTGAAGAATTGGGTATTTTTCTAACCTACCAGAGTTTTAAATTTTCAGAACAAGTGTTCTTTTTTGCTAAAGAGACATTGTCCTTGATCTGATCAGTCACTCATTGTTGCTTTGATCCTGAATAAAAGAAAAACATGCATTATGTACTCACTGATGGGAAAGATTCATTAGCTTCTCAATTTTTGTCTTATCGAAGGAAATACCACCTGCTTTTCTTCATCACTTGAAAGAAAACCTACCACGGAAAGCTGTTCTCAAGGATCATACTCCAAAGTCTTGGCTTGTTGATTTGGAAGAACTCGGCGATGACATTTTTTTGAAGAATGGCTGGCCAGCCTTTGTGAACGACCATCATTTAGAATTTGGAGATTTCCTAATTTTCCAATACGAAGAAAATTGCGTTTTTAGGGTTAAGATATTTGGTAAAAACGGATGCACGAAGGAAGTTCCAGTAATGGTTGACCATTTTGTTTCACACGTAACTATCAAAGACGAGCCTGACCTCATTCAAACCCAAACAAGAATTACAACTTCCTCCGAACAGAAGCTCTTAGAAGCCGAACCTCGACGACGCGCAGGTAATCACATATGTCCCCTCTAGAGTTTTATTATCTACGATTTGATTTGTTCCATGTTTTTAGGTCGACCCAAAGGTAGTGCTGCAAAATTGGATGGATGTCCACATTACAAGATTACCATATCTAAATGGTGTCTCTACACTCTGGTGAGTTTTGAAGATGACAAAATTGGTATTAGGTTTGTACGAGTCTTAGATTGATGTTCTTTAATAGTATGCTCTTGGTTAACCTAGATTATGCAATAAGCCCTTTAATGTGGAGGTGAAGCCGTATATTATGCAATAATTTCTTTGTAGGGAATGTCTTTTCTTTTTCACAATTTGGGTAAAGTGCAATTAAAATTTAACGTTTAGAATCATTTACATATGAAAATTTAAATCAGTTTTTTGACACATCAAACATCCATATTTTAATTATCAGTAATTTGGACTTTTTTTTTAATTTATTCATTCAATTCAGAACGCACATACCATGTTTTTCATTTAATCATATATTTTAGCTCTATTTCTAATCCTCCGACGATTTCAAACCCAACTTCGAATTTTGTCAATTGTGACAGGGTTCAATTGAATTAGAAATCGACATAGGAGTTATAAATTAGGTTAAAACACTAAATGAAATGAAAAACATAGTATACAAAAGCTAGATTTAACGAATAAAATGACAGTAATGTCCAAATTGGTATTAGTTGATAAATTGTCAAAAAAATAGTTTAAGATTTAATTTGTAAATGTCTTTAAACATTAAAGTCTAAATTGTAATTTATCTTACAATACTTGAGTAGTTAAAACTTCAACCTCCCTGAACAAGTGCAAGTTGTGTCAAAGATATGCTTTGTTTCATAATGGTCTATGAAGTTTTCATAGCAACTAATTAACTTATATTGTCTTAGTCGTCATTGCCCCTGTGCGCCAATTCTAACATGGGTTGAAAAGAATTTATCTGACTATAATTGTTTGCTGTGCAGCATGTTTCTAAAATTGTGACGGAAAAATATAATATTAAACTTAGCCCAAACTTAGTTCTTCAAGATGAGAAGGGAAAGGAGTGGCCAGTTAAATTTTATTTGAAGACAAAGGGGCATTACTATCTCGGTTCAGGTTGGTCCAATTTTCGCATCGGCAACAACATAAAAGTAAACGACAAATGTATATTTGAGTTTGTTCTAGACTGCAGGAGTATATGCAAAAAGATGAATGTGAAAATCTTTCACAACCAGAGATATTCATTGAGGAACCGAAGGTAAATTGAGCCTAAAGTTAGTTCTTCAAATTACTCATTATTTCTACTGTTTCTACTTAGATTTGTAAGACCCGGCGATCTGGTTGCATGTAAACTGCAAATTTTAGCAATTTTTATCGGTGTATTTATTATAAGAAATATTTAAGATGATGATAGATATTTAAAATAATAGATTAAATGAATCAATAGGTGAATTAAATATAAGAAACGCATTAGTACTTACGATTAAAGAGAAAAGTATCATTATTTTAGTTTATTTGACAATTACTTTAATCAAAGTAGTATATTAAAACTACTTGTATCTATCACAAGGATTCATGGATTTAAACGGAAACTATACGTAAGTGTGTTGAGTCCCCGATGTTCCGAGTATAAATGACCTTTACGATTTATTTATTTTACGTGTTATCTCAAAACATGTTGTATTATGTATGAAGGAGTACTCTACTTTAAATCATTTAATTTTCACTCTCTTAAACGATGTAAAATTGTGCACTTTACTGTTATGTACTGAACACTCACAATCAACAAAATTTTATGTTATTTTTGCATTTACGAGATGAGTTGTCACAAAGTGTACCTCACTCATTCATCATGAGCAATTGGAATTTGTCATGGGATTAAATGAATCATTTTCCCCAGGGGTATCTTTTATACAATATCAATAGCCAACTTTCAATTCCAGCAAGAGCAAGCTCATATCTTGTACCTTGCACAATCCAAATCTAGATTGTGAATCATCCGCACCCATTTCGTACTGTCTCGGCGTGGAGGCAGGCCAATGGTAACGTGTAAAACGGTACATACATACAAGTAAAAATATATATTCTTGTGATCAAATCCCGTCAGATTTTATACAAGCAACAACTCATCCAAGTATGTTTTCTTAAAACCATGCAATGCAGTGCAAAAAATATAAAATTTCTAGCTCGACGATGATTCTTCTTTTAGTTAGTTGAAGTTATAACCACTAGTACTTGCTTGTAACCCACAAACTCGTCCGAGACTAAAATAAAACCAAAGTCACGAAATCTCTCTCAATCACTAAGGGAGACACAAGGATAAGTCTTATACCAAGACTAGGAACCTAATCAAGAACTTTATAAATTGTTGTGAACTTCGTCGAGGCAATAATGTAACACCTGAAAATTTATCGTACAATTTATTACAGGTACATAATAAATTATGCTATTTTATAATTGGTTTTTAGAAATGAATATTGGAAATTTATTATTTTGTAGCTAGATTTATTAAGGAAGTTGAAAAGGATTAATTTGAGGCAAAAATATGATGAAATTGAAAATCAAACTTGAGAAGAAAGATGGAATGTTGGCACTGAAGGGGAAAAAACCAATGGGACCAACCATTAGTTATGGTAATCTAACCATTAGTTGGGAATAGGAAAATAAGAGTTAAGGAAAAGGTTGGTGAGATGAAAGGTCCATAAGATGACACCTCATTCCCTTTTGTGGTTATCTTTTAAGAGGATTAGTTAAGAAAGAAAAAACAACAACACTTTATGCCCACCCACGAAAAAGACTCCTTCTGAAGCATTTTCTCTTACGAAAACTTTTCTCTCTCCTTGAAGTTTAAATGTAAGAAGAGTTATGATTATGGTTATGGTTATGGTTATGGTTTATGCATATTTTACTGGATAAATGCGTAAGAGTTTTGGAATTTTTAGTTGTTTCGATGATTGATGAACCTTGGGATTGCATGCGTGAATATGAGTTTTCATTTCTCTATTTCTTGGCTCATTTAATGTTTTAATGGATTATAATGTTAGCTTATGAATTAAAATAGATAAAAACATCAAAATGTTCAAGTATGTTCAAAATAGGGGATTTTCTGGGCAGTTTGGGTTTGATGTTTTTAGTTCCATCCACTGGGTTTCATTTGATAAACTGTTTTGGTATGTTAAAATATACTCTTTAAGTGATCTATAGACTTTGAACTTATTAGATTTGGATAATTATAGTATAAGTTATGAAATTTTGAAGTTTATGCAAAGTATAGGTCAAATATGAGATTTGTTCCATGGGATGGTTTATTGGTTTGCAATAGATTCAAAACTAATTGAATCAGATGCTTAACTTGAGTTGTTATATATGTGTGTATTCTTTTTGGATAACTTTTGGAATTGATTTCATTTCATTGGATTAAATGTCACCCTAATTGAATTTGAGATCATGGAAATTGGATGAGTTTAGTAGGTTAAAAACTGTGGAAAACATGGGCAGTTCGGGTTTGGTTAAATTTATTCAATTAAATTGTTTTTCATTTGATAAATTGTTTTAGTATGTTAAAGTAAACTCAATGTGTGATCTATAAGCTTTGAAATTAATTCATTTGGATAAGTACACAATAAGTTATGAATTTTTCAAATTATGCCAAATGTGAGCATATTCTGAGATTGAACTATGAGGTGGTTTAATTTGGTTAAATTGGTTTCATTTGGTTAAATTGGTTTCATTTGGATTTAGGTCACTATGTTTTGAATGATTAAGTTGAATTATATAAACTAGTTCTTTATCTTTTGTGAAGTTTTGGATTTTGATATATACATGTATATTAGGTTGTGAAACATTTGAATTGGGGGTTTGATCCAGATTGGATGTTATAATGGATGTAAATGTTAAGGGTTATTGTTGAAATGCATTGTGATGATATTGGTGGTTTAATGTATATATTTTAGGTTTGCAACTCAAAAAGGAATGGGTCAATTTGCCTAAGCTTGTGCTAAGGATTTAAGGTAAGTGTGTTGCATATAATTGAGCGATTGGCCTACACCACAAAGTGATATGAAATTTAAGGATGGAAATGGTATATTTGTTGATCTTATGAATTTCTGGTTGGAGAGATTATAGTTAGGTTCATTGTTTGTTGTTGTTAGACTATACGGATGATTGATGGTTTTATTTAGATGTTTGTTGTTATGATGTTGATGATAGGATGATATGATATATGTTAGATATAGTGGTTATTAATTAATTTTCTTGAGGATATGTATGCATCACGCATTCTTACATCGTGGTTTTCGAAATTATAGAAAATGAGTTATGTTTTCATATAAGAAAGATAAAAAACGATATGAAAGTTAAATACATAAATAGTTATTTGTGGGTAAAGAGATTGAGTTCGACTGTCCTGCTAAGTGGACTACAAGGTGAGCTAGTCTATTTCTCCTAGAGCAAGTTGACTGTCTCGCTAAGTGGATTAAGAGTTTGACTTTCTCCCTCTAGAGTCATGACCCCAATAACTAAGAGTTATTAAAAGAAAAGAATGACAACAGGATTTACGAACTGCATGCATATTCATTAGCATACATTTTTACTTTACATCACTTGCTTAGTTTTAAGTTCATTAGTTGAATTTTGTGGTATAAGTGAAGAGATTTCATGGGAGGTCTTCGAACCTCGAGTGGATTGAGGAGGCATTTGACAAGGAATGTCCATGGCGTGAACTTGTGACTGTGAAGCGATTTTGACCTGTGGGCTGACTCTCACGTATTTTGGTACAAAATATATGTATGTAAATATAGTCTTAAATGTTTCGTTAAAAGAAATTGGTGGGTAATAGTAATGTTTTGAAGTCCAAAAAGAAATTTATGTTTAAAAGTTTAAAAGTTTTTATTTGAATCAAGTTTTGATGTAAATACGTTTAAAAGATGAGTTTAATCCTATTTTTGAATCTTCTGCTACTCCTCTTAAAAATGATTTTGTTTTATAAGTTATTGAAACGATATTATTAAGCATGTTTTGAGATGATTTTATGGATGAAATACCAATGGAATGCATAGAAATTTAGATGAAGAAAAATGGATAAAGTTTAAAAAAAAGTTTTACTAATAAAGTTTAAAGTGCGAGTCATTACAGTTATGGTATTAGAGCCATCGGGTTAAAATTGTTTTTGTAAACTGCCTAACAGCACAAGTCTCTACATGGAGATGCTTCATCAATTGCAAGTACATTTAAGATAATTTTATTATCATATAGATTTATTATGTCTATGAATTTGCTTAGAATTAACATTATGGTGAGGGAACAACGAAAGGTAGTAGATGAAAGGAATGTCATCAATCGACTAATAGAACTTGGGGATCGTCAATCTCAGTAATTGAAGAGATTTATGAATAGAGAAGAGCACGGGAATTCTAGCTTCAGTGCTTCCAATGATTAAAATGGTGGTAGGTTCTGTCAACTCCGACCTCCAACATTTGATGGACAGGCTACGGATTCCACTTGTGTTGAGTGAATCCGAACTATAGAGGACATGTTCAGTTATTCCAAGGTGGAAGAAGGAGAAAAGATTTCTTGTGCTATATTTCACCTAGCAAAAGATGCGAGATATTGGTGGCAAACCATACAGACCACAACTAATGTAAGGAAAATATTGTGGGAACGATTTAAGGAGATATTCTATAACAAGTATTTCAGCCGCACTGTCCGAACAAACAAGATAGTGGAGTTTGTCCAATTACGTTAAACTGGCTCAGTGTCAGAATACGTCAGCCAGTTTGAGTCTTTATCCAAATTTGTTGTTCACTTGGTAAATAGCAATGAAAACAAGGTTCATCAATTTGTGCAAGGCCTAAAAGTAGAAGTTTATAGAGAAATGAAAATAGCGGGAAACCAAGACGTTCTTTATTCAAAATTGATAGTCAAAGCCCTAGAAGTGGAAGAGGCGGAACAGAAATTTTACAAACAAATAGAGTCTACCAGGAGATTCTTTAAGAAGGTTCAGCCTCAACAACAACGAAACAAAGAATGACAACAACAACAACAAAGAGGGATGAAGAGGCCTAATAATGGAAAGAACGATCAAGGAAAAGAGAAACGAGTTCAAAGGCCTCCACAGTATCCTCGATGAGGCACCATCTTAGTGAATGTAGAGTTGGTTCGGACCGGTGTTATAAATGCAATGGAACTGGCCATTTTGTCAAGAACTGCCCAATGTGAAATAAGAGTCAAACAAAAGCAAATGTGGCACCAAGAGTTTTCACCCTCATAGAACCTGATGGTGAAGAGCAGCCTTATGTGATATCAGGTACGATTTTAATTGGTAATGTAACTACTTATACGTTGATAGACTTGGGTGTTACGCATTCATTCATTGCATCTGCTTTTGTAGTTAAGATAAACTGATTGCCGAGAATGACTGAACATTCTTATGACGTGATGTTACCATCTGGGGAATATTTGCACTCTACCCATGTTGTGCAGGACTGTGTCATTTCTGTTAATGATATTAAATTGTATGTTGATCTTATAGTTATGGATATAAAGGAGTATGACGTTATTTTGAGAAAGAACTGGCTATTTAGGCATTTTGTCACTATTGATTGTAGGTCAAGAACAGTTTATTTCTAATCCCTAAATGGAGAGAAATATTCTTTTCAAGTTGTAAAGAATACAAGTACCATACCGATAGTGTCATCTCTTAGAGCCTAGTAATAAAAAGTGGATATATAAGATTTCTTGCGAGTATTGTTGATACGAGGAGACACGTTGAAGTTAAATTTTCTGATTTACCAGTTGTTCAGAACTTTCCAGAGATATTTCTAAATGATTTGTCTAGTTTGCCCCCAGATAGAGAAATCAAATTCATTATTGATGTGTATCTGGGAATTGCACCTGTATCAAAGAATATGTACCGTATGGCGCCAACTGAATTGAAAGAATTGAAAGCACAACTGACGAACTAATGGACAAGGGCTTCATATGCTCCAGTTTTTCACTTTGGGGGCGCTTGTGTTATTTGTTAAAAAAAAAAAGATTAATCAATGAGAATGTGCATCGATTATAGGGAGTTGAATAAACTAACAATAGAGAATAAGTATCCTCTATCACGAATTGATGATTTGTTTGATCCACTCCAAGGTGCACAAGTGTTTTCTAATATTGATTTACGTTCGAGGTACTATCAATTGAAGATTAAACCTGAGCACATTTCTAAGACTGCCTTTCGAACGAAATACGGGTATTATGAATTTTTAGTGATGTCTTTTGGGTTAACGCGATAGCTTTTATGGATATGATGAATCGTATATTCCGAGAATATTTAAACAAGTTTGTTATTGTCTTTATTGATGATATTTTGGTTTATTCTCGGATTAAAAAAGAACATAAGGAGCACTTAAAAGCTGTATTGTTAACTCTAAAGCTACATTAGTTGTACGCAAAATTTTGAAAGTGTAAATTTTACTTTGACAAAATTAATTTTCAGGGACACGTCATCTCAAAGGAGGATATTTTTGTCGATCCAACAAAGATCCAAACTGTTAGGGATTGGCCACAACCTAGAAACGCGGGTGATATACCTAGCTTTTTCAGATTAGTAGGGTATTACAGAAAATTTATTGAAGGATTTTTGAAGATAGTCATGTCTCTATATTGCCTGACAAGAAAGAATGTAAAGTTATGGCGGTCAGCTATTTGTGAAGAAAGTTTTCAACAATTAAAACGGAAATTGACAACAACTCCTGTTTTGACACAATCCCAGTTGAAGACGGCAAATTCAGTATTTATTGCGATGCCTTTAAGATTGGACTGGACTATGTGCTAATGGAAGAAGAAAAAGTTATCGCTTACGCTTCAAAACAACTGAGGACTTATGAATAAAACTACCCAGATATGATTTGGAATTGGTAGCAGTGGTCTTCACACTGAAAATATAGAGGCATTATTTATATGGGCAACAGTGTGAAGTATTTTCGGATCACAAGAGCTTGAAATACATTTTTATGCAGAAAGAGTTAAATATGAGAAAAAAAACAGTGGTTGGAATTTGTTAAAAACTATGATTTTGAAATCAAATACCACACGGGAAAAGCAAATACTGTGGCTAATGCTTTGATCAGAGTGTCTACATCGACGCAACCGACGGTTTCATCAATTTCAGTAACACTTAAAGTTGAATTTCAAAGATTTAATGTGGAAATATTTTCGGAACTAACAACTATGCTTTGTGCAATAACGTTGAAGCCGACAATTTGGACAAAATTAAAGAACCACGTCAAGGATCCTAAATGCAAAGGCTACAAATTGAGTATAATGTCCGACAATTCTTCTGATTTCAATTTTTCTGTATTTTTTGTTTTGAAATTCAGAAACTGGTGGTATGTACCAAGTGACAATGAACTACAGAAGGAGATTTTATCTAAGGCACGCTCGTCTACTTTCTTTGTGCATCTAGGAAGTACCAAAATGTACAGAGATTTAAAACAATATTTTTTATGACCTAACATGAATAGAGATGTAGTAAAGCATGTCAAAGCATGCCTTATATGTCAATAGGTTAAAGTAGAGCATCAGAGGCTAGCAGGAACTCTACAACCTTTATCGATTTTCGAATGGAAGTGGGAACAGATTTTAATGGATTTTGTTGTTGGATTGCCAAGGACAGCAAAAGAAGACGATGGAACTGGGTTATAGTGGACCAGTTAACAAAGTCAACCCGCTTTCTACCAGTAAAGATGACATTCTCCATGAATCAGTTTTCAGAGTTATATATTCAAGAAATTGTCAGATTACACAGTGTCTCCACATCTATTGTTTCAGACAGAGATCTCAAGTTTACTTCTAAGTTCTAGAAGAGTCCATACAATGCTATGCGAACTCAACTAAATTTTAGCGCAGCATTTTATCCTCAAACTGATGGACAGACTGAAAGAACAATTCATATTTTATAAGCTATATTGGGGGCTTGTGTGTTAAAATTCCAAGTTTCATGGAATAAGTATCTACCGTTGGTGAAATTTTTCTACAATAATAGCTATTAGTCTACAATCAGAGTGGCTCCGTACGAGGCATTATACGGCAAAAAATGCAGAGATCCTTTATACTGGGATGAAGTTAGCGAACCAAGGTTAATTGGTTCGGATATTTTGTAGTAAACTGCCGAAATGGTTGCAATTATTAAACAACGGATAGAAACCGCTCAAAGTCGACATAAAAGTTATGCAAACCAAAGACGAAGGGAATTTAAGTTTAACAAAAATGATGAGGTATTTTTTAAAAATTCACCGTTCAAAGGAGTTATGAGGTTCAGAAAGAAAGGGAAGCTGAACTCTCGTTACGTTGGACTATTTCCTATTACAAGGAGAATAGAAAAGACCGTCTACATGTTGCAACTATCGTCATCAATAGATGGAATTCATAATGTTTTTCACGTATCTATGCTAAAGAAGTGTGTTCGTGATCCATCCCAGAGTGTTGAGTAGAGGAATATTGAAATTCAATCAATGTTGACCTAAAAGAAACCACCAAGAATTCGCGAATCAACGGTGAAGGTACTACGCAACAAAGAAATCTCATTGGTTAAAGTTTTATGGCGCAACCACAACGTAGAAGAGACAACAGGATATGATGAACCGATATCCAGAGCCTTTTAAGTAAGCAGATTTTGAAGATAATTTTATTAATGATGGTAGAATGTAACACCTGAAAATTTATCCTATATTATTATAGGAACACAATAAATTATGTTATTTTATAATGAATTTTTAGAAATAAATATTAAAAATTTATTATTTTGTAGCTAGATTTATTAAGGAAGTTGAAAAGGGTTAAATTGAGGCAAAAATATGATAAAATTGAAAACCAAACTTGAGGAGAAAGATGGAATGTTGGCGTTGAAGGGGAAAAACCCAATGAGACCAACCATTAGTTAGGTAACCTAGCCATTAATTAGCAATAGGAAAATAAGGGTTAAGGAAAAAGTAGGTGAGATGAAAGGCCCATAAGATGACACTTCATTCCCCTTTGTGGTTATCCTTTAAGAGGATTAGTTAAGAAGAAAAAAACAACACTTTATGTCCTAGACTTCCACGAAAAACACTCCTGAGGCATTTTCTCTCACAAAAACTTTTCTCTCTCCTTGTAGTTTAAAGGTAAGAAGAGTTATGGTTATGGTTTATGCATATTTAGTAGATAAATGCTTAAGGGTTTTGGTATTTTTGAGTTGTTTCGATAATTGATGAACCTTGGGATTGGATGCGCGAATATGAGTTTTTTCTTCTCTATTTCTTGGCTCATTTGATGTTTTAATGGATTATAATGTTTGCTTATGAATTGAAATAAATAAAAATATCAAAATGTTCAATTATGTTCAAGATATGAGATTTTCTGGGCAGTTCAAGTTTAATGTTTTTAGTTCAATTAATTGGGTTTCATTTGATAAACTATTTTGGTATGTTAAAGTAGACTTTTTAAGTGATCTATAGGATTTGGAATTATTATATTTGAATAAGTATAACATGAGTTATGAAATTTTGAAGTTTATGCAGAGTATAGCTCAAATTCGAGATGTGTTCCATGGAATGGTTTATTGGTTTGCAATATGTTCAAAACTAATTGAATCGGATGCTTAACTTAAGTTGTTATATATGTGTATTATTTTTGGATAACTTTTGGAATTGATTTCATTGGATTAAATGTCACTATAATTGGATTTGAGACAATAGAAATTGAATGAGTTTAGTAGGTTAAAAACTGTGGAAAACAGGGGGTAGTTCTTTTCATTTGATAAACTGTTTTGCTATATTAAAGTAGATTCAATGTGTGATCTATATAGGCTTTGAAATTAATGCATTTGGATAAGTACATAATAAGTTATGAATTGTTGAAGTTATGCAAAATGCGACCATATATTCCGAGATTGAATCATGGGTTGGTTTCATTTGGATTTAGGTTATGATGTTTTGAATGATTAAGTTGAATTATATGTACTAGGTTTTTTATCTTTTGGGAAGCTTTGGATTTTGATATATACATGCATATTAGGTTGTGAAACATTTGAATTGGGGGTTTAATCCAAATTGGATATTATAATGTATGTAAATGTTATGGGTTATTGTTAAAATGCTCTGTGATGATATTGGTGGTTTAATGTATATGTTCTAGGTTTGCAACTCAAAAGGGAATTGGTCAATTATCTAAATATGTACTAAGGACCTAAGTTAAGTATATGTTGCACGTGTTTGGCCAATTAACCTACACCACAAAGTGAGATAGGAAATTTATGGATAGAAATGATGTATTTAATGATCTTATGAATTTCTAGTTGGATAGATTATAGTTAGGTTGATTGTTTGTTGTTGTTAGACTATAGAGATGATTGATGGTTTTATTTAGATGCTTCTTGTTATGATGTTGATGATATGATATATGTTAGATATAGTGGTTGTTATTGATTAATTTTCTTGAGGATATATATCCATCACGCATTCATGCATCACGCATTCATGCATCGTGGCTTTCAAAATTATATAAATGAGTTATGTTTTTTTGTAAGAAAGATAAAAGAACGATATGAAAGTAAAATACGTAAATAGTTATTTGTAAGTAAATGGATTGAGTTTGGCCGCCCCGCTAGATGGACTACAAGATGAGTCATTCCATTTCTCCCTAGAGCGAGTTAGTCGTCTTGCTAAGTGAACTAAGAGTTTGTCTTTCGCCCTCTAGAGATTTAACCCCAATAACTAAGAGTTATTGAAAGAAAAGAATGAAAAAACAAAGACAACAAGATTTATGAACTGCATGTATATCCATAAGTATACATTTTTACTTCACATCACTTGCTTAATTTTAAGCTCATTAGTTGAACTTTGTAGTGTAGGTGAAGAGATTTTAGATGAGGTTTTCTAGCCTCGAGTGGATTGAGGAAACATTTGACGAGGGATGTCTATGTCGTGAACTTGTGACTGTGAAGCGATTTTGACTTATAGGCTAATCCTCAGGTATTTTGATACAAAATATATGTATGTAAATATAGTTTTAAATGTTTTGTACAAAAAAATTGATGGGTGATAGTAATATTTTGAAGTGTAAAAAAGAATTTATGTTTAAAAGTTGAAAGGTTTTTATTTGAATCAAGTTTTGATGTAAATATGTTTAAAAGATCGGTGTAATCCTATTTTTGAGTCTTTCGTTATACACCTTAAAAATGATTTTTTTATATAAGTTATTTAAACGATGTTATTAAGTATGTTTTGGGATGATTTTATTGATCAATGGAATGCATAGAAATTTAGATGAAGAAAAATGAGTAAAGTTAAAAAAAAAATTTACTAATAAAGTTTGAAGTATGGGTTGTTATGGATAAAATTTTTTTTAATTAAAACTTATGCGGTCGACACTTTAGGGGATACCAATCGACACTTATAGGTAGGGGTCGATCTACCAATTAATACTTGGAACTCTCAGATTTCGCACATGATCGACACTTTTACCTAGCAATTGACACTTCATACTTCTCGAGTTGGTCGCGATAGATTCTTCATCCAAAGATATCGACAGTTTATACTTTTCAATTTTTAGTCCACAATACATTAGCGGTGGACACTTCTTTCTAAGGTATCAACTGAACGCTCAAAGAAGTCAATACTTTGAACTCTCTATTTCTGACAAAAAAATTTGAATTGTCGACCGGATATCCACAGCAGTTTACACTTAGACGATTTTCAGTGATAGAAGATCTCGAAAATCACCTCTCTTCGCCATATAAGTTAGCCTAAACTTAAATCTACTCAAATGTTCAACAAATAACTCATAAATTTGAGTTTCCAATCTTGAATTTGTTTCCAACTAAAAGCCTCAAATCTCACCTTGAAAATATAGGGAGAAAAGACTTACTCTTGAAGATTTCTACCTAACTGGAAGTCTTGTGGCGGTGAGGAATTTTAATAATCCTCTTTTCATGTATTTAATTTAAGTAATTAATATTTAAATTAAATAAAAATCTCATAAGACGGTAAATCCCACTTTACCAAGACCCAATGTTCAAATACATACCCAAAATAAATTTCAAATTACACAATTTAATTTTTTTTAATTTAATCACACGGTAATTCCTTAAATTATTAAGTTTGACTAATTTACCCGATGAAAGGAGTCAAGTGCTTATTCATTGACCATTAACAACACAAAAAATTTATACATGAAATTTAATTAACTAAAACATACCAATTTTTATGAGTTCGACCTCCATTCGTGTAAAAAAATTAAATTAAACAGCACTGAGATGCAGAGATGCAGAATCGGCTGTTGCAAATTTAGAAGAAGGAAACACAGAGAGGATAAAGGGAAGACATAGATCATAGTCCAAACACCAGGCCTAGTGCGATTTAGCCCAAAATTAAAATTAGCCTGTAAATTAATCCAACCTCTGAAAATTTAAAGCAGCCTAGAAATTGACTCACCCAGTGAGTCGACCTAGCCCAAAGTTTCCTCAGCCAACAACTTGACGCAGTTAAAAAAGTTGACTTAATTAAGAAGTTGACTCCACCCAGAGACGTGACTCGACCAAGCCCAAGCTATTTTGAAAGTTTATCGAAAGAGTTTTTTCCTTAATTTTAGAGATTTTGACAGATAAAGGTTGGGGTAAAGTTTAGCAATATTCAGTCAAATATTGATAATAAATTTTTATGTAGTTTGGCAGTCCGTAAGCTTTCATCCTTCAATCGAGTCAACTAAATATCATAAATAAATATTACTGGTTTTGACAGTAGAATTTACATCACTAAGCTTTGTACAAGATCTATTCTGTTATACTTAATTCTCTTTGTTTTATTTGTGGTCATTTTCCTTTAGATTGTTTGGTAAGGGTTAGAAAGGTCCGATTCGGTCGGTTTTAAAGTGGAACTGACCCGGATCGTAAATCGGATTAGGATGGAATCAGACGAAGGAAAATCAAATTATCATAAACAAGACAACTAGATTAGCCATTTGAACAAGCCAACATAGAGTTGGATTGGATGAAGTCAAACCTATCATCCATAAATCTTCGTTGAACTGCGGATCCGAGGAATCTTTGTCGCTACTAATCAAAAGCATAAAGAAAGAAAACTTTAGCAATAGAAAAAAAGGAAGTAAATAAAAAAAGTAGAAACAAACTGCCATAGAGGAAGAAGAGAAGATCAAGACGCCGCGAGCGGGGATCTACATTGTCAATCTTGCATTGAAATTAAAACAAGATCAGCTCAAGATAATAAGGGGAACCACAAATTCTTTGAAACTTATTGTTGCTGTGTTTTTTACACCGGAGGGAGGCCTTTTTTTGGGAAGAAATGCATGCACGGGCATGGCACATGGAAGACTTAACGACAAACTAATGGGAGAAGATAAATTGTTCACACTTAATACGGTAGAGTCTAGTGTCTTCAAAAACCTAGTTCACGGTATTTGCCATCTGGAACCACATGCGATAAATAATGAGATCGTGGTTTGACGGATAGCATACCCTACTAGGTAATTTGACGTGATGTTTAAGGTTGACTTACCATTGTTTGAAAATGTAATGAGACCTATAAAACAGTATTCATCCCCTTGGTTGTCAGGTAGCCTACCGTATGAAGAATTTAATGGTATGCACCTGTTAATATTAATGAGGGCCTAATTAATAAATGCCGAAAAAAATATATTTTTTAGGGCAAAGTTCACTTCAGATTCTATCGTATGGGGTCATTTGTCATTTAGTCTTTGACATTTTTTTTTATCCAATCAGACCCTATCGTATATGCCGTTTGCAATTCAAACCATTCTATTTAATTTTTTATTAAATTAAACACGTGCAGAATACGTGACCCTCTTTTTCATATCTAAAAATTATAAAGTTATAAATTAATTTTTAAAAAAAAAAAACAATATTCAATTTACTTCAAATTTTTACCACATATTTACCACATTATGAAAAGATAATGTGAAAATTTTCGTGATTTTCTAATACTTGTATAATTTATTGTAGTTATTTTATAAACTAATTAGCTAAAATTATAATAAATCGCACAAGTGTTAGAAAATGACAAAAATTTTAAGTTATTTTCTTATAATGTGCTGAATATGTGACAAGTATTTATATAATTACACAAAAACAAGAATAGCTCATTATCACTCACCCATGAAACTCCGTAGCATAACTCAATTATGGAGAGAAAATATCAATATATTGGTCGATGTATTTTATTTTAATATAATGTCCATTAAATTTTGGCACATGTTTATTTGGAAACCTAGTTTAAGAAGATCCCTCCATTCTTCATTTTATCTCTATCAATTGCAACTCTAATTGCAGACTTATTCTTGAGGGCGATTGGGAGAGAGGGAGAGGGAGAGGGAGAGGGAGAGATTGAAGAAGAAGAAAAAACGATCATGTGAATCAAAACTGTATTTCTTCCAAAGTTCTTCCTAGTCTCAGGAGCAAAGATGAGAACAAAAGCAATTGTGATAGCTGCCACAACCATGTGGAGTGCGAAGATTCCTGTTGAGTTTAGAGATACAAACGTCAGTTTTGAAATTGATATTATTGTTAGATTGAATTAAAAAACTTAATTTTCGGTATCAAACCATAATTATTACGTCTTATTTGTGAAGATAAAATAATTGTGGAATAGTCGTGAATTTTTAAAATAACCTTTTTAAAAATAATTTCTGATATTGTGAGTCATAATGTATTTCTCCACCACAAATCACACTTTGTATTCTATGAGCAGATGAAAATTGAGAGAACATTAAACGAACAACATTTTGACCTAGAGACCACAACAACTGCATCTATTGATCGTGTTAGGCTGCACATAAAATATCATTACTTTACTGAAAAACTAAAATCTCATCCTTACATGATCAATTAATTAGCATTGACTTTTTGATAGCCACTATACAATTATTATTGAATATATTGAATTCTATCCCAAAATCTTCAACTTGTACTATATATGTTCTTTATAATTATTTTTATCATTACCAAGAACATTTCCAATAATAATCTACTCCATCAATTATATCAACACATGATCAAAGTAATTTTCACAACACTTAATCGGTAACTAAACTCTTAATAGTCATATGTCAAGTGACATCGATCAAGTACAAGTGCATAGGAAGAGAATTACAATGCAATGCAATGTGATCATAACATGCCTATTTTTTATTGCCCTAATCTTATTTCTTATGAGATTAATAGGAAGCTTCTGATTACAAACAGATAAACTAAATCTTAAGTCTACAAAACAACGTTATCAAATAATTTTCATTACAAAATTTATTGAAATACAAACTCCCACTAAACCGAAATATCATTAAATGATAAAATATATGAGAGGTGATTCCCTGAGTTCAAATTAACAATATTATCGTTATTAAAATAATTAATTGGGATTTGCAATTGTAGCAAGTTTAAGACTAATAAAAACTTGGAAAGATGACCATTGCATTGAAAAAAAATGGAGTGAAATAACTTTAGGAATGTGATTAATTAGCTAAATTTGATCAAATGTACAAAGCAATTTAGGTGTTGAATTACAAACCCTAGGAACAAATTTGTAATAAAATCAAGTCTGAAACTAAAACCAATATAGGCAAATTCGAAGTTAACACATGAATTTCTAAAACTTAAGTTGACTTTTGACTTTGAAAGGTCAAAAGTCAATTTTATACTTTTAATTGATGAGCATAAAATAAGTCACATGGTCATGTTGTGAGGTGGTTTTATTATTGGCGTGATAAAAATTTATCGATGGATGAAACGGTGCATTTGGTTTAGTTTAATTAAATTAATTAATTAATTTTCATTTTAATTGCCGTTGACTTTATTGTAAATAAAGGTAACTCAAAGGATAAAACAATATTATGTAGACAAGGCAGATCATATTTTAAATTAACATCCAAATAGTTTTTATAAAATTAAAATATAATTAGAATCAGTTAGAAGAGTTGATTCTCGTTAAAGATAGAAGTATAATAGCCAAATAATTCTTTAAATATAGCCTTATGTTTGAAGGCATATTTATATTATATTTTGTTTATTCTTTCTCAATGACGTATTTTTAAGAGTAACTGATTGTCATAAAGTGTTATAAAATTAATTCAGTAAAAAGTTGAAATTAAAAAAAAATTTGATGATAATATTCTAGTGAATATTCCAAATTTGTCAACAGTTTGGACCAATTAGTTAACACCTTGGCTGCAAGTTTCCGTAAGCAAAAAAGAAACAGCAAAGTTGAAGTGTCCACCAATTAAAAAGAGTATGATATGGCAGTCCACCAGACCAAGGGAAAAAAACATTTGAAAGAAGGAGACGAAATTCAAGCATCCCATGTCAAGTAGCGATAAACTGAAACTGGACCTAAAGAAGTGTCAACCGATGACACTGAAACTCACATATTTATAAGAGACCCTAATTCAAAAAAGGTATTATTTTGATTCAAAACCACGAGCCGCCTCCAAGTTTCTCTTAAGTTCTGTCAAGATAAGCATATTTTATATTGAATTTAGTAGCCAACGATCTTTGAATAGTCATATAGTGAGAAATGATCAATTAGAGTTTTCATTTATATCTTGTAGAATACACTAACATGCAAGATTTTCTATGGTTATGTTAATCAAAAGCGAGGTTAATCTTCATAAGCGACCATTATTATGCTTAGGCTTCGAAGTAAGTGATATTTGCATGTGTTTGGCTTTTCGGCCTACATCACAAAGTGATAGTTTTTATAGATGTCGATGAATTAGTGGACTTATTGTTTCGTTATGTTTACAATGATAATGACTCGAAGATTCACTTTTATGTTATGACTATGATGATATTGATTCGATAATATGCTTTAATGTTATTTTATAATAATAATGACTTAAGCATTTGATTTTATGTTATATTCACGATGATATTAATTAAATTAGGTGCTTTAATATTATGTTATGATAATACTAACTCAATGATTTTCCTTTATGTTACATTAATTATGATATTGATTTGAAAATGTTCTTTAATGTGTTGCTATAATGATATTGATTAGAGGATGTGATGTTTAATAATAATAGACTATTATGAATGAAATAGGAATGTAAAAATGAACTGTATAGAGAATATGTTTATGTTCACATTGTATGTTATGTATAACTCATGCATCATGTTTTATAACGAATGATGAAAATGTTTTCATGCATGAGATTTCATGTACGAAATAATAAAACAGAACTATAATTCGCAACGAGTTGTTGTGGGCAAAGCGTTAGTTTGGTTGTCATAATGGGAGCCAAATGATCCCTAGTTTCTCTTGTAATTGTTTCAACAATTAGACAATCAAATGAATCGTAAGAAAGATAAAAAGATTGAATAACTATAAATAGTCATTGTGGGTGGAGACGAGTTAGATGTCTCGTATGAGGTAGACAAAATGGTGCTTACTCATTCCCTTAAAATGAAGCACTTCAATGATTGGATTGTTAAGTGAATGTAATGAAATAACAAAGACTGAAAAAAAAAAAAAACTACATGGTTTTATAAAATTGCATATATTGCTCATATTGTTTTATTCATCTCTTATTGAGCGTTAAAATTATACATAAATTTTGTGATATAGGTAATGATAATATTGACATAATTTATGAAGGAAATAAATAAAATATACAATTGAAGATGTGATCTATATTGATTAATAAATAAATAAGAAAAATGATATTTAAAAGAAAATTTTTACATTGCTATTTTTATTAATTTTAAGTTTAATTATGAATTATTTTATTTAATATTTATTTTTTTAATGATCATGTAAAGAAAGTATTTCTTCTGATTTAAAATTTTAAATTGGGATCGTTTGAAATTCTTGAGTTGTTTACAATTTTAAGAAAAAGGAAAGAAATATTCTAATTATTTCCATTCTTTTTGGATGCGGGTGTTAGAAATGGAAAAGGAATATTGTTTTTTCCTTTCCTTCAGCCGTTTCATCTCCATTTATCCATCTCTCCTCCCCCGCATTATTCTCTTTACGCCAGAAGAACAGTCTCTCTCTCTCTCTCTCTCTCTCTCTCTCTCTCACTCTCTCTCTCGGCAAACTAGTGTCAGGCGATTTGGGGCTTCAATTTTGGGTTTCGAGAAAAGAAGGAATTGCCCTTGATAAGCAAATCTCTTTCCCTTCTGCGCAACGTTATTGTCGCCGGAGTCCTTGGACTTTTTATTTGTCTCTGTAAATTGAAGGGGATTGCCATCTGTTTTAGAGGAAAGATTTAGTGCGCAGACGACAACTTCTCAACGCGAAATGAGAGGTTCTTAGAATCAGGATCGCCGTTCAAGGTAGCTGAAAACCCCAATTTCCTTTAGCTTTTCTGCTGGTCATTTTTAAGGCCGAATTTGGACTAAATCGAATTGTAAACCTTCTCCTCAGTAAATTGGTATGAATCGTATGTAAAGGTGTGAAATTTTTAGTTGAAAATTCTGGATCTTTTTTCTCGATTGAAATGGATAACGGAACTGTTGAAGTAGGAAATTCTATGGAAAGAAATACCGGCGGGCATGGCTGGAATCCCTGGCGGAAGCGCACAGCGTCGTCGAAGAAGACGACGCTGACCCACATGCTGCTTTGGGCTGAATTTTCTTTGGGTTGCTCTGTGGACAGCAAATGGGCCATTTATTTGGCTATTGGCTTTGGGTTGGGTTGCAGTCCAACACCTTGCGGCCTAAGTTTGAACTTTTATTTGACCCAATTTAAAGATTAATTACCCTAATAAAATTGTCTATTTTTGAAGAAAGACAAGTTGAAAATTTTAATTGATAAAAATTACTCAATTAAAATTTAAATTATTTTAAGAAGAAGAAGTTGAAATTTTGATGTATAAATGTTAGATAAAAAATTTATAAATTTTATTTTTAATTACGTACTTAAGATTTTAATTAAATCTTTGACCATGGACAATGTGCTCGGATATTTTGGGCTTTAGACTGTTGGAGGTCCACTAGAGATAAAGATTTATTAAATAATTATTTTATTTTATAAAAAAAAATGTAAATCCATATTAGCACTTAGTTTTATGCATATATCATTTTGTGAATGTTTCTATTTTTCCGGCATGACAAACTAATTTTAACTAGAGTATGAGACAAATGACTGTGCCGTGTCACCGAGCGCAAAATCTTAAACTTTATCATAATATTTTTATGGTGTTGACGATTGTTTGGTATCGTTGTTTTTATTTAATTGTTTAAGACATGATATGCAAAGACATCGTGAATGGTTCTATTTTTATTTAAATTTTTAAAATGTTATTAATTGGTTAAATTACACATGAGGACTTGAAAAAAAAATATCTCAACGACATCCCTTTTAAGATATAATCAGGAGAACGATCATTTGTCCACTCAAGTGTAGGCTTCTGCGTATATTATTCTAAATTATTATCTTTCCTAAAATCTTATTTCATTAAGAGGTTAGACATTTATAGAACTTGTAAATTTTAAATTGCTCAACTTTATCTAACATATTTATTTTTAGACATGCATCACTGCTCTATCTTGATATCACTAATAGACCTATAATTTAGTTATTTCAGTTTGGACCCTGATTCATAATTCTAATGTAAGTCTTTCACAGTTATAATATTAAACTAAGTTAAGAGTTAGGTACTTCGGTCCGATTTCTGGATTGTGTCATACCCCGTTTTGATAAGTTTCAGCCTATGAAACAAGATGCAACACAAATACAAGCAACAAGGTCACCTCGGCCTAAATTAGTTTGGCCGAGAATACCCCAAATTTTAGTATGTATATATTTTTCAAAAATAAATCTAAATGTTCTGAAATTTTAACACAAAATTACTGACTGTGTAGATGAAATGCTCTTAGAATCTCAAGACCAAATTCACAGCAGTATAGAATGATATGGATGAAAGAAAACTGGTTGGTGATAAAATGCACCTTCTCGGTTATTTGGTCTCCCTTTTGAGAGAGACACTCCAACCAGCTTAGAGAATGAGTTACTGCACTGTAACGTCTCAATTTTTAAAATTACCAATTTAATTTTTTCAATTTAAAATCCTAATTTAAAAATTCTAAAATTTTTTTAAATTGATTTACGTTTAAATTCGAGCGTTAAAAATCATAATTTCAAAATATTGAAAATATTTTTAAATAATAACTGAAACTTTAAATGCGTGAAAACTTTATCAAAATTTTTATCATTAAATAACTTAGTAGGAAACCTGAAATAAAAGTAAAATTAAAAAAATTCATAAAACTTTATTTAATAAATAAATTCAATATAATTTATTCAAAGTTTTAATTTAAATAAAAGCATGAAATGTTTCCACAAATCTAAAACATACGAATTTAAATTTCTTCATTTGACCTCAAAATATTTTCTTCTTTTGTATGTTGATTTGCCTCTAGAAGGTTCTCGATCACAGTCATTCTTTCCTCAGATAAAAACTTACCTATATCACAAAATTATACAAACTATGATATTTAACTCAGCAAGAAAAAATACGTGCAAGTGTCAAATTAACATTAACTTTTATCGAATCCTGATTTAACAATAATATATTGGTTGAAACTCATTTTCCAACCTTAATGACACCGTGAGTCCCTAGAAAAAGAACCGTGTAAATCCACAAAACTAAGCAAAGTGCTCGGGTGAAGGTGTAATGCACAAAACAGAGAAAATGGGAAAGAATATGGTGATGAAAATGTAGATGGAAATGCAACCAAATGGAGGGTTAAGTGTATGGATGGAAAATGAAAAAAAATGCCATGAAGAAAGATGGAGAAAATGACGTGGAGATGAATGAAAATGGAGAACCCTTGGCAGACCCGAGAGCTATCTCACTTAGGCTCACAGGTGCATGTTTTCCCGAAGAAAAGCAACCACATTTGGGGCTAGGTTTTATGTCCTCAATCCTTTTAGACTCTCAATGAGAGAAGATAGTAAATGATAAGAGTTCACCAAACAACCTTAAAGTTTGAAAAACAATGAAAGGATTCTTCATGCGATTATAAAAATCGTGGACAACCACTCAAGATTTTTCTAACACTTCGATTAGGAAAAGATGCTAGTATATGAAATTTGGCAAAAGTTCTTACAAACACCAATAGCTATGTCTTAAATAGAAAACCTAATGTGGATGATTAGAGTTTGGTATTTAAAAGGGGAGGATTTGAGCCATTAGATGAGGAGTGCAATCAGCGGCCACCAAACTCCATCTGCGCACGATCCTACGGCTCTCATGCACGACCAAGCCTTCCTCCATCAAAGTTGCTCCTTTGCCTTGTTATCTATTCTTGTGAAGCTCTAAAATGTACTTGCAAAAACTTTACCAAGTGGAGCTTCTTTTGGGATATTCTTTTAATGAGTCTGCGAGCTTATTTGATGTTGTGGTTAAGTCTTCAACCGAAACCAATCCACTATCATACATCTAGTACTAACTACACAATCTAATGCATGATACTATATATAAAGTTCATACAAGAAGACTAGAGTTTGCCAAAAAGAAAAGAAAATAAAGTGCAAATAAATGTTACAAAGTTTATGGCCTGGGAAGACCAATTCTCATTGGGCCATGTGGAGCATCTATCCGTGTGTCCGAAATTAGAATATGTAAGGGTTGATCCACTCCCTCCAAGTTAGGCTCCCATGTGACATCTCCAATGAGATCAACACCTGCTAGAAAATCAAGCTCGTTAGTAAAAGTGTTAAGTAAATGAAGGGCCTTAGTTTGTGATCTTGTAATTTGCCTCCTTGGCATGTCACTTAGACTTAGCTATGTTATTGTCGTTCACTTATACTTATGTTCAAGCTCACTATCTTATTGTTGTTCAGACTTTTACTATTATATATTTTTCGTTAGTTCCATCATATTCATACACATACAAAAATGTCCTACCAATTTTATCTTTATAAAATCTTATGTCATTACCTAATCATACTTGCTCAAATATCAGAAATGTGTAACAAAATAATTATAAGAAAATAACATAGAATTTGTAATGTAGGGTCATAGCCAAAAAGTTGAAAACATGGTATTTTCACTTAGATTCTGAGCAATTTGGGTTTATCGAGATTTTCTAATATTTCAATAATGTCCTGCTTAAAGATATTTGGTATTAAATCCACACTTAAATAAATCTAATTCTTAGAATAAATTGGGCAGAATTTCTTTATGTGTGCTCTTAGGTTGGATCAGGTCGGATTAAATCAATTATGATGTCTTTCGAAATCTTCCTGCCTAAACAAAATATTCGATATTAATTTTTCACTTTAATAAATCCATTTCAAAAGGATTTAACCAGAAATTTCTCACTGATTTATTCTTACATTAGCTCGGTCAGATTTTGAATCGGTTAAGATAGCTTTCAGTTGCATTTTGACGGTCCAGGAGAAATTTGGTTTGGTCTGGCGATTCTAGTCGAATTTAGGGTTAGATATGGTCAGTTGGACCAGATTTGGTTCGGTTGGACAAATTTTGGTTTGATTGGGCTAGTTCGGGTTGCTGAACCGGTTCGATTGGGCCGCCCTTTAATGAACTAGATCTGGACTTAAACAAAATAACCCAGTCTTTTCTTCTTCCTCTTCCTCTTCGCGATTTCTTCGCGTTCTTCAGACCAGAACACCTGAGAGTTATTCTCGGTGGTGGCGACGACTTTGATCGAGAGGAAGTCCTTTAGAGCTCGACCGCTGGAGTGGAGCTGCTGCCTCTTTGGAGCTCTGGCTGTGTCTGGAAGCCGAGTGGTGGTCGGAGATCGATGATCGAAGGTATGACTCCTTCTCTAAAAGAACGAGAGAGAGAGAGAGAGAGAGAGAGAGAGAGAGAGAGCTCGGTGTGCTCTTCACCTTCACCGAGTCTCTCCATTTATAGGAGAGCTTCCAACAACCTTCCCCCTCAAAATCCAAAGTCCATTATGATGCATACTTTTTTCTACAAATCTGATTCCTAATCGAGTTTTTAGAGGCTCAAGGAGCTATAGCTATCAGGAATCCGATTCCCAATTGAATTTTCAGAGAGTTCTGGTTGTTACAGAGGGTTGACTCGGATTTCCTCTAGTTCTCGAGAGTTTTAGGGCTAAATTTAAGATTATATTTGATTTAGAGATTTTGAATTTTGAAATCCTAACTGTTATATGCACCTTTGCTGAAGATTTTACCCTCAAGAGAAAAGGCAGAGAAGGGGGCAATAAGATTGGTTTCCACCACTTACGAAATGGAAGTCAAGAAGAAAAACAATCAATGCATATGACTCACCTTGTGTCTTGCAAAATTTGACAACCACTTTCTTTCACAAAATGTATCTTTCAATGTGGTTCTTCCTTAAAGATGCAGCCCACAACTCTATCTTTGTTGGTCATATGGTTCATTTGATATAAACAAAGCACACACAAAAATCTAGAGATAAAAAAAACAAAAACAAATTACAATAATGATTCAAGGAAGACAAGTTCTCTATTTAATATTTTTTTTCATGCTTGATGTGTACGAGGGATGCTCCCAAGCGATTCAATGAAAAACCTCTTCTTGTCTTGCGTGCTAGTTGAGCTTTGGTTGACCTTCAAAGGTGATACCTACAAAACGAGCACACAAATTAGCTAAAACTTTGGATCGTGATTGGTTGATTGCCCCTCTTGACACATCACGTTCTATCTTGGGCTCCCATTGGGTCGTGACAAATTTTGGTATCGGTGCATGGTTGACATCCTAACAAGTCACAGCAATAAGATATGTTTTACAGTGATATACAAGAAATGAAAAATTATTGTTGCACCTAATGACGTGTTACAAAGATTGATTTTTTCAAATATGCTATTTGAAAATAATCTTAATCTCGAGGTTGTTTGCCAAAAAATGAGGATATTCCATATCCGTACATATGGGGTTTAGAGTAGTTGGAAATTAATGCAGAAACGGTATGTGTATGCTTAATAAATTGATATAAGAGATGGACTAAGAGTTGGAAAACTCTTTTGGGTTCGTGTGTGGATCTGTGAAATACTGAAAAATAAGAAATACATCTTATGATATAAGTATTAGTATCTTTTAGAAAAATTTAAGACGTATCTCGTCTTACTGGGATCTCTTTAGTTCAAGTTAGGGAATGTCGTTCGTAAATTTTGATTCATAGATGAATTGTAATGCTCCGGATAATCCACCTCGATATTTGGTTCGCTACCTACTACTACTCGTCATCATCACTCACATCCTCAAATCAAATTCTTTAAAAATTTTATAATTTGTTTTTCAATTTAAAACGACATTTTTTAAAATCGATTGAAAACCTCGCAGCGGAATACTTTCGGTGAAAATCATTTTAAATGAAATTCAAGATTTTAAAAACACAAAACTCATTATTGGTCGACCCCTTCTTATCCCGGTCGACACTTTATTCGCCTCTGTTGGTGTAGGTCGACTCTCGCGGTCACCCTTGTGTTACAGCTAAGCCCCTGCTCGGTCACTAGAATGCACGAAAGGATCGGTTAGCCCCTCGGATCTCGGCCAAGCCGAGAAACCCTTGAGAAAAACAACAAAATGAATGACCAAATGTGCTTGAAATGAAATGAAATGAAATTTGGTGTGAGATTAGTGGAGTGAGTGAGGTGTGTGATGGTGGTGGTCGTGGTCCAGGTTGATTAGAAATGACAAACGTGTGCAAGCAAACCCGCAAGTCGGTCGAAGAGACAATGTTATGTTCTCGGCAATCACAACCTTTCCATGGAAAGGTTCTCAACTTGGGGAACCGGTTTTGGCCACTTCCTTCTTGTTTCCTTCCCTTGAAAGGGAGGAGAGAAAAGTGGAACACAAGCTCGAGCAACAACCTTGAGTCGCCAAGCTAGGAGGCTACTCCTAATCGGTTCATGGAACCGAGCACTTACCTTGGAAAGGTGGTGGAAAACTCCCTCGGTTTCCTCTTAGAAATATGCCGATGCTCATTAACTTTGCCAACCAAAATACACACACCAATGCTATGCTTATATAGGCCTAGGATGGAGGGTTTTAGGGCTGTGCTTTGGTCTTCAAAACTTGGTGCAAAGAAGCTTGTAACCGGTTCCAAAATATTGTAGTGTGCGGCCGAGATGGTGGCAGCCAAGAGGTTGATCAATGGCTTGTTGAATGCCCTGTCATGGATCCATATTTCTTCCACAAAAGGTAAAGGGGATAAGCATTTCAAATGGCAGCCCAATGGTGTGGCCAAATCGGGTAAAATTGGCCACCACTTGCGGCACTTCCTCCTTGGCGCGCTTGCGGCCGAGAGTGGCATGTCTTGCATGCCCGATTGCTTCTTCAAGTTAAGCCAATCCCGAAACCCTTTCTATCATCTATCCTAACCATTCAATCTAATCCTAAATGCCTAATGAATGCACATAATAATAGGTTAAATAAGAAGGCCAATGTTTGCCCAATAAGTTCAAAATAAAACATTACATAAAAGTTGGCTCGGGAAGACAAATTCCCTTAAGAGCTTCATGATCTTCAAGGGTGGCTTCCCATGCAAGGATGTGTCTCGGTTGCTCCATGTCTTGAGCCTCCACTTCCCACCTTAAGCTTGCAACTTTCGGCTCCATTGAATCATAACCTGCACAAGAATCAAATGTGTGAGAATGTAGGTTAATTAAAGTGTGTGCTTGGACTTGAGATCGTGTGACGGGTCTATGGGGCACATCATCCTCCCCAGATGACTGTGGATTTGACCTCAAATCCGATAAGTTCGGGTCCTGGAACTGATCTTCATCACCTTTATAGGGTGATAAATCTTGGATGTTAAAAGTCGTGGATACTCCATATTCACCCGACAATTCGATTTTGTAGGCATTATCATTGATCCTTTCAAGTACTTTATATAGTCCATTCGCACGAGGTAGAAGTTTAGACTTTCTCTTATTAAGAAATCTTTCCTTTCGGAGGTGCAACCATACTAAGTCTCCTGCATGGAAAATGACTTCTTTGCGACCTTTGTTCACGTGCTTAGCCACACTCTCATTTCTCTTTTCAATGGCCTTTCGCACAGTTCCGTGCAACTTCTTAATTTGTTCGGCCTTATTTGCACCTGATGGGTTGGCTAAGTCCTTAGTAGGTAAATGGACAAGGTCCAACGGTGTAAATGGATTAAACCCATAGGCAACCTCAAAGGGCGTTTTCTGAGTAGTGGAATGAAGGGTGCGATTGTAGGAAAATTCCAAGCCTGGAAGTATGATGTCCCAGTTAGACAATTTCTTGCCTACAACACTGCGTAAGAGGGAGCTTAGAGTCCTGTTAACAACTTCCGTTTGCCCATCAGTTTGGGGATGAAAAGAAGTGCTGAAGCACAACGTAGTCCCCAACCTTCTCCATAAAGTGGTCCAGAAGGCGCTTAAAAACTTAATGTCTCTATCTGACACTATTGAGTGTGGGATGCCATGCAGGCGAACAATCTCCTTGAAAAATAGGTCGGCGGTTAAAGTAGAGTCATCTGTCTTGGCACAAGGAATAAAGTGTGCTATTTTGGAAAATCTATCCACGACCACCATGATGGAATCCTTAGCTCGGGCGGTCCGTGGTAGTCCTAAGACAAAGTCCATACTGACTGCAATCCAGGGGTGTGCAGGGACGGGTAAGGGCATGTACAAGCCTTGGGGTAGAACTCTACTTTTGGCTTTCTTGCAAACTATGCACGTCTCTACCAGGCGATGCACATCTTTCATCATATGAGGCTAAAAGAAATGTTCCTTTAACATATCGAGGGTCTTCTTTTCCCCGAAATGATTGGTTAAGCCCCCACAATGGGCTTCTTTCACAAGGCACCATCGTAAGCTTCCTTGAGGGATGCACAATTTGCCTGTTTTGACCAAATAACCATCCATGAGGCAATAATCTCCTTCAACCTTGTCTAGGCATCGAGCGTAATGAGGTCCAAAGTCGGGGTCAGAGGCGTAGCTATCCTTAATCCATTCGAATCCAAAAAATCTTACTGCTAGCTCGGTGAAAAGGATGCGCTTCCTAGATAGGGCGTCTGCTACTACATTATTTTCTCCCTTGAGATACTTAAGGGTATATGGAAACCTCTCTAAAAATTCTACCTATTTTGCATACCTTTTGTTCAGCTTATGTTGGCTCTTAATGTGCCGTAAGGCTTGATGATCAGTGTTGATAACGAATTCCCTCGATAGGAGATAATGTTGCCAGTGCTCTAATGCTCGTATAACCGCGTAAAACTCTTTATGATAAGTAGAATAATTGAGCACGGCTCCTTTCATCTTTTCACTAAAATATGCGATGGGTCGTTGGTCTTGTATAAGTACTGCTCCTATTCCAACTCCTGACACATCACTTTTGACTTTGAATACCTTGTTGAAATCAGGAAGAGCAAGTACGGGGGAATGACATAACTTCTCCTTAATTAACTCAAAGCTTCTTTGGCAATTCGGGGTCCAAGTAAACTTTTTCCCTTTCTTAGTGCAGTCTGTAAGGGGTGCAGCTATTGAGCTAAAATTCTGGATAAATCTTCTATAAAAAGAGGCTAGTCCATGGAAACTTCGCACTTCTGATATAGAATTGGGTGTGGGCCAGTCCTTAATGGCTTTGATTTTATCCTCGTCGGCTTCCATACTATTTTTGGAGATTATAAAGCCTAAGAAATAAACCTTGTCCTAGGCAAAGGAGCACTTGCTAAGGTTCTCAAATAATTTTGCTTTCCTAAGGGTATGGAAAAAGGTACTAAGGTGGTTAAGGTGTTGTGGAAGGTCCGTGCTATACACTAGTATGTCGTCGAAGTAGACAACAATGAACTTACCAAAGTATTCTTTGAGTACATGGTGCATGAGTCGCATGAACGTGCTCGGGGCGTTAGGAAGCCCGAAAGGCATGACCATCCATTCAAATAGGCCATACTTGGTTTTAAACGCGGTCTTCCACTCATCTCCTTCCTTCATGTGTATCTGATGATAACCACTCTTAATGTCCACTTTGGAAAAGATTGAGGCTCCACTGAGCTCATCTAACATGTCCTCGAGCCTAGGGATGAGAAATCTATATTTGACTGTGATATGGTTTACGGCTTGGCTATCGACACACATCCTCATGGTGCCGTCTTTCTTAGGAACTAATAGTGAGGGAACTGCACAGGGGCTCATGGACTCTCTTATGTAACCCTTATTCAATAATTCTTGCACCTGTTCTTGCAGTTTTTTGGTCTCGTCATGGTTCATTCGATAGGCTGGTCGATTAGGTAGGGTAGCTCCAGGTTGGAGATCAATTTGGTGTTCTATGCCACGTAGGGGTGGCAATCCTTTAGGTAAATCTTCGGGAAACACGTCTTGGAACTGATGTAGTAGGGTTTTAACGGGGTGAGGTATGTCTCCTAACTCCATCACTCTATCTTGGTATAATATCATAATCATGGGATCCCCTCTAAGTACGGATGCTTCTACTTCAGCTTAGTCATGAAAAGATTTGCTTTGTTCTTTTCTTCTCTTTTAATAGCTTCATCCTTAGCTATCTGCTCAGAGGACATAGGTGCTAATTTAAAAACTTTACCTTTGAATTTGAGGGAATAGTAGTTGGAATGTCCATCGTGGTTCACTTTTCGGTCAAATTGCCAAGGTCGGCCTAAAAGTAGATGACTTGCACTCATAGGTACGACATCGCATAGAACTGAGTCCTTGTATTTGCCTAAACCAAACTTAACTCTTACTTGCTTAGTAACCTTAACATCGTCTCTATCATCTAACCATTTAAGCTTACAGGGTTGGGGGTGAGCACTAGTCTCTAACCCCAACTTCGTCACTAAGTCTTTGGAGGCTACGTTCGCACAACTTCCTCCATCAATAATGAGAGAACACAACTTATCCTTGATGAGGCATTTACTATGGAAGATGTTCTCACGCTGGCAATCCTCTCCAGAACTCTTGGTTATAAGAACTCGTCTTCTCACCATAAGTAAAGGGCCATCGGGGGCATGAATAACTTCTTCTACCGAATCACTCTCGTCCTCATCCTCTCCTACTTCTTCTACTTCCTCTTCGCACTCATCTTCACTTACAAACTCACCGGTGTCTTCCTTAATGATCATGACACGACGGTTCGGGCATTGGGCCATAAAATGACCTACGCCGTGACACTTGTAGCACTTGAGGTCGCGTGCTCTCTGTCCAGTGGGGTTGTCTCTTGTAGGCTTGGCCTCTGGTCCTTTAGGGTTTATTGGTTTACTAGTTGATTCTTTGAGAGGTTAATGTCCTTGAAAAGGCTTTTTCCAATCAGCCTTGGTCACGGGTTTGTTAGCCTCAGGTGGCTTAGGGTCGTATTTGGGGAGTTGGTTAATCTTAAATGATTGGGTGACTTTCCTCTTCCTTTTGAGTTGGCGTTCGACTTTCAGGGCCATCTGAACTACTATGTCCATAGAGTCTAGGGGATGCAATTCTACGGCGTCAGCAATGTCATAATTCAAGCCATGGATAAACCTAGCTATGGTTTGTTCTTCGGGTTCTTCCAGTTCTCCTCGAATTTTGAGAGTCTCGAACTCTGTAAGGTACTCTTCTACGGTTAGACTTCCTTGCTTGAGGTTATGTATTTGCATAATCAATTCTTGTTTGTAATGACTAGGGACAAATCTCTTCGTCATGATAGATTTCATCTTTCTCCAAGTATCCATAGAGTGAAATCCAGTCCGCGCTCTTTGTGTCCTTACATTAGACCACTAGAGTAAGGCATTGCCGGTAAACTCTACAGAAACCAACTGAATCTTGACTTTGTCGGAGTAGTTATAACAATCAAAAATTCTCTCAACCTTCTCTAACCATTCTAGAAAAGTTGTCCCGTCGCATGTTCCATTAAAGGAGGGTATTTGGATCTTAATGTTTCGGAGGTCGTCACGGTCCCTATGTCGGTCTTGTCTAAACTCATCATGATTCCTACGAATTGGTGGGCAAAAATTTTCTTCTTCATCCAAAGTCCACTCATCATTCTCATCATAGTCATAGTTAGGGTGCCTATCCCTAGAATGTTCAATCTCAACTTCATCATCTAAGGGATCTTGGTCTCTAACTCGTCTTCTAAGATTGTCATGTCGTCTCCTAGGTATAGTGTCTTGGGAGGAATCTCTACGGTGGGTAGGATGACGTCCACTCATAACTTGTTCAAATTTTAGGTTCATATCATGAAGTTGTTTACTTAGGGTTCCAACCATTCCACTTAAACCGTTTAGTTGACCTTGCATACTTGACTCTTCCTGTTATTGGGTGTGAGTCTCCTTTTGGGGAATGTCCTTGCCCCGGCTCGGTGGATTGGGTTCTGGGGTCATATTTGAGTTAGGGCCAATTTAGATTCCACTTCTTATTTTCATGTTTAAGTCTTAGGAAAGGGAACTACAATCATATTTGAACCTTAGTTCTTAAAACATTAGGAACGGTAACCTAACTAGGGTAATTGATATATTCTCCTTTTAGGTTTGTTTCTAACGTTTGTTTTGTTATTTAGGGTTTTTTTTTTGTATGAAAAACTAGTAAAGCAAGACAAATACTATAAGCAAAAAGGAAAGGAAATCATGCAATTTAGATTAATTTGTTAAGGATAACATAATGCTAGCTACTCTCGGATGTGTGACAAATCACAAAAAAAAAAAATGAGACACTAGTTTTATCCTCGGTTTGCTTCACGGATTGTAACAACAATGGAGCAATAAAAAAACATCAAATTAGGTTTAACATGCAGCCAAATTTCGTGCCTTGGAACAACTCTCAGCCATGCACAAAGTGGTCCCAACTATCAGCATCAAACTTGCCATTTTTGTGCACACAAAACTGTTTTTGCAAAAATATGTTTTTCTTTAACCAAAACAGCATCTATTTGAATTTTTAAACCACAACAAACCGAAAAAAGGTACATGCTTCAGCTACATAACATGTTAACTTAAGTTTAAAAAGTCATAGGCTCGGTCTTGTGAAAAAAAAAAACAGATCACAACGACAAGATATAGCATACTATTCTCGGCAATGTCAAAAATAGAAAGTTCATGCTATTGTGTCTCGGATTTTAGGCAAACTTTAACCGAATCACATGTAACATTTAACAAGCCTAACATTCATTCTTAGTAGAGGATATAAGCAGCAATAAGCATAAAAATGTTCATTTAAATCAGGCTGCAAGTTTCGGTTATTAGTGCACACAAACTGGTTGTCAAAGAAAAGCTAAACTTGAAACATGCGGTTTTCTAACAAAGTGCATTAAACATTTTAAACCAATGCAACCATCAAGCTAATCATATGATTTTAAAGTTAAACATGCATGCTTAAGTACTTAACAAGACATGTGAGGTGCTAGAAATATTAAAACACAGCAAGAAAAAGTGTTGCACCCGAAATAGCAAAGAAGACAACAAGTACTAAAGTGGTTAGCATTTGTTTAACCAAAAGAGGAAGGAAATTGCAGCCACGAAAATGGAGTCTAAGGGCTGATATTTCTTCATGCTTAGATGTTTAATAACTCAAGAAACATGCTGGAGATGATTTTAGCTCAAAAGAAATCGAAAATAAAACAAAGAAACCGCAAGCACATCAATAACACGAATAGGTGAGCAATGAAACCCGGTTTTAGGTCTTAAGGTGCAGCCATCCAAATGAGTTTGGAAAACCAAACTAACTTGATTTATAGCACTCCACGGGGCCCTCCTATGCTCTGATACCAAATGTTACAGCCAAGCCCCTGCTCGGTCACTAGAATGCACGAAAGGATCGGTTAGGCCCTCGGATCTCGGCCAAGCCGAGAAACACTTGAGAAAAACAGCAAAATGAACGACCAAATGTGCTTGAAATGAAATGAAATTTGGTGTGAGATTAGTGGAGTGAGTGAGGTGTGTGATGGTGGTGGTCGTGGTCCAGGTTGATTAGAAATGACAAACTTGTGCAAGCAAACCCGCAAGTCGGCCGAAGAGACAATGTTATGTTCTCGGCAATCACAACATTTCCATGGAAAGGTTCTCAACTTGGGGAACCGGTTTTGGCCACTTCCTTCTTGTTTCCTTCCCTTGAAAGGAAGGAGAGAAAAGTGGAACACAACCTCGAGCAACAACCTTGAGTTGCCAAGCTAGGAGGCTACTCCTAATCGGTTCATGGAACCGAGCACTTACCTTGGAAAGGTGGTGGAAAACTCCCTTGGTTTCCTCTTAGAAAATATGCCGATGCTCATTAACTTTGCCAACCAAAATACACACACCAATGCTATGCTTATATAGGCCTAGGATGGAGGGTTTTAGGGCTGTGCTTTGGTCTTCAAAACTTGGTGCAAAGAAGCTTGTAACCGGTTCCAAAATATTGTAGTGTGCGGCCGAGATGGTGGCAGCCAAGAGGTTGATCAATGGCTTGTTGAATGCCATGTCATGGATCCATGTTTCTTCCACAAAAGGTAAAGGGGACAAGCATTTCAAATGGCAGCCCAATGGTGTGGCCAAATCGGGTAAAGTTGGCCACCACTTGCGGCACTTCCTCCTTGGCGCGCTTGCGGCCGAGAGTGGCATGTCTTGCATGCCCGATTGCTTCTTCAAGTTAAGCCAATCCCGAAACCCTTTCTATCATCTATCCTAACCATTCAATCTAATCCTAAATGCCTAATGAATGCACATAATAATAAGTTAAACAAGAAGGCCAATGTTTGCCCAATAAGTTCAAAATAAAATATTACATAAAAGTTGGCTCGGGAAGACAAATTCCCTTAAGAGCTTCATGATCTTCAAGGGTGGCTTCCCATGCAAGGATGTGTCTCGGTTGCTCCATGTCTTGAGCCTCCACTTCCCACCTTAAGCTTGCAACTTCCGGCTCCATTGAATCATAACCTGCACGAGAATCAAATGTGTGAGAATGTAGGTTAATTAAAGTGTGTGCTTGGACTTGAGATCGTGTGACGGGCCTATGGGGCACATCACCCTATTACTCACTTCTCGGACCGGTTGACACCTTCCTTTGGCGGTCGACACCTAGACCCTCTCTGTCCGCTTCGGTCGATCCTTGAGGTCGACACTTCTGCTTGCTTTACATTACCGGTCGACACTTTATTGCTTTTTGTCCAAGTAGGTCGACTCACGCGATCGACACTTACGAGATTTGGTCGACCTTGTTACGTGCTGGTCGACACCCCGCAATCCATACACTGAGCGGTCAACACCTACAGCCATAGGTCGACACCTCGATACTCTCTGCCCGCACAGGTCGACCCCTGCGGTCGACACTTGCCAGGTTTGGTCGACTACTAAACCTATCGGTCGACACTTAGCCTATAGAAAGTTGATAGAAATCAACCAAAATGGTCGCGGTTTTAACTAAACGTTCAAAAACCAAACATCTGCTTCTCCATTCAATTTACAAACTTACTACACACACCAAAATATTCAATACCCATTTCAAATCTTCAATTGCACATCAAAACGACTCGATTTGACTCAAAACACCTCACCACCCATACTTACGTTCGCCCTAGTCAAAACTCCCCAACAGTAGGCCAAATCGTCTCACGAGCATCCTTCTCCAACTGCCTTCTAGTCCTATGCATGCTCGTGATACTCACTCGCTGCTGCGTCGTCACCTACATCACATAACTCAACTATTAGCCTAATGGTAAGCAAGTAATGCATAAAAACAAAACACTGTAAACCAATACATCCTAACACATGCAGTTTCTACAGTTTCGTCTCTACTTTCGTTTTCGTCCCTTTCTTACATCTTCTTTATCTTCTTACTACTGAGTTCTTCTTTATGTGCTAGATCGAGATGACACACCTCGCGGTCCACCTCACTGGACAAGGCCAAACTCGATCTGGTAAAGTGACACACCTCACAGTCTACTTCACTGGACAAGGTCACCACGTAAAGCGGAGGAAGAATAATACACCTCGCGGTCCACCTCACTGGACAATACCACTCAACCTCACCTTTATTATCTTATTTCGTATCTTTTCGTTTCTTTCGTCTCCTCATATCCTACTATTTCCCTTTGTAAAACATGAAAATTCATTTTCGTTTCGTTCTCCTACTTTAAAACAATGATGCACAACCATGAAAGCATAACATAAAGTAAACGTGCAATGCATTATCTATGATGTAGGCCCGAAGGCAAAACTCCTACTACATTACTTACCTGGCGTCTTAGCTCCTGCACTTCGTAACTTCGTACACTAACTGGGAGAACCTATAAAACCATGCATCTATTAGCTCTACTTTCCTTGCAATCGTAAAATTCTAAGGAAATAACAACTTAGCCTCCAATCTGCGTAAACTGAAATTCTAACTAAATTCCCAAATCCTACACAAATTCCTACCAACTTCGAAATTGCATAACTTAACCAATACTCGTCCGATTTGGACGATTCAAAATACTACAAACTCCCCAAATAGTTTAGCCTCTAGTGGTCTTATCAATTTCTTAATGCAATACTCACAGCTTGGCCGAACAGAAATCATCCCGTAATTCGGGTAATCGGCTATCCAAACACTCAATCTTTTCCATAAAACTTCGTAATTCACTCCTACTCCTAGCTTTAACACTAATACACGGATAAAATCAACTCTAACTCCAAATTCTTGTATCTCCCCTCTTAGGTTTTCACCAAAACTACCCAATTCTCTCTCTAACCTCACTTTTACCGCTCAAAACCACCAAACCACTAACTATCTACTAAGAATTAACTAAAATTTACCGTAGATTAAAGATTGATGGAGGAAACGATTGATCGTCGTCGCTGGAGAGGGAGAACTTGCCGAGAAAGGAGAGTTTCACGCGTAGAAAAGGAAAAGAAGAGAAGGGGGAGTTTTGCACTGGGGAAAAACACCGAAGGTGTTTTGATTTTATTTTTTTATAATAATAATAATAATGCTAGTTACTATTTTTTCCTTAACCCTTAGCCGTTTAACAAATTTGTTATTCAGTTCGATTCCAATCGAAGTTTCATAAATCCAACTCGTCCATTGGCTTCGAAATAATTCTTTACCTAACAGTGCAAACTTCCCGCCTTCATTTCTGACTCAAAGTTCACCGTTAAACGATACGGAATTCTGAAAATTCAAAATAAACGAAATTTTTTGGTGTTACATGAATTGTGTGTGTATCCTTGGTTTAAGAAAATATTAGTGAATGTTCTCAATATGTGTTCATTTTGTGTGTTTCGACTTGAGGGTAGGTCTATGCCGAACTGGTTAAAGATTCTTGGATCAAGGCATAGAGTTATTCAAGTGGATAGACGATTGCAACAAAGATCTTTCTAATTGAAACTTATTTTAAAACTGCTTGTAAGGAATTATTAAGAATTATAAGCCATTGCCATGTTTGCAAAGCACGGGATTGACTTTGTTTAATTTATTGGAGTTAAAATAGTGAAATTTTACAGATTTATTAATGGTTGAGAATGTGAGATCGAAGGAATTTGAGACAAATTCAGGTGTAAAGTGAGACAAGAATGTACAACAAATTGTACCAAGCTAACCTCTATTTTTAGAAAAATAATGTCAAGTTATAGAATTGTCTGGTGGTATTAAGTTGTTTGATTGTAATAAATAAATGATCAATTTAGAAATCATCGAAGTAATAAAATCTGTTTAAGACTAACAAGAATATAGTCCAATTCTATTTTTTAAATGATGGAACGTTGTTCAAAGTATAAAGAATTTGACTTTAAAAGTTTTTGAATAAGTATAAAAAGAGAGATGAAGATGGAACCTTTTGGACATGCTTATATAGTTAAAGGTTTAACTCTTATGATTGGTATGGTTGAGGCATTGCACCCCACACAACTTTTTATTTTCACAGGTCAAGTGTGGTTGGACTTTAAAAATTTCTTTTGTTACTGCACCAGTTTCAACATTCTTTGGAATAGATGTCATCATTAAGAGTAAAATGTTGAAGTGTTTTTGTAGTCGTCATGTGTGTACAAAAATTTATCATTGCAAAATATCAATGGAAGATGCTAAATATTAAAAATAAACTCAATTATGGACTAATTGAGTAAGTATAAAGCCATAATTGGTTGTATACAAAGAGTCTGACTCTTTAGTTATTATTCGACAAGTTGTTATATGCATCACAATGATTTCATAATGATTCTTGTTAGCCATGTTTGTAGGCTTGTTAAGTGAACATTAGACGAAAGTCAATTGTTAAAGTGAAGCACGTGGTGCTAGCCTTATACTGACCATTTATTATTAACTTATTTAACGGGGGTAGAAGATTGGAGCATTTTGGTGATATATTTCTTTTATTAGTGGTGACTATCTGACAGTCAAGCAGTATATAGATTTGTCAATTGTGACTGTGTGTTTTGACATTTGTTTTGGAGGATCTGCTTGGGTTATTACCCGACCACAGATTTTTATGTTGCATTAATTTGATTATACTATTTGATATGCCTCAAAGGCTAGTGACCTGATCCCAGACCAAGGTACATGCACCAACTAATCTTTTAACTGACAAATTTGCTTAGTTTTGCAAGTGAAGCTCTTTTTGCTAGCTTAGAGTGGGAACCAAATGCTCAAGATAGGGACTAGCCGACATATGTTCTCACTTGGGAATTGTTTCCAGAATCATCTCACAACGAAGAGGGAATTTGTCTTCCCAAAAGCAAACCTTTGTAACCAAATTAACTATGTTTTTGTTTTCGCAAACATTGGCCTTTTTCTTGTACTTTTTGCAAACCATCCTTTATTTTTTTATATAGGCATGCATGCATATATATTTGTAGGTACTCGGTTTATCAAAGGCTTGCACGCATGGAAGAAGGCTTGAGATAGCTTGCACATTGATGTGTCATGGATCCAGTGGCCCGATCTCATCACCAGGTAAGTGCACTTATGAACATTTGTGCTAACTAGTTTGTTCATCTTGCAAGTATAAGCATTTTTGGGAGTGTTCAAGAGAAAATTTGTTTTTCTGTAATTAAGCTTTGTACTAAGCATTTTTCTTTAATTTTGTAGTTATTTTTCGGCAAACATTGTGTGGCGACTCGAAAATCCTCCGTGATTCCCGGTTCGCTACCAACTACTACTCGTCACTGTCCCTCATATCTTCTACCAAATATTTCTTAGAAATTGGAGAGCTTTATTTTTTCCTTGACTAAAAAAGACTTTTTTTTTTTTTTTTTTTACTTTAAACGATTTTCAAAAGAAAACATATAAAAGTCGTAGCGGAAACTCGTTTAAATTCAGTTTAAGTAAACTTCACCATTTTAAAACACAGAAATACAGAGACCGATCGACACTTGTAAACGCCGGTCGACACTTTGTTCCTCTCGGGTCTTTCCAGCGGTCGACACCAAAATAAACCGGTCGACACTTCTATGCTCAACTAGGAGAGCGGTCGACACTTCCTTTGGCAGGTCGACACTTTGGCCCTCTCTGCCCGCGCAGGTCGATCCCCGCGGTCGACACTCTCGCAGACTTTATATGGACCGGTCGCACCTATAACCAGGGGGTCGAGACATGTTTTGGCTCTGCCTGTCACAGGTCGAACCTCACGGTCGACACTCCCTTTACATTTACACTGACCGGTCGACACTTCTCGACTTGGGTCGACACCTCACACCAGAATCATTGAAATCACACCAGTTCGTTCGAATACGCACGACAACCATTACCCTATCACAACCATAAAGTACTCCTCATGCAAGTTTCAAAACGACACACGACGAATACTCCTCGACTAAATCCACGAAGTAAAAGTTTAGATTCTGAAAACATAATTTTAAAATATTCATATCCCAATAATCCATGGTACCCTTCGAAATTTAAAGTCGGAAGGTCGAGAAATTAACGAAATTCGGACGATTGAAGCACGTGAGGGCAATTTGGTAATTTGTATTTTTATTATTTAAAAAAAAATAAATAAATAAAACAAATCACCCGAATGGCTTCTGGAAGAAGCCATTCGGCTGGTTTTCTGCGAGCAACCGAGAGCGCCCGAGAGCAAGCGTGCAGGGGAGAGCGGTCGTGTGCGGAGCTGTGATCGACGGCCGGCGAGCGTGGGTGCAAGGTGAGGGTTGCAAACAGGTGCTGCTGTCCCGACGAACCGAAGCCATTCGGTTTCAGCAGCTCGAGTTCCCGAGAGAGCCGAGAGAGAGACGCGGGAGAGGGGAGGAAAATCCTCGAGTTTCGATTCTTCGGCAGACGCGAGTGGGCGTGGGTGAGACTGCCGGGACTGGGTGTTCGGCTGTGCATTGCCCTCCATTCGACCGAGCGCACAGTAACGCAACGGTAAGCTCTTTCCTTGTTCTGCCGTCCCATTTTTTTCCTTGAATAACCGTTTTAGTTGAAATTTTGTGAGTGAAGTTATAGAAGGTTGTTTTTAGCTAGTTGGTAAATGTTGGGATAAATACTGATGCGAAATTGGTTGTGTTTTAGGTTGAGGCTTTCTGTTGGCGAAGCTGTGCATCGAGCGAGCTTGGGACGCCAGGTAAATAGTACATGCATGTGTTTTGCCCAAGTGGGCCTACATTGTAGAACTTTAGGGTTTATGTGATTAATTGTGGTGTGCGTGCGTATTGTTTGACATGCATTATATTTTTTAAAAGCGGGAACGAAAATGATTTTTAGCATGTTTGATGTATGAGGTGAGACGTATGGCGGTGGTACCGCGGATCCCGCTAGTGTACGGGCCGGTGCTTCACCAGTCGCGGATCCTACTCGAGGGGTGGGCCGGCTGGGCCGTCATGCGGTGTGAATGTGTTGACGGTGAGGATATGGGTAGTGGTACCGCGGATCCTACTAGTGTGTGGGCCGGTGCAACACCAGTCGCGGATTCTACTCGAGGGGTGGGCCGGCTGGGCTGTCGCGAAACGTGTGTGTGTGGCAACTGTGGCCCCGTGCTGGGGAGGCTGGGACGGGGGCGACGTGTCAGGGTGTAGAGTGGCGTGAGGTACACCCTTACCCTGATGTGGTTGCCGTGTGGTGATGCGTGGGTGTAGCTTGTGGGCCTCGTTGTTGGGGAGTCCGGGACGGTGGCGACGTGTCAGGGTGTAGGGTGGCGTGAGGTTCCTCCTTACCCTGGTGCGGCTGCACTACGCGTCACAGATGTGACAACATGAGCGTAAGTGTAGAGACTGCATGTGATAGGATTGCATTGTCGGTTTTTACTTTCATATCGCATTACTTACTGAGCGTTAGGCTTATGTTGTGTGTTATGTGGTGTAGGTGCTGACGACACTGCTGGTGAGCCCCGAGAGCCTAGTCCTGAGGCGTAGGATGGTTGGCGGCGTGCGACCGCGACACCAGATGGCGGACTTTTGTTAGGGCGACCCGACCCGTGGAGATGGTAGGTTGTGGCCTGGTCGGTTTGTGGATTTTCTTTCTTTTGCGGTGATTATGTACGGAGGATGGGATTGGTTGTTGTATATGCGTCAGTGTATAGGTGTATATGGAGTGCGTGTGATTTTGGCGACGTACGAGCATATTTTACATGTTAGAGTATGGTGTTGCTCTATATTGTGAACGTTCTTTATTTGTATTGGACGGATTTTCGTGTCTTCTTACTCTGGTTTAGGTTATGATGATTTCTCTGGATGATGGATAGATAAATATTGTTGGATTCTGGTGAATTGTGTGCAGGGTTAAATTTTGGGGTAGCCAGTTTTTAGGCGTTACTCTGCCGAAATTTTGGGAGAGGGGTTGGGACTCGAGAGGATACGAAATAGGTCAAGGTGTGTACAATGAATGTTAGAGAAGTTTAGATGAGCATGGATGTGCGGCGTGATCGCAGGTGCGCGGGGCATGCGGCCCTGTTGGGTACCCACGGGTCGTCCGACACCGGGTGAGGGTGTGCGCACGGACGTGCTGTACAGCGGCAGAGTGCGTGGGGCACGCGGCGCTGTGAGCGTGCGTGAAACACAGTAACGTTGAGTGGTATGTGCGGCACCGTGAGAGTGTGCGTGGGGTGTCGAAGGGGAGACGCGAGTTGTTTTCGAATCGAGTAAAAAAAAAAAAGAATTGAAAACAAAAGGGTATTAAATTGAGTGAATTATGTTAAGTGTTACTGTGTGTGTGTAGTGTGTAGATGCACTGTAGCGCACCGGGAACGTGTGGGTTCTCGGGGTGTTACATGGAGTGTTGCCATGCCATCCATGCAAGGACACCGTACGGGTAGTGCGCGCACAATCAGCCGCAAGGTGTCCCACAATGGGTAGTCATTGTTTAGCCAATTCTTCAACAAATTTGAACCTGCAAACCCTAGAATTTTTGGAGCATATTTAAGCATCTTTTCTACATTGTAAACTCAGTTTTTAATTAATAAAAATCAGCACTTTTCCTTCAAGAAACAAGAATAGCTTCGGCTTGCAGGATGGATGCCTCGGTGAGTCATATCCGAGTTAAGTTAGCCTCTATTGTCCTCCAAGTTCATGGTTACTTGTGGCTCTCATTTGACACCTTTTCTCTTCAATCTTTTGAGGTTAGAAAATAGTAGAAAGGTGGTTAACCAAGCTTAGGAGATGGAACATTCCTTCTTGAAGGAATCATCATCTGAAGGTGCCATAAGTTGCCTATCAGAACAACCACGAGAGTTCTATCATAACTTCTTCATTTTAACTCTTTTTCATCTAAAATTTTAAAGGTTTATGCTTCACACATCAGGTAAGTATCCCTAAAATTTTTATTGCATTTGGTTATGTTTTGAGAAAGATGTGTTTGCTGCATTTCGGGTTCTCTTCGGGTTGAGTCGAGAGAATCTACCCTTGTCTATTTGTGTTTCCTAACTTGCTTTTGCAGGGCCAAATCATGCCACTATTGCTCCAATTCTTTGTACTCTATTCATTTTAACTCCAGGTTAGTGCAGAAGTCTACATATAAAATGGAATGATTTATAGCATTATGAATTTTGTTTGCAAGGGTACTACACGTGGGATGTACCTTTATAATTCAATTAGAGACATTGTCGTTGTCATAACTGAATTTTTATTGTCGGGCATTAGATCAGTGTCAAACATTGATTAGTATATTGGATTGAAGAGTTTCAGTGTTGAATGGAATAAAGGAATTTATTGAGATTAAATTATGATTTGACTATTATTAAATTTGGGAATGAAATGTTAAGGTATCTATTCTATTGTTTTTGGCATATTTGATGTTGGACTTGTAACACCCTGGAAACCCACCACCGGCTTTCGGTTCCCTCTGTTCTGATACCAAACTTTATAGCGCCCCGAAAATTCACCACCGGCTTCCGATTTGCTATGCTTTGATACCAACACTATAGCGACCTCGAGTTATCCAAACCCCGGTCGCTAACTACACTCTTACTCATAACATCTTACAAAATTCGTGAAGAATTTTAAAACTTTGTTTTTCCTACTTAAAACGACATATTTGAAAGCGTTTAAAAACCATCGCAGCAGAAGACCTTTACTAAAATCGATTTAAATAAAGTTTAAAGTTTATAAAACATTAAAAGTAATTTTCGGTTGACCACTAAAACCTTTGGTTAACACTTGACTCGTTCTGCACACAGGGGTCGACACCTATATTCACAGGTTGGCACTTCATTTGCCTCTGCCGGCATAGGTCGACACTTTGTTACACCGATTGACACCCTAATCTTCTCTGTTTGCACCAGTGAAACCTAGCAGGCAACACTATTATCATCTTTACACTATCCAGTCGACACTTCCACACACAGGTCGACACCTAATATGGTTCTGTCTCCGTAGGTCGACCCTCGCGGTTGACTCCTACCAAGTTTGGCGACACTTGTGCATACATGTCGACACCTTACATCAGAATCCTTAACCGAAAATTTACCATTTACATAAAACGCACAAAATTTCGACTCGATGTTTAAAAAAACCAGGATCTATACTTCCCAATCAACTTTGAAATCAACCATATACATCAAATTGACTACTATAAGTTTGAAATCCATTCCTACGTCAAAACGACTCAAAATATCGCAAAATCCGTACATATGCACACTATGGTCAAAACGCCCCAACAGATGGCCGGATCGTCCCACGAGCGCACTCCTCCAATTGCCTCCTAGTCCTGGGTACGCTTTGAATACTTACCAGCTATCGCCCCGTCACCTATATCACAGAACTCATCGATTAGACTATTGCTAAGTAAATAATGCATAATAAAATATAAACATTGAAAACAACACATATCCTATTGTATGCAGTTTTTATAGTTTCGTCTCTACTTTTATTTCCATCGTTTTCTTACACATTCTTTATCTTACTACTGGGTTCTTTTTTACGTGCTAGATCAATGTGACACACCTCACGGTACACCTCACGGGACAAAGTCAACCTCAATCTAGTAAAGTGACACACCTCACGGTCCACCTCTCCGGACAAGGCCACCATGTAAAGCGGGAGAAGAACTGACACACCTCACGGTCCACCTCTCGGGACAAGGCTACTCAACCCCACCTTTATCATCTTCTTATGTACATTTTCATTTCATTCGTCACGTCCTACTATTTCATTTCGTAAAAACATGAAAATTCATTTTCATTTCGTTCTCGTATTTTAAAACCATGAATGCATAATCAACTAAAACATAACATAAAACATGTATACAACCTAGCGAACTGTGATGTAGGCCCGAAGGCAAAACACCTATGTACACTACTTACTTGGCGTTTTTAGCAAATCGCTCGTAGCTCGTACGCTAAGCTGAGAAACTGAAAAACCTATAAAATCACACATACATTAATTCTAACTTCGTCCAACTCATGAAATTCTAACACGAAAATCATAAAGTCGTACAAAACCGAAACTCCCAACTAAACCCAAAATCCTACACAATTTCTGATCACATTCGGAAATGTATAACTCATCCAATACTCGTCCGTTTTTGATGATCCAAAGTGCTACGAACTCCTTAGGACGTCTAGTTTCTAATGATCTAATCCATTTTCTAACCCAACATCCACAGCTTAGCCAAATTTGATCGAATAGAAACCGTTCTGCAACTCGAGTCTCTCGATTATTTAAACGCTCAATTCTTTCCATAAAAACTTATAATCTAAATCTTTTCTCAAGCTTAAACAACAATGAACGAATAAACATCGACTATACTCACCAAATTTTGTACATCCCTTTAGGGTTCACTAAACTATCATATAACTCTCGCTAACTTCACTTTTAAACATCAAAACCACGAAAGAACTAACTATCTACTAAAAACTTACCTAAAATTTGAAGAAACGTAGGAGGAAAGGAGAGGGATCATTGCTGGTGTTGCTGGAAAGGAGAGAAAAAGGGGAAGAGGAATTTCGTGCGAGGGAAGGGAAGAAACATGGGAGGGTTTTGTTTATATTTTTTTTATGATAATAATAACCTAATTACTATATCGCCCTTACCCTTTAATCTTTTAATCAAACGGTTATTCAGTCCGTTTCTAGTTGGATTCTTATAAATCTCTATTCTCCATTAGCCTCAAAATAATCCTTTACTTAATAGTATAAATTTTTTACTCTTGATTCTGACTAAAACTCTGCCGTTTACCAATACGAGTTTCTAAAAATTATTTTAGCAAAAATTCTAGATGTTACAAGACTGCCATATGCCACTTATGTAAAGGGATTGAATTTCATACTTGGTTATTTCTTAATAAAGTTAGATTGGGTTAAGGCGTTTGTGTGGTGTCAGTTAAAGTTTAACCACGGTTATGGTCTATTGTTGGCAGCAAATTCTAGTCATATAGTTATTATAAAGTTATTGCAAGGATAAAAAATTTGTAGTTTATTGCAATTTAGAAGATTGGATTAGTGTTCTAGTAATGCAATTTAATTATATGGTAAAGTGTGAGGTACGTCATTTGATTTTGATATCAAAATATAGAAACAATGTCAATAAGTGATCAACGTACAACTTATTAACTAGATAATTTTATAGTGGTGTATTTAGCAGTGGTGATTAGTATTCTACTTCAGTAGGTAGGATAATACGAGAATTAATAGTGAATTAAAAAAAATAGTTTGATTCAATGAAAAGGTTTTCTATTGAGTTATACAAGTATATGTAAGCAAGACATTTGGGATATTGGTGTTGAAGAATCTTTTTTTTCTATTAACGAGTAATGGTATTGTACTAAGTTTTTTAGATTTAAAGCAAATAGTTTTAGTCAAGGACATATTAAGTTGAAGATTCAAAATTTACATGGTGGTGTTAAAATGCTTGGTAAATTGAATTTTAGTGGTTGAATTTTAATGGTGTTAATTTGATTAGCCAATTGTGCTTGTTAACTTGTCAAAGATGGTTAGTATTTATTTAAGCTGGGAAAAAACTTGGTATTAAAGGCATCATCATCAGTTTACATATGTTTTAATCTTTATGGTAAAATTTGGGTAATTGAAGTCATGTTTTAGTTTTTGGATTGTCATAATGAAAGGTTTTGACTCTAAGTTAAATTGAATACGATATAGCGACCTCATCCTATCGTTTGGTCTAGATCTGCGATTTAAATTATTAAGGTCATGATTTGATCCTACGTTTTAGACTTTAGTGATTATTGAGTAATCACTTTTGGTTAATAAAATTTTCCAGCAAGATTAGATCTGGGTTTGTGTCAATATTTTGATTTATATGGTTATATGTGTGAGAAATCAATCGAGAAGATTCGAAACTTTAAGGGTTGATTGAGAATTGTTAAGAATCAATAAAAAAGTTAAGTATGTCTTATGAAGAAAAAAGTTTACTTTGAAGCTATCAACTTGGTATTTCTGAAACTTGAACAAGATTGTTATATAAGTCGTTTCGGTGAAAAGAACAAAATATCCTTTGGTATATTAGATATATTTAGATCATTGAGGGATTCAATGGCTTATCATTTGAACTTATCACTACAGTTTGAAGTATGTTTATAATGTCTTTATGTTGAGGAGATATATCTCTGATCCATCGTAAATGTTTCCTACGAGGATAAGCATGTGAGGATTTTAAACTACGAAATTAGAATCTGTGCTATCGTGAAATACCTTTGGTTTGAGTTTAGGGGAAGAATCATAGTGAAAGATAAGTTACTTGGAACTTAAGTTAGAGATGACAAAGTGTGAGGTATATCATTTGATTTTGATCACAAAATATAAAAACGATATCAATAAGTGATCAAGGTATAACTTGCTAGCTGGACAATTTTATAGGGGTGCATTTAGCAGTGGCGATCAATGTTATACTCATTAGGTAGGATAATACAAGAATTAAGTGGTGAATTAAAAAAATGAGTTTGATCAATGCAAAGGTTTTCTATTTAGGTGTACAAGTATAAGTAAGCACGACGTTTGGAATATCAGTGCTAAAGGATCTCTTTTTCTATTAACGACTTATGGTATTGTACTTGATGTTTTGGATTTAGCAAATATTTTTAGTCAAGGACATTAAGCTGGTGATTCAAAACTTATGCAAATGTTTTTAGTTAAGGACATTAAGCTGAGGATTCAGAACTTACGTGGTGGTGTTAAAATGCTTAGTAAATTGAATGTCAGTGGTTGAGCTAATTTTGAGCCTTATGTGTTACAACATTAATTAGATCCCTCGCGTAATCAGGAAAATTTGAGTTAAGCAATTGAGACTTGTTGGAGTGTCATTTTCCATGGCAAAGAGTATAAATAGAATATGATTAAAGTAAACCTTATTTTTGGTTCATTAGGAATCATGCAATAATATGGTATTGCCTAAGCTGGTGTTAATTTGATTAGCTAATTGTGCTTGTTAACTCATCGAGGAAGATTAGTCTTTATTTAAGTTGGGAAAAATTTAGTATTAAAGGCATTGTTAGTTTACCCATGTTATATAATCTTTATAGTAAGATGTGAGTATTTGGTTACGTTCAGTTGTTAGATTGTCACAATGAAAGGTTTTGACTCTAAATTGAATTGAATACGATGTAGCGACCTCATCCTATTGTTTGGCCTGGACGTGCGATTTAAATTCTAAAGCTCATGATTTGACCATATGTTTTGGGCTTAAGTGATTGTTGAGTAATCACTTTTAGTAAATTAAATTTGCTAGCAAGATTAAATATGGGTTTGTGTCAATATTTTTACTTATGTGAACTCTAGTGATGGTTGAGTAATCACTTTTAGTTAATTAATAGTTTCTATCTTAAGGAACTTGGCGCGAGCAAGAGAGACATTTTGGCCAAAGGCCAAACTGTAAAAGTTAGACGTGCAATCGCTTGTTCATTTTCATTAATTTTGTACTTCACTGTTATAAGTTAGAAAATAAAAAGTCAAAAGTATTGATGTGCTCTCTGCTACCATTGTAGACTCTAACATCCAAAGAATGTATAATTTTTTCTTTAAAACAATTTTATTATGAAACGATTTTCCCTTGTATAATTATTAACGTATGTCATATCTGCTTCGCAGTTGTCATTTTTGAGACGCTTGACAAAATTCTATCTAACAGAGCAATATGCAAATTAGCGATAAAATGTCCATATGTTTTGATCCATTTTTTATCTTCAATAGTTGCCCATCTATCGACGATGGTCATAGCACAACCATCTTTCTACAATAGCATATTAATTTTTAATTTTCATAGTAACAAATTATTACCATTGTTTTTTCAATTTCATTTCTGCCTACTATGATATCGAGTCTCTGACACAACTTGTTGATAATAAAAAAGAAAGTAATCTACAATATAAGAAATGATAGTAAATGCGATCTAGAAAAATACTATAAATATTTTTCACACAAACTGTTGTTTGATGATGTGGTTCGAGGACGTGTACTGTTCTATTGTTTTTCTATATATACATGATTGTATTGATGATAAAATGATATGATGTTTTGTACAATGGACTATTGTTGAGATTGTAGACTAATATTCTTTTTATCTTGCATATATCATAATCATATGTATGTCTCACGCATCATGAAAAATGTTTTCCTTAAGAAAGACTAAAAGACTGAAAATTGAACAAAGCACATAAATAATTGTTATGGGGTGAGAATCAAGCTAGTTGTCCAGCATGAGGTGACCAAATGATGTCCTCTTCTTTCCCTATACTGTATTTCCCCCAACAATTGAACTATTAAGTAGAGAAAAGAAAGAATAAAGATTGAAAGAAGATTTTACAAACTACATATCATGTTCATTACATTTATACATCTCTTACTGAGTGTTGGACTTATAGATGAACTTTGTGTTGTAGGTGAGGAGATTGATTTTATTAATGAAGGAACGACTGAAAGAGGTAGTTGAAGAGGTGTATTCATGGGGAGACTACGACATTGTTAGTGCTAGATTGATCTATGGTGCTATGGCTAAATGAATGTGTTTTTCTTTAAAAGATGGTTTTTTGTTTTAAGACTTATTATTATTAAGTCTCCTTTTGTTTATTCTATTTAAATGTTTTAGTTGTAAAATTCTTTAAAAACTGTATGTTTTCCTTTATATGTTGATATTAATTTAGATGTTTTTAAAGTCTTCTACTGTACGTTTCATTTTTAAGACATGATTTTTACATTTTAAACAATATAAATGAAATAACGAGAAAGTAAGATATGTACGTTATGAGGCATTAAATTGACTTAAAATCATTTTTGCGAACTATTTAACAAATGTTAGCCTTGTCATGGGAATGTTTCCTCAAGTAAGTATGTGGTTAATAATAACAATTATTCAAGTATTTATCTGCGTAAGTGATGTGTCTCGGGGTCCATCGATTACACTCTATCATGTACTTTTCATAACAATTATTCAAGTATTTATTTTGTAGGTTATCACAGAGGGATGAACCATAAAAATATCCAATGGTTCAAGTCCCTTACTCTTAAATTAAGACATTCTTCATGGTGAAGTATAAGTGGAAGATCAAACACACGTCCAAAGGTAATTGGGTTTTCCAAGAAAATTGCCGTGAAACTGACCTTCAAGGAATGTTTGGCATATTCGACATCCTTACCAACTTTATTGCAACAAGTGTTCTTCATAAAGAATTTAGCTGACATCTCAAGGTTTCCAGAATAAGTTAGATTGAGAAATTGAGATATAATTTGTTTTGTCAACCAGACCTATTACAGAGAGGTTTGCTCTCACAAAGAAGTCTGAGCACAAGGTCAATCCAAGTTCAACACCCTTTCGAGAAGATGTTAGTTTATCTTTGTATCTTTGAATGTTTTGTTGAACATTTTGATTTCATATTATGTGTAATATTGATGGTGGGGGACCATTTAGATTTAAAGGGGAAAAAAGGGCTTGGAAGAAGTTAAAGTTATTTCTTACCTGATCTGGCCAAGCATACTTTTTGGTGCTTGTCTTTTGGGTCCAAAACTCTTTTAGGATTTTTTGTAACCCCAATGGCAGCTCAAGTGATAGTATTTATATACCCTTATGAGTCATTGTAATGGTCTTTTTGAAAAATCAAAATCGTGGCTGAAGTTTTCTTCAAGTTTGGAGTTCAATCTCTCCAAATCGGCATCCCCTTCCTTGGTGTGTAATATCCGAGCCGTTGTCAACACCATTGAGTCCACTTTTTTGAGTATAAGTGGATCCTCACTTATACTACTCCATTTTTATTCCTCTTGCCTTAGAGATAGATATCTTGAATGAAGGTTTAGCAAACTCTCATCCAAGCTAGTTGGAGTGCCCTTTCTTCAAAGAGGTACCAAACCCGAGAGGTGCTGATTGTTCCCTCATCAGACTAGCAAGCCGTCTATAAACCATAACTTTTCAACCACAATGAGTTAACCTCTAATTTTTGGAGACTATCAACCCACACATACAGCTTTAACCAGCCACAATAATTGCATCCATTTGTTTCCACACGAGAGAGTTATGGCTCTCCAAAATTTATATATTGTTCGATGCCAAAGCAGTAATCTGAGCTCTAACGACTTTTACCGTATTAGTTATAACATTTGATCTAAAAAGACTTACACCATAATATTTGAAGGGTCGTTTTTCCACTCATGAAAGTAATTCTTGTTAAAATTTTAGCTCTAAAATTCAAGTGCAGCTTGAGTTAATGCCGCTCAACGTTGTTGTCCGCTTCCATCAAAACAGTAGGTTCCATTTTTTTATGTGTTTCAAAGTCCCCCATTTTTTTAGGCACGTCAGTAAGAGAAGCCAGAAGAAATCCTGATGGCATGGATGCAGCTATTGGGCATGTACAAACTGCGATATTGAAACAAAATTTGAATTCTAAAGCTCTTTACATGGTGAAATTCTTAATGAAGATCAGGGAGCAACTTCGTTATTTTAGCGAGTGGAAGCTGATGCTTTCCCTCATGTTTCATTTAATTTTTCCTTTCTCTCATAAGAAAAAACAGAGAAGGAAATTTCCTTTGCAAGCAAAATCGAATCTGTTAGTCAATTAAAAGAGAGTTTTGATTGAAATGGTAAGTTTACTCTTTTCCCTCTCATCATTTTTCTATCTCGACCAATACCCACGTTCTCTCCATCTTTATTTTCTTTTAGTTAGATAAAAGATTTAACAGTTAAGAATTACTTGTGCAAAGAAGGAAGAGGAAGAAGAAGAACAGAAGAAAAAGATGGAGATGACGAGATAGAGAGAGAGAGAGAGAGAAGCAGTTTGAAATGATTTCTTTTGTGTATTTGAAAAGAATGTTTCTTACATATATATCAACAGAAAGAGATAATGAAATGAAATGACAGACAAAAAACTGCTTTTTAAAAACCAACAAAACTATAAGTGAATAGTGCTAACATCCCCTCTCAAAATCAAGGCCATAAGTTGAAGATCTTGGATAAGAAAATAGTGAACGCAATTGGGCGAAGGGGCTTAGTGAGCGCATCAGCAAGTTGATGTTCTGAAGGGGAAAACTTTACGAAACAACTTCTTGTTAAATACTTTTTTCTTGAATGAAGTGAAAATCAATCTCCACATGTTTAGATTTGGAGTGTAAGCTTTTGGCGGGAAATTTATTTTTTGAAGCTCGAGATTTAATTCGTAGAAACATTTATGAAATTTTTAAAGTCGGGAGGACGCGAATTTAACGGAGATACGGACGATTAAAATATGTGAGGGCGATTTAGTAATTTGAATTATTTTTAAAAAAAAAAATAAATATATATAGAAACTGAATGGCTTCACGAAGAAGCCACTCGGTTTTTCTCTTCTGCCCGCGAGCACCCGAGAGAGACATCGAGAGAAGAGAGAGAGAGAGAGAGAGAGAGAGAGCTGAAACTTACGAGCGATCAGTCAACGACCGACGATTGTACGAAGGGAACGGACGGTACGGAACGGAGAGCACCGGCAAGCTGAGCACACGTGGAATCAGTTTCTTTGTTTAGAAGATCGAAGGTGAAATCTCCTCCCCTATTTCGATTTTGTTCGGCTGTGGAGTACCCATCTTCTTGTTTTTTTTTTGTGAAGTTGGCCGAGTGTGTGTGTGTGTATGCGTGCGTGCGTGCGTGCGTGCGTGCGTGTGCGTGCGTGCGTGCGTGTGCGTGTGCTAGAGTCGTGCACGGTGAAGGCCAAAATTCAGTGAAAATTGTTGGGCTGGAATTTCCAATTCAAGTTTTCTAAATTGGAAACCTTCAATTTTGGTTAGGCTATACTTAATAAACTAGAATGTGATAGATTGATGGAGAAATTGGTGGAATTGGGCCGAAGTTGAAGTTTCGGCTGTTTTGGTGCAAAAACCCAGTTCTGTTTTTGGCTGTTTTGAGCTAGCTTCGCTTATTCGTTTTAAATTTTGTTTTAGTAGGTTAAATTAGGTGTTTGGAGGAATGTTTGGCCACTGGAATTGTTTGATTCCGATAACAGACGCAAAAAGTTATGCGCGTAAGAAGGCTACGTCAAGTTTTGAGCCGGGTGGGATTAGTGAGCGTTTTTTGTGGAATTATGGCATGTGATGTTAGTGTTAATGATTTTAGTGCGTAAAGTGAGTTTTAAGTAAATTTTATTGAAAAACCGAAGATGTAGAATTTTTGGTAAAGCTGTGCGTTGAGTGAGCTTAGAACGCCAGGTAAGTAGTGCATCTATGTGTTTTACCTAAGTGGGCCTACACCGTGGACATTTTAGGACTTTATGTTGTTTGATTGTGATGTGCGTACATAGTGTTTGACATGCATCTTGTTTTAAAAAGGGAACAAAAATGATTTTGAGCATGTTTTTAGTAGATGGTGGTGAGACGCCTGGCGGTGGTACCGCGGATCCTGCTCGAGAAGTGAGCTAGTGCATAACTAGTCACGGATTCCGCTCGGGGAGTGGGCCAGCTGAGCCTTCACGTGGCGTGTATGTGTTGACGGTGAGGATGATGGACAGTGGCACCGCGAATCCTGCTCAGGGAATGGACCGGTGCATCACCAGTTGCGGATTCTGCTTGGGGAGTTGGCCGGCTAGGCTGTTGTGAAATGTGTGTGTGTGTGGCATCTGTGGCCCCGTTGCTGGAGAGTCCGGGACGGTGGCGACGCATCAGGGTGTAGTGTAGCGCGAGGTTCACCTTCACCATGGTGTGGTTGCTGTGAGGTGGCGCGTGTGTGTGGGTTGTAGGCCTCGTTGCTGGGGAGTCCGAGACGGTGGCGACGTGTTAAGGTGTAGCGTGGCTTGAGGTTCACTCTCACTCTGGCACGGCTGCACTACGCGTCACAGATGTGACAACATGAGTGTGAGTGTAGAGACTGCATGCGATAGGATTGCATTGTCGGCTTTTACTTTCATATTGTACTACTTACTGAGCGTTAAACTTATGATGTGTGTTCTATGGTGTAGGTGCAAATATTGTCGCTGGTGAGCCCCGAGAGCCTTGTCTTGAGGTGTAGGACGGTTGGCGGCGTGCGACCAAAGCATCGGATGACAGACTGTTAGGGCGACCCGACTCGTGGAGGTGGTGAGTTTTGTGGTGAGCTGTACAGGATTTTATTTTCATGATGTATAGTGTATAGAGGTGGGCCTATCGTGTTGTTGGAATAGTTTTGAGGGCACGTGTGTATCTCATATGTATGAGCATTGTGTTGCTCTGTATTGTGGATTTTCTTCATCGATAGTTGTTAGATTTATTCTCTTCAATTCTGTTTTTCTTTGGTGATTTTCTGGATAAAACTTTAGATGGATACTTTTGGAATTTTCTGGAGAACTGTGTGCAGGGTTGAAGTTTTTTTTTGGGATAGCAAGTTTTTAGGCGTTACTCTGTCGAATTTTTGGGAGAAAAGTCGTGGAGTAAAGAGGGTACTGAATAGGTCGGGGCGTTACAGTTATGGCAGTCCGTGTACGCGGCGCAGGGAAAGCGTGCGCGCGGTGTCGAAGTGGAGATGAGGCGCGCGGGGCGCGTGTCGGGCTTCTTTCCCAAAATTTTTAAATCTGGTTGTTTAGTTTAATTTAAATTAATTTATACTTTTTTCGCTGTGCATTTTACATTGAGGATTTATGTGTTCCCTCTTCGAGGTGCGAGTCGTTTTCGGATCGAGTCAAAAAATTTTGTACTTACAACTATTCTTTTGAATATGATTTGAAAATAAAAGTGGTATTAAATTGAGTGAATTCGCGTCAAGTCTCTGTATGTTATAGTGTGTAGACGTAGTGAGCGCACTGGGAACATGTGGGTTCTTGGGGTGTTACACGTATAACATGCCAAATTAAAACAGGCAGAAGGCGAGAAGAAGATGCCTAGAGATGGAGTACCTTTGAGGCATCGTAAAATTTGCTTGAGTACTTGCCAGTGGACTTCGAAAGGCTCGTGCATAGACTATGAAACCTTGTTTACCACAAATGCAATATCAGGTCTGGTAAGAAAACAATATTGTATACCTCCAACAATGTTACGGTAAAGGAATGCATCACGTGGTAGTGTCCCAAAGTGTTTGGATAGAACAGGTCCGGGCACCATCAGGTCGAAATCGGTTTGCAGGAATCCATGTTAGCCCTATGAAATAACTCAGAGATATATCGTGATTGAGAAAAACTCACACTTGTAGGAGTATGAGTGACTGCAATGCCCAAAATGAATGATAGAGGTACAAGGTCTCAAACTTTAAATTGAGTATGAAGATACATTATCCAATAGAGCGGTGGAGTTACCCATTAAGATAATGTCGTCGACATACGTAAGCATAATGATAATCGAAGGTTGCGTGTGACGTACAAAAAGTGATGAGTCGGACTTCGAGTTAGAGAACCCTCAATGATTAATGCATTATATAGCCAGGTGTACTAAGCCCTTGGAGGTTGCTTGAAGCATTAGAGAGTTTTTTGTAACAGGTATACAGCAGACGGATTAGATGAACTTATAAAATCTGGAGATTGTTGCATATACACTGTTTCAGTCAAATTCCCATGCAAGAAGGCATTGTTGATACTAAGCTATCTATAACCCAACGGAGGGAGATGGCTAAAGACAGAACAGTGTGAACTGAAGTTCGTTTGACAACCAGGCTGAAAGACTCATCATAATCAACACCTTTTTTCTGGTTATAACTTTTGGCTACTAAACGAGCCTTGTACTGATTGTACTGAGAGACTGTGTTATCTGAGTTTAGCTTTGTTTTAAAGTCCCACTAGTACCCTATTACTTTTTCATTTCTCGGAAGAGAAACTAATATCCAAGTGTTGGTTTCTTTGAGAGCAAATATCTCCTCTTTCATAGCAACTAACCAATGTGAAAATTTTGAGACTTGGTTGAATGTTTTTTGTTCAAGGATAGGTCTAGTGGAAAAAGCTTTTGATTTAAAGATAATGTCTTTGGCTCTAGTTAACATGGGGTGACTATTTAGAACAAGTTGGCCAGGGGGAGAGATGTTCATAGTTGTGTAATGGAGGTAGGGAGGCTAATAGGGTCCAGAAGGTGTGAATGGTTGGAGATAGGGTTGTCAATAGGTATGGGTGAAGAAAAAGGTACGAGGGAAAATGAGGAAGATAAGGCAGTTTGATTTGTAGAAATAAGGGGAAAAGAGATGTATGGAATTGAGAGAAAGAAATAGGGGGATGTGAAATAGACTTACTGAAGGAGGAGAAAGGGAAACTGGACTCATCGAAGGTAACATGTTGAGAAATATATAATTTATTTGAGTTATGATCGAAACATATGTAACCTTCGTAATGAGTATTGAGACTTAAGAAGACACATGAAAGAGACCGAGACTGTAGTTTGTGTTGATTGAAAGGACAAAAAAAGGAAAGCAAAGACAGCCAAAACAAGTAGTGAAGAATAATCTGGAATTTCGTTGAACAATCATTTGAAAGATTACTTGTTATTTAGGACAGGAGTAGGGAGCAAGTTTATTAAGGTAGTGACTGTGGTGAAAGCATAGGTCCAAAATTGTTGAGGAACCGAGAAATGAAAAAGTAAAGCGAGACTAGTTGCAAAAATGTGATGGTTTTTATGATCTACTCAACCATTTTGATTTGTTGTATACGAACATGAGATATGATGTTGAATTTCTAGAGATTTAAACAAAGGAGTTAGAGATTGGAGTTCTACAACCCAATTTGATTGGTTAATTTTGATTTTAACACCAAATTGAGTGTCAACCAGTTGATGGAAATTCACAATAGTAGTGTAAACTTTATTTTTTAATTTTAACGGAAAGAGCCAAGTAAAACGAGTACAGTAATCAACAAATAAGACAGTATCATGCACCAGTAATGGAATTAATCGGAGACAGATCCTAAATATCAGTATGGACAATATCAAAAGGAAATAGAGCATGCGATTCGAAATGTTAAATGGTAAACGATGAGTTTTGCTCATTTGACATGAAATACAAATTTGGTGCAAATTAGGTTTATAAATAATATTGCACATTTTAAAACTTGTTGCAAAATAGGGACGGAAGGATGACCTAAACGTTGATACCAAAGATTTTTTTAGACGATGGACAAAGGTGGCAACTTGGCAGAGAGGGACAGAACTGGAACGTCAGATAAGATTTGATAGAAATCGTTAGTGAGGGACCCTGGAGTAAAGTTCGATGAGAAACTCGATCTTTTACAAAGAAACAATTTGAATGAAATTCTATGAAAATCAAATTTTCATGACATAATTGAGCGACACGCAGTAAATTATAGGAAATATGGGAAGAGTTACAAACAATGTGTAAATTTAAGGGTCGACCAATGGTCAGAATGACAACGGAGCCAGTTTGGCAGATGAGGAGAAGATTATCGTTGGCGATGGAGACTTGGGTGGAGCTAGTCTAAGGCTGAAGTTGGCTGAGGATGGCCGATTGTGGTGTGAAATGATGTTGGGTGTTGAAGTCTAGTAACCATGGTGCTGCCAGCGCAGAATCGAAGGGCGTAGGTAGAAGACCAAATGAGTTAGTTTGGGGTGCAGGGAAATTGATGGGAGAAGAGGAGAGAGTGGTTTGGTAGTAGGCCGGGAAATTAGTGAAGTGTGTTTGGGCGTGCGCTGGAGGATGGTAGTGGGCTGAAGGGGAGTAGTAGGTTGGATTCAAATGATGATAGCAGGTCAAGGCTTAATGACCCACTTTGTTGCATATCTGTGAACGAGGTCTAAATGGCCAGGGCGAGTGCCATGCAGTTGAAGGCGGATGATGCAAACCTTAGATCGAAAGGACCCGAGACCCGACAACAACGCGGAATAGTTTAAAGGAACGCCTTTATGATTCAAGAATAACGAAAGAACTAAGACCCCAATTGAAGAATTCGATGGAACCGTTGTTTTCAAAACAGGAGCTTGACCCGTGCCACACCTGTTGGCTGAACCGAAGCTATCAAGACAGGAGCTTGACCCAGACCAAACCCGTTAGTAAGAACCAAAGCTATAAAGTAAAATTCTTCAAGCATGACTTGAAGAAAATCGTTGTTTTGGGCAAAGAACGAAAGAGAAATCCTCTTTAAAAAAAACCAATTTTTTTATTCAACTCCCTTTCAAATTAAAATAGTTTTGCCATTAAATAGGCTACACATAAAATTAAATCAAATAAAAAAATGAAAATAAAGATACAATAACTAATATAATCTTTGGATAAGGATCCTTCACATGATCAGATATCATCTCATGTTTAAACTCCGTTTGAACATGATTTGAGTAGATTCGGCCGGATAAGATATCTCCTACGTGATTTCCTTGCTTTTGCATGTAGTTTGCATGTGACTTTTTTAATCCTTGTGTGAGCATGTGCCCGACACATGTCTTTTTAATTCTTGCATGCGCATGTGCATCGCATGTGCCTTTTAATTCTTGCATATGCATGTGCGTTGCACCCTCTTCAAATCTTCACATATCTTTGGCCTCTCTTGCTTCAACTTGATTATCTTCAATCCTCGATACATTCAATAATTTGACATCAAGTTGTCGCGGATCCTCTCTCCCTTGGACCTCTAAAATCAATCCTTGCAAGGTCTCACGCATCTTCTTAGCTCTGGACCGCGTCATTGGGCTGCCAATGTTCTTAATTGGATCGTTGCTCTTAGACTTGAGTTGGTCGCTTCTTGGATCACATCATTCTCTCCCTCTTGAAAAAGATTCATCCTCGAATCTCCTGCATCATATAAAGATAAGTCACTTACATTAAAAGATGCACTAACATTACCATATTTGCTCGGTAAGTCAATCTTGTAAGCATTGTCGTTTATGTGCTCAAGGACTTGAAATGACCCATCTCCCCGTGGATGCAATGGCTTTGTCGTTGATTTGGAAACCTCTCTTTTTGAAGATGTAGCCAAACCCAATCTCCTGGTTCAAATATAATCTTTTTATGGCTTTTGTTGGCTTGACGTGCATAATGCTCGTTTCTCTCTCGAATATTTTCTTGTATTTTCAAATGCAAGTCCTTAACAAATTTAGCTTTTTTCTCTCCATCAAGATTAACAAACTCGTTAGTAGGTAGAGATAAAATATCAAGAGGAGATAAAAGATTAAATCCATAAACAATTTCAAAGGATGAATATGAAGTAGAAGAATGAACAACCCTGTTATAAGCAAATTCAACATGAGGTAAATATTTTTTCCATTATTTTAAATTTTTAGAAATAATCGCTCTTAATAATGTAGAAAATGTTCTATTTACCATTTCGGTTTTTCCATCCGTTTGGGGTGTGCCACGGTTGAAAATAAGAGTTTTGTCCCTAGTTTACTCCATAAAGTTCTCCAAAAGTGACTTAGGAACTTAACATCTCGGTCACTCACAATGATTTTAGGAATTCCGTGTAAACGCACAACTTCTTTGAAGAATAAGTCCACCACATGAGTAGCGTTGTTTGTCTTTGGGCATGCTATAAAGTGAGCCATCTTACTAAACCTATCCACTACCACAAATATACTATCTTTCCCTCCTTGTGTTCTCGGCAAACTAATCACAAAATCCATCGATATGTCCACCCAAGATTGGTGAAGAATAGGTAGAGGAGTGGACTTTCCATAAGGTCTAATTTTTGACTTGGCCTTCCTACACTCAATGCACTTATCGCAAATGGATTAAATATCATGCTTCATTTTCGGCCAATAAAAATGTTCACAAAGCACACTAAACGTTTTATTAACTCCAAAGTGTCCCATTAACCCTCCTCCATGAGTCTCTTTAACAAGTATCTCTCTTAAAGAACATTTAGGGATACAAAGTTTATTCTTTTTAAATAAAAATTTCTCATGTTTATAATAGTCATTACATACATGTTTCTCACATCCTTTCCAAACGAGATCAAAATTTGAGTCTGATTCATATAAGTTCTTTATTAAATCGAATTCTAACAACTTAGATTGTAAAGTAGTTATAAGCACGTACCTTCTTGACAATGCATCAGCAACCACATTCTCTTTACCTTTTTTATAATGAATAACATAAGGAAAGGTCTCTATGAATTCCATCCACTTTTCATGTCTGTTGTGCAACTTTCCTTGTGTCTTTAAGTGTTTTAGGCTTTCATGGTCAGAATGGATAATGAACTCTTTGGGCCACAAGTAGTGTTGCTACGTTTGCAATGTTCTCACCAAGGCATACAACTTCTTGTCGTATGTTGGATAGTTTAAGACTGCACCACTAAGCTTTTCACTAAAGTAAGCGATCGGCTTCATATCCTGCATCAAAACACAATCAATTCCTTTTCCCGACATATCACATTCAATCTCAAATGTTTTATCAAAATTTGGCAAGACTAATAACGATGCATTAGGTAACTTTTCTTTTAGAAGATTAAAAGATTCATCATGTAACTCGGTCCACCTAAAATCTACATTCTTTTTGACCAAATCATTCAATGGCGCTGCAATAGTACTAAAGTCTCTAACGAATCTTTGGTAAAAGCTAGCTAAGCCTTGAAAACTACATACCTCGTTAGCATTCTTAGGTTTTGGCCACTCTTTGATTGCCTTCACCTTTTCTTCATCCACCGATACTCCATTCGAGCTCACTACAAAATCAAGAAATACTACCGATTCCATGCAAAAATTGCACTTTTTGAGGTTAGCATATATATGGTTTGTTCGCAAAACATTAAAAATAGATTTTAAATGTTCCACGTGTTGTTCTAATGTTTTGCTATAAACTAATATATTATCAAAATAAACCACAACAAATTTTTCAATAAACGGTCGTAATACGTGATTCATTAATCTCATAAATATACTAGGCGCATTTGATAATCCAAAAGGCATGACTAACCACTTATAAAGCCCAAATTTTGTTTTGAAAGCAGTTTTCCATTCGTTTTCCTTTTTCATACGAATTTGATAATATCCATTCTTTAAATCAATTTTCGAAAATAAACAAGTACCATATAATTCATCAAGCATGTCATCTAACGTTGGTATAGGATGTCGATACTTTACCATTATTTTATTGATTGCTCGGTAATCTATGGACATCTTCCATGATTTGTCCTTCTTTGGCACCAATATCACGGGTACCAAGCATGGGCTTAGATTTTCCTTCACTAGACCCTTGTCCACTAACTCGTCTACTTGTCTTTAAATTTCTTTTGTTTCCTCTGGATTTGCTCGATATGCTGGTCGGTTAGGAATTGTCACACCCGGGATGAAATCAAATTGATACTCGATTCTTCTAAGTGGTGGTACTCCTTTTGGTAACTCCTCCGGGAATACATCTTTAAACTCCTGCAAAAGAGAAATTACAACACTTGAAAGAGAATTTGGTAAGTCGTTAGATAATAAATAAACATCTTTATATAAAAGCAAAATCATCTCCCGCTTATCCTCACTTTTGCTCATCAAAACGATTTGTTTCTCACTTGACTTTTGTTCTCTCTTCCCCTCAATTTTTCTCTTTTTTCCCTCAATTTTTCTCTCTTTGTCCCTCGGGTTTTCATCCCTCTTTGTACTCTTTTCAACTATTTTTCTTTCTCCACTTTCATTCTCTTTTTCGGCCTCATTTTCATTTAATCTCTTTTCACCACGTTTTTTTTCTTTTTCGGCCTCTTTTGGAATTCCTTTGCAATCCTTTCTTGGTCTACAATTGCCTCCCATGGCTTTAATGGTGTAAGGATCACGGTTTTTTCATTATAAACCAACGAATACTCATTCTTGTAACCATTATGCTTGATGTTTCAGTCAAATTGCTAAGGCCTCCCCAAAAGTATGTGTGTAGCTTGCATTGGTACTACATCACATAAAACTTTATCTTGGTACCTTCCAATTGATAAAGGAACTTCCACTTGTTTGGTCACCTTGATTTCTCTACAATCGCTTAACCATTATAACTTGTATGGCTTTGGATGTTGCTCGGTTTTCAAGTTCAACTTTTGGATTAGTAATGTGCTTGCTACATTGGTGCAACTCCCATTATCAATGATTAAACTACAAACTTTATTGTGCAAATGACATCTTGTATGGAATATATGTTCACGTTGTACCTTGTCTCTATCCTCCTTAGTATGCACATTTAATACTCGCCTTGTGACTAAAAGATCTCCGTTTACCGGTTCCTCTACCTCAACGTCACTACAATCCTCAAGTGGTGACATCTCTCCATCACTTGAACTCACACTCTCCACATTGTTGTTGTCCTTCAACATTATAGCTCTTTTATTTGGACAATTTGAAGCTATGTGTCCAAACCCTTGGCACCTAAAACACTTAATCTCTCAGGTTCTAATTGGATTTGAAGTCTCGGGCTTAGCTTTTTGTGGTAACACTTGATCGTTGCCTACGGTTTTTCCCTTAGAAACCTCTCTCGGTTTTGACTTCTCATGTTTTCAATTTGTTTGCCAAGTTGCCGTTGATGTTGTACTAACCCTAGTACTTCTCTCAGCCTTTAGTTACCGCTCAATTTTGATTGACTTGTCTAGTAACTCCTCCATGTCAATGTAGTGTTGTAGATCCACCACGTCTGCAATTTCTTAATTCAATCCCTCAATAAAACGAGCCATGGTTGATTCCTTATCTTCTTCCACATTAGCCCTTAACATGGCTACCTCCATGTCTTTGTGATATTCCTCGACACTTTTGAAACCTTGTGTTAAATTTTGGAGCTTTCGACAAACGTCCCTATAGTAGTATGATGGAACATACCTTTTTTTCATGTTGGTCTTCAAGTCTTCCCATGTGCGGATTTGTGTTTCACCATTTCTCCTCCGTCTCTTAACTAATTGATCCCACCAAATACTAGCGTAGTCCGTGAACTCCATGGTGATCAACTTAAACTTCTTATCCTACGAATAATTTTAAAACTCAAATACTAAGTCTACTTTTCGTTGCCAATCCAAATATCCCTCGGGGTCATTCTTCCCTTGGAAAGGTGGAATATTTACCTTGATATTTTGTAAATCGTTGTCTTCTCGGTTTGTCATCACATTTCTTTCTTTTGGGTAATAACCACTACACTCTTCGAATTCTCCATCCAAATCCCTATTTTGTTGTGCATGGTTAGGGGTCGGAGTTTCTAATTGTTCCATTCTCTGGTTTAGAGCCGTGTATTGATCTTGCATGGCTCTCATAAACAATTTTAAATCAACCTTATTGTGCCATTCACTCATTGTTTATGGCCAAAAAATCAAACAAAGAAAAAATGTTAGTAATCAACAAATAAATCAACTTTACCGACCTCACACCCTCCCTCACGTGTTTTCACTTTATGGATGTCACTCCACTCATGTTTCACTTAAAATATGGCTTTTATAAAATAATTTCTCACTCTTACCTTTTACCTCTAGATTTTCTTTTTAGTTCTTTACGTAAGAACTTGATCGGTGATAAAAATTCAACAAGCCAAACTATAAAAAATCAAACATTAAAACTTAAAGTTCAAACTTATAAGGATGGCTAAATCAAGGGTACAATTGAAATAAGACTGTAACACCCCGAAAACCCACACGTTCCCAGTGCGCTATAGTGCATCTACACACACACACTAACACTTAACATAATTCACTCAATTTAATACCCTTTTTGTTTCCAATTTACTCTCCTCTTTTTTTTTTGGACTCGATTCGAAAACAACTCGCGTCTCCCCTTCGACACCTCACGCACACTCTCACGGTGCCACACATACCACTCAACGTTACTGTGTTTCGTGCACGCTCAAAGCGCCGCGTGCCCCACGCACCCTGCCGCTGTACAGCACGTCCGCGCGCACACCCTCACCCGGTGTCGCACGACCCGTGGGTACCCAACAGGGCCGCATGCCCCGCGCACCTGCGATCACGCCGCACATCCACACTCATCTAAACTCATCTATCATTCATCATACACACACCTTGACCTATTTCGTATCCTCTCGAATCTCAACCCTTCTCTCGAAATTTCGGCAGAGTACCGCCTAAAAACTGGCTACCCCAAAATTTAACCCTGCACACAATTCACCAGAATCCAATAATATTTACCTATCCATCATCCAGAAAAATCATCTCAACCCAAATCAGAGTAATAAGACGACGAAAATCCATCAAATACAAATGAAGAAAGTCTCCAGTATAGAGAAATAACATACTCTAACATGGAAAATATCCGCGTACGTCACCAAAATCACACGCACTCCATATACACTGACGCATATACAACAATCAATCTCATCCTCCGTATATAATCACCGCAAAATAAAGAAAACCCACAAACCGACCAGGCCACAACCTACCATATCCACGGGTCGGGTCGCCCTAACAAAAGTCCGCCATCCGGTGCCGCAGTCGCACGCCGCCAACCATCCTACGCCTCAGGACTAGGCACTCGAGGCTCACTAGCGGTATCGTCAGCATCTACACCACAGAACACACAACATAAGCCTAACGCTCAGTAAGTAATGCGATATGAAAGTAAAAGCCGACAATGCAATCCTATCACATGCAGTCTCTACACTCACACTCATGTTGTCACATCTGTGACGCGTAGTGCAGCCGCACTAGGGTAAGGAGGAACCTCACGCCACCCTACACCCTGACACGTCGCCACCGTCCCGGACTCCCCAGCAACGAGGCCCACAAGCTACACCCACGCATCAGCCCACGGCAACCACATCAGGGTAAGGGTGTACCTCGCGCCACTCTACACCCTGACACGTCGCCCCCGTCCCAGCCTCCCCAGCACGGGGCCACAGTTGCCACACACACACGTTTCGCGACAGCCCAGCCGGCCCACCCCTCGAGTAGGATCCGCGACTGGTGTTGCACCGGCCCACACACTAGTAGGATCCGCGGTACCACTGCCCATATCTTCACTGTCAATACATTCACGCCGCATGACGGCCCAGCCGGCCCACCCCTCGAGTAGGATCCGCCACTGGTGAAGCACCGGCCCGCACACTAGCGGGATCCGCGATACCACCGCCACACGTCTCACCTCATACATCAAAGCATGCTAAAAATCATTTTCGTTCCCGTTTTAAAAAAAATATGATGCATGTCACACAATATGCACACACACCGCAATCAATCACATAAACACTAAAGTTCTACAGTGTAGGCCCACTTGGGCAAAACACATGCATGCACTACTTACCTGGCGTCCTAAGCTCGCTCGATACACAGCATTGCCAACAGAAAGCCTCAACCTAAAACACAACCAATTTCTCATCAGTATTTATCCCAACATTTACCAACTAGCTAAAAACAACCTTCTCTAACTTCACTCACGAAATTTCAACTAAAACGGTTCATTGGTTCGGTTTGGCTGAAAACCAGCCCAACGTTCGGATGTGCATAACTTTTGCGTCCGCCAACGGAATCGAGCGATTCAAGTGGCTAAACGTTCCCTTAGGAACCTAGTTTAACATCCCAAGACAGATTTTAAATCGGTAGGCCGCAGATAGGCGAAAAACGCCAATAACCAAATCTGCCATTTTTATTAAAATTTCACATTTTCACTTCCCTTTAACCAAAACTCACTCCTAACTAGTTATATACATCAAAATGGTTATGCTACTCTCACACGTCGAATTTTCATGAAAAACGGTCACCAATTTGACTTAAACCAAAATCTCGCATAAACTTCCGACGCGCATAACTTTTGCGTCGGATATCGGAATCGAATGATTCCAGCGGCCACACGTTCCTCTAACAACCTATTTTAACCCGCAAAACAGAATTTAAAATGATCAACTTAAGCCTAGCCAAAACAGCCAAAAACAGAAACTGTTTTTATACAAAAGGTAGCCGAAATTCATCTTTGATCCAAATCTCGCAAATTCTTTCACCAAACAATCGCATTTCGATCTACCAATGCACACATCAACAATTTGGAGAGTTCCTACTCAGAAGACAACATGACAACACCAACAGCTTCACGGTTTTTCTCCCCAAAAATCGAGAATTTCCAATCGGTCCATTGAACAGGCATCGCCTCCCTCATTCCTTCTAATTTTGTCCCCTACTCCCTTGAAATGTAGAGGGTAACATGATCCCACACTCGGCCATCAGAGCAGGACAAAAAAAAACGAAGAGAAACCCCCCGTTTCTGGTCGGATTTTGTCGCGGAAGCCAAGCCACCCACTGGCTCCAGCGCCCGCACACATTACACCCTAATGCTCCGACGATCGAGTCCTACTGTCGGGAAAAATCCAAGAACAACCGAGGCCCTCCACGCTCGGTCAACAGAACAAACGAAACAGGGGAGGACTCACCTTCGATCTTTTCTCAGCGTACGAAGGCAAGGTAGCTCCTCACTTCAGCCCACCGGAGTGTCCTGAGCACCGGCGTCTTTTCCTCGGCGATCCCTCCACCTCGGTCTCTCTCTCGCTCTCGCTCTCGGCCGTGCAACACTCGGTGGGATGGCTTCCACCCGAAGCCATTCCATCATATGTTTTTTTTTTTTTAATAGCAAATACAAATTACAAAACTGCCCTCACGTGTTTCAATCGTCCGAATTTTCGTAAATTTCTCGACCTCCCGACTTTAAATTCCGAAAACCAATCGCAAAAGTAGGCCTCGAGCCTTATAATGTAAATCTTTCCCGTTGAAATATTCATCAAACTCCGACCGGGAATAAACTAAAGATTTCTAGAAATTAAAAATAAAATTCGAAATTCCCGGATTATTACAAAGACAAAATTTTGGATGAAGACAATATTTCAACTGAAGATTCAACAACAATTTGAACTTTTAAAGAATAAATTTGGATAAAGACAATATTCCGAATGAAGATTTAACAATTTGAATATTCAAAGAACAATTATCTACGAATTTAAGAACCAAATTTTGAATTTAAAAAAATAGAATTTTCAAAATCTCTAGAACAATTTCGATTTTTTTTCACTTCTCACAACTCTTTTTTTTTTTTTTACCTTTGACAACTTTTCTTTATTTGTTTTTGTTTTTGTTTTATCTTTGTCAAAATTTACAAAAAAAATTGACAAAGAATAATTTTTTTTCTGTACTTTTCGAATTTGAAGGAGAGAAATTCGCAAGAAGAAACAATTGAAGATAAAAATTGAGACTTAATAACAAGGATTGAAAAAAAAATGATTTTTTTTTTGTGCTTTTTGAGTTATAGGACAAATGGAAAAAAGATGAATAAAAGATTGAAAACAAAATTTAAAGATAGCACCTTGAATCGGCGTAGTCAAAGCTCTGATACCAACTTATGCGAACCTCAGATCGAAAGGACCCGAGACCCGACAACAACACGAAATAGTTTAAATGAATGACTTTCCGATTCAAAAATAACAAAGGAACTAAGACCTCAATCGAAGAATTCGATGGAACCGTGGTTATTAAAGCAGGAGCTTGACCCGAGCCACACCTGTTGGCTGAATCGAAGCTATCGGGCGAGATTCTTCAAGCGTGACTTGAAGAAGATCGTTGTTCTTCACAAAGAACGAAAGATAAATCTCTCTAAAAAAACCAATTTTTTTATTCAACTCTCTCTCAAATTGAAATAGTTTTGTCATTAAATAGGCTACACATAAAATTAAATCAAACAAAAAAATAAAAAAAAAGATAAAATAACTAATAAAATCTTAAGATAAGGATCCTTCGCATGATCAGATATCATCTCATGTTTAAAGTCCGTTCGAATATGATTTGAGTAGATTCGGCCGGATAAGATATCTACTACGTGATTTGCTTGCTTTCTCATATGGTTTGCATGTGACTTTTTTAATCTTTGTGTGACCATGTGCCCGACACATGCCTTTTTAATTCTTGCATGCGCATGTGCATCGCATGTGCCTTTTAATTCTTGCATATGCATGTGCATCGCACCCTCTTCAAATCCTCACATATCTTTGGCCTCTCTTTTTTCAACTTGATTATCTTCAATCCTCGATACATTCAATAATTTGACATCAAGTTGTCGCGGATCCTTTCTCCCTTAGACCTCTAAAATCAATCATTGTAAGGCATCACGTATCTTCTTAGCTCTGGATCGCGTCATTGGGCTGCCAATGGTCTCAATTAGATCGTTGCTCTTCGACTTGGGCTTTGTTGCTTCTTGGATCACATCAGTGGACCTGAGACAGGTCTGTTTTAGTGAAAACCTTTTGGGATGGTAGGGCAGAAACGACCATTCAACCAAGGATTCCACGAAAGGTGAAACGGGCACTGAGTAACAGCGTTGGCCTGCATTTGGTTTGACATTGGGAGCCGTTGAGAAAATAGATGATCTGATCCTGGTAGAAAAAAGGTTCTTCGATTGAAGCCAGGGTATTACATATGGTGGTAAGCTTTTAGATATAGTTAGAAGCAGAGGTTCCATCTTTGAACAGAGAGTGAAGCCTACTCTAGAGATAAGTGATTCTCGCTAAGGAGGAAGAGATGAACGTTTTTGTAAGAGTAGACCAGACTTCACTGGCCGTGGTGAAAGACACGATCTATGGGAGAATATCTTCAGACAGGGAAGCAAATATCCAGCTCATAATCAGTCGATTATATCTCTATCAGATAGTGAACTCCGGGTTGATTTGAGAATAGATGAAGTCTAAAAATTGTAGAGGCAATGAATAAGATCCATTTAGAAGATGATCGATGTCATTTGTAATGACAACGTTAAGGAGTTAGGTCTTCCATACGACATAGTTTGTGTGGTTCAATTTTATTGCAAGTGTTTGGTTTACAAAAGGAAGAGAAGAAAGGAAAGTAGGCATAGAGGGTGAAGGGCGGAAGAGATCGTAGAGCTCAAAAATGCCATATTTTGACTATGATACCAAGTTAGATAAAGATTTGACAGTGAAGAACTATTTCTGCATAGAGGAGAAGAAGAAGAAGAAGAAGAAGAAGAAAAAGATGGAGATGGCAACAAACAGATAGTAGTAGTTTGAAATGATTTGTTCAGTGTATTTGAAAAAAACGTTTCTTACATGTATATATCGTGTATGCAGAAAAAGATAATGAAATGAAATGAAAGACAAAGATCTACTTTTTAAAAACCAACGAAACTGTGAGTGAACAGTTCTAACACATTTCACCTTCCAGAATCAAGGTAGAGGAGAAGGAGAGTATCCCTCTAGCCATCAATTTTAAGTAGAAGAGGAAGGAAGTCCATTCTACGGTAGAGGAAATCATTGTTCAGAATTGAAGAGGTGGGCTTTTATTTCCTTGGTTTGATTATTTGTTCATAAAATTTTTGAAAATTGGTAAGGGAAATTGTTGATTTGTTTGAGCTCAAACTTAGGGATAAGTAGTAGATCAAAGCTAGATAAAATGTTTAATAGTAGAGAGAAGAAGAACAGAGGAAGAAGATAGAGATGGTGGGCGAGAGAATGAGAGAAGCAGTTTGAAATGATTTCTTCTGTGTATTTGAAAAGAAAGCTCCTTATGTGTATATATCATATTAGTAGGAAAAAAAAATAATGAAATGAAATGAAATTTAACAACTACTTTTAAAAACCAACCAACGAAACTGCAAATGAATAGTGCTAACACTTTTATCCTTCCTGAATCAAGGCAGAATAGAAGGAGAGCATCCCTCTTGCCATCAAATTTAAGTAGAAAAGGAAGTCCATTATGCGGCAGAGGAAATCATTGTTCAGAATTGAAGAGGTAGGTCTTTATTTCCTTAGTTTGTGGCATGGTCAGGAGACCCATTACACGTTCCCAAACAAAGGCGCTTACTTTATTTAATCTCCTCACTAATGATTTTGTTTCTTTTGCAGATATTGATCTACTAGAAGATTCCAAATGGAAACCAAGCGTCATAGACATGAATCAACCTTTGCACGTTTTGGTTTGGAATGCACGGATGGACTTAACTCAAGGTCCAATGGGAATTTGTCTTCCCAGCTCATAAACCGTGCAAACTTTTTTGAAATTTATTTCTTTTATTTTGGCAAACTCTAGTCTTTATGTATGCACTTTATATATTGTATCGTGTATTAAATTGTGTGGTTAGGATTAGATGTATGATGGTGTATTGATTATGGTTGGAAGACTCGGCCCAAAAGAAATGAAGCAAAAGAACCAGCCCAAGAAGCTCACTTGAAGATAAGTTTTACAGGTACAATTGGTAATGTCCACAAGGATGGATGACTCATCAAATTTCCACCATTGATCAAGCAAAATTCGGCCATCATCTAAATCGTCGGATCGTGCACACAAAGGAGCAAATTTGGTCGTCGATTATCCTCTCATCCAACGGCTCAAATCAAAACCTAACCCTAATCATTCACCTTAGGTTTCTATTTAAGCATTGATATTAGTAAGTGTAAAGAACTTTTGTCAAATTAATAAAAAACTCTATTTTCCTTCAAAGTGAGTTAGAGATTGCCAAAAGGTAAGACACAATTCTTGAATCGTGAGGAGTGTGCCTCCATTGTTCCTCGAGTTCACGGTTGCTCGGTGAACTCTTACTATTCCCTTCATCTCTCTCTTGAGAGTCTAAAAGGTTGAGAACGAAAATCTGGTCCCAACGGTGGTCGTCTTCCCAAGGGAAGACATGCACCCGTGAGCCTAACGTAAGATAGCTCTCGGATCCGCTTAGGATTTTTTTTCAATTTTTTTCTTCTTTCTTTCACATCTTCCATTTCACGCCCATTACTATGTTCTGTTCACCATCACACACATTCGCACATTTCATCTTTTCTCCATCTCGTTTTGTGGGTATACACGGTCCGTTCTCTAAGGACCACCATGTCAAGTGGTATCAGAGCATATAGTGCAAGTCATTGCATAGCACGAAAATCGGGTCGACCGCTCACATTTTCATCTCTTTCGATTCTGTTTTTGCTGCTTTATTTATGATTGCTTCACATTTGCTTGCAGCTTAGTTTTTTGTGTGTTGTGTAGCCTTTCCCTTAGGGAAAAGCCCCTTGAAGACCGACTCATTTGGAGCTAGCACCGCATGAGAGTCAACTAAGGGAAAGCTCTCGATTTGCCATTTTCATTTCAATTTTCCTTTCGGTTTTCGTTTGGTTTTTGTTTCGGTTTTATTTTCAGTTTGTTCTTGTGTTGTGTCATTTTCTTTTACACCAAGTTATTGCATTTGTTCTTCCTTTTTTATTGTTAGTCATAACCATAAAGAAATTAGAGTTTATTGTGTTTTCAACTTTGGTATAATCGGGTTTCTTGGAACCGAAAGCATGTTTATGTTCTGTAAATCTTAAGACTTTAATGAGTTATCCTTGCTTTTTTTATTCATAATGCTTGTTCAATATTACATTGCACAACTCTTGCATAAAGTTGTAAAACTTGGTTGATTTGGTTAGTGTTTTAAAGATCGATGGATTGACAAAAATGAGTTTTTAGGTTGTGTTGGAATCCGAAAATGGTGATAAAACCGTAGACTTTTATGTTATTAATCTTATATTTTGGTTATATTTGAGTTATATTGTTGTTTGGTATCTTAATCTAGCATAAAGTACTGCATTTGCATTGATTTTGTTTAAATTTCAGGTTTTAGAAAATCTAAAAGTTATGTTTTAAAAATTATTTTTATTAAGAATTTGCAAGGTATTTGGTAAAAGTCTAGTTGTTTTCAAATTTTTCTCTAGCTAAGTTTACATAGTGTTTGATGAAAGTCCTCCCTAGTTAATGTCTTACTTAGCTATGCCTAAAACTTGCTTAAGACACTAATTAGTTAACCACTCTATCAATCTTAGCTCAAAGGTGACCAAAAGTAAAATTCAGACCCCTTCAACTTCAAATGGTCATAACTTTGACTATAAGACTCTGTTTTGGGCCCGTAATTTATCAAATCGAAGCTCTCGACAAACCCCACAAAGTTCACCAAGTTTACTCTCATGACGCACCATTTTGTGCTCCAAATCCATTGTTTAAAGCCTCAATTTGACAATTAAAATTTGACAATTGACACTTTCCTATAAAAAAAATAATATAAAAAAAAAACAAATTCTGAATAGGAGTGGGCTTTCTCGTGACTTACCCCACCAAGAACTTACCCTAGGTAAAGGCATACCTCCACCCAAACATACTCACCAAGAAGGTGAATCTAGCATGCAAGGAGGCATGCAGGGATAAATCAATGCCTTAACGGGATTGGTCGAAACCATATTTCAGCAACTTAAGGACATGAGCCTTGAAATGGCCCAACTTAAGGACTACATGAGACCTAACCCACATAGAAGGCCCAACATGAGGGATACCTCCCAAGAGACCTCCTCAAGGATAAGACCAGAATGTTCTAGGGCTAGAATTCCTATTCTTATACCCCTAGAGGACGACGAATGGGTTGAACCCAACGTAGAAGACCACATCACCCTAGAGGTAGAACCCGAGACTAGCCTCCTTAGAGTTAACAGGCCATGCAGCATTTATGGTGATCCAACTTAAAGGCCCAAAGAATGCGAACCATAGGTTACAACCTTACCACGTGGAACTCCATAAAGGAGATCATGCACAAGAGATTCGTCCCCTGGCACTACAAGCACGGACTCTTTCAACAACTCCATAACCTATGACAAAACAGCCTCTTTGTCGACAAATACCTCACCGAATTTGAAACGCTCAACATGCATTGCGTTATGGAGGAACCAAAGGAGCAGATAATCGCCAGGTTTATTCGAGGACTAAACCGCAATATAGAAGACTTAGTTGAGATGCAACAATTGGATACCATGGAAATGGTTGTGCTGTTAGCCCTCATTGTAGAGCGCCAACTCAAAAGAAAATGTGAGGTCAACTATCGCAGCAAATTTCCACCCAGAACCCAAAATTACAATAAGACTACCCCGATAAATGATGACAAGAGGCCTGTTAACTGTAAACTGGCCCCCGAAAGGAGCAAGTAGTAGTAGTAGTAAACCCCTACCACCAGTAAACAAACCCATACCAGTAAACGTTCCTAACGGACAAAGAGCACGAGACATACAGTGTTTTAAATGTCTAGGCAAAGAGCATTATGTCAATGAATGCTCTAACCCTCGCATGATGATAATTGAAGAATCCACTGGCGAATGGGGAAACAAAAATGATGAAAGCCAGTATGACAAGGAAGAAGAAGAAAAAGTAGAGGATAGTGACCAAGAAGCCGATGACTGTACGGCTCAATAAGGACCTACACTGATGGTTATAAGGAGAACACTAATTGCCAAGAACGTTAAAGAAGACTGCCAACGGGAGAATATCTTCCATAATTGTTGTGCAGTCAAAGATAAAGTTTTCTCCATAATTATTGACGGCAGAAGCTGCGTTAACGTAGCTTCGCAAGAGATGGTCAGTAAACTAGGATTAGAGACCAATGCCCACCCTAAGCCATACAGGTTAAGGTTGTTGGATGATAGAGATAACATCAAGGTCACTAAGCAAGTAATCGTCGACTTCACTATTGGTAAGTGCAAAGACACGGTTCTTTGCGACGTGGTACCAATGAATGTCCGTCATCTTCTATTAGGACGATTATGGCAATACGATCACAATGTGACGCACGATGGATTCAACAACAACTATACCTTTAAGTTCGAAGGTAGAACAATCAATCTATTATCTATGACTCCTGAACAAGTAGCCTAGGATGACGATGTTGTCAAAGAAGAGAAGTTCAAAGAAAGTCTTTTCTTATCCAAGCGCAGGTTGAGATTTTCATTGATCAAGGGAGAGATGCTGATTCTAGTGTTATTCAGAGATTGTGTTATGGAGCTTGGTGAGATACCTCCACCCGTCCAAGACCTCCTTAAGACTTACTATGACTTACCAAGACATCTTTCCTGAGGAACTCCCACCTGGCGTACCACCTTTGCATGGTATTGAACACCAGATGGACCTCCAACCTAGAGCCATGATACCCAACAGACCAGCCTATAGGATAAGACCTGAAGAGGCTAAGGAATTACAGGAGCAAGTCCAAGAGCTGTTACGCAAGGGATATATTCGAGAATCAATGAGTCTCTCTGTTGTGCCTACTCTTCTTGTCCCTAAGAAAGACACAGTGCCATGAGGATGTGTCGATGGTTGCGCTATAAACCAGATTACTATCAAGTATAGGTTTTCAATTCTTAGACTAGAAGATATGCTGGATGAGCTTAGTGGAGCGTTCATATTCTCTAAAGTCGACTTGAAGCATGGTTATCACCAGATCCGTATGAAGGAGGGTGATGAATGAAAAACCGCTTTCAAGACGAAATATGCATTGTTTGAATGGATGGTTATGTCATTCGGACATACTAATGCCCTTAGAACCTTCATAAGGTTGATGCGCCACGTTCTTAATGACTTCTTAAGAAAATTTTTTGTTGTTTACTTTGACGACATATTAGTGTATAGCCTTGACCTACCACAGCATCTCAATCATCTCAACATCCTATTTCAAACTCTCTATCAAGCTAAAGTTTTTGGCAATTTAAGTAAATGCTCATTCTCCCAGGAAAAGGTATACTTTCTGGGATTCATTATTTCAAAAGATGGTCTAGAAGCGAATGAAGAAAAGGTTAAAGCCATCATGGAATGACCTACACCTAATGGAGTAACCAAAGTTCGTAGTTTTCATGGACTAGTCTCTTTCTACCAGAGGTTTATTAAGAACTTCAGTTCAATCATAGCTCCCCTCACAGACTGTACTAAATGGGAGTAGATTTTGCTTGGACACTAGTTTGTCAAAGTAGCTTCGAGCTAACTAAAGAAAAACTTTGTCAATCCCCCGTGCTGGCACTATTAGATTTCAGCAAGGTGTTTGAAATCAAAAGTGACGCTTCCGGAGTTGGCATTGCGCTGTACTGATGCAATAGGGTAAACCACTTGCATACTTTAGTGAAAAGCTGAAAGGAGCATGACTTAACTACTCCACGTATGACAAAGAGTTTTACATAGTCATACGAGCTATTGAGTATTGGCAACACCATCTCTTATCCAAGGAGTTTGTGATCCATACTGACCATCAATCCCTCAAGCACATCAAGAGTTAGCACAAACTAAATAAGAAACACGCAAAGTGGGTGGAATTCTTGGAGAGATTTCCATACACTTTAAAATGCTTAAAAGAATATGACAATATCGTTGCTAATGCACTATCCAGAAAGAAAATCCTTTTAACGAAATTAGGCGTTAGATTCTTTGGATTTGATTAGATAAAGAAAACTTATGAATCCGACAATGATTTTGGACTGTCATATATTAGGTGTCAAGACAAGGCAGAAGGAGGATATAATATTGTATATGGCTTTCTGTTGAAAGGAGGTAAGTTATGTATACCCAACAGTAGCTTAAGGCAATTTTTGTCACTGAAGCCCATAGTGGAGGGTTATCAAGACATTTTAGGGAGAAGAAAATCCTTGAGTTATTAAAAGAACGATTCTACTGGGCACACATGATGAAGGATGTGTACCATTTCATTGAATAGTTCATTGTGTGTAAAAATGCCAAGAGTAAAGTTCTTCCCCAAGGAATATACCTACCCTTACCAATCCTTACTCACCCATAGGTAGAAATTAGTATGGACTTTGTCTTAGGGTTATCACGGATTGCCTGCAGTAAGGACTCTATTATGGTAGTCGTGGACCATTTTTCAAAGATGACGCATTTATCGCGTGCACCAAAATTGATGATTCTGCTGTTATAGCCAACCTCTTCTTCAGGAAACGCCATTTGCGGTAGCCTATGGATTTTATCGTGTGCACCCAAATAGAATTCTGTTACAACAGAAGCCTTTACTCCACCACCCAACAAACGCCCTTTGCGATAGCCTATGGATTTAACTTGTCCTCACCACTGGATCTTATTCCGCTCCCTACTAAAGATCTTATAAACCCTTCAGGAGCAAATAAAGCAAAACAGATTAAGAAGCTGCACGAAACCGTTCGCAAAGCCATCAAGAAAAATAATGTTAACTATGTCAAACATGGCAACAAGGGTAGGAAGGAAATTATATTTAAAGAAGGAGACTTAGTTTAATTGCACCTTTCCAAAGAAAGATTTCCAACTAAGAGGCGTTCTAAACTACTCCCTAGAGCAAACAGGCCCTTCAAAGTTCTAGAGCGAATCAATATGGAGTGTCATCCACATTCGACGTCTAGGATCTGTCCCCATACCATGGAGATCCAGATAGTGAAGATAAGACCGACTCAACGGATTTGAGGTCAAATCCTCAATCACCTGGAGAGGATGACATGCCCATGAGGCTTATCACACGCTCCCAAACAAAGGTGCTTACTTTATTTAATCTCATCACTAATGATTTTGTTTCTTTTGCAGATATTGATTTACTAGAAGATTCTAAATGAGAACCAAGCGTCATAGACATGAATCAACCTCTGCACGTTTTGGCTTGGGATGCACGGATGGACTCAACTCAATGCCCAATATGAATTTGTCTTCCCGGCCCATAAAGCGTGTAAACTTTTTTGAAATTTGTTTCTTTTTATTTTTGGCAAACTCTAGTCCTTATGTATGCACTTTATATATTGCATTATACATTATATTGTGTGGTTAGAATTAGATGTATGATGGTGGATTGATTATGGTTGGAAAACTCGGTCCAAAAGAAATGAAGCAAAGGAACCAGACCAAGAAGCCTACTTGAAGGTAAGTTTTGCAAGTATAATTGGTAAAATTCATAAGAATGGATAACTCATTAAATTTCTACCATTGATCAAGCAAAATTCGATCATCATCTAAATTGTTGGATCGTGCACACAAAGGAGCAAGCTTGGCCACAGATTATCCTTTCATCCAACGGCTCAAATCAAGACCTAACCCTAATCATCTACCTTAGGTTTCTATTTAGGCATTGTTATTAATAGGTGTAAAGAACTTTTGTCAAATTAACAGAGAACTCTATTTTCCTTCAAAGTGAGTTGGAGATTGCCGAAAGGTATGTCACGATTATTGAATCGCGAGGAGTGTGCCTCCATTGTTCCCCGAGTTCACGGTTACTCGGTGAACTCTTATTATTCCCTCCATCTCTCTCTTGAGAGTCTAAAAGGTTGAGGACGAAAATTCGGTCCCAACGGTAGTCGTCTTGCCAAGAGAAAACGTGCACCCGTGAACCTAACATAAGATAGTTTTCGGGTCCGCCTATGATTTTTTTCTATTTTTTTCTTTCTTTCACATCTTCCATTTCACGCCCATTACTATATTGTGTTTACCATCACACACATTTGCACATTTTATCTTTTCTCCATCTCGTTTTGTGGGTATAGACATTCCTTTCTATAAGGACTACCGAATCAGTTTGATTATTTGTTTTGAAAATTTTTGGAAATTGGTAGGGGAAATTGTTGATTTGTTCGTGCTCAAATTCTGGGATAATTAGTAGATCAAAACTTCTTACTGCAAGGATTTAAGGGTCATACCAACAACTGTTCGACGATTTTCTGTACGTAAGCTAGAATTTCTCAATTAAATTTTCAATCTACGAAAGCTTTGGTACTTTTATGTTCGTTTTATATTACTGTCATTGTGGATTTTGCGATTGCCTGAATATCGCCATTGTTTATTTCACGTTGTGCTTATGGCATCGTGCGCTAGGAGTTTTTGAGTAGCTCCAATTTACTCTAATATTATTTAATGTGCAACAATAATTTATTTTCAGTACGTACTACGTAGTAGATTATTTCGTTAAATTTCTCTTCTGTATGTTTTTCATTTTGTTTAGTTTTATTAAATTTTTAAATCATAGTATGCTTATTGTTTTGTTTTTAATTAATTACATAATATAAAATATTTTCTTACTGAGTTTGGTCGACTCAAGAAATGAAGTAAAAGAAATGTTGGAAAAGATGAGGGTTATGAAGGAAATGGCTAAGTTTGGCACTATAAGTACAACTATGGTGTTTCTACAGAAAGAATGGAAAGGGCTGAACCCACTAGAATGCAAATAAAGGCGAGTTCATGACGTGCCACCACATGAGAGGCAAGTTCTTGACACATGGTTGGGTTGGTTAGGTTTGGCTAAGAGGAACTCCAACTTTGCACAGCACAAATAGATATGCTTTGGGAATCTTAAGCTAAAATTTAAACAGTTTCTTCTAGGAAAAGTGATATGATGTGTTCCAATAACAGTCAAAAAGTGATGTGAAGCAAAAGTTATGCTAAAGATGATGAAGGGTGTTGGGCACCCGAAATACTACTTTAGTCGAGAAAATGAGTCTTTTTTTGGAAAGGTATAACTAGTTCTTTTGAAGACGTCTGGATGTGATTTTTAGAGAAAATGATGCCTTATATGTGAGGATGAATGCTTCAAAAAATAAGAAGCTGAATCGTTGTGGATAAAAGTTATAGATGCAGAAATGTAAGTTGGTCCATAAAATATTTTAGTTACACCCCCTTGGTGGTCATTCACTTTCTTGGATGAAAGCTTCCAACTTACTTGTTGAGAGTTTTCTATATATTTATTGGATGTTCAACCTCTATGGCAAAGAGGAAGAGAAAGTTATGGCAAAAAATGGATTCCACGTACTGACAAATAGTAGAATCAAAATATCAACACTCCAATAGTATGTTACTCACCGAAATAAGGGTGACAACCACTTGAAGAAAACTTCAACAAAAATTTGATCAAAATTTTCTACCCATTACAACCCTTTAGGAGGGTATAAATACTACCTTTATGAAAATTAGGGCTTTCACCCAAAAAGAGATAATCACATGACTTGTAAACGAGAAGGAAATGAGGTACTTGGTTAGGTCATATAGCCGAGTACCTACGACTACTAATTTGGGAAATTGGACTTCCCAATCCAAATATATGTCCTTTATAATAGAACAAGACTATAAATAGACACTAGTTTTTAGGTTTCACAAGATTGTCTTCTTCTCCACTACCCTTGAACAATTTGAATCGGCTAGTGTGCACTTTTCCATGTGTGGGGAAGTTGTGGTCAAAGAAAAAAGGCTCGATTGCCGAGTTGTTTGCCCACAAAATTCAAATTCTTTGGCCTTCCTTTATCCATTTGACATAGGATTGAAACGAGAGTTAACTTACTTGACTAGTCTTTAATGGATTTGGGTTTCAAGCCTTTAAAGAGAGAGCTGCCCAAATTGATCTCACGTGGGGTGTGACATTTTGAGGAGATGTTTGGGTTGAATTCCATGTCTACGATCTAATAACCCGAATGCTTTGATTCCTCATAGTGTATTGAGTTAATATTCTCTTTGAAGCTAGCTAGAAGAGAGGGTTTCACAAAATGAAGAAAAGGATTAGTTCTTGTGGCACATTAGTTCATGAAAAAAAAACCTACAGCATTTCATGGAGAGACTGATCCTAATGTAGTTGAACAATGAGCTACATCAAATGAAGAAGAAATTTGTGGTTAAATTTGTAATTAATCTGTTGGAGGGTAGAGCTAACATATGAAAGAATCTATGGATGAAGTGGAGGACTAGGATCAATTTGAGAATATTTTCTCATAAAGAATCTTTCCTAAAGCTATAACACAAACAAGAGTCAAGAAATTTCTTGATCTTACTCAGACAGACACGCCTGTAGCTGAGTATGAAGCAAAATTTGAAGATCTATCAAGATGTGCTAAGAATTTCTCTGAGGAAGCAGTTAAAGCTTAGATATTTGAGCAAGGTTTTAGGCTTTCTATTTCTAACCGGTTAATGCCCTTGTGATTAGAATCATATTTTGATGTGGTGGATTGAGCAATTTTGATTGAACAAAGGTTAGCAAGCAGCCTACAATAGTGGGGGGCCAAAACAAGCCAAAAAAAAAAAACAAAGAAAACGGAAACAAAATCGAAGAAAAGGAAGTTTGGACAACCTCAGTTTTCACCCCAACACATTCCAAACAGGGTAGTTTTCAACCCAGCGGTAGAGGCAACTTGTAGTCAAGGATGGCATAGTTTGGTAAATGTTTCAAATGTAGAGAAAAAGACCATATGAAGGAAGCTTGCGAGAAACCATTTATTACAATCTTAATTCAATCCGAGAGAAGGAGAACAACAATATACTTCTCCAATGGCTACACTATCATCTTTTTATACCAAATTATATCAGGCTGAAAGTAGCAAAGAGGGAGGAGGTCATCAGCAAGCAACCAGTAACGTGAAGAACAGTGTAGTGCGGTCATTGATGGTATATTTGTGCTATTTGATTCCGAAATAATAGTATTATGTTAGAGCAATACATTCTTTCAAGTTTGCATCACTTGTTTATGCATTCAACTTAGAAACACAACGTTGGATCTGCATTGGGTGGTCAAATGATAGTAAATCAAGTATGTAGATCTTGCATATTGAGGATGGGTGACTATGAATTGAACACTGGTCTTATATTGATGGAAATGGATTGGTCCGATGTTATTTGGGAATTGATTACGCTATCTGCCACATTTTCCAAGTGATTCTCATGAATTCGAAGATGGGTAGGTAATCTTATAACAGAGCCAGTCAAAACCTATAGAAATATATCAATCAAAGTGGTGGAAGAATATATAGATGCTTTCCAGATGAATTGCTAGGATTACCTAACTTTGAACCCAACTGACAAAAACCGATAATCTTTGGATCGGTTCTCGCTTTTCCTTCACAAAAACCGAGTAAGCTGAACCGACCTGACCTTTTAATCTAACCCTAAATCGGTTCTGAATTCTGATTTCATTCTTCGATTATAAAAAATCAACCATCATTTTCCTCAGTTAACCTAACCGACGACAGACGTTCCTCCTCAGTTCCTCGACTGATGATCGACTATCGAGTTCCGAGAGCTTCGATTCTCTCCCACCATTGCTCGGCGCTCGCACGGTTGCCGTGTGTCGTCTCCCTTCTCTGGCACTCGCTTCTCGCATAGTGAGTATCTCTAATCCTCCATTTTTTTTGTCGAGCTCTTTGACTATTTTAGGAGTTTTATTACAGAATGCTATTACCTCTAGATTGGATTCTGAAATTTCTTTATTAGACGCATTTTCCATGAAAATTTGTTAATTTATGTCTTGCAATTTTTCATGAAAATTTGTTAAAGAGAAAAGGGTTTACTTTTCCAGCTCTGTGTGTATTGGGGTTGAAGGAGGAAGAAGCGATTCTTCTTCTTTTTAATATTCTATGGTTATTTGATTAGTTTATTAAACATTGAAAAAAAGTGTTTTTTTTTTTATGGTTATTTGGATGAGAAAATCGAACCAAAATGGGCTGTAAATCGAGGCAAAAATGGCTGAATACGGAACCAAAAAAAAAATGCCAAAAGTAGCCAAAAATCTGCTGAAAAACCGAGCCCAAATCGAAGCCCAAACTGAGCCCAAAACCGAAACCAAACCAAAACCGAACCGAAGAAAACCAAAAACTGATCATCGAACAGAAAAACGAGGTTCTCTTCGGTTATGTTTTGGTTTTCTTCACCAAAAATTGAACTGACTTAGGTTCTAATCCTAACCGAACCAAACTGATTCCACCCCTACTACCTCCAAAAAAAGATATAGAATTTACAATTGACGTATATACAGATGTTAATCAAATATTCATGTCTGCCCATCGAAAGGCACCATTTGAACTAAAAGAAATCATAACATAGTTGGAAGATTTATTGAAGAAGGACTTCATTCGACTAAGTACATCACCTTGGGATGTGCCAGCCTTATTCGTTGAAAAGATAGACGAGATGCTAAGTACATGTATTGACTATTAGTGACTAAACAAGGTGACGATAAAGAATAAATATTCATTGCCTCAAATTGATGATCTATTTGACCAATTGAGTGGTTCATGATAGTTTTCTAATAGATGAGGGTGACGTATATCTAGATGTTAATCCAATATCCATGTCTCTACATTGAATGATAGTAGCTAAACTTAAAGAACTCGTAGCATAACTGGAAGATTTTTTAGAAAAAGTCTTCATTTGACCAAGTACATCTCCTTGGGATGAACGAGCCTCGTTGACACTAAGGATGTGTATTGAATATCAGTGACCGAACAGGGTGATAATAAAGAATAAATATTTTTGTCTCAAATAGATGATCTATTTGAACGATTGAGAGGTTTCTGATGATTTTAAAAATTGATTTGAGCTTGGGATATCATCAACTAAATATGATAGACGAGGATTTCATAGACAACTTTTAGAACTTGTATGGTCACTTCGAATATTTAGTCATGCCGTTTGGATTAATGAATGTTGCAACTCCATTTATGGACCTTATGAATAAGGTATTCAAACTATACCAGGATATATTAGTTATTGTTTTTATTGATGATATTTTGATTTATTTCTCTTTGATATAAAAACATGAATGGAATTTGTGGACTCTGTTGGAATTGTTAAGACAACATCAATTCGTTGGATAGTTTTGCCTCAAATGCCTAGAATGTCGAGTACGACAAACATAAGAGATTGATCGCCCACTAGCATAAGGTGCTCCATTAGATTGACCACCAGCTCCGCTCTGAGTAACGTCACCGTTGTTCGGATCTTTTCTCTAATCTTTCATGGTCATCTTACCTCCCACTATTTCCTCTTTGTTTTCTTTTTCTTTATACACATCAAATTGTTCCTCCAAGGAAGCTTCAACCCGTTGAGTTGCAGTAATTGCTTCAGAGATAGAAATGACCTCCATAACAGACCACTTATGGTGGATTTTAGGTCTCAATCCCATTATGAACTTTACCATTTTGTCCACTGGACCTAAATCTTTGGTATATTGAGAAAAATCTTTGGTAATTGAGAAAAATTTATAAATTTGGCATGATAGCACAATTAGACTTTCTTGCTCCAGATTATAGAATACAGTGTTCGTGTTCTGTTGATGACAAATATTACAATAAAGATTGCTTCAAACTAAGTCAGATTATCATTTGCGATGGATAATTCAATTTTAGCGACTTCCACCATACGCCAGCCATTTTCTCAAAATAATAAGTTGCAATATCGACCCAATGTTTCGTTGAAACTTCAATGACAGTAGAGTCAGCTTCATTTGCATCACTCAACTAATTTTCAGCATTCATAAGATCAGCTCGTCCATCAAATATCTGAGGTTTCACACGCCCCATTTGCCTAAAGAGGTTTACACGGCGTGTTTTAGGATGTTGATTATTGTAATCCCTTGACATAATCTGTAGCACATCCTTTTAAGTTACGATAGGATCAATGGGTTGTGAATCAACCGTGTGAAGAGTAGAAGCTACAGGAGCACGATTTCTACGAGCTCTTCTAAGAAGCATTTTCAAAAAAATTTGAAAAATAATTTAGTTAGGAATCTTGCTCTTAAACTAAAATTTCTATCACGTCTCAAAGCTGGCCAGAGATAAAACTGAGAATGGCATGGCGCAAAAAGAATCTGAACTGCCCAACCCAATGGTTCAATTTAATAAAGCACTTAAATTAAATTTCCAAAAGTCAGCCCAAAATTTAGGTCCAACTGTAACATCCAAATAGTATGAAATATAAACTCTAATATTGTGCGAAAATTTAAAATAAATAAAATAATTCTAGAGTAGAAAACCTCTTAAAAATAAAATGTCTGTTGAGGAAAGATTAAATATCTAGCGATTTAGTCGTCAATGTACTCTTGCGACGACAATTGAGAATCATTTTGAATAAATTTTAAAATAGAAAGTTGTTTGGAATGAGTTAACTTAACTTAATAGAGATAAAGTTTTACCCTTAGCATTAGAATTTGTGAGCATGACATTTATAAAATAGTTAGTAGAAAATAAAATATAAAAAAAATGTAAAGCTGAGGGAGTGGTAAAATGTCCACTATAGTGTGGTGGATTAGAAAATTATTTTTTTTACGATATGTTATTTCAATGAAAATAGAGTCACTCATATCCGGAGCAGAACATGTTATAGAAAATAAAAAGAAGGTAATATTTGGTGATGATAAGCCATAAAATAGCCGGATCGGATTTAGAGATTTGACATCCAAAGACACAACTCATAGAACTGGTCTATTACCCATTTTCATAATATATAAAAAGAAATTTAAAAGAATGATCATGCTCAACTTTAAATATATTTACAAAAAGTAAATATTTAATATGAATATATTGTATATAAAATTAAATCTTTGCCTGAAAATGAGTTTAGTAAAATTCAAAGCCCAGTAACGAAAGTCCAATGAGATCGATAGCAAAATTTTTAAGTCTTTGGACTTATAAAAAAATATTTTTTTATCATCAAAATTATTCTTATACTTTTAAAAATTAAATAGTATGAGTCCATACATATCCATAATATCCCTCGAAACAACCCGAATTAATTGGGTCGAAATTCAATTTGGCCCCAAATTAGGGCCTCGGCCTCGGCCACGGCCCAGACCAACCCGAGCCCTTCTGTCGATGGAATTTTTCATTAATTCTGGCAAGTTTCCATTCCAAAACTCCAACATTTATGAGGCTAATTATTGCACACAACTTAATTTATAAACCAAAAATTTTAACCATAAATAAAATCCAATCTTTTCAATCAAAGAGTCCAATATCCAACCAATATTGTATAACAAAATCGACAAAAGTGCATAACCTGACTGTTGGAAACTTTGGTCACACAAGAAAAATTTCCTCTCCAAAGTGACCACTTTACAACAATCCTAATCAATATTTCAATCTTTTGCATAATAAGAGTGGGGATTGCCACAAGTAGGTAGAAGGGAAAGTTTTCTTAAACCAAAATACCTCTAAAAATTTAATCTTTATTATGATGTAGAATACAAATTTTGTTGTTTTAATCTGATTCTGGTTCCTCACGAACTAAGAATTTATTTCATAAAGAAAAAAAATCCATTTTCTCTAATTGTTTTGAGGAGGAAAACTACCTGGATGGTTCAATGGTTCCTCTTATTCAATGCTATGAAAGTTCTTTTCTTCCAGCAATAATCTACAAATTTCCAAACCAAAGACAATCCTTCCATTAGATTCCTAACTATCAAGAGAAAACAACAGTAACAAAAGAGAAAATACCGCCATATTCTTGGTTGATGAGTAAGAGTTACCTCAGCCCGTTGAAGAATTTCTCTCTTTTTCTTTCTCCGACTTGACTTGGGAAGAAGAAACTTTTAAAGAAAGAGAAAGGGGTCTTTAGGAAATTTACATGAGAAGATGGGAGAGAAGTACGGGGAATAACATCCACCACATGTGAAATAAGGGGAGGGGTTACCCCCCTCTCTTCGCCAACTCAATCCAACACAAAGGTGGATTTAATTTTTATAAAAGATTTTTTTTTTTAAATTGAAGTCATGGGTTTTACACTTATCAAGCAAGTGCCGACTGATGGTAAAGGCATAGCCAAGCAAGGATAGATATCTTGGCATGTGTTGACCCAAATAGACCGTAGGGTGCAAGTGATTGCTAATACTTGAGAGGGTCTAGGGTCAACCCTTTGCTCAAGGTCTTGACCCTTGTTGCTCTGGTTCCTTAACACCTAATTTGATTCTTCTTGCTCAACGAGTATGCAAAGATTTCAAAACTTGGTTGTTTGTTGTCTTTGATATTGATTCTTCCTAGTAGGTGAGTACTTGTGATATAAAAACAAATTGAGAATAACAAATTTATATCTTAAATATTTTAGACAATAATTTGTTTTTGCTATGAACAAAATAATATCGATTTTATTTTTTAAAATTTGTTGCAGGAATTTTTAAAATAATAAAAAAATTATAATTATCTAACATCATCGTTAGGAAGAATAAGAAGCATGAACTATAAAAAGTTCATTCAAAAAGCAAATGATTGATTAGAATTGAAGTGTTAAAATCAATATTTTGACGTATTTAAATGTGAAGTTGATAATGACAAACATGTGTATTATGTAAATAAATATCATGTGTTTTAATTGTATTATGTTAAAAATAACATTAATAAGTAAAGAAAAACTTGATAAATTTAAGAGTTCTGAAATTTGAATTCAACATCAAATTAAAAACTTATAATCACCAAATTTAATATTATGTTATGTATGAATAATGAATAAGTTAAGATACTTAAAGTTGCATGTGAACTATATACTCAGCTTATGTCACCACCTAGAGTTGAGATTAGAAAGAAACACCGGGTTGAGCGACCCGATTCTGA
>CM039526.1:7361064-7380739 GCA_022433055.1 Begonia peltatifolia | reverse complement strand
ATCGACGATATTTTGATATACTCTCGTAGTGAGCAGGAGCATAGGGAGCAATTGATGACTGTGTTGACTATTTTGAGCCATCATCAGGTATATGCTAAGTTCTCTATGTGTGAGTTTTGAATGGACAAAGTTAACTTTTTGGGGCACGTAATATCCTGCGACGACATTTATGTGGATCTGACGAAGGTCTAGGCTGTGCAAGGGTGGCCGAGGCTGACTAGTGCCACTGAGATATATAGTTTCCTTGGATTAGCTGGGTATTATTGGACATTAATCGAGGGATTTTCAAAAATTGCAGCCCCTATGACTCGTTTGACCAGGAAGAATGGGAAATATGTTTGGTCGGATGAATGTGAAGCCAGCTTTCAGACACTGAAGCAGAGATTGACTACAACTCCTCTTTTGACGCTGCCAGTGGTGGGGGAGAAATTCTGTATATACTGTGATGCGTCCAGAATAGGCCTTGGGTGCATGTTGATGCAAGGTGGTAGGGTGATTGCCTATGCCTCTAGACAGTTAAAGCCCTATAAGCATAATTACCCCACACATGATTTGGAGTTAGCTGCAGTGGTTTTTGCACTTAAGATTTGGCGGCATTACCTGTATGGGCAGCCGTGTGATGTATTCTCCGACCACTAGAGCTTGAGGTATATTTTTACGCAGAAGGAGCTGAACTTGAGATAGGGGAGATGACTCGAACTGGTGAAGGATTATGAGTTGGAAATTAAGTATAATCCGAGGAAGGCGAACGTGGTGGCGGATGCACTGAGCCGAGTGATAGCTTGAGCTTCTGCTATGACCTCTACGGTGCCGATAGAGTTGAGTGCAGAGATCTGGGGATTTGGTATAGAGGTGGTATCCGATTTGGCAGCCACACTTTCAGCCATTACTTTGAGGTCGACTATTTTGGATTGGATCAAAAAGCTCAGATAGGTGATCTAAGTGCGATGAGCTGAAAGCAAGTATGAAGATCAGTGCTAGTACGGATCTCAGCTGTTTGGAGGATGGGGTGCTAAAGTTTCTGGATAGGTGGTACGTCCTGAGGGTTGACGAGCTGAGGAGAGATATTTTATCAGGGGCCCATTCGTCTTCTTTCTCTGTGCATCCTGGGAGCACTAAGATGTACAGGGATTTAAAGTAACATTACTGGTGGCCTAACATGAAGTGAGCGGTGGCCAAATATGTTCAGACCTGCGTAGTCTGCCAGTAAGTGAAGGCGGAGGATCAGCAACCGTTTGTGATGCTCCAACCATTGCCAATACTGGAGTGGAAATGGTAGCGGATTACTATGAATTTTGTGGTTGGACTACCAAGGACAACTAAGGGCAGATTGATGAAGTCATCTCACTTCTTGCCTGTAAGGATGACTTATACCATGGATCAGTTTACCTAGTTATATATTCAGGAGATAGTCAGGCTTCATGGAATTTCAGTGTCAATTGTGGCGGACCGAGACCCCAAACATGCACACACATGTATTATTTACACGGCGTCCTAAGCTTTCCCCGTGCACATTTTCACCAAAAATCTGGTTCAACCTAGACATAAACAATCACTCATCAATCTTCCTTCAATCTTATCCGTGTCCCCCGGGGATTTCCTCTCCTATCCACGCGAGAAAACCCTCCCCCTGCGTTCTCCCTTCTAGTGACATCCAGCAGCTGACGGTTCTTATCCATTTTTTCCTTCAATCTTCAAATTTAAGGTAAGTTTTTAATAGATAGTTAGTCCTTTAGTAGTTTTGAGCGTTAAAAATGAAGTTAGAGGAATTTATTAGGTAGTTTGGTAAACCCTAACTGGGACTTACGAAGTTGGAGGATATAGTCAATTTTTATTCGTTCATTGGTGTTTAAGTTTGAGGAAAGATTAGATTATAGGTTTTTATGGGAAGAATTGGACGTTTGAATAACCGAAAAAATCAAGTTACGGAATAGTTTCTCTTTGGCCAAATTTGGCTAAGCTGTGGGTGTTGGGTTAGAAAATGGATTGGACCGTTGGAAACTAGACGTCCCAAGGAGTCCATAGCACTTTGAATCGTCAAAATCAGACGACTATTGGACAAGTTATGCATTTCTGAATTTTGTCAGAAATTGAGTCAGATATTGGGTTTAGTAAGCTTAGATTTTAAATTGTCAATTCTCTTTAGAATTTTACCAATTTGAAAGAAAAATAGAGTTGATAAATGTGTGATTTTATAGGTTATACAGTTTTCCAGTTTAGCGTACAAGTTACGAGCAAGTTGCTAAAGACGCCAGGTTAGTAGTGTACATAAGAGTTTTTGCCTTCGGGCCTACATCACAGTTCGCTAGGTTATATGCATGTTTATTTTATGTCTTAGTAGATTATGCATTCATGGTTTTAAAGTACGAGAATGAAACGAAAATGAATTTCCATTGCTTTTACAGAATGAAACAGTAGAATGTGAAGAATGAAATGAAAATGTACGTAAGAAGATAATGAAGGTGGGGTTGAGTGGCCTTGTCCTGTAAGGTGGACCGCGAGGTGTGTTACTTTTTCTCCCGCTTTACGTGGTGGCCTTTTCCCGAGATGTGGACCCCGAGGTGTGTCACTTTACTAAATCGAGGTTGGTTTTGTTCCGTAATGTAGATCGTGAGGTGTGTCACCTTGATCTAGCACGTAAAGAAGAACCTAGTAAGATAAAGAATGTGTAAGAAAGAGACGAAACTGTAGAAACTACATACGATAGGATACGTATTGTTTTCAGTGTTTATATTTTATTACGCTAATAGATGAGTTCTGTGATGTAGGTGACGAGTTGATAGCTGGTGAGTACTCAGAGCATGCCCAGAACTAGGAGGCAGTTGGAGGAGTATGCTCATGGTAAAATCCGACCGGTTGTTGGGGCGTTTTGACCAGAGTGTGTGTATGTAAGGATTTAGAGTCATGTTGAGTTGTTTTAAATGTGTAAATGGATTTCAAACTTTAGTAGTCATTTTATATATATAGTGGATTTTTGAGTTGATTGGGATGTGTAGGTTCGGGCATTAAATTCTGTCCGTTATGTTTTATGGAAAGTCCTCTGTTATGGTTACTGATGTAAGGTGTCGACCTGTATGCATAGGTGTCGATCGAATTCGGTAGGAGTTGACCGCGATGGTCGACCTACGAAAACAGAACCATATCAGGTGTCGACCGGAGTGTGGAGGTGTCGACCGGTTAGTGTAAAAACGGTAATAGTGTTGACCGCAAGATTCGACCGATGCAAACAAAAAGGATTAGGGTGTGGCCGGCGTAACCAGGTGTCGACCGGTGCCGGCAGAGGCAAATAAAGTACCTACCTGTGTATATAGGTGTTGACCCCTGTGTGCAGAACGGGTCAAGTGTCGACCGAAGGTTTTAGAGGTCGACCGAAAATGACTTTTAATGTTTTAGAAACCTGAAATTTATTTAAATTGATTTTAGTAAAGGTCTTCCCCTGTGATGTCTTTAAACATTTTCAAATATGTCATTTTAAGTTGGAAAAACAAATTTTTAAATTTTTCACGAATCTTGTCGGATTTTATGAGTGAGAGTGTGGTTAGCGACCTGAGTTTGGATAATTCGGGGTCGCGACAAAGTTGGTATCAGAGTAGAGAGAGAACCGAAAGCTAGTGGGTTTTTGGGGCGCTACAGAGTATGGTATCAGAGCAGAGAGCAAACCGGAAACCTGCTAGTTTTCGGGGTTGTTACATTTTCTTTTATTATTCCACAATCTAACTCAAATAATTTTTTTAATGTAAATTGTATATATTTTGAAAACTACATATTTCTTAAAAATTTTTTTTTTTAAACTAACGATCAAATTTATGATTTTTGTGATTTTAAAATCACGTGTGTAATACATGTTACTATTATTATGAATAATAGTGAATTTCGCCATGCGTAAAGACCACAAAAACCAACAGGTAAGGTGATATATCTTTCTTTTAGTAAAGGATAAACATCATTATGCTCATTAGTAATATGCAAATAATGACAATAAATACAAAACAAACACTTAACATAAAATAAAGTAAAATTACTACAAAACAAAACAAAAAGGTAGTTCCAACCAATTTTAAATAACCAAGAAATTAAATTATTTGGTAGAATAAATAGGGGAACTAAATCGCTGAAAAATTTTCTAGATAATCCATCATTAAAGTCTAGCCTTAAAGTTCTAGGGTGACTTTAGGCTCTATAAAAATTTCTATCATTCTTAGTCCAAGAGAGGGAATTAGGGAAACTAACTTCCTCTAATACATAATAATTACTCTCGGTTTGGATTAAAAAGGGATTTAGGTAGACTTCATCCACTAGGTAGGATTCTAATTGGAGGTGGGGAATAGGCACATGTGCATATATTGCACAAGAGGCTTCCTCTTTAGCATAGGCCAATTCCACGTAATTCTTAGCTAAGGTTTCACATGATAACCTCTTGAGTTTTAAAATTTTGGAAATTCTCGATTTTGGTTTCTACCTCTAGGGTGTCAAGGCCTTCTAAGGTTTCTACATGTAGCACTTTTCCCTCCTCAAGGATAGATTCCTTAAATAAATTTTGATTCCAAAATCTTCAATTTGCTCATTTTCAACCCCCAAGTAAAGATTCTTCAAATAACCCTTTAATTTCAAAATCATCAAGGAGATCAATAAGGGTAGGGGTTTCTATAAGGTGATCTCTAAAAATTTCCACTTGTTTATAGGAGTTAAAATCCATTTCAAGTAATGGACCTTTTTCGGGGTTGACGACTTTTTCTTGCAACTCACTTGAAAGGCCATCTATATTGACCCATTCATCCTCCTCACTAATGGTTTTCTCACTAGGGTTGGCTTAGGTTTAGGTTAGGGAAGTTGGTGGGTCAAATGGGATGGGAGGCTTTTAGGGTAGGCCTAGAGTTATACTGCTTTTGACAATTACTTGGAACAAACCTATTTTCTATTAAGTACCTTAGAAATCTCCAAGTAACAATTTCACTCTTGCCTTCTAATCTTCTCTCTTTTTCAATCATTTTCCACTATATTCTAGCACAATCGATGAAATATGAGAGAGCTATTTGGATTTTTTCCTTTCCGAATAGTCATTCTTTTAAATCTCTCATCCACTTCTTCTAACCAATTAATACATTCAAAACCAAGGGGATAACCATGAAAATTAGGGAGTGCTACTTCAAAAGACCTTTCATACTTAATGTTAACTTTGGGAATCCGTTAGCTAGGTTTCACATAATTGGTTTCCTAAAATATTCTTCTAAATTAGTCTTTTCTTCTAGGGTCTAGGTGTAGCTTGAAAGTAACCATTAAAATCATCTATCTCCTATGTAGACATTGGTTTGTACCTTCAAGCCTATGGTTTGAACTTCCTAAATGATCCAAGAAACTAGGCTCACCATATTTTGGTTTTGATATTAAGGTGGTTTGGTTTTTATAGGTTTGGTTAGGTTTAAGATAATTTCCAATTCTAGACATGATTTTGCCCAACACAAGACAACTAAAAATAGCAAAATAAACCTAAAAAACAGCAAAGAATAATGATCAAAACTCAACAAAATCCTAATGACACAAAATAGAAAATTTACAACTTAAAAAACAGTAACAAGCACAAATAGTGCTCATCGGATTTAAACCAATTGCTTGGCCGAAAGAGACTCTAATTCAGACATGCAACAACACTAAAACAGCAAAACAACAATTTGTAATTAAGCCTAAACAATGCTGCAAAAATAGAATTGAAAAACACACTCTAAAAACAGCGAGAAACATGCTAAAACAATGACAAACACAACCTAAACAGAACTTAAACAACCTATTATCTAAATAGCAAATATGATAGTCATATGAACAACAATGTATCTTAAGAAAATCAAAACAGCAGCTCATACATCATAACATATTTTACCAACAAAAACAGAAACTAAACACACTAAAAAAACAAATTAAAGAAATGCAACAATCATAAACAGAAAATTTCTACAAACTTTGTCCAAACTTTATGAAATTTTAACAGAAGCTTGCCTACTATATTAGTGACATGCTCGTAAAATTATAGCTCCAATTTCATAGTGTTCAGAAAATTGTGCACAAAAACAGCAACACAACTCATGCTAAAACAAGCTGAAAATGCAAACTTAAAACTTGAGATCCTAATGCTAAACATTTTAGCTACTTAAACAGAAAAAAAAAAGCAAGGTAAACATGGTAGACTATTGGGACAGAAAACTGTATGATTATGCAACAAGGAAATAGAAAAAGAAAACTCAAAACAGTGAACAAAAATCGCCTAAACATTCTAAAAATCAAAACAGAAACTTGAGCTAACTACACATCGTACACAAACTAACCTAAACTAATATGCTAACATGAAAAAGCATTCTGAACAGCAAGACAACCAAAAGACACAAGAAATAAAAAAAATATGCATACAAACAGAAAAACATCAAAACAGAACAGAAAAGAAACAACCATGCATGATGACTTAAGACACTAGCTAAATAGGATTAAAAATGTGCATAACATGATGTACTGGTGGGTGCAACAGAAGTGAACACACAGCAGAAAAACACACACAACAGAACTAACAAAACACAGAAAAAATAGAACACAAAAGCACTTCTACTATGATACCAAAGGATAGGGGAACAAGCCTATAAATGAGATGGAAATTGCATGCGAAAGACAAAAACAAAAAGAGTGATAGATGCTCGGAGAACACCCCAAAAATAGACAACGAAAAACAGAAAATAGAGAGTTACATGCGAAATAGAAGAACAAAATTGTGGACGTGGGTAGGTGAACTAACTTGACGGTGGACCTCCGACAGGGCCGAGAAACTGGAAGAACAACCCTTGGCTGGTCGAGAAGCTAAGATGGAGCTTTCAACAAAGTTTCTTCCAACGAAGAAACACAACTTTGGGAACTCAATTTTAGCCTCCTCCTTCTATTTTCAAGCTTTTAGAGAGCTTAGAGAGAATGATGAAATGAGAACCAGCAAGCAACTGAAGCTTGGTGGCAATTGGAGACCCTCTCCACTCAGTGCAAGCAACGGAGACAATAACGAATCGATAATTCAACTACTTCTGTTTTTTCAAGCAAACAGCTTACCAATCATTCATTAGGGAGTCTAACCATTACAAGGAGCTCAGAATGAGCTTAAATACAAAGAAAGAGAATTAGTGTTCCACAAAAAAGTGAAAAATAGAAATAGCCGTTAATCTAGAAAATAGCCATTGGGCGGCGTTGATGGTGATAGTTGTGCACTTGTGGCGTTTCGCGCGCACTAATGTTGTTCATATGTCGGCTGTTGATCGCGCACACCCTGGTGCTCGGCGCTGCTCTCGGGTGCGCTAGATGCGGCCACACTAAGGCTATTGCTCCTTCGCGCACCTGCAGCTGCCTCGCGTACGCCATTTGTAGCACTGGTTCCTCTCTTGCGTGTGCCAGCGGTTGTCTCTACGTGCTAGTGGCTGCTTCCCACATGCATCTTCTGCCATGCGCGCCATCCTCCTGTCATGCACGCACTGCTTGCTGCGTGGCTCCTTTCATGCACACGTTGCTGCGGTGCTCTGCTCTGCCCATCCTTGCTACTAGGCGTTAATTATTCGTTGAAATGCCACTTCCATGCGCCAACCTATATCCATGATCCGGAGTATGCTTTCCCTCGTGCACGACCATCTTGATCGAAGACTCAATCCAAGCAATCCAAAGCCCTTCCCTACAAAAATAAACATACGTTTTAGTGAAAGAACTCAATTGATCACTTACCTTAGTTTTAACTTGAGTTTTTTGATTTTGGGGCACATCATCCTCCTCAGGTGATTGGAGATTTGTCCACAAATTAAGAAGGTCGGCTTCGTGTGCTCCTTTGCTTCGGATGACGGCTATCTTGGCCTCGTCAGGGGGAGTATCTACAAAATGAACATAGTCCATAATATGGAAGTTCAGCCATGGACTTGGTCTTGGTTGGATAATTCCAATCCTGGGCACATCATAATGCAACTTTGATTTGATTATAAATAGGTTATGCCACTCGCTAGTTTTTTCACTTCTTGATTTCAATTAGGTTTTTGAGGTCAAAAGTGATGCCTCTGGAATTGCCATTGGGGCCGTTTTAATGTAAGAGGGAAGACCCTTGCATACTTTAGTTAAAAGCTCAAGGGAGCTATACTTAATTATTTCACGTATGGCAAGGGGATTCTATGCCGTCATACGAATATTAGAGCACTGGCAATAGTACCTCTTGTCCAAAGAATTCATTATACATATTGACTATGAATCCCTAAAGCATATCAAGAGTCAGCATAAGCTAAACAAGAGACATGCAAAGTAGGTGGAATCCTTGGAGAGATTTTCTTATGTTCTAAAGTACATTAAAGGAGAGAATAATGTAATAGCTGATGCATTGTCTAGGAGGCATACCCTGCTTAAGGAGCATTTCTTCTAGCCACATATGAAGAAAGATGTGCACTTGTTGGTGGAGTAGTGTACTATTTGTCGAAAAGCCAAGAGTAGAGTCGTCCCCCAGGGATTATACTTACCCTTGCTAGTACCACCTCACCCCTGCGTGAAAGTTAGTATGGATTGTGTCCTCAGACTGCCACAAATTGCTAGAAGTAAAGATGCCATTACAGTGGTTGTAGACTGTTTCTCTAAGAGGGCACACTTCGTTGCTTGTGCCAAAATCGATGACTCATCTCATATTGTAGATTTGTTCTTTAAGGAATTTGTCCGTCTCCATGGAATACCTCATTCAATAGTATCAGATAGGGACACCAAGTTTCTAAGTGCTTTTTAGGGAACTTGTGCAAGAAATTGGGGACTAGTACGTCATTCCATCCCCCAATGGATGGTCAAACAAAAGTAGTTAACAGAATGTTAGAAACCTTACTAAGTAGGAAAGAAATTGTCCAATTGGGATATCCATTTACATGAAATTGAGTTTGTCTAAAACCGGAACATCCATTCAATTACTCGAAAACACCCTTTGAGGTTATCTATGAATTTAACCCTTCATCACCACTAGACCCTGTCTTTATCAATTAAGGAACTTGAAAATCCACTAAGAGCAGATAGGGTAGCCCAGATTAAGAAACTACGTGAAGATGTGCATAAGAATGTGGCGACCCGCAAACCCACAAGGTTCCCGGTACGCTCACTACTACCACTCACACAATTATGCTCGGTTAAATTCGTGTAAAAATTTAAAACTTCATTCCTCGAATTAAAATGACCTTTTTGAAAACGTTTAAAATCATCGTAGCGGAAGACTTTGATAAAATCAATTTAATTAAAGTTTCAAATTTTCTAAAACATAAAATTCATTTTTGGTCGACCCCGGTAAACACCGGTTGACACTTCATTTATCTCTGCTTTCATCAGTCGACACTATCGGTCGACACTCCCACCTATTTTACACTACCGGTCGACACTTGTATGCACTGGTCGACACTTCATTCCTCTCTGTCTGCGTCGGTCGATCCTCGAAGTCGACACTTCCGTCTATTTTACACTAGCGGTCGACACTTGCATGCACTGATCGACACTTTATTTCTCTCTGTCCGAATAGGTTGGACCAGGCAGTTGACACCTATAGAGTTTGGTTGACACTCTTACATGCAGGTCGACGCTCTATACTCATTTTTACGCTAAGCGGTCGACACTTTCTTGCATAGGTCGACACTTGCGGTCGACAATTGCCAAGTTCGGTTGACATCTCTAGTATACAGGTCGACACTTGCTAGGCTTGGTCGACCACTCAGCTTATAGGTCGACACTTCCTTCACAGAAATTGCCTAAAAACCTTAAACTTCCTAAAAAAAACCACCAAGATTAGACTCAATGATAAAATAACAAAACGACTATTTTTTTTTACTCAAAACGTCTTCCAAAGGAAATACATATAAATACCACAGCGGAAACTTGTTTAAAATTGGTTTAAAGAAACTTCGTTTTTAAAACGTAAAAATCAAGAGACCGGTTGACACCTGCAAGAGCCGATCGACACTTGAGTGGTCTCAGGTTTTCCATCGGTCGACACTGAAAAACGCCGGTCGATACTTCTACACCCATTTTAAAGAGGGGTCAACACCCGCTGTCGCAGGTCGACACCTTAATCCTCTCTGTTCGCGCAGGTCAACCATCGCGGTCGACATCGCTGTCAATTTTACACGGACCGGTCGACACTTGTAGCCAGGGATCAACACCTACTTCGACACTGCCCTGCGCAGGTCGAGCTTCGCGGTCGACACTCACCCTCTATTTTACACTGACCGGTGGACACCTATGGACTTCGGTCAACACTCTGCACCCATAAACTTTAACAGAATTCAACAAAATAACATTAAATTTTGACTAAATGTTTAACAACCCTAAATCCACTTCTCGATTCAATTTACAACCCGTTACGCATGCCAAAATACTCAACCCAAATTCAAATCTCTCTTTCACATTAAAATAACTAAGTACGACTCAAAATACCTCACCACCCATACTTACACCTGCCATAGTCAAAACGCCTCAACAGGTGGCCTAGTCGTCCCTTGAGCGTTCTCCTTCAACTGCCTCATAGTCCTAGGCATGCTCCGAATACTCACTAGCTGCGTCGTCGTCACCTTCATCACATAACTCAACTATTAGCCTAATGCTAAGTATGTAATGCATATAAACTTAAACACTGAAAAATATTCACATCCTAACATATGCAGTTTCTACAGTTTCGTCTATACTTTCGTTTTCGTCTCTTTCTTACATCTTCTTTATCTTCTTACTACTGAGTTCTTCTTTACATGCTAGATCGAGATGACAAACCTCACGGTCCACCTCACTGGACAAGGTCAAACTTGATCTATTAAAGTGACACACCTCGTGGTCCACCTCACTGTACAAGGTCACCACGTAAAGCGGAGGAAGAGTGATACACCTCGCGGTCCACCTCACTGGACAAGACCACTCAACCTCACCTTTATTATCTTCTTACGTATCTTTTCATTTCATTCGTCTCATCACATCCTACTGTTTTACTTCATAAAAACATGAAAATTCATTTTCGTTTCGTTTCGTAATTTAAAACCATGATGCATATTACAAAGCATAACATAAAGTAAACGTGCAATGCAACCTACTGAACTGTTATGTAGGCCCGAAGGCAAAACTCCTACTACATTACTTACCTGGTGTCCTTAGCACTCGTAATCCAAATCTCGTCCGCTAATTGGAAAACCTATAAAACCGCACATCTATTAGCTCTACTTTCCATTAACTCCGTAAAACTTTAAAGGGATCAACCACTAAATCCTCACTCAGTCCAAGCTGAGATTCTAACTAACGCTCCGACTAATCTTTCAAAAATTCTTAACTCCGCCCATACACTTCTGATTTGGACGATTCAAAATATTACGGGCTCCTCAGAACGTCTAGTTTCTAACGGTCTATACAATTTCCCAATCCCTTATCTATAGCTTGGCCGAACGGAACCCGTTCCATAACCCGGGTTATTCGGTTATCTACATCTTCAATCTTTTTCATAAAACTTATAATTCACTCCTATTCCTACCTTAAACATCAGTTTACGTACAAAAATCGACTAAATCCTCTAAATTTCATATCTCACTCCTAGGGCTCACCCAAAACTCTCCCTAACTCTACTTTTATCGTTCAAAATGATCAGAGGACTAGCTATCTATTGAAAACTAACCAAACTTACCGTAGATTTGAAGAAACAGACGAGGACAGAAGGGAATCGGCGCCGGAAGGAAACGTCGAGCTGTTCGTGCAGGAGAAGAAGAAGAATCAGGGGGATTTGCTGGGGAAGAAGAACACCGAGTGTTCTTCTTTTTTTTTTATAATAAAATTAATATAATTAATTCCAATTACCATTTCACCCTCAACCATAACTCTTTTGATAAATCTACGATATGGTCGGTGCTCGGATAAAATCTTAAAATTTCTCCTTCACCATTATTCCTGAAATAATCCTTTACCTAACGTTACGAACTTTTCGGCCTCGATTCCGACTCGAACCTCGCTGTTGACCGATACGAAATTCCAAAAAATTGAATTAACTGAAATTTTTCGGTTATTACATTTGACTCTCCTTAAAAGAAATTTTGTCCTCAAAATTTTGTTACCTGAATAGTTCTGGGTATCGGCTCATCATGTCCTGCTGCCGCTCCCAAGTTGCCTCTACGTTGTGGTTACGCCACAAAACTTTCACCAGTGGTATTTCCTCGTTGTATAGAGTCTTCACTGCATAATCTAGAATCTCCACTGGCTTTTCTTCATACGCTAATGTGGATTGAATCTCCACATCTTGTTGTTCCACTACATGAGAAGCATCTTGTATACACTTCCTCTGCATGGACACGTGGAATACGTTGTGAATTCCATCCATCGAGGTTGGCAGGTGTAGCTAGTAAGCTGTATTCTCTACTCTCTTCGTAATGGAAAATGGTCTAATAAATCTTGGGTTCAACTTACCTCTTTTCCCAAATCTTACCACTCATTTAAATGGCGAAATCCTCAGAAAGACTTCGTCACCCACATCGAATTCTAGCTCTCTTCTCCGACGATCTGTATAACTCTTCTGTCGGCTCTGAGCTGTTAAGATACGCTGCCAAATAAATGCAACTTTCTCTATTGTCTATTGCAAAATATCAGGACCTACTAAACTTGCCTCGCCAACTTCATCCCAATAAAGCGGGAACCTGCACTTTCTCCCGTAAAGGGCCTCATATAGAGCCATACCTATCGTAGCTTGGAAACTGTTATTATAAGAAAATTCTACCAATGGTAGATATTTGCTCCATGATCCTTGGAATTCTAGTACACAAGCTCGAAACATATCCTGCAGCGTCTGAATAGTCCTCTTAGATTGTCCATCCGTCTGAGGATGAAACGCTGTGCTAAAACTGAGCTGCGTACCCATGGCCTTGTGCAAACTCTTCCAGAACTTCAATGTAAATCTAGGGTCCCTGTCCGATACAATTGAAGTTGGAACTCCGCGTAATCGCACGATCTCTTGAATATATAGTTTGGTAAAGTGATCCATAAAATACGTCATCTTCACTGGCAAAAATTGGGCCAATTTGGTTAACCTGTCCACTATCACCCATATTCTGTCATAGCCCTTTGTCGTCCGAGGCAGCCCTACAACAAAGTCCATCGCTATTTGCTCCAATTTCCATTCAGGTATCGGCAATGGCTGTAATTTTCCTGTCGGTCTCTGATGCTCAGCCTTAACCTGCTAGCAGATTAAACACACCTATACGTACTTCGGCACCATTCTCTTCATATCAGGCCACCAGTAATGATGTTTAAGATCTCTGTACATCGTGGTACTCCCTGGATGCACAGAAAATCTCGAGGAGTGGGCTTCAGCTAATATTTCCCTTCGTAGTTCTTCATTATTCAGAACGAACCATCTATTCTGAAACTTAAGAATTTCGTCGTCCGAATAACTAAAATCTGACCTGTCATTGGAAACCATGCTTGACTCAATTTCTTTACATTCCGTCCTGTCCTTCTGGGCCTGCTTGATCTTCTCCAAAATAGTGGGCTGTAAAGACATAGCTGATAACATGGCCGATACGTTCGACACCACCTCCAGTTCAAGGCCACATGCATGCCTAAAGTCATAGCCGAAGTAGATGCCGTCACTCTGCTCAAAGCATCGGCTACTACGTTCACCTTGCCGGGGTGATACTTAATCTCGAGATCATAATCCTTCACAAATTCTAACCACTGCTGTTGTCGCATGTTTAGTTCCTTGTGAGTAAAAATATACTTCAGGCTTTTGTGATCAGAATATACCTCGCACTGCTGTCCATATAATTAATGCCTCCAAATTTTCAGCGCAAAAACTACCGCAGCTAGTTCAAGGTCGTGCGTCGGGTAGTTCTGCTCATAAGCCTTCAATTGTCTAGAGGCATATGCTACCACTTTCCCTTCCTGCATTAATAAACATCCTAGTCCCACCTTTGAAGCATCGCAGTAAATACTAAACTTCCCGTCCTCGGTAGGAAGCGTCAGGATTGGAGCAGTAGTTAATCTCTGCTTCAACGTCTGGAAACTATGCTCACAATCCTTAGACCACAGATATTTCATACTTTTCCTCGTTAACCGGGTCAGGGGCGCCGCAATCTTCGAAAATCCCTCAATAAATCTCCTATAATAACCCGCTAACCCGAGAAAACTCCGTATCTCCGTAACATTCTTCGACTGTGGCCACTCATTAACTGCCTGGATCTTTGCTGGATCAACCGCTATTCCATCGCTTGAGATGACATGACCAAGAAAATGGATTCTATCTAGCCAGAATTTGCACTTTGAAAACTTTGCATAAAGTTGGTGTTGCTTCACAGTTTCCAACACCAATCTCAAGTTCTCCTTATGTTCCTCCTTGCTCCGAGAGTACACCAAAATATCGTCGATAAACACTATGACAAATTTATCTAGATAATCATGGAACACTCTGTTCATCAGGTGCATAAAGGTGACTGGAGCATTTGCTAGTCCAAAAGACATCACTAGGAACTCATAATGTCCATACCGCGTCCGAAAAGCCGTCTTGGGAATATCTTTTGCCCTGACCTTCAGGTGGTAGTAACCCGATCTCAAATCAATTTTCAAAAATACTCGTGCCCCCTGAAGTTGATCGAATAAATTGTCTATCCTTGGCAGTTGGTACTTATTCTTAATCGTCAGCTTGTTTAACTCCCTGTAGTCGATGCACATTCGTAACGACCCGTCCTTCTTTTTGACAAAGAGAATTTGCGCGCTCCACGGTGAAAGGCTAGGGCGTATAAACCCTTTCTTTACCAATTCTTATAATTGTTTCTTCAACTCTTTCAACTCCGCTGGCGCCAATCTGTAGGGATTCTTTGATATTGGTTCAGCTCCCGGATACACATCTATCGCAAACTCTATTTCCCGATCTAGAGGCAAACCAGGTAAATCATGAAGGAAAACTTTAGGGAAGTCTTGAACAATTAAAACATCCTGCGGTCTCGAATCCTTGGGAATTTGCATATTTATAATGCTGGCAAGAAAACCAAAATACTCACAAGTTAGAACTTGACGAGCACTGACAGGCGCTATCACAGATATCTTCCAGACATTCTCTGTGCCTTGAAAAGTATGCTTCTCACCATTCGGCGGTTGGAAGTTCACCGTGCTCCCCCTACAGTCAATCGTGGCGTAGTGCTTGAACAGCTAATCCATTCCCAGTATCATGTCATATCCCCGTTATACCCATAATAATGAAATCGGTCGATAAATTCTTGCCTCCCACCGACCCCACGCTATCATGCACTACTTGATTTGAGGGCATACGCTCACTAGAAGGCAACATTACCACATAACCACAGTCCGTTGATGCAGGCCATATATCCAACTTAACCACGAATGTAGCTGTAATAAACGAATGTGTTGCACCCGAATCAATCAATGTTTAAACAGGTACAGAGTTGACCAATATAGTACTTGACACTACGGCTGGCTGGTCATCTTCGCCTGACTCGATCATGGCGAATACTCTCGATACTGTGCGCGTCAGACCCTTCTTCAAAGCTGGACAGTCTCTGCTGATGTGGCCCACCTTGTTACAATTAAAACATCGTACAATCCGAGGCTTCGGGCAGTCTCTGGCCACATGTTTGGCTTCATTGCAGTTGTAGCACTTTCCGGAGTTCTATCTCCACTCTACCGGATGATACTTCATACATTTGGGGCACTGGGGGTACTGTACCGGTCCTTGAAGCCTTTTGCTACTTCCCTGGCTGCTAGAACCCTTGCTAAATCTCTTTGTGCCTCTTTATTGTGGTGGCTGGGAGACACTCTTGCTCTGCTACGGGGTCGCTTCTCTAAAGGATCTCCTAGAAGCTCCTCTCTGATTGATACATTTCATCTCAGCTTCCTCCAACTCTAACACCTTGGCCGCCACCTCGGAGTAAGGCACATCCTGTTTACCCGTTATTTTCACTCCTTTGTATATTTCTGGCCTCAACCCTTGTACAAACTGAAACACTTTATCCTCATTCTGGCTTACCAAATTGCTGGCAAATCGGGACAAGGACTCAAATCGCTGGTTGTACTCTGTTACTAATGTAGTTTGCTTCAACTGTAAGAACTCCATCCTCTTAGTTGTCTGCACCGTACTATTAAAATACTTGTCGTAGAAGGCTTTCTTGAACTTCTCCCAGGTCATGTGCTGAGTATAGGCGGTGGCCTCTATAGATTCCCACCAAAATCGGGCATCCTTTGCTAAATGAAAGGTGGCCAGTATAACCTTATCCTCCTCTTCCACCTTCGCATATTTCAACATGCTCTCTATTGCTTGGATCCACTCCTCGGCAGCCATCGAGTCTGATACTTGTTCTTCGAAAGTCGGTGGCCGCAATCTCCGAAATCGGTCACCTGATTGGTCCTGACTAGAACTAGGGCCTGCACCTCCCTGTATTTCTCGGTTCAGCAACATTCCTAACTTCTGGGACAGCCGATTTACCAATTCTGTTAACTGTCAGATCGTCGCAGAATCGTCCTCACTTCTCGGTTCGGTTGTCTCTTTTGGCACTATGGGACGTCCTGGTCGTCTAGATATTCTTACTATTTTCCCTGGACAAGCGTCAACTATGCTCATAAGTATTTACTAAACAACACTAAACTTAAACAATTACAGTTGTTGGAGCACGTCGTGCAGCGATAGCCGTTGTTGAGTAATCATTTGAATGTTTTGACCAAATGGCTCTGATACCAACACTGTAATGCCCTGAAAAATCCTTCGTGATTCCCGGTTCGCTACCAACTACTACTCGTCGCCATCCCTCATACCCTCTATGATGTGCCCCAGAGGGCCGTCACTCGATCATAAACCAATGCACGAACTTTATCCAACCTGTTACCTAAGAAGTTCAATTCTTTTGCAGGAATTATAGGTGTCGAATGCCTCTTCGAGGATTTGGAATGGGACCCGAGCACAAAGGACAAGGATCAACCCTTGCACTTGCTATCGTGGGAGATAAAGGTGAAAGCACATGAAGAAGGGATTTGTCTCCCTCAGAATTAATTTGTAATTGAATTTTATTCGGCAAACATTCGCCTTATGTTTTTGTTGGCAAACATTCGCCTTCCTGTAATGTTTTATAATTGCATGCATCCTTAGGCATTAGGATTAGATGTATGTTAAGTTAGATGGTGGGTAGAAGCAACAATTGGCCCGGAGGTTAGCAGCCCACTGATGCAACAAATGGGCCAAAGCTTGAAGAGTGATCTGGTGTGCAAGTGGAGCAATAATGGCCAACGATGTGGTCCATTTCGAAGCCCAAGCCCATTCTAACCTTCAGCCACCCTCTAGGTCTATAAATACATGGCTATTGATGTGTGTAAAAGTTGTTGAATATATGAGAAATAGCCATTTTGTGTTCAGGCGAAGTAGTTGCAGCTTGGTGAACAGTAAGGCTCGGTTCGCTCGGTTCGGTCAAGAACCGAGAAGTAATTCATCTCCTTGAGCTTTCAAGGCCGAGGTTGCTTGAATAGCCATCGTTCCACTCGTCTTCCCTCTCCTTTCCAGAGAAGGATACACGAAGAGAGTGGCCAGAAACCAGTCCCGTTTGCTGCCGTCTTCCTTCGGAAGATCGTGATGCCGAGAGCCTAAAAGGTTGCTTATCGGACAACGTTCGATTTTCTGCTTATATTTTATTTTTCTGTTTCGTTGTGGGTAAAACACGATTCATTCGAGGTGGAATCGTGTCACTCTATTAAATATTTCATAGAAATTGGAAAGCTTCATTTTTCGACTCAAAACGACCTCTTTTTTTTTAACTCAAAACGTCTTCCAAAGGAAATATACATAAATACCGTAGCGGAAACTTTTTTAAAATCGGTTTAAAGAAACTTCGTTTTTAAAACATAAAAATCAAGAGACCAGTCGACACCTGCAAGAGCCGGTCGACACTTGAGTGGTCTCGGGTTTTCCATCGGTCGACACTGACAAACGCCGGTCGACACTTCTACACCCATTTTAGAGAGGGGTCGATACCCGCTGTTGCATGTCGACACCTTAATCCTCTCTGTCTGCGCAGGTCGACCCTCGCAGTCGACACCGCTGCAAATTTTACACGGACCGGTCGGCACTTGTAGCCAGGGGTCGACACCTACTTTGACATTGCCCTGTGCAGGTTGAGCCTCGCGATCGACACTCACCCTCAATTTTACACTGACGGGTTGACAGCTATAAACTTCGGTCGACGCTTTGCACCCAGAAACTTTAACAGAATTCAACAAAACAACACGAATTTTGATTAAACGTTTAAAAACCATGAATCCACTTCTCGACTCAACTTACAACCTGTTACGTGCGCCAAAATACTCAACCCAAATTCAAATCTCTCTTTACATTAAAATAACTAAGTACGACTCAAAATACCTCACCACCCATACTTACACCTGTCATAGTCAAAACGCCTCAACAGCTGCCCCAGTCGTCCCCCGAGCATTCTCCTCTAACTGCCTACTAGTACTAGGCATGCTCGGGATACTCACTAGCTGCTGCGTCCTCACCTACATGACAGAACTCAACTATTAGCCTAATGCTAAGTAAGTAATGCATATAAATTTAAACACTGAAAAACATTCACATCCTAACATATGTAGTTTCTACAGTTTCGTCTTTACTTTCGTTTTCGTCTCTTACTTACGTCTTCTTTATCTTCTTACTACTTGGTTTTTCTTTACGTGCTAGGTCAAGATGACACACCTCGCGGTCCACCTCACTAGACAAGGTTAAACTCGATCTAGTAAAGTGACACACCTCACGGTCTATCACTGGACAAGTTCACCACGTAAAGCGGAGGAAGAGTGATACACCTCACGGTCCACCTCACTGGACAAGACCACTCAACCTTACCTTTATTATCTTCTTACGTATCTTCTCATTTCATTCATGCAAATTCATTTTCGTTTCGTTTCGTAATTTAAAACCATGATGCATATTATAAAGCATAACGTAAAGTAAACGTGCAATGCATCTTACTGAACTGTGATGTACGCCCGAAGGCAAAACTCCTACTACATTACTTACCTGGCGTCCTTAGCACTCGTAATCCAAAACTCGCACGCTAACTGAAAAACCAATAAAATCGCACATCTATTAGGTCTACCTTCCATTAACTCCGTAAAACTTTAAAGGAATCAACCATTTAATCCTTACTCAGCTTAAAACAAAATTCCAACTAACGCTCCGACTAACTTTCAAAAATTCATAACTCTGCCAGTATTCGTTCGATTTGAACGATTTGAAATGTTACAGGTTTCTCGTGACATCTAATTTCTAATGGTCTCATCAATTTCCTAATTGGACCTCCACAACTTAGCCAAATGCGGCCAGACAAAAACCGTTCTACAATCTGAGCATTCGGCTATCCAAACGCTCGATTTTTCCCATAAAACCACGTAATCTACTCCTATTTCTAGATTAAACAACAACATGCGAATACAATTCGACTATAACCCCCAAATTTCGTATCTCCCTCCTAGGGCTCACCCAGCTCTCTCCCTAATTCCACTTTTACTGTTCAAAACGACCAGGGAACAAGCTATCTACTGAAAACTAACCAAAACGTACCGTAGATTTAAAGATTTACGAAGGAAAAGGCTGATCGGAAGAACGTTGAGAGGAGGAAGTTCTTCTTACGTTGGGGGAGAGATGAAA
>CM039526.1:7334062-7360964 GCA_022433055.1 Begonia peltatifolia | reverse complement strand
GGGGGGAATCCTCCCTTCTGTTTTATTATTTTAATTAATATATTTAATATAATTAATTCTAATTACTATTTTGCCCTCAACCCTTTACCGTTTTCTAAATCTGTTATATCGTCCAATTCCGAGTGGATTCTCCTCCAATAGTCTCAAAATAATCTGTTACCTAAGAGTTGAAATTTTTCGCCCACAATTCCGACCATTACTCCGCCGATTACAACCACGTACTTCCGAAATTAACTTAAGCGGAAAATTCTTGGCGTTACACAAAATCCCTACTCCGATCTCGGCTATAACTATACCATACCCCCTATATCCCGCCAAGGTCGAGTCGCCCCAACAACTGCCTGCACCGGCATATGGCGTATGCCACCAACACCATCCTAGGCATGCCCGTCACCTAGCAACTCATCGAAAAACTCGTCGTCACCTACACCACGGAACACAAAACGTAAGCCCAATAGCAAGTATGGAGCAGGAATTAAAAATCAATGCACAACTCAACCCCTAACACATGCAGTTTCTATGCTCAGTTTCGTTTTTTTTTTTGTTTTCATTATTATCATCTTCCACTTTCATATGTGAGTCAAGTAGGCACCCATCCTATCACACTCAGGATGGCCAAACCATGACCCACGGAGCAAGATCAGAGGCACATATCATGTTCACACATGGGACAACCATACATAATCTGCTCCCAACAGCGATCATAGAACCCTTTAGTGCTTTCTCATTAGCACGTTAAAGACGAGGCATTCACAAACCGTGTCAACTTACGTACTTTCATCCATGGGAACCCATTCCCCTAGTGCTTTCTCACTAGGACGTTAACGACGAGGTGTTGCCCATGTGTGACATCTTTTCTTATCTGATTACATTTCTTATGCACAATTCAAAACATGCTCAAAATTCGTTCTTGCGTAGTTCAAAATCATGATGCATGACAACACACATGCACGACCAACTGACAAAACAACAAAACAACAATCAAAGCAAACAAACAATCCTACTATTCCATGGTGTAGGCCCGAAGGCAAACCACAAACAATCCATCACTTACCTGGCGTCCTTGAAATTTCGTCGTACTTCGTAACTTCGTACTCTAACTGGGAATACCTATAAAATTACACATCCATCAATACTAACTCGTTCAATTCATAAATCCCTAGCTTGAAAGTCATAACTCATACCAAAACCAAAACTCTCCACTAAACCTGAAATCCACTTAATTTCTTACCAACTTCGAAAATTCACAACATCTCCAATACTCGTCTGAATTGGATGATCCAACGTGCTACAAACTCCACAGGACGTCTAGTTTCCAATGATCTATCCATTTCCTAATTGGACATCCACAACTTGGTTGAATGTGGCCGAACGAACACCTTTCCATAATTCGTATATTCAGCCAATCATTCACCCAATCTTTCCCACCAAATCTCATAATCTACTCCTATTTCTAGCTTAAGCACCAACATGCAGATAAAACTCGACTCTACATTCAATTTCCCTCCTAGGTTTTCACCAAATCACTCGATACCCTCACTAACTCCATTTTTGTCACTAAAAACAACCAACACACTAACTATCTACTCAGAACTAACTAAAACTTACAGTAATATGAGGAAACGAAGAAGCAATTGGTTAAACGTTGCCGAACCTCCTGCGGGAGAGAAGAAGAAACAGGGAGGGCTTGTGGGAAGGAGAACACCCCCCTTCTTTTATTTAATTTTATTTAAATAATAATAACTAATTATCAAATGGCCCTCAACACTTAACCGTTTAATAAATCTGATATACAGTTCAATTCTGGTTGGATTCTTAAATTTTTCTCTCCTACATTAGCATCAAAATAATCATTTACTTAGGGGCAGAAATTCTCCGTTGCTAGGGTGGGTGTAAATGGAAATTCTGGGGTGCATGTAAATGGAAATTCTAGGTGTTACACGCATGCACCCCAGCAACGGCACCGCGTGTAACACCCAAAAAATTTTAGTTAATTCAATTTTTCAAAATTTTGTACTGGTCAACGGCGAGGTTTTAGTGAGAATCGAGGCCAAGAAGTTCGTAACGTTAGGTAAAGGATTATTTTAGGAATAACAGTGAAGGAGAATTTTTAAGATTTTATCCGAACACTGATCGTATGGTGGATTTATCAAAAGAGCTAAGGTTGAGGGTGAATTGGTAATTAGTAATTATTATTATTATTATATATATATATATATATAAAAAACGACAAAACAGAGGGGAGGAACAGAAATCCCCCCCCTGCTCATCTTCATCTTCTTTTTCTTCTGCTCCCGGTCGGGGAGCCTTTGGCGACGATTTCTCCTTCGCCCCTCCTCCGTTCTTCAAGCTTAGGGTAAGTTCTTCTTATTTCTTAGTAAATAGTTAGTCTTTTAGCAATTTTGAGCGGTAAAAATGGAGTTAGAGAGAGTTTGGGTGAACACTATAAAGGAGATGCAAAGTTTGAAGGTTTTAGTCGATTTTTGTATGTGTGTTGGTATTTAAACTAGGAATAGGAATGAATTATGAGTTGTTATGAGGAAGATTGAGTGTGTAGATAACCGAATAACTCGGGTTATGGAACGGGTTCTGTTCGGCCGAGCTATAGGTGAGGGATTTGGAAATTTTATAGATCGTTAGAAACTAGACGTCCTGAGGTGCTCGTAGTATTTTGAATCGTCCAAATCAGACGCGTATGAGCGGAGTTATGAATTTTCGAAAGACTAGTGGGAGCGTTTGTTAGAATTTCAGTTTGGACTGAGTGAGGATTTAGTGGTTGATCCCTTTAAAGTTTTACGGAGTTAATGGAAAGTAGAGCTAATAGATGTGCGATTTTATAGGTTTTCCAGTTAGTGTGCGAGATTTTGGATTACTAGTGCTAAGGATGCCAGGTAAGTAATGTAGTAAGAGTTTTACTTTCGGGCCTACATTACAGTTCAGTAGGATGTATTGCACATTTAATTTATGTTATGCTTTGTAATGTGCGTCATGGTTTTAAATTACGAAACGAAACGAAAATGAATTTCCATGCTTTTATGAAGTAAAACAGTAGGATGTGATGAGATGAATGAAATGAGAAGATACGTAAGAAGATAATAAATGTGAGGTTGAGTGGTCTTGTCAAGTGAGGTGGGCCGCGAGGTATATCACTCTTCCTCCGCTTTACGTGGTGACCTTGTCCAATGAGGTGGACCGCGAGGTGTGTCATTTTAGTAGATCGAGTTTGGCCTTGTCCAGTGAGCTGGACCGTGAGGTGTGTCATCTCGATCTAGCACGTAAAGAAGAACCCAGTAGTAAAAAGATAAAGAAGATGTAAGAAAGAGACGAAAACAAAAGTAGAGACGAAATTGTAGAATGTGCATATGTTAGGATGTTAATGTTTTTCAGTGTTTAAGTTTATATGCATTACTTACTTAGCATTAGGCTAATAGTTGAGTTCTGTGATGTAGGTGACGACGCTACAGCTAGTGAGTATCCCGAGCATGCCTAGGACTAAGAGACAGTTGGAGAAGGACGCTCGTGGAACGACTGGGCTAGCTATTTAGGCATTTTGACTATGACGGGTGTAAGTATGGGTGGTGAGGTATTTTGAGTCGTAGTAGTTATTTTAATGTAAAAGAGAGATTTGAATTTGGGTTGAGTATTTTGGCGTGCGTAACAGGTTGTAAATTGAGTCGAGGAGTGGATTTATGGATTTTAAACGTTTAGTCAAAATTCGTGTTGTTTTGTTGAATTTTGTGAAGTTTCTGGGTGCAAAGTGTCGACTGAGGTCCATAGGTGTCGACCGGTTAGTGTAAATTAAAGGGTGAGTGTCGACCGCGAGACTCGACCTGCGCAGGGCAGAGTCGAAGTAGGTGTCGACCCTTGGTTACAAGTGTCGACCGGTCCGTGTAAATTTGGCAGCGTTGTCGACTGTGAGGGTCGACCTGCGCGAACAGAGAGAATCAATGTGTCGACCTCTATCTAAAATGGGGGTAGAAGTATCGACCGGTGTCCCCGGCGTCGACCGATGAAAGGACCAGAGAGATATGTAGTGTCGACCGGTGTTTACCAGTGTTGACCGATGGAAAGCCGAGACAACTTAAATGTCGACCGGCTCTTGCAGAAGTCAACCAGTCTCTTTATTTTATGCTATAAAAGTGAAGTTTCCTTAAACCGATTTTAAACGAGTTTCCGCTGCGGCAGTTATGCATATTCTTTTGGAAGGTGTTTCGATAAAAAAAAAAAAACTTTTCAATTTCTAGGAAATATTTAGTAGAGGGTATGAGGGATGACGACGGGTAGTAGTTGGTAGCGAACCGGGAATCACGGAGGATTTTCGAGTCGTTACACTGTGCGCCCCGCATGATACCAACAAGGCACAGCGCACCCCTGACATGGTGCCGCGCACCTCGAGTGCATGCCTGACATGGCCCTGCGTGCCCTCGACAGGGCGTCGTGCACCCTGCGCGTACACGTCTCCACCTCGGCGCCGCACACATGCCCTCGCTGTGCTACGTGCGCACCGTCCTGGTGCCCCCGCACCACGCACATGGCTTGAGCGTCGCGTGTTTCTGGCGCCCTACCTCCGCGGCGCACATCCGCGCCCGCGCACCCACTCTCGGCGCCTCATGACCTGCGCGCAATTGTAGTGTCGCGTAACCCGCGTGTCTTGTAGCTATGCTGCGCTCTATACAAACGCCCTTGGACCGGGTCAGCACGACCCGCGCATAAGACCAGCCTGTCGGCATGCCCCGCGTGCTCGATTCAACTACCCAACACTCTACTCTTCTCCCGAAAATTCGGCAGAGTAACGCCTGTACCTACTGACCCTAACTTGCAACAATACACCAGATAAATTCCCAAAATACATTAACCAAATCTATCAGAAATCACCGAAGGGAAAAATAGAGTGGAAAGAAATAGATCTGGCAACTATCGATGAAGAAAATCCACAGTATATAGCAACCCAATGCTCATACATATATAATATATACACGCTTCCTCAAAACTACCAAAAAAATCAAGAAAATCCACGTCTATACACTATACATCATGTAAAACCAAACCGTCCCTAAAATACCATAAGGGAAACCCTGAACACCTCACAAAACCTCACCACCTCGACGGGTCGGGTCGCCCTAACAGTCCGCCGTCAGGTGCCTCGGTCGCAAGCCGCCGACTGCCATAATGCTCAGGACTACGCTCTCGAATATCACTAGTGGAAACCTCTGCACCTGCGGGTAATGGATTTAAACCCTGTTTTGCTGAGTTAAACTAGGTTATGATTGGAGTGTTTGGCCGCTTGAATCGAGTGATTCCGACTATTGACGCAAAAGTTATGCGCGTTGGAAGTGAGGTTGAATTTGGAGCCGAGATAGGGTGGTGAGCGAATTTGGTGAGTGCGCGAAGTGTTGAGCTAGTGAGGTGACTTTAGTGCACAAGTGGAATAGTGGGATGAATATTGACATAGAAACCGGTTTTTGTTGTAGGTTGAGCAAGTTTTGGGTGAGATGAGCACCATGAAAAGTTAGGACGCCAGGTAAGTGGTGGTACATATGTGATTTGCCTTTGGGCCTACACCTTGGAATGGTAGGATTGCTTGTTTGCTTGCTTGTTTGTTTTGTTGTTTGAGTTGTGCATTCATGATTGTCATGCATCATGGTTTTGAATTACGAAATACAAGTTTTGAGCATGTTTTGAAATGTGTATGTGAAACGTAACCAGATAAGAAAAGACTTGCCATGCGTGGGTGAATGCCTCGTCGTTAATGTGCTACTGAGAGAGCACTAGGGGGTTCCAATGGATGAAAGTACGTAATGTGACACGGTTTGTGAATGCCTCATCGTTAACGTGCTATTGAGAGCACTAGAGGGTTCAACGATTGATATTAGGAGGAGGTTACATAGGGCCGTTCCGTGTACAAACATGATGTGTGCCTCTAACCTCTCTCCGTGGGTTATAGTTTGGCCGTCCCGAGTGTGGAGAGGATGGGTGCCAGCCTAACTCACACGGAAAAGTGAAAGATAAAAAGAACGAAACGAAAAAAAAAATGGAGTTGAGTATAGAAACTGCATTAGTAGGGGTTGAATTATGCGTTGGTTTTAAGTTCACATTTCCATACTTGCTAAGCATTAGGCTTACGTTTTGCATTCCTTGGTGTAGGTGACGATGAGCTTTTGGGTGATTTATGATAACCAGCCAAGATGATTAGGTGCTTGGCGAGTGCTACCGTGTGCCAGCAGGTGGGGTTCGTTAAGGCAATCAGGGGCAAGGTTAGATGGTGATACTTTGTAGTGAGTTTGGAGGGGTCCATGTCGTGTGTATAGGTTTTGGGGTATAGTTAGGATTGAATGTTCATAGTCGATTTTGATGGTTATAGATTGTATGGTTTGTGAATAGTTGAAAAACTGAAGTAGAACTATGATGTTTTGAGATTTACTTGGAGACATTTCGTTTTCAGAATATAGGTTTTACTTCGTGAATTTAATCGGGGAGGATTTGCCGTGCGTTTTTAAATGAACTGGTGTTATTTTACTTATGCTGGTGCAAGGTGTCGACCGTAGTTGACAAGTGTTGACCGGTCAATGTAAAAGTAAGGCGAGTGTCGACTGCGAGGCTCGACCTACGCAGGGCCTAGTCGAAGTAGGTGTCGTCCGGTTGCTGTAGGTGTCGACCGGTCTATGTAAAAATGATAGCAGTGTCGACCGTGGGGGTCGACCTACGCGGACAGAGAGGATCAAAGTGTCGACTTGTGTAAGTAGGTGTCGACCACTCTCTGAAATAAACGTATAAGTGTCGATCGGTGATTGCTAATGTCGACCGTTGAGAAGACCCGAGAGAAATGTAGTGTCGACCAGTATTCCCAGTGTCGACTGATGAAAAACCCGAGACAACTTAAGTGTCGACCAGTATTTGCAGTTGTCGACCGGTCTCTTTAATTTTGTGTTTTAAAATGTGAAGTTTATTTAAACTAATTTTAAATGAATTTTTCGCTGCACTGGAGATTAAAATGTTTTAAAAAATGTCATTTTTAGTCGAGGAATAAAAGTTTCAAAATTTTTACAAAATTTTGCGATACAAGTCACAGAGTTGGTATCCTAGTAGTAGCAAAACGGGAATCGATGGATCTCCTAATACCACCAGCCGATGCACGGCAGTGCTCCACCAACTGTAAGTATTTCTCAGAGCCCTATTAGTTTTGTTTTAGACTCACTAGATGTTGTGGAGTACAGGTTTAGCGATATGGTTAGGGAAATGCATAGGGTTGTAGGCGATATGGATGACGCCATTAGACGGCTTACTGAGTTGGTCAAACGCCAGTCTCAACAACTGGAATGGTTTACGGGTAGAGAGGACCAGAGCCAGTCTAGTGTCTAGACTTCGATGGACCAAGGAGGGAAACAGGTTTCATAGACTATGACCCCCAGTATTTGATAGACTATTTTCTAACCCACTCAGTGCTGAGGAGTGGATTCGAAATATAGAAGACATGTTAGTGTGTGCCAAGGTGGATGATCGAGACGGAGTTTCTGGTGTGGTATTCCACCTTGCCAAGGACGCCCGATTTTGGTGGGATTCGGTGAAGGCAACCACCGATGTGAAAGCCATGGCTTAGGAGAAGTTTAAAGTTGTGTTCTTTGGGAGGTATTTCGGCCAAGCGATCAGAACTCGTGAGATGGTGGAGTTTGCCTAGTTGAGATTGACGGGTGATGTGGCTGAATACGTGAGATAGTTTGGGGCGCTGTCTCGGTTTGCTAGTCACCTGGTAAGCCTGAATGAGACCTAGGTACACTGGGTTGTGCAACATATGAAATCGGATAGATATATGGGCATAAGGATAATCGGAACTTGAGGGAGCGCCTATGCTAGGATCAGATGATACAAGGTGATAGTGCGCTAGTGGAAATAGTCCTTTTAACTTGAGAATGTGAGGGTTAGATTATGGAGATTATAATTGATCCGACGAAGGTCGTGACACATAAGCGCAAGATTTATAGTCAAGGTGGCATATGGGGTAACCCTTATTGTGGAACAATAAGGATGAGTAGTAATGGAGAGACTTAGTTTACGGAATTTTGAGAAACCTATGTCGTAGAGTTAAGTTGACGGGAGTAAGTGTGGAATTAGACTTGTATATATGTATATATAATTTTGAAAAAGTGTAATCTGAGGAGAGGAAGTGACCGACGTTGAGCTAGGAGTACTAGATTGTTAGGGATACGTGGGCATGGGGAAACCTCAATGAGGACCTCGTATTTAAGTGATTAATGGAATAATTAGACTTTTAGCAAAGTATTGAGGTTAATAGGGCTGTTGTGAATAAAAGAAAACATGTTTGCGAATAAAGGAATTCAGGTGCCTGATAGAAATTGTTGACGGGACATATGCCGTTAGCAAGGTTGTGTAGAGTATCGGTTGAGTAGTTAGAAGTTTGAGTTGAACCGAAGAGCCATACATGAAAATAAAGTCGATCAAGGACAAGTTGAGGAAATAGGAGATACAGGAGTATGACGTATGACGTTGTTTGGAAGTTGAAGGCTATGTTGTAGCGGTCATTTGGTTACGTGAGACTCGGAGACGCAGAAAACTATATTTGATAGTAGTTCGAGGGTTTAAAGGATTAATAAAAGATCTCGGAAAATTGTGTATGGAGTTATAGCTGGTTAAATGGTAGAAGTACAGGTGCTTGGAATTGTTTGGTTAAAGGAGTATGGATGTTGCTTAAAAACGTATAGACATAATTGAGATATCTAGATACGGGATAGAATGATCATGAGTAAAGGAGCATAGCTAATTACAAAGAAGTTGAAATAGTGTATTTGGAATTCCTCCCTGGAGTGTATATGTTGGAAGATTTGAGCTAGTTGAAACTGGATCAAGGAGTCCAAGAATAAGTTAGGAGTTCAAATGATTAATTTCTCATAACCTTAGTTGTGGATGTACTAATAAAGGATGATCGTAGGAGGCTTTAATTAGGGAATATTTTGAGAAGTTACGTCGATAAGACGGTGGAGTACCAACAAGGATTATGAAAAAGGAGTTTAGTTTATCAATGAAAATTTAGGGACTTCAAAATTTGAAATTTGATACTTAGTCGAAACAAATATTACTCGAGGATATTTAGAGTTATATTTTATTGAGGATGCTAAGTATGAGTTGGAAATTTAGAATTTGTATGAAATTTCGTTGAGAGGGATGTAGGAAAGGAATCTAGTTAGGTGATTCCGGAAGTTGGGGTTATGGAAAGTGGAATAGAATAACCTATTGTGTTGGGGCTTGTGTTAGGCTTGAAAACTTAAGAATTCGGAGAAAATTTGGAGCAATAGTGTGGCTTGGTCTACAAATAAGTTTGCGAGCAATGAGAGGGATGGATGAATTATTGTATGGAAGTAAGAAGAATATTTAGAAATAGTTGAGGTTAGAGTGAACAGTTTAGAACGGTTTGAGTATGAAACTTTTAAGTATGGTTTGGATAACAGATTTAGGTTTTGAGCAAATTATAGCCAAGGGAGGCTAGGTATGAGATTAGGGTAAAGAATTAGAGAAGTTGGACTATAACCGATAAAATTAATGAACAGTCGAGTGTAACGTACATAATTGATTTGTGGAATTAGATAGTGCTAGAGGCATAGCCGAGGATGTAAATAGTTAGATTGAAGATTGCAAACGCAATCAGGAGATCGGAGTTAGAATATAATGAAGGTAAAAAGGTATTTTGAAAATCTCCCCGTCTGAAGGAGTTGTTAGGTTTGGGGTTTTGGAGGAGGAGTTTTGAACGATGTTGGTGACGTGCGTATATATAGGCCATATATATGAGCCTCACATTGCTCGATGCTGTGGATCTCCGTCGTTATTCATTGATGGATTTAGTCTTATACAAATTATGATCTAGAGAACCAGGAGATTGAGATCTTAGTGAAGGAACCAATGAAGTTTTGGAATATGGTTGAGAACCCGGAAGTAATTGGATGAGATGAACTTGAAGATATGTAAGATGACCTTTAGGGGAAGAATAAAGTTAAAAGCGAGGACGTTAAAGACCTAAGGGCTCAAGGTAAGTCTGACGTTGCACGGAGAGAGGGCCTGGATATGTGATAGAAGACTTTCGAGTGTCGTAGTCAGGGAGCTATTGTCACGCAAATTTTGAGGATAAAATGTTTTTTAAGAAGGGTATAATGTAACACCCAAATTTTCTGTGATTTAACTTTCAGAAGTTCGTATTGGTAAATGTCTGAGTTTTGGTCAGAATCGAGAGCGGAAAATTTGTATTATTAAGTAAAAGATTATTTCGAGGCTAATGGAGAATAAAAAATTTAAGGAATCCGACCGAAAACAGACCGAATAGCCGTTTGACTAGAGGATTAAAGCGTGAAGGAAAAAGTGTAATTACTATTACTATAAAAAAAAGAAAGGAAAAAAAAAAGAGAAACAAGAGTGGCATCAGCAGAAGCCACTCCTGCCTTCTCCAGTCGAAGGAAAAAGAAGGGAAAACCCTCTTCCCCTCCTCGTCGAGTTCTTCTGTGAAGAGGGAGAGTGCGCGCCGGTGGTTTCAGGTTCGCCACTCCCTGCGTTCTCTTTTTCCGTCCACGTACAGAGCACGGTCTCTCTTTGTCTCAGGTAATCCCTTCCTCTCCTCCCCTCTGTTGATCGGTAATCTAGGGTTAGGTTTTGATTTAAATTTTAAGAGGTTTGTGCTAGAAGTTAGAATGGTTGATGTGTGAGTTAACGGTTCAGAGCGGGTGAGGAATTGAGTGAATTTTGTTAAGAGAACCGAGAATGGGAGTCTTGGGCGTTTTAGCATGAAATTCAGTTCTATTTTGGGTGTTTTAACCTAGCTGCGGGTAATGGATTTAAACCCCGTTGTGGTGAGTTAAACTAGGTTATGATTGGTGTGTTTGGCCGCTGGAATCGAGTGATTCCAACTACCGACGCAAAAGTTATGCGCGTCGGAAGTGAGGTTGAATTTGAAGCCGAGATAGGGTGGTGAGCGATTTTGGTGAGTGTGCGAAGTGTTGAGCTAGTGAGGTTACTTTAGTGCACAAGTGGAATAGTGGGATGAATATTGACATAGAAACCAATTTTTGTTGTGGGTTGAGCAAGTTTTGGGTGAGATGAGCACCATGAAAAGCTAGGACGCCAGGTAAGTGGTGGAACATATGTGATTTGCCTTCGGGCCTACACCTTGGAATGGTAGGATTGCTTGTTTGCTTGCTTGTTTGTTTTGTTGTTTGAGTTGTGCATTCGTGGTTGTCATGCATCATGGTTTTGAATTACAAAATACGAGTTTTGAGCATGTTTTGAAATGTGTATGTGAGATGTAACCAGATAAGAAAAGACTTGCCACGCATGGGTGAATGCCTCGTCGTTAACGTGTTACTGAGAGAGCACTAGAGGGTTCCCATGGATGAAAGTACGTAATGTGACACGGTTTGCGAACGCCTCGTCGTTAACGTGCTATTGAGTGCACTAGTGGGTTCAACGATTAATGTTGGGAGGAGGTTACGTAGGGCCGTTCCGTGTGCAAACATGATATGTGCCTCTAACCTCGCTCCGTGGGTTATGGTTTGGCCGTCCCCAATGTGGAGGGGATGGGTGCCAGCCTGACTCACATGGAAAAGTGAAAGATAAAAATAACGAAACGAAAAGAAAACGGAGTTGAGTATAGAAACTACATGAGTAGGGGTTGAGTTATGCATTGGTTTTAAGTTTAGATTTTCATACATGTTAAGCATTAGGCTTACATTTTGCATTCCTTGGTGTAGGTGACGATGAACTTTTGGGTGATTTACGATAACTAGCCAGGATGAGTAGGTGGTTGGCGAGTGCTACCGTGTCCCGACAGGTGGGGTTCGTTAAGGCGATCCGACCCGTGGGGCAAGGTTAGATGGCGATCCTTTGTAGTGAGTTTGGAGGGGTCCATGTCATGTGTATAGGTTTTGGGGTATAGTTAGGATTGAATGCTCATAGTCGATTTTGATGGTTATAGATTGTATGGTTTGTAAATAGTTGAAAAACCAAAGTAGAACTATGATGTTTTGAGATTTACTTGGAGACTTTTTTTTTTTCAGAATATAGGTTTTACTTCGTGAATTTAATCGGGGAGGATTTACCGTACGTTTTTAAATGAACTTGTGTTATTTTACTTATGCTGGTGCAAGGTGTCGACAGTAGTTGACAAGTGCCGACTGGTCAGTGTAAAAGTAAGGCGAGTGTCGACCGCGAGGCTGGATCTGTGCAATGCAGGGCCGAGCCAAAGTAGGTGTCGTCCGGTGGCTGTAGGTGTCGACCGGTCTATGTAAAAATGATAGCGGTGTCGACCGCGGGGGTCGACCTACGCAGACAGAGAGGACCAAAGTATCGACCTGTGTAAGCAGGTGTCGACCACTCTCTGAAATAAACGTATAAGTGTCGACCGGTGATTGCTAGTGTCGACCGCTGAAAAGACCTGAGAGTAATGTAGTGTCGACCGGTGTTTTCGATGTCGACCGATGAAAAACCCGAGACCACTTAAGTGTCGACCGGCATTTGTAGGTGTCGACCGGTCTCTTTAATTTTGTGTTTTAAAATGTGAAGTTTATTTAAACTGATTTTAAATGAATTTTTCGCTGCATTATAGATTAAAATGTTTTCAAAAATGTCGTTTTAAGTCAAGGAATAAAAGTTTCAAAATTTTTACAAAATTTTGCAACACGAGTAACAGAGTTGGTATTTCGGCAGTAGCGAAACGGGAATCGTGTATGGTTTTCAGGGCGCTACAAACATGCTCATTGTCAACACTTACACGCCGCGTGACGACCCACTCCCCGAGCAGAATTCGCGGTTGGTTATGCACAGACCCACTTTATGAGCAGGATCCGCGATAGCACCGCCATGTGTCTTACCACCACCTGCTCAAAACCATTTTCGTACTCTTTTCAAAATATGATGCATGTCAAACAATACACATACACATCACAATCAGACAACACAATCCTAATGTTCCTCGGTGTAGTCCTATCTAGGCAAAACACATGCATGCACTACTTACATTGCGTTTAAAGCTTTCCGGTGTACGACTTCACCAAAAATTTGGTTCACCTAAACATAAAGCCAATTCCTATCAAAACTTGTCTAAACACTTAACTCATACTCAAAACCACTACCATTAACTTAACGTACTACAAACTAACCAAAATCGCTCACTAAACCAACTTGATCCAAAACCCAACATAAACGTCTGACGCGTATAACTTTTACGTCAGTTATGAGAATCGAACGATTCAAGAGGCTAAACGCTTCTCTAGGAACCTAGTTTAATGTATTAAAATGGATTTTAAAATGATAAGGTGCAGCTAGGTGAAAAATAATAAAAACGGAATCTGCCCTTCATCCAAAAATTCCACATTTTTGGTTCTTCAACAAAACTGGCTCAGTTTCTCACCTTCTAACCTATTAAGCATAATCTAACAACAATTTGAAGTTTTCAATTCAGAAGAACCCGAATTCACAGCACACTCCTTCAGGGTTTTCTTCCCAAAATCAGAGCACCACAGCCCACCGATGATTACCCCTTCCCCCACTTCTAATCCCTCTACATTTCAGCACAACTAACCGAGGCTGGAATACAAACGACTCTACACCCCCGATTACTAAAACAAAGAAGGAACAAGGAGAAAATCATCACCTGTTCTCATTCGGGTTTGGCGCGAAAATGCTGAGCCACAAGCTGGCTCAAGCACACGCTTAGTAGCTTCTAAAGCACTCCAAAAATCGAGCTCAAGCTATCTGGAATTAGAAACAACTGAACTTCCACGCTCGGTCGGCAGAAACCGAAACATGGGAGGCTTACTTTCAGTTTTTCAGCTCGGGAAGGTTGAACCAGCTCCTCCATTCAGCTCGTCGGAGTTCTCTGCACACCATCGTCTCCCTCTCATCGATCGTCGTGAATCGATCTCGGTTTCTCTCGCTCGTCGTTCAGCATAAGGGAGCTCGGGCTCTCTTCGGTTACATGAGGTGGAATGGCTTCCACCCGAAGCCATTCCACATATTTAAAAAAAATAAATAAATAAATAAATTTTAATTAATATAAATTACTAAAATGCCCTCACGTGTTTTAAATCATCCGTATTTTCGTTAGATTCGTGTCCTCCCAACTTTAAAATCCAAAATTTCTCATACGAATCAAATTCCAAGTTCTATAAAATAAACTTCCCATTAAAATCTCCCGAAATTCTAACGGGGAAAAATAATTTAAATTCCAAAAATTTTTGGGTTATTAAATTTAAACTTACGAGTATTTCATTGTCCTATACTGTGGATGTTCTTCAATGTTGGTTGATGGATTCATTTTCTTTCAACTCTGTTTTCTTTGGGTGATTTCGAATGAGTTTGAATCGATGATTTAGTCGGTAATGGATATGAAATCATAGTTTGGACACGTCGTATGCAGGTTTAGTTTGTTTTAGGGATAGCCCTTTCTAGGCGTTACTCTGCCAAAATTTCGGGAGAGATATTATAATGTCAGAGGTAACGTGCACGAGGGTCGTGCAGTGCCGAGTGGTTGGGTGTTCGCGTGGGGAGCATAGCGCCGGTTCAAGGTGTTAACCGGAGGACGCGGTGCTGAGGGAGCGTGCGGGACGTGCAGCGCCAGGTGAGGGCGCGCGCACAGATGCGCGGTGTCGAGCGAAAGTGGTGCGTGGTTGCGCAGCGCCTGGGGCATGGTGCGGAAGGCACTCCCATTCCCTTTTTGAGTTTTACCATTTTAAACTCTTTTATGTAATTTTTTTTGGTACGTAAATGTTTTCCATTGCTTATTTATATCGGTCTTTCATATGTTTCCTTTTGGAACGTTTTCTTTTCAGGCATGAGTTATTTTCAAAGCGAGTTGAAAATTTTTATACTTACAAATGTTCTTTTGAATATGATTAAATGATAAGGGTATCGTTAGGTTGAGTTGAGAGAGAGAGAGAGGATCACGTCATTGGAGGTCCGGGACAGCTGCAGGGCACTACAGTTATAGTGTTAGAGCGAACCAGAAACCAGTGGGTTTTCGGGACACCACACCACGATTCCTTTTCTTGTCCTTTGCGGCTCTGCCAAATTTCGAACAAAATTTGCTTAAGGGGGAAGGGTGTAATACCTTCCAAATTTTCTGTTTATAATTTTTGCTGATGTAAATTTTTTACGTTGTTCGATGTCAACATGTTTCATATTGAATCAAATCGCCTTGCTTCTTGGCATTTGGCTACACGTAATTTTTTGGTCACATCAATCAAACTGTTGGTTTCATGTTCTGGGTAGTGAAATTTTGAGATTTTGCATTGGGTAGATCAATATTTTGTCATTAAGTTTGCTAGAAGAAAATATCTGAGGCGTTTGGACTTTCTGTGATATTCGAATTTGTTGTAAGTGGAATTGTGTTCAGAGTTAGCAATATTTCTTGATTAGATTTAGAAATTTGGGTTGCAATCAAAATCTTGGTGGTTTTTGTAATATAATGTTTTCTTTTATATTATTATATATATCTATATCTATATATCTATATTAATTAAATTAAATAATAGAAAAAAAATTTATATAGAAAGGGCCCCCTTCTAAGTTTTTTTGTGCCAAAAGGAGGGAGAGAGAGAGAGAGAGAGAGGACGACATTGAGGGAGGACTTGGATAATTAGGTTGAGTTTCCAGCGTCTCGATCTCCAAGTTTTGTGAAGGGGTAAGTTGTTCCTAACTCAGTTTTTGTCATATTGGAAACTCAAAAATCACTAGCTCTTTTTTGTGTTATTTGGTAGATTTGGAGTTTATGTAGATTGTAGTGTCGATTAGTGGCAAAAAATAGTGAATGAGACAATTTTTTGTGACTTTTGTCACTAGAAATGTCAACCAATCGACCACTGGGTGAGTTTGGTTGATTAGAAGAGCCCCTCTATTAGTAGCCAGCTTGTGCTAAGGACATGTTGGCCTGTGTTGGGGACAAGTCAACCCAATGGTCGATCGTTAAAGTGTCTTTTTGATCGATGCAGTGTCACGGTCGACCAATGCAGTGTCTTGGTCGACACTTGCAAGGTGTGGTCAACCCTTGTAATGTGTGGTATGCCTCAGTGTGTGGTCAACTACTATGTAGTTCTAGTTGACCATTTTGGTTGGTTTGTAAGAATTTTATCGCCTTGATGAAGTTTTGATGTGCTACTGGGAGCATCACAAGATCATGGGCCAAAAATATTTCTACCTTATTTGCTCATTTTATAGGAGTCACATTTCCTTAACAATTGGTAGAAGAACCAATTGCAAAAGACAAGGAGAAGCCATTGCACTTCTCATTTGGGAACATGGTGCAAAACTTTTATCGTCCTAAAAGGAGAATCAAATCCATCATATGGAGGAAGATTAGTGTGGCTGAGTCAAGCGTAGCATGTGATTCATTTCATTTCTCATTTTTGTAAACCATATGATTGGTTAAAGTTTAGTTGTAAGGGGAAGTCAAAAAGGTATCTTTTGAAGGGAGAAAGGAACTTCGCCTAAAATGGCCAACAACTAGGTGCTCAGCTTTTTTCTTAGTCGAGCACCTTTCTCCTCTTTTGTCTAGTTGTTGTCTAGGTTTGTTGGAACCCTAAATTTTCTCATGAGGTATGGTATTTAAACCGTCCTTAAGTCCCCTTTGAGGGCAATGTACATGAACAACATTTTCTTAACTTCAACTTGAAGAAATTCTCCCAAGTGGCCGCCTCCTTCTCAGTGAGTGGCATTCGTGAGTGAGTGTGTGTGAAGTGAATCCCACCTTTCGTGAGTGTAGGTTGTTTTTTGTTCAATACTACAACCTTCTTCCTCTTCTCTTCAGAGTAGAAATCTTTAGCAAGGTCATAGAAGCTCTCAAGTTCTTTCTTGAAGTTGTCTCACCTGCAAGTTGGTGCAAAGGTTATTGTGAAAATGGCCTTGTTCCAAGCTGAGCAATGAGCCTTCCCTTAAGCACCATTTCTTCATCCCATCAAATCTTTGCACGATTTTTTGGAAGATTTTATCTTCACTTATAGTAGGTGAAGCTCTCAGGCTCTAATGCATCGTATAGCTTGAGTTATACCTGTTGGAAGTTGCCCTTTGCATGGTCAAGGTTTTGCTTCTAGCCGAGCCACTTGCAAGCTTTTTCCTGCATCAATTTGGAAGCACATAATTTGATATCAGAGCTTTGTTCTTTCTTGCTTGTTTCATAATATTTTGTGGTGTTCTTTCCATGCCAAATGATAATAAGGAGTGGAGAAAATGTTACTCAAAATCGTAACATAACTACTCAAGCACCCTCAACACCACCATTGAAGGAAGGTGAGTCTAGTGTACTAGGGAAGCTTGATGAACTTAGAAGTATGTTTTATTCTCTTCACCAACTCTTGATGGAGACAAGGAACCAACATCTAAGACCCCCTCTGATGTGCCACTAGATGCCCTCATTCGAACATGCGCCAAGTCCTTGGTGGGACCTCCAACTAATGTGTTTATTCGTTTTGTAGGTGAACATATTGGAGAACAAGTGGAGTTAAATCCTAGCATTCAAAGCAAGCATTGGACTCCAAGATGGAATCTCAAACAAAACAAAGGAAAAGAAGTAATCGAAGGTTATGAGCATGGTGGCCCTCATGCATGGCACGTCCATCTTGATGATATAAAGGATGATAGGTGGAGGCATTCTAATGGACAAATGGATTTGAAGCTAAGCATTCAAGGCATGGAGGAGCAATCTCAAGTGACAATATGGAGCACATTCTCGGCCATCCTGAAACTTGAAGAAGGAATCATGTTTCCTTGGATAATTTAATGTAATCAGCCATTACTTTTAATAGCTTAGTTTTTAGTTAGTTGTTGCTTAATTATGGGCGAATATTGAGGCATTTTAAATGACCACTTGGCAATGTTTTTGAGAGGGAAAATCTGAAGGAAAAGGGGGGTTTTTGGAGAGAGGGCAAACTTGACATAATTGGCAAGACAAGAGGCGTACTTGGCCATGGTGTGGTTGTCGAGTACACTGCATTTAGTGGTCTCCTTTCAGCCAACTTTAGCAACCCTAAAGGGCTGAAGAAATGAGATGATAGAAAATTCATGGTTTGGCTGCTGAAAACCAAAGCTCCTTGGAGCCTCAAACCCATCCTTGTCGGTGAGTCATATCCGAGCAATATTGCTGCATATTGTCATCCATTTTTGTGAGAGCTGTGGAAGCTATTTGCCAAAATGGCCTCCTCTGCCTCTTCCTTAAGAGTAGAATATCCCAACAAGGTCCACAAGGAACTTTCATTCCAAAGGGGTTGGAGAGCTTCTTCATTGGAGCCAAATCTGAGAGGTGCTTACTTTTCACCTTTTCGAACTAGGATACAATTTCATCCTTATCGATTTCATATCCACGAATTTCCTTATGAAATTTTTAGATTCTATCTTGCACATCCCCAGTAAGTTTCATTTAAAATTTCAAGTCATTTGGATCTGACCCGTGAAAGTTATGCGTTCTTTAAGTTAGACTATTTTTAGATAGGAAAACATAATAGCAACCGAGCAGTTTTAGTGATTTGTTTTGTTCAGAACTTTTGATATGCAACGAGACGAGTTCTGAAATGTTAGGAGTATTTCATATATAATTTTAGCAAGATTCTGTGAAAGTGTCAGCGTAATTGGATTTAAATTGAAGAAGATATTATGTCATGGTGTAAATCCGAGAAGCATTCTTGCTATTGTGGTTGTGTTTCTTGTAGGTGATTTCCATACCGGCTTCAAGCACATCATTTGATGTCAGAGCTCTACTCTTTCCATGGTTGGTTTACTTTGTTTTTGGTGGTACTCTTGTTTGAGTTATAGAGCATAAGTTTGTTTGCTACAAATTGGACTAGTTCTCGGCACAAGGAAAATTCTGCTCCATCCAAGGGGTTGGTGTTTGTTAAGTTGTGTTCCATTTGTTTCCTAACCTGAGCATATCGTTTTTGGTGAAGTTTGTTTGCTCTATTTTAGTGTGATTTTTTTTGGGCAAAAATGATGAGGAAAAAGTCAGCCAAAGTTTTACCAAAACCATTATGATTCTGAGGGTTTTTTTAATCAACATGCTAGGCATGGTGGCAACCAAAATTTAAGTCATGAAAATTTATCCATTCCACCCTTTAATGGTTCATGTAATATGTTCTTGTATTGGTTGGAAAAGGTGGAGTTGATTTTTGAGTATTATGCTTTTTCAGAGAAAAAGAAAATTGCACTAGCTTCTATTAGTTTCACCGGTTATGCTAATTTGTGGTAGGACCAACTTGAGAGAAGGAGAAGACTAGATGGCAAGAGGGAAGTTTGTACTTGGGAGTTGATGAATAGCCTAATGGAAAGAGAGTTTGTTCCAAGTTATCACAAACAAAAGCATAGACCTCGGCAATCAACAAGCACACCTGAGCTGCCACCCTTCCTAGCACAAGTTCATGATGAGCTTGTTCAACAGGTCTTTTATGAGGAGGAAGATGTTCCTCAAGCTCCATGGCCTCGAAGGACGCATGGAGACATTAGAAGAAAATTCACCCAAACCGAGTATGAGGATGAATATGAAATTGTAGGCTTTGATGGCTCGCGTTCAAGCTGCTGTTCTAGTGTGGAAATAGACTATGATGATGTATACATCCTTCCTTTTAGAGGCACCATTGAGAAGGTTGAAAATCTCTCTTGGATTAAAATGGCTGAGTTATATTTTATTTGTGGTGATTTTTTTGGACAAGGGAAAGATTACAGTAGCATCTAGAGAGTTCACTGATTATGCTAGTCATTGGTGAGAAAATGTTTTGGCCAAGAGAAGAATGAATGATGAGCTCAAAATTGTTACTTGCAAATTGATGAAGAGTCTAATTGAAAAGAAATTTGCATCAAAGCTACAAGAGCAAGATCTTAATTAATGGTATTTGTCAAATTCTCCAAATACAATCAGATTATCCATTTGCATCTACAAGCTCAAGTTGACTTTGATGAGGAAACCCTTAGCCTAGTTGAAGAAGTGGAAGAGGACATCTTCCTCTCCCATGAGGAGCCAATAGTGGTGGAAGAATCAAAAGGGGTTGTGGAAAACAACTTCGATCTTGTAGAGATACCTACCCAAATTGGCCTCAATGAAGATTTTGGGGTTGTGGAGTGATTTGAAGGACCTTTTTTTAGAAGTGGAGAGTAAAGACACTTCCTTGGCAGCAAGCATTGAAGGGGGAAGTGATCATCCAGAGAGGTCGTATGTTCAAGAAGAGCCCCCATTTATGGGAATGCAATGTTCTCTAGATCCTCCAAGCCCACAAGAAGAATTTGAAATGAAAAAATCCATAAACATCGTGGATTCACAACTTGTGATAATTATGGGATTGTCACTTTGCATGACCACTTGTTTATGTGTTCAAAAGAAGAAAACTTGGATGGTAAAGTTATCTCCTTCAAGAATAGTATGGAAAGATAATTATTGCATGAAGAAGCTGGTGACAATAAGCTTAGAAGCAAATTAAGGTAAGTAATCAATTGAGTTTCTTCTCAAAAATTTTGTTGATTTTTGTAGGAAATGGCCTCTGAATTGCTTGGATCGAGTCTTGGATTGGGATGACACGCATAAGGAGGAATATGGCCGAATCACAGACCAATAAGTAGTGCGCAAGGAAGACAAGTGCAGCAGCCATAAACGCACACACACGGAAGGAACTGGCCACAGCATGACGTGTGCGGGAAGAAGATGATGCAGTAGGTGGTGCGCCCGACAAAGCTTGGCAAGAAGCATCAGCGTGTGTGAGGAAGTTCAGTCGAAGTAGCATGGCGCGCAAGCGGGAAGGAGACGAGTGCAACAGGGTGTGCATGGGATAGACATCATGGCTGAGCAGGCGCTTGCAGCATCAGCAGCAAGGCGTGTGCGAGGGAGAGCCATGGCAAAACCAGGGCATGCTAGAAGAGATCATTGGCGTAGTAGTTGGCGCGCACGAGGAGGCCAAGCATTGGTCGCACAGCAAGCACCCTTCAGTGAGCGCACGTTGTTAGCAGAGCGTGCACAAGTATCGCAGCACGCGCTAGGGATCACTAGCCACCCATGCAGCTGACTATACACGTCCAACGACTAGTATTTCCAACGGCATTTTCTACTTCAGCCGTCTTCACCTTTATGTAACACCGCTTTTCCAGAAGCTTTCTCCTTCTACTTAAACTTGTTCTGAACTATTGTAAAACGATATTTGGTGATTTGATAATTATCAGAAGTTTACCTTTATTTTCGAATGAAAACTGAGTGCTGTTTTGAAGAACACCGTCGATGGCTAAAAGCCCAATAAATTCTCAATTGAACTACCAAGTGTAGGCAACTTGGAGTGTCACGACCCCAAGTGGGGCTGCGACGCATGACTTGACATCACATTTGGACTTCACTTTTAAACATGGAAACTTTCATGTAAATTTTTTTGAAAATTTAAAATGAGTGAAACGTGGGCTTTAAGCTCCCTTACATCCTTTAAAATAAGAGAAAAATATTTGTGACGTCAATTGGGAGAAAACATTTGAAATGGGTTGGAATTTAAAAAATTTCAAAAACAAGTCCGGTGTTACGCTTATGGCAAGCGCGTGCGTGTTGCCCTGCTGGCGTGCGCACGCGCAGTGTACACCCAGATGCGTGCGCTGCGCTGCGCTACCCAAGTTACGCGAGCATCGGCCGATCGATTGGCCCTCATCAGCCGACCAGTCGGCACCCTTCTTGTCCGCGCCTTGTCGAGGCCGTCATGAGCTGATCGATCGACAATCGACTTGCCAAAAATTACCTCAGGCGGCGATCGATCATGCACCCTGTGTCGATCGATCGGCAGGTGCTCTGCTTGCTTCCCGCCAAAGACACAAGACGCAAATCGATCGCGCGCAGAATGCCGATCGATTGGTAGGTGCTCTGTCTATGTCTCACCACAAACACAAGGCGCCGATCGATCGCGTGTACAACACGCACCGATCGGCTGGGCGTGCCTTGCACGCACCTGCCCTGCGCGCCGACTATGCACACCAGCGCCCTTTTTCCTTCTTTTTCTCATTTTCTTCATCTAAAACCTAAAAACACTTTATCACATCCACAAACAACCTTTAAACCCTCAAAACAGTATAATGCCATTTTTAAATCATCTATTTTTCCGATCAAAATACTCGAAAACATCAAAACTAACTTTAAAACGTAAAAGTTTGCCATTGAAATATTTCCTAACGAAAAACATCCAAAACCAGAGCGGTTCTAGTATTTTCCCAAAACACCGATACTTCTATACATAAAGTTTAAATCAAAACACTCATACCCCAAAATGTACATGAAATCACCCACGGGTCAAAATACGTGACAACCACAAACACCCAGCTGTTAGTTCGCCCTCCAACCGCTCCTACACATCTACTTGAGGCTCGAAGTACTCACCTGTAACGTCTTCACCTAAATCTTGAGGTTCAAACAATAAGCCTAATGTTTACTAAGAAGGTGCGATGAAATAAATGCTCATGCTTGTATGATCATAAAAACTCGTACATTCTTTACTTTACTTATTACTAGACATGGGTTAAAGGGGATTCGAGTTGAAAAGTAGGCACATATACAAGGGTCCTTTGGCGAGGACAAAATTTACATGGTCTTAGAGAAGGACAAATAACAGGGGTACCAATTTTACATAATTCCAGTGAAGGATAAAACACATAGCCATACTAGTCCTATCTTGCAGTTAACCATTTACATACATTACATATTCTTGTCTTTCTTACATAGGACATGTACATAAAATATTTTGTATGCTTTTCTTAAAACATAATGCGTGATCTATGAGTATGCACATATGTCGTAATGTAAACATAGCTCAACGTAACATACCATCAAAACAGAATGAAACATAACTCAGGACGTTAAGCTAAACTTAGACACTTGACGTTACCTATGCCTTAACTACCCGTGACACATACCCCATCACAATATACGACTCCTAAACAAGATTTATATCTCTTAGTACCCTTGCGATGTAGGGTCAGGAGGATTGAACCTACTCGCCTACTTACTTCGTGTCCTTTGAGAGCTTCCTTCACTCTTCTATTGTGAAGTCAAACCTAAAACATTACAATCTACGCATCAATAATCAATCCTAACAAAAATGCAATCTATGGCCAATTCTATTTCCTATTGGACATTCACCAGTCACATTATAATTCGTAAGGCATTTCCCTAAGAATTTTGGGATAACCTCCTCGTATTATGCATTACCATTAGTTGCTCCAACCGAACAATACTCAACAATTCAATCAATATTTATCCTGCAACACCTCTTTTCTCATTTCCAATGCATCAAACATTCACCCAACATCAACATATAACATTCAAGAGTACTCTTCAAGCCATAAAACATTAACTTCATACATTCATTTTCAAGCCATCAAAACTCATGTTTTTGAACAATTCATCAACCCAACACTTGCATTTAAACCCTAAAACTTCCAAATACTCAAGGAAAGAGGTGGATTTTGAACTAATCTTCAAGAGAGAGGTAGAAAACCAAAACCCATAATTTCTACAACCAAAACCAACATTTACTAGTCCCTAACCATTATCCACCAACAAACCACTAAATCCTTACCTTTTGTCTTCAAAAATTGGAATAACTCAACAAGGGAGAGGAGGATTTCTTGGATGGAAGAGGGAGGATGGAGATAGAGGGAGAGAAGAGAAAGATAGAGAGGAGAGATAGAGGGTGTTCTGGTGAGGAGAATCACCGAGAGAGAGAGAGTGAGAGAGAGAGAGACAGAGAGAGAGGGGGGGGGGGGGGGGGATTAGTGGTGAGTGAATTTGGAGTGTTTGGGTGTGCGGTTTCTAGAAACTTATAGGAGAAGTTTTTGCAATTTGATCCTTCATTTCCACTTAATTCGCATCGTTACCCCATTAGTTGTTTGCCTTTAAAATTCCCATTTCAGCTCTCCTATTTTCTCGGCTTTAAGGTTTTCGGTTTTCGGTTCTCAATTCTCTTTTCTTGTATTGATAAATCTCTAAAATCCATTGGGAATTCTATGCTCCTAGATTGCAAGGTTCGAAAAATATCTCTGGTGTTACATACTACTTTCCTTAAAAAAAATTCTGTCCTCAAAATTTGCTTACCGAAATAGTTCGAGATACTTGTCCACTATATCCTGCTGTCGCTCCCGCGTGGCCTCTTCGATGTTGTGGTTCCTTCATAAAACTTTTACCAGTGGGATCGCCTTGTTGCATAGTTTCTTCACGGCTATTTCCAGAGTTCTTACAGGCTTTTCTTCATACGTTAACGTCGGTTGTATCTCAATGCACACCGGTTCAACAATTTGATTTGGGTCACGCACACACTTACTCAGCAAGGATACATGAAAGACGTTATGAATTCCATCAATTGATGACCGTAGGTACAATCTATAAGTTGTATTCGTGATTCTCTTCAATATAGGAAATGGTTCGACAAACCGTGGGTTGACCTTTCCTTTCTTGCCAAACTGCATAACCCCTTTGAATAACGAGATTTTCAGAAACACCTCATCGCCTTCAGAAAACTTCAAGCGAGAGGAGGATTTTTGGTAGGCTTTGTCCAGTTTCCATCCTTTGCTTGATAATCGCAACCTTCTCCGACATTTGTTACAAAATCTATAGGCCAACTAGTTTTGCTTCTCCGACTTCGTCCTAGTACAATGGTAATCTACATTTCCTGCAATAAAGGGCTTCGTAAGGAGCCATACCGATGGTAGTAGCTGTTGTTGTAAGAAAATTCTACTAACGGCAGAAACTTGCTCCAAGAGGTCTAAAATTCCAACACGCACGCTCTTAACATATCCTCCAATATTTGAATCATTCTTTTGGATTGACCATCTGTCTGAGGGTGAAACGCCATGCTGAAATTCAACTTTGTCCCCATCAAACTCTGCAGACTTTTCCAAAACCTTCAGGTGAACTTGGGATCCCGATATGAGACAATTGAAAAAAGAATCCCATGCAGCCTGATAATCTCTTGAACATACAATTCTGCATATTGATTCATGGAAAAATTCATTTTCACAAGTAGAAAATGAGCTAGCTTTGTCAATCTATCCACAATGACCCAGATGCCATCATGACCTCTAGTCGTCCTAGGCAAACCGACTACAAAATTCATGGCAATGTTTTCCCATTTCCATTATGGGATTGGTAAAGGCAGAAGAGTCCCTCCTGGCCTTTGGTGTTCAGCGTTTACCTGTTGACATATCAAACAGCATCGTAGTTGACATTCTACTCAGGGCGTCAACAACTGCGTTAGCTTTTTTAGGGTGGTACTTAATCTCGAAATCGTAGTCTTGGAAAACTCTAGCCACCGCCTCTACCTCATATTCAATTCCTTTTGCGTTAAAATGTACTTCAAGCTTTTGTGATCCAAAAATACTTCGCATGGTTGTCCATGTAGGTAATGCCTCCATATTTTCAGTGCAAAGACCACTGCAGCTAGTTCAAGGTCATGCGTAGGTTAGTTCTACTCGTAGCTTCTTAACTGTCTGAAAGCATAAGCAATTACCATATCGCTTTGCATTAGTACGCAACCCAAACCGATCTTTGACGCATCACAATAAACACTAAACTTTCCATTTTCAATGGGGAACGTCAATAATGGAGTTGTGGTTAACTTTTGCTTCAATGTCTGAAAGCTCCTCTCGCAATCTTTCGACAACTGATACTTCATATCCTTCTTCGTCAAACTGGTTAAAGGCTTGGCTATGATTGATAACCCTTCAATAAACTTCCTGTAATAGCCGGCTAATCCCAGGAAACTACGCACTTAACTGGCATTCCTTGGTTGTGGCCATTCTCTTACAGCTTGGAATTTTGACGAGTCAACCGAAATACCCTCCTCAGAAACAACGTGGCCCAAGAAGTTGATTCGATCAAGCCAGAATTCACACTTCGAGACCTTGGCGTACAATTGATGTTGTTTCAACGTCGACAGTAAAATCTTCAAATGCTTCTTATGATCTTCTTCATCTTGAGAGTAAACCAGGATGTCGTCGATGAAGACGATTACGAATTTGTCAAGAAAATCCTAGAACCTTTTCATCAGCTTCATAAAGACTGCTGGAGCATTTGTTAATCCAAACTACATAACCAGAAATTCATAATGTCCATAACGGGTCCTGAACGTCGTCTTAGGAATATCCTCAGGTGTAATGCCCTGAAAACCTGCACGTTTTCGGTTCGTTTACTTCTGCTACTCACTCATTATGCTCAAAAGAATTTGAATAAAATTTAAAACTTTTGTTTCTCGGTTTAAAATGACGTTTTTTAAAATATTTTAATCGGCATTGCAACGGAAAAATTAATTAAAATCAGTTTGAATAAAACTCAATTTTAAGAAAACATAAAATAGAGACATCGGTCGACACCTGCGAATGCTGGTCGACACTCGGGATGTCTCGGGCTTTTCACCGGTCGACACTGGCAAACGCCGGACGACACCACGTTTCTCTCGGATCTTCGCGTCGATTGACACCGGGAACACCGATTGACACTTCTACGCTCATCTCAGAGAAGGGTCGACACCCGCTTATGTAGGTCGACACCTTGATCCTCTCTGCCCGTGGAGGTCGAACCCTGCGGTCGACACCCTCACTGATTTTACACTAACCGGTCGACACCCACGGTCGTTGGTCGACACCTCATTGCTCTCTGCCCGCACAGGTCGAACCCCTCAGTCGACATTCACATTCTATTTTACACGGACCGGTCGCCACCTATGGAATTCGGTCGACATTATACACCAGCAGCCTAAAAATAACAGCAGTTCAAATGACAGTGGACAACAAACCCCCACGATTAAAACCACCAATTCGAAACGTGAATTATTCAATCAAACTCTCTCAAATAATTTAAAAATGCGCCTATACATCAATCCCAACTATTAACATTCACACTCATCTATGCCTCAAAATCTATACA
>CM039526.1:7285149-7334052 GCA_022433055.1 Begonia peltatifolia | reverse complement strand
CCAAAAGCTTGCTCAACCTACAACAAAAACCGACTTCCTGTCAAAACTCATCCCACTACTCAGCTTACGCACTAAAATCACCATACTAGCACAACGCTTCACGAACACACCAAAATTGCTCACTAACTTATCTCAGCTCCAAAAATAAATCTAACTTACGACGCACATAACTTTTACGTAGTATATCGAAATCACTCGATTCTAGTGGCCAAACGCTCTAATCATAACCTAGTTTAACACACGGTTTTGAACCCAACGCTCGTAGCCCGTCCGAAAATTCAAAGTCAATTTCGTTTTAGTGCTTAAAATCTCACATTCTCTGTCTTTCAATAAAACTCAACAATTTCCTCATCAATCTATCACATTTATCGTCAACGATGTCACAACAAACAATAACCAACCCAATAAACACTCCAACTCTAAAACCTTAAATCTCACCCTCACAATTTAATCTTCTAATCCAATGGGTATTCAATTCATTTCCGGTCGGATTTCTAAAATTTTCTCCCTACCATCAGCCTCGAAATAATTCCCTACCTAACCTTAGAAATTTTTCGCTCTTCATTCTGACCCAAACCCCGCTGCTAAGCACCCCGACAACCTAGAAACCGGTGCGATGAAAATACAGGGTGTTACATCAGGTCTGACCTTCAATTGGTAATAACTCGAGTGTCAGTCAATCTTCAAAAATACTCGGGCCCCTTACAGTTGATCAAACAAGTCATTAATCTTCGCAAATGGTACTTGTTCTTGATCATCAATTTATTCAGCTCCTGGTAGTCTATACACATTCGCAAGGATCCATCCATCTTCTTAACAAACAACACTAGTGCACCCTAGGGAGAATGCTCGGTCGTATAAAACCCTTGTCCACCAATTCCTTCAATTGAGCTTTCAACTCTCTTAATTCCACTGGTGCAATGCGACAAGGGTTCTTGGATATGGGCATTGCACAAGGATAAACATTGACTCTGAATTCTATCTCTCGATCTAGAGGCAGCCTTGGTAAATCATCTAAGAAAACTTCTTGGAAGTTCTGAACCACAGGGATATCCTAAACCTTTGACTCACTTTGCCTTTGTGCATCGATTACATATGCCAAAAATCCTATACATGTAGTTCTTAGTGTTTCCTGGATGCACTCAGAAAGAAGACCAATGAGCGTTAGCCAAACTTTTCTTCTGCAACTCGTAACCCTTTAGAACGTACCACCTGTTCTTGAACTTCACAATACCATCGTTTGAATAAGTGAATTTGGAAGAAGCATTCGCCATATTCTTCAATATGTCATCCTTTTCCTTCGATTCAGCTTTTTGAGTTTCCTTGATACTATCCAAAATAGTTGGCTGTATAGATAACTCTGAAAGCACAGCTACTAACTCGAAGACTACCTCTAGCTCAAACCTCTGTACCTCCATCTTGAGAGGAACAGACATTGTCAACATGGTTGATAGCATCGTAGTTGACATTCTGCTCAGGGCATCAGCAATTGCATTAGCTTTTCCAAGGTGATACTTAATCTCAAAATCGTAGTCTTTGACAAACTCTAGCCACCACCTTTGCCTCATATTCAATTCCTTTTGCGTGAAAATGTACTTCAAGCTTTTGTGATCCGAAAATACTTCGCATGGTTGTCCATATAGGTAATGCCTCCATATTTTTAGCAAAAAGACCACTGCAGCTAGTTCAAGGTCATGTGTAAGGTAGTTCTGCTCGTAACTCTTTAACTGTCAGAAAGGATAAACAATTACCTTACCGCTTTCCATTAGTACACAGCCCAAACCGATCTTTGACGCATCATAATAAACATTAAACTTTCCATTTTCAACAAGGAACGTCAATAATGGAGCCGTAATTAACTTTTGTTTCAACGTCTGAAAGCTCCTCTTGCAATCTTCCAACCACTGACACTTCATATCCTTTTTCGTCAAACTGGTTAGAGGCTTGGCTATGATTGAGAACCTTTTGATAAACTTCCTGTAATAGCTGGCCAACCCCAAGAAACTACGCACTTAACTGGCATTCCTTGGTTGTGGCCATTCTCTTACAGCTTGGAATTTTGATGGGTCGACTGAAATACCCTAGTCAGAAATAACGTGGTCCAAGAAGTTGATTCGATGAAGCAAGAATTCACACTTCGAGACCTTGGCGTTCAATTGATATTGCTTCAATGTAGATAGTACAATCTTCAAATGCTCCTTATGATCTTTTTCATCTCGAGAGTAAACCAGGATGTCGTCGATGAAGACGATTACGAATTTGTCAAGAAATTCTTAGAACACCCTTTTCATCAGGTTCATAAAGATTGATGGAGCATTCGTTAATCCAAACGATATACCCAGAAATTCATAATGTCCATAATGGGTCTTGAACGCCGTCTTACGAATATCCTCAGCTCTGACCTTCAATTGGTAATAACCCGAGCGTAAGTCAATCTTCGAAAATACTCGAGCCCCTTGTAGTTGATCGACCAATTCATCAATCCTGGGCAAATGGTACTTATTCTTGATCGTCAATTTATTCAGCTTGTGGTAGTATATATACATTCGTAAGGATCCGTCCTTCTTCTTAACAAACAACATCGGTGCACCCCAGGGAGAAAGGTTAGGTCGCATAAAACCCTTGTCCACCAATTCCTTCAAATGAGCTTTCAACTCTATTAATTCGACTGGTGCCATGCGACAAGGGCGCTACACCAGAATAAACATCGACTCCGAATTCTATCTCTCGATCCGGAGGCAACCCTTGTAAATCATATTAGAAAACTTCTTGGAAGTTTTGAACCACATAATATCCTGAAGCTTCGACTCACTTTGCTTGTGTGCATCAATTACATACACCAAAAATCCCCTGCATCAAGTTCTTAGTAATTGTTGAGCTTTCATGGAAGATACTATGGGCATCTTGCCCGGACGCGGTATTGCCTGGTACGAATATCCTTTTCTATTTGGGCTTCGGAAGTCCACTATTATAGACCTGCAATTGATTGTGGCATAGTGTCTGAAAAGCCAGTCCATCCCTAAACTAACATTGTATATTTTCATATTGATAATAACCAGCTTAGCATACAACTCATTGCTCCCTACCGAGACGATATCGCCCTGCACTACCTAATCTGAATGTAGAGACTCTCTAGATGGTAGCATGACATTATAGAATTTGTAGGTCGGCAAAGGCAACAAATTTAACCTGACTACGAACTCAGTTGCTATAAAAAAATGTGTAGCCCTCGTGTCTATCAAAGTGTATCCAGCTACGTTACTAACCAAAATTGTACCTGAAATAACTAAAGGTTGGACCGCACTGTCATCTTCAATCAAGGCGAAGATCCTTGGAGCGCCCCTAGGTTGTCTTTTATCTGGTATAGGGTAGTCTTTGACTTGATGACCTTCTTTATCACGCCTGAAACAACGGCAAGAATATAGTCTGCACTCTCCAGAATGCTCCTTGTTACACTTGGGGCATCAGGGAATCCGAGAAGTCCCTTGGGGACTCTTTTCCTACTCATGATCATAGGTTTCATAATTGGGCCTCTTAACACCCCTATTCTGATGTTGTTGCGGCTACGACTACCACCCTCTATTTTGTTGTCGTGGCTGTTGTGGTTGGGGCTGGACTTCTCTTAAAAACCTTTTAGGGCACGTCCTATATCCCCTCTGTTTTGATTCCCCTGTAAATATCCGGCTTTTGCCCCTGAACAAGCTGGTGTATATTATTCTCTTCCGTGCTTACCACATGGTTGGTGAAATGGCATAGTGATTCAAACTTCCTTATATATTCCGCCACCGATCCGTACTGGTGTAACTGCACAAACTTAACCATCTTGTTTGTACGGACGTTGCGGTTGAAATACTTCTCGTAAAACAGCTTTTTGAATCGCTCCCATGAAATTTCCCTGACATTTGTTGTGGTTTTGATAATGTCCAACCAATATCCTGCATCTTTCGTGAGGTGGAATATCACACATGACACATGTTTGCCTTCCTCTACCTTGGCATAATTAAAAATGTTCTCGATTGATAAGACCCAATGCTCAGCATTTGTTAGATCTGCAGACTACCCATCGAAGGTCGAAGTCGCCTGAAACGTTCCCCGCTTAGATCACTGGAAGCACTAGAGTGGGAGTTGTCAACTCTGTTCATAAACCTTTCTAGTTGTTGGGATTGCCAATTTACCAGCTCGGGGAACTGCCTTATCGTATTTGAATCATCCCTCTCATCGACTACTGGCCTTTGCCTATCCCTTCACTGATCCCTTGACATGGTAATATCCCTGTACAATCATAAACACACCTATCACTTAACAACATAACTTAACTTAAACTTAAACACTTACAGTTGATGAGGCATTCCCATGCTGTGGCTTGTGCTGTAAGGCGGTCTACAGAAACGACTTTCAAATTCATGTGCTCTGATACCACTGAATTTGTCACAACCCCAAGCAGGGCCATGACGAATGACTTGACATCACATTTGGACTTCACTTTTAAACTTGAAAACTTTCACGTAAAATTTTTCAAAAATTTAAAACGAGTGAAACGTAGGCTTTAAGCTCCCTTACATCCTTTAAAATAAGGAAAAAAACATTTGTGAAATCATTTGGGAGAAAACATTTGAAATAGGTTGGGATTTAAAAACAATTTCAAAAACCAGTCGGGTAGTGCACCCACAGTCGGTGCACGCGCATTTCTTTGTCAGCATGTGCGAACTGCCCTGACACGACCCTAATCAGCCAACCGATCGGCACCCATACTGCTCGTACCTCGTTGAGGCCCTCATGAGTGGATCGATCGCGCCGCCAGTGCTGATCGATTGGCAGTCGGCTTACTCGCCTACTTACCTCGTGTCTTTTGCGAGTTTCATTCACTCTTCTGTTGTGAAGCCGAACCTAAAACATTACAATCCATGCATCAATAATCAATCCTAATAAAATTGCAATCTATGGCCATTTAATTTCCTATCAGACATTCACTAGTCACGTTATAAATCCTAAGACATTTCTCTAAGAATTTGGACATAACCTTCCTGTATTATGCATTATTACCAGTTGCTCCAACTGAACAATACTCAACAATTCAATCAATATTTATCCAACAACACCTCTATTCTCATTTCCAATGCATCAAACATTCACCTAACATCAACATATAACATTCAAGAGTACTCTTCAAGCCATAAAGCATTAACTTCATACATTCATTTTCAAGCCATCAAAACTCATATGTTTTTGAACAATTCATCAACCCAACACTTGCATTTAAACGCTAAAACTTCCAAACACTCAAGGAGAAGTGATTGTTACCTTAAATCTTCAAGGAAAGAGGTGGATTTTGAACTAATCTTTAATAGGGAGGGAGAAAGCCAAAACCCTAAATGAAGGCCATTAAACAATCATCAAAACCCATAACTTCTACCACCAAAATCAATATTTTCTATTATCCATTATAGTAAATGAAGGTCATTAACCATTATCCACCAACAAACCACTCAATCCTTACCTTTTGTCTTCAAACATTGGAATAAGTCAATAAGGGAGAGGAGGATTATATGGATGGAAGAGGGTAGATGGAGAGAGAGGGAGAAGAAAAAAGAGATAGAAATGAGAGATAAAGGGTGTTCTGGTGAGGAGAATGACCAAGAGAGAGAGAGAGAGCGAGGAGGAAGGGGGGCGGGGGGGAATGAGTGGTGAGTGAATTTGGAGTGTTTGGATGTGGGGTTTGTAGAAACTTGTAGGAGAAGTTTTTGCAAGTTGATCCTTCATTTCCACTTAATTCGCATCGTTACCCCATTAGTTGTTTGCCTTTAAAATTTCCATTTTGGCTATCCTATTTTCCCGGCTTTAAGGTTTTTGGTTCTCAATTCCCTTTTCTTTTATTGGTAAATCTCTAAAATATATCATGAATTCTGCACTCCTAGGTCGCAAGGTTCGGGAAAAATCACGGGTGTTACATGGAGGCTCTCTTACTTCACAATTCCCTCTCCATTTCTCATGGAGGATTGGAAAGTAGCATGGAGCTGGAAATGTTGTTCCCTACATTATGAACGTCTTTGACAATGAAGACTTCTCACCCAAAGCACTGAATTGCTAATGAGCCTGCCACAAGTCATTACTCATCCCACTCACTCAGTCGGCCTCTTCTGAGGAAGAAGTAGCGAGTACAAGGGCTGTTTTTCCTATGTTGGAGCTTCTTCATCAGCGAAGCGAGCTTTCTTCTTCGACACTATTACTACTAAAGGACTGGTCAGGAATTCCCTTTTAGTCTACTGGGATACTTTTAGGTAATTACAGGTGATTTTACTACGTAATACCTAGCACCCATTTCACTTCCATTTCTTGTTTTCACCCTTTATTTTCTGGGTGTTTAGTATCTGTTTTGGGGTGTGCTTTGAGCACCAATCCTTTGTGTTTATCAATAGTCTTTTGCATGCATTTTGTAACACCCAAAATTATTCGAGTTTTGTTATTATAATCAGTGTAGTCTTGGTCGAAATGATAAGCGGAGAATTTCTACCCCGAAGTAAAAGATTATTTTGAGTCTAATGGAGAAAAGAAAAATTTAACAATCTAGTCGGAATCGGGCCGTATAATAGATTTATTAAATTGGTAAGGATTAGGGGCAAAATAGTAATTAATATTATTTATATTAAAGAATTTTTTTTAAAAAAAGAGAAACAAAACAGAGGGGAGAAACAGAATTTTCCCCCCTGTTCTTTTTCTTCTTCTTCTTTTCCCGCACAAGAAGCTCGGCGTTTTCCTTTCAGCAGCCAACGATCAACCGTTTTCCTCTTCGTTCTTCAAATTTTTGGTAAGTTTTAGTAAATTCTTGGTAGATAGTTAGTGTTTTAGTTATTTTAAGCAGTAAAAGTGGAGTTAGAGAGAGTTTTGGGTGAATCCTAGGAAAGAGATACGAAATTTGGAGGTTTTAGTCAGTTTTTGTACGTATGTTGATGTTTAAGCTAGGATTTGGAGTATATTATAATCTTTTGTGAAAAAGATTGAGTGTGTAGATAACCGAATAACCCGGGTTACGGAACGGGTTCCGTTTGGCCACATTTAGCCAAGCTGTATGTGTGGGATTAAGAAATTGATGAGACTATTAGAAACTAGATGTCACAAGAAACCCGTAACATTTCGAGTCGTCCAAATCAGACGAGTATTGGCGGAGTTATGAATTTTTGAAGGTTAGTTGGACACGAGACGAAAATGAATTTCCATGTTTTACTAAGTAAAACAATAGGACGTGATGAGACGAACGAAATGAGAAGCTACGTAAGAAGATAACAAATGTGAGGTTGAGTGGTTTTGTCCAGTGAGGTTGACCGCGAGGTGTATCACTCTTCCTCTGCTTTACGTGGTGACTTTGTCAAGTGAGGTGGTCCGCGAAGTGTGTCACTTTAACTAGATCGAGGTTGACCTTGTCCAGTGAGGTGAACCGCGAAGTGCATCACCTAGGTTTAGCGCGTAAAGAGGAACCTAACAGTAAGAAGATAAAATAGATATAAAAAATAGATGAAAACAAAGGTAGACTGAATGTGTAGGAGATGTTTGTTTTTAGTATGCATGTATGTATTACTTACTTAGCATTAGGCTAATAGTTGAGTTCTGTGATATAGGTGATGACACAGCAGCTAGCGAGTATCCCGAGTACGCCTAGTACTTTTAGGCCATTGGAAGAGGACGCTCGTGGGACGACTAGGCCAGCTAGTGAGGCGTTTTGACTATGGCGGGTGCAAGTATGGGTGGTGAAATATTTTGAGTCGTACTTGGTTATTTTGAGGTAAAAGAGAATTGAATTTGGGTTGGATATTTTGGTGTGCGTAATAGTAATAACCCGAAAAATTTCAGATTTTTAAATCTAATTTCTGAAATTTTTAATTTAATCTCGATTGGGGTTTCGGGAAACTATTTTAACGGGTAATTTAAGTTATAAAACTCGGAGTCTACTTTGTGATGGTTTTCAAAATTTTAAAGTCGAGAGCACGAGAATTTAACAAAATTACAGACGATAAAAACATGTGAGGGCAATTTGGTAATCTTTTATTTATTATATAAAAAAATAAAAAAAATAAAATGATAAATGTAACAACCAAATGGCTCGAGAGAAGCCATTCGGCTGTTACACCATCACGCTCGAGAGCAGAAGGAGACGCGAGAGAGAGAGAGCGATCGAGAGGGGGTTCCGACCATCGATCGCTGAGGGTGAGACGCCGGTGCGCGGAGTGGCCTGACGAGCTGAAGTGGAGGCACGGGTGCGGTTCTCCTGAGCTGAAAACCCCGGGTGAGTTCTCCCCTGTTTCGATTTCTGTCGACTGAATGTGGAAGCTAAGTTATTCTTGAATCCCGACGGTTAGAGCTCGTTTTTTTAGGTGTTTTAGAACCTAGTGTGTGTGTGTGGCTCGGCCCTTCCCGCGATAAAACCGATTGAGAAATAGGGAGTTTTCCCTTTCGGTCTTGTTCTGTTTTGATGGCTGAGCGTGGAGTTGTTTTGCCTCTAAATTTCTGAGATTTTGTGCTAGAATTTAGGAAAATTAGAGGTGAATTTCATGGTTAGATGAGCCAGTTGAGAAATGCATAGTTTTGGGAAGGAAATCATGAAAATTTTTGTGCTGTCATTGCTGTTTTCTAACTAGGAACCACCAAATTTGTTAATGTATGCATTGGTGAATCAAAATGTGGATGTTCGGTGAAAAAATTGGCGAAATTGGACCGAAGTTGAGATTTCTAATTTTTTCGTGTAAAAACAGTTCTGTTTTTGGGGATTTTGACAGGGCAATGGTTAATCGTTTTAAATTCTGTTTAAGTGGGTTAAAATAGGTAGTTAGAGAAACGTATGGCCACTGGAATCGTTTGATTTCGATATCCGCCACAAAAGTTATGCGCGTCAGAAGTTTATATTAGATTTTGGTCCAAGTCAAATTAGTGAGCATTTTTCGTAGAATGGTGACGTGTGATAGTGGCATAGCTGTTTTTGATGCGTAAAGCCAATTTTGAGTGAGTTTTGGTTGAAGAAAAACAAAATGTGAAATTGAATAAAAAGGGTATATTTGGTTTTGGGATTTTTTCACCTAGTTGCGGCTTATCGTTTTAAAATCTGTCTTAATATGTTAAATTAGGTTCTTAAGGGGACGTTTAGCCACTTGAATCGTTCAATTCCGTTGACGGCCGCAAAAGTTATGCGCGTCCGAACTTTAAGCTGGTTTTCGGACGAACCAATTGGTGACCCGTTTTAACTGGAATTTCATGGATTTTGTTAAGGAATGTCATTTTAAATTATTTATTGAGTTTTGAAGTAAATATTGATGAGTGATTGTTTGTGTTTTAGGTTAAGGCATTTTTGGCAAACCTGTGAGTCGAGTGACCTTAGGAGGCCTGCTAAGTAGTGTATGGATGTGTTTTGCCCAAGTGGGCTACACCGTAGTACTTTAGGATTATGTTATTGATTGTGGTGCGCGTGCGTATTATTTGACATGAATCATTTTTTTTAAAAGGGAACGAAAATGATTTTTGAGCATACTTTGAGTAAGTGGTGAGACGCGTGGCGGTGGTACCGCGGATCCTACTAGTGTGTGGGCCGATACGTAACCAACCGCGGATTTTGCTAGAGGAATGGGCCGGCTAGGGCATCACGCGGCGTGTATGTGTTGGCGATGAGGATGATGGGCAGTGCTACTGTGGATCCTACTAGTGTGGGCCGGTGCAATACCAGTCGCGGATTCCGCTCGAGGAGTAGGCCGGTTGGGCTATCGCAAAACGTGTGTGTGGCAACTGTGGCCTCGTGCTGGGGAGGCTGGTACGGGGCCGACCTGTCATGGTGTAGTGTGGCGCGAGGTACAACCTCACCCTGATGTGGTTGCTTTGTGGTGATGCGTGTGTGTAGCTTGTGGGCCTCGTTGCTGGGGAGTCTGAGACGGTGGTGACGTGTCAGAATGAAGGGTGGCGCAAGGTTCCTCCTTACCCTGGTACGGCTACACTATGCATCACGGGTGTGACAACATGAGTGTGAGTGTAGAGACTGCATGTGATAGGATTGCATTGTCGGCTTTTACTTTCATATCACATTACTTACTGAGCGTTAGGCTTATGATGTGTGTTCTATGGTGTAGGTGCTGACGATTTTGCTTGTGAGCCTCGAGAGCCTAGTCCTGAGGCATAGGACGGTTGGCAGCGTGCGCCCGAGGCATGGGACGACGGATTTTGTTAGGACGACCCGACCCGTGGGGATGGTAAGTTGGGACTTGATTCTTTTGCGGGTGTTTTTCTTTTGCCGTATTGATGCACAGCTGATGAGATGAGTTGTATAGGCGTCGGTTGTATAGGTGTTTGTGGAGTGCGTGTGATTTTGACGACGTACGCGTATACTTTACATGTAGGATCTTGCAAATGCTCTGTATTGTGGATTTTATTCATTTGTAGTTGATGGATTTGGTTGTCTTAAATTTCAATTTGGTTATGGAGTTTTCTCTGAATGGTTGATGGATAGATATTACTAGGTTTCTGGTAAACTGTGTGCAGGGTTTTAATTTTTGGGATAGCTAGTTTTTAGGCGTTACTCTGTCGAAATTTCGAGAGAGAGGTTGGAAGTCGAAAGGATATGGAATAAGTTGGAATGTGTACAGTGAGTGCTAGAGAAGTGTAGATGAGCGCGGGAGTGCGGCGTGATCGCAGGTGCGCGGGGCACGCGGCCTTGGGGGTGGTCACGGGTCGTGCGGCGCCTGGTGAGGGCATGCGTGCAAATGTGCTGTATGGAGGCTGGGTACGTGGGGTACGCGGCGCTGTGAGCGTGCGCGTGACGTGGTGATGTTGAGTTGGCACGCACGGCACCGCGAGGGTGAACGCAGGGCATCAAAGTGGGGATGTAAGTGTGCGGCACCGATTTTGTGTAGTTTGAGGGGTATGTTGGACTCCTTCCTAGGATTTCGAGTTTTGTCGTTTTATCTTAAAACTATTTCAAATCATTTTCTTTTCCGTTGCGTATTTTATATTGAGGATTTCGTGTTCCCTGTTAGGGGCACGGGTTGTTTTCGAATCGAGTCGAAAATTTTTCATACTCACAAATGTTCTTTTAAAGATGATTTGAAAATGAAATTACTATTAAACTAAGTGAGTTGTGTCAAGTTTTAGTGTGTCATAATGTGTAGACGTACTGTAGCACACTGGGAACGTGGGATTTCTTCTGAAACAGCCCTGGTGCACCATATGGCGCCTTAGATGGTTGGATCAATCCCGAAGCCAGCAATTCATCAAGCTGCTTCCACAATTCCACCAAATCTCTAGGGGCCAATCTATACGTGACTTGTGCCGGCGGTCGAGCTCCTGCCTCGAGCTCTATTCGATGGTCCACAGTGCGCCTAGGTGGAAGATGTGGGGGCAATTCAACAGGCATCACATCACTGAATTCATCCAGCACTTTGCCCACCTCGTCAGGTACCTCCGTAACCTGATCTGCTTTCATTTCAATCAATGCTGCCAAGTAAGTGGTCGCACCCTTTTTCAGTCCAGCCTTGAGCTGCATAGGAGACAGCTCTTCCTTCTTCTGCCCCCCTTGACAGATATACTCAGACTGAGCAAAGCATGGCGCCTACTCAACATTGATCATCAGGCCACATAAGTGCGACATTAATGTCGCCTTGGCTCGGACAAAGAAGTCTATTCCAAGAATAAGCTCAAAATCGTCAAATGAGACTATGGTTAGCTTTACATCACCTAACCAACATCCCACTTCGAGTTTTGTTGTGGCCGCCCCACGGACTGGCATTGCAGCAGAGTTGACTGCCTTCATCTTGCAATTGCTTGCATTTAGCACAATGCCAAGTCTTGCCACCACCATTTCTGACAAGAAATTGTTGGTTGCACCCGTATCCAACATGGCTCGGACCTCCTTGCCATTTAACATAACCGTTAGGTACATCAATCCTCCATAAGGATACTGTTGTTCCAAGGTGTTCAGTAATTGAAGCGGGTTGACCCTCGACACCCCTTCATTTCATGCATTGAGGTTTGGCCTTCCTCCAACGCCATGGCATTGAGTCTTTCCCTCCGTGGGCACTCTTTTGCTTGATAGGGCCCATTGCAAATGAAACATCCTTTGTTGCTTTTGTTAAACCCACCAGTGGACTTACCAGCATCATTCGACTTGGGGCCCTTACCTTCAAGCTTTTTGGCGTCTCTTTTTGGAAAAGCTTTAGCATTCTTCTCCTTTTTCTTCTTTTTATCCCCAGTGCTAGGTGCCACCGAGGATTGTTTGAAGTCGATTAAACTCTTAGCTGCTACGATAGCTGAAGTCAAGTCTTTCACTCCTTGCCTCCTTAGCTCAGCCTGCGCATGCAGTTGCAAACTAGATAAGAAGTTGAATAGCTTATCTGCCTCGGACATGTCTCTGATGTTGAGCATCAACGAAGTGAATTCTTTGACATAGTCCCTTAACACCCCCGTGTGCCTCAACTTCTTTAGGGACTGCTTTGCCACCCAAGCTGTGTAAGGGGAAGGAATTGATCCTTTAGTTCTTTTATCAACTTCTCCCACGTGTCTACCTTTAGCCTGCCACCACAGCTTGGCATCTTCCGTTAAGTACATTGTTGTGATGGTAACTTTCTCCTCTTCTGGAATATGAGCACCCCCAAAATATTGCTCTATGTCCCAGATGAAATTCTCCAACTCTTTGGCATTCCGACGCCCACCATAGGACTTTGGTTCGGGAACTTTTACTTTCTGAGTAGTGCCATGATCCATTGTGCCATTGATAGCACGTTTGATAAGGTCTACATCCATTTCAAGGGATTGGACATTGCCCTCAAGTTCCTGAATGGAAACATCCATTCCATTGCTTCTTGCATTAGTCAATTCTACTCCAGAGAAGAAGTCCCTCCTCAGAGTGTCGAGAGAATCTTCCATCATTTGGACTCTTTCAGCAAGTTGCCTGGTCAGTTCAAACAAACTAACCCTTTGTTCCTCTTCACCAGGAGCTTCTTCAAGCTCCTCCAACGAACTCAGCCGCTCCCTGACTTCGTTCATCGTGTGCACAAAGCTCTTACAGAGAGCTTCTAAACGAGGCTCTGATACCAACTGTCACAGGGCCTAACTTTTTCCCGAGCTAGCACCTTGGGATGACACCTAAGTCGCCCACTTAGCTCAGCCAATTTCTCACACGAGTCTTACAGAGATGGAACAAACACAATCAAGTAAGATGAGAGAAGGGAGACACAATGCTTTACAAGAACCACTCTCAACCTTTTCATTAACTCTCAAAAGGAAACTTACAACACAATGTCGCAACTAGCAAAGGACTCACACAACTTGTGGTCTCAATCAATTATGTGCACAATGCCGATAGATCGACAGGCGCTCTGCCTGCGCCCTGCCACAGACACAAGGCGTCAATTGATCACACCCACAGTGCCGACCGATCAGCTAATCGTGCCCCGCTCGGGCCCTGCGCAGATGCTGTGCGTGCTTCGCCCGCCCACCGTGCACACCAAGGCCCTTTTTCTTTCTTTTCCTCATTTTCTTCATTTAAAACCTAAAAACACTTCATCACATCCACATACAACCTTTAAATGCTCAAAACAATATAACACAATTTTTAAATCATCCATTTTTCTGATCAAAATAATCGTAAACATCCAAACTCACTTTAAAATGTAAAAGTTTGTAATTGAAATATTTCCTAACGAAAAACATCCAAAACCTAAGTAGTTCCAGTATTTTCCCAAAACATGGATACTTGTATACATAACGCTTAAATCTGTGTACATGAAATCACCCACGGGTCAAAATACTGGACAGCCACAAACACCCTGCTGTGAGTTCACCCTCCAACCGCTCCTACACATTGACTTGAGGCTCGAAGTTCTCACCTGTAACGTATTCCCCTACATCACGAGGTTCAAACTATAAGTCTAATGTTTAGTAAGTGGGTGCAATGAAATAAATGCTCGTGCATGCATGATCATAAAAACTTATACATTCTTTACTTTACTTATCATTTAACTGACATTGGTTAAAGGGGACTCGAGTAGGGAAGTAGGCACATATACAAAGGTCCTTGGGAGAGAACACGTTTTACATAGTCCCAGAGAAGGACAAATAACAAGGGTGCCCGGTTTGACATAATCCTAGAGAAGGATAAAACACATAGCCATACTAGCCCTATCCCGCAGTTAACTATTTACATATATTACATATTCTTGTCTTTTTTACAAAAAACATATACATAAAATATTTTGTATGTTTTTCTTAAAACATGATGCATGATCCATGAGTATGCACATATGTCATAACGTAAACATAGTTCAACATAATAACATGTGAAACATAACTTGGGACGTTAGGCTAAACTTAGACACTTGACGTTACCTATGACTTAACTACCTGTGAAACATACCCCATCACAATATACCACTCCTAAACAATATTTATATCTCCTAGTACCCTTGCGATGTCGGGCCGATAGGTCCGAACCTACTCGCCTACTTACATCGTGTCCTTTGCGAGTTTCATTCACTCTTCTATTGTGAAGCCAAACCTAAAACATTACAATCCATGCATCAATAATCAATCCTAACAAAATTACAATCTATGGCCAATTCAATTTCCTATCAGACATTCACCAATCACGTTATAAATCCTAAGACATTTCTCTAAGAATTTCGACATAACCTCCCTGTATTATGCATTACCACCAGTTGCTCCAACCGAACAATACTCAACAAATCAATCAATATTTATCTAACAACACCTCTATTCTCATTTCCAATGCATCAAACATTCACCTAACATCAACATATAACATTCAAGAGTACTCTTCAAGCCATAAAATATTAACTTCATACATTCATTTTCAAGCCATCAAAACTCATATGTTTTTGAACAATTCATCAACCCAACACTTGCATTTAAATGCTAAAACTTCCAAACACTCAAGGAGAAGTGATTGTTACCTTAAATCTTGAAGGAAAGAGGTGGATTTTGAACTAATCTTTAATAGGGAAGGAGAAAGCCAAAACCCTAAATGAAGGTCATTAACCATTATCCATCAACAAACCACTAAATCCTTACCTTTTGTCTTCAAAAATTGAAAGAACTCAACAAGGGAGAAGAGGATTATGTGGATGGAAGAGGGAGGATGGAGAGAGATAGATAAAGGGTGTTCTGGTGAGCAGAATCACCAAGAGAGAGAGAGAGGGAGAGAGCAAGGGGGGGGTTAGGGGGATGAGGGGTGAGTGAATTTGGAGTGTTTGGATGTGAGGTTTGTAGAAACTTGGAGGAGAAGTTTTTGCAATTTGATCATTCATTTCCACTTAATTTGCATATCCTATTAGTTGTTTGCCTTTAAAATTCCCATTTTGGCTATCCTATTTTCCCGACTCTAAGTTTTTTGGTTCTCAATTCCCTTTTCTTTTATTGGTAAATCTCTAAAATATATCATGAATTCTACGCTCCTAGGTCGCAAGGTTCGGGAAAAATCTCGAGTGTTACACGGAGGCTCTCTTACTTCACAATTCCCTCTCAATTTCCCATGGAGGATTGGAAAGCAGCAGGGAGCTGAAAATGGTGTTCCCTACGTTATGAACGTCTTTGACAATGAAGACTTCTCACCCAAAGCACTGAATTGCTTATGAGCCTGCCATAAGTCATTACTCATCCCACTCAATCAGTCGGCCTCTTCTGAGGAAGAAGTAGCGAGTGCAAGGGCCATTTTTCCTGTGCTGGAGCTTCTTCATCAGCAAAGCGAGCTTTCTTCTTCGACACTATTAATGCTACAGTACTGGTAAGGAATTCCCTTTTAGTCTACTGGTATCCTTTGAGGTAATTACAGGTGATTTTACTCCGTAATACCTAGCACCCATTTCACTTCCATTTCTTGTTTTCAACCTTTATTTTCTGAGTGTTTAGTGTCTGTTTTGGGATGTGCATTGAGCACCAATTCTTTGTGTTTATCAATAGTCTTCTGCATGGATTTTGTAACACCTGGAATTATTCGGGTTTTGTAATTATAATCAATGTAGTCTTGGTCAGAATGATGAGCGGAAAATTTCTACCCCGAAGTAAAAGATTATGTTGAGTCTAATGGAGAAGAGAAAAATTTAAGAATGCAGTCAGAATCGGGCCGTTTAACAGATTTATTAAACGGGTAAGAATTATGGGCAAAATAGTAATTAATATTAAATAATTTTTAACAAAAAGAGAGACAAAACAGAGGGGAGGAATGGAATTTTCCCCCCTGTTCTTTTTCTTCTTCTTCTTCTCCAGCACAAGAAACTCGGTGTTTCCCTTTCAGCAGCCAACGATCAACCGTTTCCCCCTTCGTTCTTCAAATTTTCGGTAAGTTTTTGTTAGTTCTTCGTAGATAGTTAGTGTTTTAGTTATTTTAAGAGGTAAAAGTGGAGTTAGAGAGAGTTTTGGGCGAACCCTAGGAAGCAGATACGAAGTTTGGAGGTTTTAGTTGGTTTTTGTACGTATGTTGATGTTTAAGTTAGGAATATGAGTGGATTATAAACTTTTGTGGAAAAGATTGAGTATATTGATAATCGAATAACTCGGATTACAGAACGGGTTTCGTTTGGCCATATTTTGCCAAGCTGTATATATGTGATTAGGAAATTGATGAGACCATTAGAAACTAGATGTCACGAATCGTCCAAATCGAACCAAGATTAGCGGGGTTATGAATTTTTAAAGGTTGGTCGGAGCGTTAGTTAGAATTTCGATTTATACTGAGTATGGATTTAGTTGTTGATTCCTTTAAAGTTTTACGGAGTTAATGAAAAGTAGAGCTAATAGATGTGTGGTTTTATAGGTTTTCCAGTTAGCGTACGAGATTTGGATTATGAGTGCTAAGGACACCAGGTAAGTAATGTAGTAGTAGTTCTGCCTTTAGTCCTACATCACAGTTCAGTAGGATGCATTGCATATTTACTTTATGTTATGCTTTCATGGTTGTGTATTATTGTTTTAAAGTAGGACACGAGACAAAAATAAATTTCCATGTTTTACGAAGTAAAACAGTAAGACGTGATGAGACGAACGAAATGAGAAGTTACGTAAGAAGATAAAAAAGGTGAGGTTGAGTGGTCTTGTCTGGTGCGGTGGACCGCGAGGTGTATCACTCTTCCTCCGCTTTACGTGGTGACCTGGTCCAGTGAGGTGCATCGCGAGGTGTGTCACTTTAACTAGATCGAGGTTGACCTTGTCCAGTGAGGTGGACCGCTAGGTGCGTCACCTCGGTCTAGCGCGTAAAGAGGAACCCAGTAAAATAGATGTAAGAAATAGACGAAAACAAAGGTAGAGACGAAACTGTAAAGACTGCATGTGTAGTAGATGTTTGTTTTTAGTATGCATGTATGCATTACTTACTTAGCATTAGGCTAATAGTTGAGTTTTGTGATATAGGTCACGACGCAGCGGCTAGTGAGTATCCCGAGTACGCCTAGGACTAGTAGGCGGTTGGAAGAGGACGCTCGTGGGACGATTGGGCCAGCTGTTGAGGCATTTTGACTATGGCAGGTGCAAGTATGGGTGGTGAAATATTTTGAGTCGTACTTGGTTATTTTGAGGTAAAAGAGAGATTTGAATTTGGATTGGATATTTTGGTGTGCATAATAAGTTTGTAAATTGAGTCGATGAGAGGATTCAGGGTTTTTAAATATTTAGTCAAAATCGTGTTGTTTTGTTTTAAATTCTGTTAAAGTTTTTGTGATGCAAAGTGTCGACCGAAGTCTATAAGTGTCGACCAGTCAGTGTAAAATGGAAGGCGAGTGTCGACCACGAGGCTCGACCTGCGCAGGGCAGAGCCGCAGTTGGTGTCGACCCCTGTTCCCGGTATGGACCGGTCACTGCAAAACTGGCAGAGGTGTCGACCGTGAGGGTTGACCTGCGCAGACAGAGAGGATCAAGGTGTCGACCTGCGACAGCGGATGTCTACCCCTCTTTGAAAGGAGCGTAGAAGTGTCGACTGGTGTCCCCAGTGTCGACCCATGAAAAGACCCGAGAGCAATGTAGTGTCGACTGGTATTCGTTAGAGTCGACCGAAGAAAACTCGAGACAACTTAGGTGTCGACCGGCTCTTGCAGGTGTCGACCAGTCTCTTTAATTTTTATGTTTTAAAAGTGAAGTTACTTAAACCAATTTTAAACGAGTTTTCGCTGTGGCATTTATATGTATTTCTTTTGGAAGTTGTTTTGAGTAAAAAAAAAAGTTTTAAATTTTATGCGAATTCTCTCGAAGTGAAAAGCAGGTGTATGGTTGACGACTCGGGTCCGGGAATGACTCGGGGCTTCAAAGGTGTGGTATCGGAGCAGTGAACAAACTGGAAACGGGTAGGTTTTCGGGACGTTACACATTTTCCAACCCATAGGCCCCTATCCGTGTGATTTGGTATCAGAGCAGAACTGCTCTTGTTCTGTTCATTTTTTTTTTGGTTTTGCATGCTTTTGTTATTTGTTCTCTATTGTTTTGTTTTCTATCATGTGTTTCACTTCTGTTCCAGCCACCAACACGTCATGTTTAATCTCATTTAATTAATACCATGCATGGTTGTAGCCATGTGCGTGATGGCGCGCGGCGCTGAAGCCATGTGCGTGATGCGCTGAGGTCGAGATGTGTGCGCGTGGGGCAAGCAGAGTCAACTGGGGGCGCGCAGCGCAGTGTCAGGCAGGCGCTTTGGGCGAGCGGTGTTGTGTAGGGCTTGCACTCAGGGTGCAAGAAACCGTGTCAGGGGCACGCAGCGCTACGCTGTGAGCGCGCGATGGGGCGCACAACGCTAGGCCTCGAGCACGAAGCGCTAAACTTGGGTGGCGCGCGGGGCGCGTGTCATACTTCTTCCCAAAATTTTAAGTCTTATCGTTTATTTTTTTTAAACTCCTTTAAATTGTACTTTTTCGTTGCGTATTTTATAATGAGTATTTACGTGTTCCCTCTTCGGGGTGTGAGTCGTTTTCGAATCGAGTCGAAAAAAAATTTTCATATTTACAAATGTTCTTTTGAATATGATTTGAAAACGAGAGTGGTGTTAAATTGAGTGAGTTCATGTCGAGTTTCTGGATGTCATAGTGTGGGATGTTACTGTCGGCGTGCGACAGGTCGTGGTAGCTAAGAAGTGAACGAACCGGGATGGGTAGGTTTTCGGGGCGTTACAATAGAAACCATAGCACCCTTTTAGCGTCTAGAAATAGTGACATGCCAAGATCACAAACCAAGGCCCATAATTTACTTAATATTTTACTAATAAGTTTGTTTTTTCTTGTAGGATTTGATCTCATTAGAGATATCATATGGGATGCACGAATGGGCTCATCACATGCTCCAATGGGAATTTGTCTTCTTGGCCTATAGACCGTATAACCTTTTATTCGAACTTTGTTTCTCTTTTTTTTTATTTGACAAACTCTAGCCTTTATGTATGAATTTTATATATTGCATCATGCATTAGATTGTGTGGTTAGGATTAGATGTATGTTAGGAGTTTAATTATGGGTTGAAAACACGACCACAAAAGAAGAAAAGAGAGCAGATTTTTGCAACATCCAACCCATGGACTCAATTGAAGAAATGACCTAAAAAGAAGCCCAAAAAGTGGTTTTGCACCTCGACCATAGGATGCAGGCATGCGCGGATGCTTCTTCATGGCCGCCAATTGCATCCTTCATCCAATGGCTCTCTTTTCACCATTTCAAATGAGGCATTGGATGACATGGCGCTTGATCAACCAAGGATTGGCGTGGTTTTGCACCTCGAACATCGGATGGCACGAGTGCGCGGATGCTTCTTCATGGCCACTGATTGCATCCTTCATCCAATGGCTCTCCTTCCACCATTTCAAATGTCAAACCCTAATTACCATCTTAGGATTTCTATTTAAGGCATGGTTATTGGTGTTTGTAAGAACTTTTGTCATTTTTAATATAATCGCTCTTTTATTTTCTAACTGAAGTGTTAGAAGAACCTTGAGTGGTTGTCCATGGTTTTCTAACCGTTTGGAGAAACCCTCCATTGTTCCTCAAGCTTTCGGGTTGCTTGGTGAACTCTCATTATTCTCTCTCCTCTCTCATTAAGAGTTTAAAAAGATTGAGGATGAAAACCTAATCCCAAATGTGGTGGTTTTTCTTCGAGAAAACATGCACCCGTGAGTCTAACGTGTAATAGCCCTTCGGTCTGCCAAAAGGCTTTCCATTTCCAGTCATTTCTTCATCTTCCATTTTCACTATTTTGTTCTTCATCTTTTCCTCCATTGCACCTTCGTTTTCACGATCTTTTGTGCCTTATCACTAACACCCAAGCACTTGGTTTCTTTTGTGAGTAAACATGATCCATTTTCTAAGGACAACCGTGTCAAGTGGTATCAGAGCATAGGATGCTTCCTCTGAGCGTTTTTGGTGCATTTGGCTCAATTTTTAATAAGATTTTTGCAAGCCATTGCATAGCACAAAAACTTGGCTGACCGCTCATATTTTCATCTCTTTTCGATTATGTTTTATGTACTATTTTAACATTGCTTAACCTAACATTTGCAGCAAGCATTTTAGCGTTTTGTGTAGCCTTTCACCTTAGGAAAACACACCTTGAAGGCCGATTCATTTGGGGCTAGCATAACATGAGAGTCACCTAAGGGAAAGCTCTCGGTTTGCCATTTTTCTTTTCGATTTTCCTCCTTTTTTCCCCACGGTTTCTTTCTTGTTTTGTGTCATTTTCTTTTACAGCAAGTTATTGCATTTCTTTTTCTTTTCTATTGTTAGTCATAACCCTAAAAGAAATCGGACTTATTAGTGGAGTTTATTATTTTTAAAACTTTGGTATAATCAGGTTTATTATAGTACTTAGTTCGGCTTTCTTCAAGCCGAAAGAATGCATATGTAAACCCTAAAATATTAAGAATTTAATTGATTATCCTTTCTATTTTTTATTCATATTACTTGTTTTAATATTACATTACATAGATCTTGCATAAAGTTGTAAAGCTTGGTTGATTTGGTTAGTGTTTTAAAGATTGACGAATTGTGCAAAAATGAGTTTTTAGGTTGTGTTGGAATTCGAGAATTGTGCTATCAAAACCGTAAACCTGGATCTTATTAATCTTGTATTTTGGAAAGATACGAGTTATATTGTTGTTTGGTAGATTCATCTTGCTTAAAGTTTCAACATTTTGTGGTTATTGATAAAATTTTGAATTGTTGAAATCATTGTTGTTGGGTTTTAAAAACTGTTTTTATTAGAAGTTTGCAAGGTGTTTGTTAAAATTGCTAAGTTGTTTTCAAATTTCTCACTGGCTACGTTTACAAAGTGTTCGATGAAATCCTCACTAGTTATTGTCTTACTTAGGTATTACACATTTATGCCTAAAACTTACATAAGACACTAATTAGTTAACGACCCAACTATCATAACTAAAAAGTGACTAAAAGTAAAAATCGAACATAAATATATCAAATTGGACCTCTTCAACTTTAAACATATGTAACTTTCGCTACGGGGCTCTTTTGGGCCCATAATATATCAAATCGAAGTTCTTGCTGAGCCCTACACACTTTAATAGGGTTTCTCCCCGTGACACACTTTTTCAGGCCCGAAATCCATCATTTAGGGCCTCAAATTGATGCACGAACTTTACTAATTGTAACACCCAGAATTTTCTGTTTAAACTAATTTTGGATTTACGTAATTATAATGGGTTGAGTTTTGTTCAGAATTGAGAGTGGAGAATTTTCACCCTTAATTAGAAGATTATTTTGAGGCTAATGGAGAAGAGAAAAATTTAACAATCCAACCAGAATCGGACCGTATAACAGTTTGAGTAAACGGATTAGAGTTGAAGGCGAAATCGTAATTAAGAATTTATTTTATTAATAAAAAAATATAAATAAATAAAACAGAGGGGAGGAACGAAATCCTCCCTCTTCTCTTCTCTGCACTCCTTCCTCCCCCAGCGCCGAAATCCCCTCATTATCTCTTCTTTCCCTTTTCTACGCGAGAAACCGTTTTCACTCAGCAAGTTTTTCCTCTCCAGCGACGACGTTCAACCGTTTCCTCCTTCAATCTTCAATCTACCATAAGCTTAGTTAGTTTTGAGTTGATAATTAGTCATTTTGAACGGTAAAACTAAGGTTAGAAAGAGTATTTGTTAGTTTTAGTAAAACCCTAGGTGGGAGGTATGAAATTTAAGGATTTAGTCGAGTGTTAGTCGTGTATTGGTGTTTAAGCAGTAAGAATGGGTACACTATGAGTTTTTATGGAGAAAATTGAGCGTTTAGAGAGCCGGATAACTCGGGGTGCGGAACGGTCTTTGTTCGGCCACATCCGACCAAGTTGTGGATGTCCAATTATGAAATGGATGATATCATTAGAAACTAGACATCCTGTGGAGCCTGTAGCACTTTGGATCGTCCAATTCGGATGAGTATTGCAGAAGTTATGAATTTCCGAAATTGATTGGAAATTGAGTTAGATTTTGGATTTAGAAGAGAGTTTTGGTTTTATACGACTTATGAATTTCAAGTTAGGAATTTATGAATTGAATGAGGTAGAATTGATGAATGAGTGATTTTATAGGTAAGTAATGGATTGTTTGTGATTTGCCCTCGGGTCTACACCATGGAACGGTGGGGTTGCTTGTTTGTTTTGACTGTTTGTTTTGTTGATTGGTCAGTTGATTGCGCATATGTGTTTACATGCATCATGATTTTGAATTACAAAAGAACGAGTTTTGAGCATGTTTTGAATTGTGCGTATGAAATGTAATCAGATAAGAAAAGATGCCACGTATGGGAACGCCTCGTAGTTAACGTGCTAGTAAGAAAGCACTAGAGGAGGGTTCACATTGATGAAAGTACGTAAGATGACATGGTTTGTGAACGCCTCATTGTTAACGTGCTAGTGAGAAAGCACTACAGGGTTCTATGATAGATGTTGAGAGGAGATTTTGTATGGCCATCCCGTGCGTGAACACGATGCGTGCCTCTAATCTCGCTCCGTGGGTCATGGTTTGGCCGTCCCGAGTGTGATAGCATTGGTGCCTACTTGACTCACACGTGAAAGTGGAAGATGATAATAATGAAAACAAAACAAAAACGAAACGGAGCGTAAAAACTGTTTGGCCGTCCTGAGTGTGATAGCATTGGTGCCTACTTTACTCACAATTGAAAGTGGAAGATGATAATAATGAAAACAAAACAAAAACGAAACGGAGCGTAAAAACTGCATGTGTTAGGGGTTGAGGATTGTATTGATTGTTAGTTCATATTCCATACTTGCTAAGCATTAGGCTTATGTTTTATGTTCCATAGTGTAGGTGGCGGCGAGCTCTTCGGTGAGTTGTTTGAGCACGGGCATGACTAAGATGGCAGTTGGTAACGTATGTTGTATGCCGATGCAGGCAGCTTGTTGGGGCGACACAACCATTGTTTGATAGGTTGTGAAATTTTGTAAGCATTTTTGTGTTGAACACCTCTATATAATTGTGGATTGGTATTTTAATGTATAGAAAGTGTTTTTAAATTGTACGATCCATTTTGATGAATGATTAAGATTTTTAAAATGTAAAAGGTTGTTTTTAATGATTGAATACTCTTTGGAAGTTATTTGGGAGAAATTAGTCTAGATTGTATGGTTTTGATTGCAGGATTTTGGGTTAGACCCATTTTTAACGATTAAAATGTTAAATTTTCATGAAAATGATTTTATGCCAAGCTCTTCCGCTGCGACAGTTAAAAGACTTTTAAATGTTTAAAGGTTTGTAACATAGTTGTGGGGAGAAAGTGTGTACCGATAGGCTTAGTGGTCGACAAGACCCTGCAAGTGTCGACCGCGAGGGTCGACTTGCACGGGCAGAGCTGAGGTAAGTGTCGACCTATGGTTGTAGGTGTTGGCCGATAGGGTAAAAATGGCAGCAGTGTCGACCGCGAAGGTCGACCTGTGCGGTCAGAAAAGATCAAGATGTCGACCTGTGAAAACAGGTGTCGATCGCTCTCTTAGATGAGCGTAGAAGTGTCGAATGGTGTTCTCAGTGTTGACCGACGAGAAAACCCGAGAGAAATGTAGTGTCGTCCGGCGTTTGCCAGTGTCGACCGAGACAACACAGGTGTCAACCGATGCTTATAGGTGTTGACTGGTTTCTCTGTTTTATGTTTCATAAAATAAAAGTTTTAAGTTTTATGCGAATTCTTACGATACGAGTTGTAATAACCCAGAAAATTTCGAATTTTTAAATCTAATTTTCGAAATTTTTAATTTAATCTTGGTTAGAGTTTCGAGAAAATATTTTAACCGGGAAATTAAGTCATAAAACTCAAAATCTAGTTTTAGTGATGGTTTTCAAAATTTAAAGTCGGGAATACGAGAATTTAACGAAATTACGAGCAGTTAAGACACGTGAGGGCGTTTTGATAAATTTTATTATTTAAAAACTTAAAAAAAATAAATAAATCTGTTAAGTGCAATGGCTTCACGAAGAAGCCATTCCACTTCGGTGTTCTGCGACACGAATGCTCGAGAGGAGAGGCGGGAGCGAGAGAGCGATCGAGGGCGTGTGAGAAATCGAGTCGAAACTACCGATCACCGGCGGCCAGCGTGGAGAAGCCCTTGCCGGTGAGCTAGACCTGTCCGGCAAAAAACTTGTTTCAAACGTGGCCTAATTCTCCGAGCTCCAAAAATCTGAAGGTAAGCTCTGTTTCTAGTTTTCTGTATTGGCCAGCTTAGTGCTCGGTTCCTTTCCATTTTTGCGGTGAATTTAGCCGCAATGTTGGAGTGGATGCTTGGTGGGAGGGAGAAAAATCAAGGGGAGGAGATAGGGCCAAGGAGGCGTTGAGTCGGAATTCGGGTTCAAGCCCGAATTTTTCTGATTTTAGTTCAGATTACGCTAAATTGATGTGAATGTGGTTGTCTGTACATAGAAATTTTTGGAACTTGAATGGAAATAAAAAACGGATGTTTTTTTGAGAAAGAACAGGTTCTGTTTTTCGACTTTTCGGCCTAGCTTCGGTTAATCATATTCAATTCTGTTTTTGTGGGTTAAATTAGGCTGTTAGAGGGATGTATGGCCGCTGGAATTGTTCAATTCCGATATCCGACGCAAAAGTTATGCGCATCGGAAGTTTATATCTGATTTTGGTCCAAGTCAAATTAGTGAGGGTTTTTCATAAAATTGTGACGTGTGATAGTAGCATGGCTGTTTTTAATGCGTAAAACAAATTTTGAGTGAGTTTTGGTTGAAGGAAATGAAAATGTGAAATTGGATAAAAAAATAGCAGATTCGGTTTTCAATGTTTTTCACCTATCTGCGGCGTACCATTTTAAAATCTGTCTTAGTGTGTTAAACTAGGTTCCTAAGGAGACGTTTAGCCACTTGAATCGTTTGATTCCGTTAACGGACGCAAAAGTTTTACGCGTCTGAACTTTAAGCTGGTTTCGGCCGAACCAGCTTGGTGACCCGTTTTAACTGGAATTTCATGGATTTGGTTAATAAATGTCATTTTAAATTATTTGGTGAGTTTTGAAATAAAGACTGATGAGTGAATTGTTTGCATTTTAGGTTAAGTTTTTTTTGGCAAAGCTGTGTGTCGAGCGAGCTTAGGACGCCAGGTAAGTAGTGCGTGCATGCGTTTTGCCTAAGTGGGTCTACACTCTAGAACTTTAGGGTTTATGTGATTGATTGTGGTGTGCGTGCGTATTGTTTGACATACATCATTTTTTAAAATGGGAACGAAAATGGTTTTAAGCATGTTTTGAGTATGTGGTGAGACGCGTGGCGGTAGTACCATGGATCCTGCTAGTGTGTGGGCCGGTGCGTAACCAACCGCGGATTTTGCTCGAGTGGGCCGGTTGGGCCGTCACGCGGCGTGAATGTGTTGACGGTGAGGGTGATGGGCAGTGGTATCGCGGATCCTACTAGCGTGTGTGCCGGTGCAACACCAGTCGCGGATTCCGCTCGAGGAGTGGGCCGGCTGGGCTGTCGCGAAACGTATGTGTGTGGCAACTGTGGCCCCGTGCTAGGGAGGCTGGGACGGGGGCGACGTGTCAGGGTGTAGTGTGGAGGTACACCCTCACCTTGATGTGGTTGTCGTGTGGTGATGCGTGTGTGTAGCTTGTGGGCCTCATTGCTGGGGAGTCCGGGACGGTGGCGACGTGTCAGGGTGTAGGGTGGCGTTAGGTTTCTCCTTACCTTGGTACGGCTACACTACGCGTCATAAATGTGACAACATGAGTGTGAGTGTAGAGACTGCATGTGATAGAATTGCATTGTCTGCGTTTTCTTTCATATCGCATTACTTACAGAGCGTTAGGCTTATGTTGTGTGTTCTATGGTGTAGGTGCTGACGATATTGCTGGTGAGCCTTGAGAGCCTAGTCTTGAGGCATAGGACGGTTGGCGGCGCGCGACCGAGGCACCGGACGGAGGACTTTGTTATGGCAACCCGACCCGTGGTGGTGGTAGGTCATGGTGAGATTCGTTGGATTGTTATTTTGTGTCGGGTATTATGCGGATAAAGGAGTTTGTATAGACGTCGGTTGTACAGGATTGTATAGAGTGGTTGTAGTGTTTTGGAGACGCGTACGTATTTTTATATGTTAGAGTATGATATTGCTCTATATTGTGAACTTTCTTCATTTGTATTTGATGGATTGTCGTTGTCTTTAAACTCTGATTTTGTAATGGAGATTCTCTGGATGGTTGATAGATAAATACCGTTAGTTTTTGGTGAACTATGTGCAGGGTTTTAAATTTTTGGGATAGCCAGTTTTTAGGCGTTACTCTGTCGAAATTTTGGGAGAGGGGTTGGGAGTCGAAAGGATATGGAATAGGTCGGGATGTGTACAGCGAGTGCTAGAAAAGTGTAGATGAGCGTAGGAGTGCGGCGTGATCGCAGGTGCGCGGGGCACACGGCCCTGCGGGTGCTCACGGGTAGTGCGGCGCCAGGTGAAGGCATGCGCGCGGACGTGCTGTACAGAGGCAGGGTGCGTGGAGCATGCGGTGATGTTGAGTTGGCGTGTGCGGCACCGTGAGGGTGTGCGCAGAGTTTCGAAGTGGGGGACGTGGGTGCGCGGCACCGGATTTGTGTAGTTTGAAGGGTGTTATATTATTTCCTAGAATTTTGAGTCTTGTCGATTTATTTTAAAACTAATTTAAATTGTTTTCTTTTCCGCTGCGTATTTTTATATTGAGGATTTCGTGTTCCCTCTTCGGGGCGCGGGTTATTTTCAAATCGAGTCGAAAATTTTTCATACTCACAAATGTTCTTTTGAAGATGATTTGAAAACGAAAGTGGTATTAAATTGAGTGAGTTATGTCAAGTGTTAGTGTGTCATAGTGTGTAGACGTACTGTAGCGCACCGGGACTGTGTGGGTTGCTCGGGGTGTTACACGAGTAAAATAGTGAGTAAGTAGCAAACCGGATCCAAGGTGGACCGGGGCACTACACTAATACTTAGAAATGACGAATAGGACTAGACTTTCATGTGACTTACCGCACACTCCCACTCCCATCATCCACCAAGAATCTACCAGAGGTAAGGAAATACCTCCACCAAAACACACTCACCAAGAAGGTGAATCTAGCATGCAAGGGGGCATACAAGGACAAATCAATGCCTTAACAGGATTGGACGGAACCATATCTCAACAACTTAAGGATTACATGAGACCTAATCCATATAAAGGGCTTAACTTGAGGGATACCTCCCAAGAGACCTCCTCAAAGATTCGAGCAGAACATCCTAGGGCAAGAATTCCTACTCCAAGGCCCCTAGAGTGTTGGGAATATTATGCCCAACAAGTAAATGTCATGAACATTTTTGGCTGTAATTAATGAATAACTTTTATGATTAATTTTTATGTTTGCATTATTTGATATGCTTTATAAATTCAAAGAAAAATCCTTGATTTTTTGTGTAATTTTAAATTTACATATATATTGATATATGTGAGATTAAATTTAAAAAGAAATAATCACATTAGTCCATGACTTATATTTGAATTATATGATATTCAAATTAATAAAGTCATAAATACAGTTCACTTCGTTGAGAACGTATAGTAATATCCCGACTATATATGTAGTGACATAAAGTTATTGTATTTTATATAATATGATTATATAGGACTGTAGCAGATGAAATTATATTGTTCTTATAATATCCGTTAAATAAATAACAATTAATTTTATCATAATGATAGTCATATATGTATGATCTTAATTCATTGTATTTAGTATACTCCTATTTCATTTTAATTTATTTTTTGATTTACTCGGTAAAGTTTTGTATGAATTACATTATATAAACCTTGTATTTTGGGAATAAATTAAATGAGTAGCTGGGAACGCTAACATTGATATAATGAAATCCATAATATAAGATTCCTTTGTTTGTTAGTTCAGGGATTGAATAATTAGCGCGCAATTGATAAATGTTATGAATTAATTATTCAATTAAAAACTAATGGTACTCAAGAATAAACATGTAATATGAGATGTAGTAACTCGGGAATTTCGATTTTTATTTTAATTTCTGGAATTCTTAATTTAATCCCGGTCAGAGTTTTGAGAAATAGTTCAACGGGAAAGATTTACATTATAAGGCTCGAGGCCTACTTTTGCGATTAGTTTCGGAATTTAAAGTCGGGAGGTCGAGAAATTAACGAAATCACGGAAGATTTAAACACGTGAGGGCAGTTTTGTAATTTGGTATATATATATATATATATATATATATATATAAAAGAGATAATAAAATAAACAACAACCGAATGGCTTCAATTTTGAAGCCATTCGGCTGTTTACCGACGAGGAGAAGAGCGAGGGCAAACGACCGAGAGGGAGAGCGGGAATCGGGAGTTGGCATCGACGATCAGCTGCCGTGGGTGGGAAGCCGGCGCACAGGGTACTCCGGGGAACTGTGGTCAGCTGGCGGCTCAATTTTTCTGTGACGAAAACTTGACCGAGAAACAGGTAACCTTCCCCTGTTTATCTTCGGTTTTGCGACCGATTATGGTCGGCATACTCTGAGCCAGACTCCCGAGGTCCGAGCGTGTAACAAGGGAGTCTGGAAGGGGGGGCCTCAACCGTGTTAAATGGTTGGCTTGGCCGAGTGCTCGGGTTGAGAGGAAAATCCCAGAAGTTTTGTTGACTGTGGGGTTCGGGTCGAGTCTGAAACCACCGATTTTTGCTCTGTTTATGCTTAGTTGGTTGGAATGTGGATGTTTAGTGAAGAGACTTGTAGAAATCGGGTGGATGACGGAAATTTGTCTATTTTGTGTAGAAACAGATTCGGTTTTTAACTATTTTGGCCTAGTTTTGGTTAATCGTTTTAAATTCTATTTTTGTGGGTTAAAATAGGTTGTTAGAGGAACGTATGGCCACTGGAATCGTTCGATTCCGATATCCGACGCAAAAGTTATGCGCGTCGGAAGTTTATGCGAGATTTTTGTTTAAGTCAAATTAGCGACCGTTTTTCGTGAAAATTCGACGTGTGAGAGTAGTATAGCCATTTTGATGCATATAACTAGTTGGAAGTGAGTTTTGGTTGAAGGGAAGTGAAAATGTGAAATTTTAATAAAAATGGCAGATTCGGTTATTGGCATTTTTCGCCTATCTGCGGCCTATCAATTTAAAATCCGTCTTGGGATGTTAAACTAGGTTCCTAAGGGAACGTTTAGCCACTTGAATCGTTTGATTCCGTTGACGGACGCAAAAGTTATGCGCATCCGAACGTTGAGTTGGTATTCGACCAAACCAAACCAATGGACCGTTTTAGTTGGAATTTAATGAATGTAGTTAGATAAGGTTATTTTTAGCTAATTGGTGAATGTTGAGATAAATACTGATGAGAAATTTGTTGTATTTTAGGTTGAGGCTTTCTTTTGGCGAAGCTGTGCGTCGAGCGAGCTTAGGACGCCAGGTAAGTAGTGCATGCATGTGTTTTGCCCAAGTGGGCCTACACTGTAGAACTTTAGTGTTTATGTGATTGATTGCGGTGTGTATGCGTATTGTGTGAAATGCATCATATTTTTTTAAAACGGGAACGAAAATAATTTTTAGCATGCTTTGATGTATGAGGTGAGACGTGTGGCGGTGGTACCGCGGATCCCACTAGTGTGCGGGCCGGTGCTTCACCAGTCGCGGATCCTACTCGAGGGGTGGGCCGGCTGGGCCGTCATGCGGCGTGAATGTGTTGACGGTGAGGATATGGGCAGTGGTACCGCGGATCCTACTAGTGTGTGGGCCGGTGCAACACCAGTCGCGGATCCTACTCAAAGGGTGGGCCGGCTGGGTTGTCGCGAAACGTGTGTGTGTGGCAACTGTGGCCCCGTGCTGGGGAGGCTGGGACGGGGGCGACGTGTCAGGGTGGAGAGTGGCGCGAGGTACACCCTTACCCTGATGTGGTTGCTGTGTGGTGATGCGTGGGTGTAGCTTGTGGGCCTCGTTGCTGGGGAGTCCGGGACGGTGGCGACGTGTCAGGGTATAGGGTGGCGTAAGGTTCCTCATTACCGTGGTGCGGCTGCACTATGCGTCACAGATGTGACAACATGAGTGTGAGTGTAGAGACTGCATGTGATAGGATTGCATTGTCGGCTTTTACTTTCATATCGCATTACTTACTGAGGGTTAGGCTTATGTTGTGTGTTCTGTGGTGTAGGTGCTGACGATACCGCTGGTGAGCCTCGAGTGCCTAGTCCTGAGGCGTAGGATGGTTGGCGGCGTGCGACTGCGGCACCGGATGGCGGACCTTTGTTAGGGCGACCCGACCCGTGGATATGGTAGGTTGTGGCCTGGTCGGTTTGTGGGTTTTCTTTCTTTTGCGGTGATTATGTACGGGGGATGGGATTGATTGTTGTATATGCGTCAGTGTATAGGTGTATATGGAGTGCGTGTGATTTTGGTGACGTACGCGGATATTTTCCATGTTAGAGTATGTTATTTCTCTATATTTGAGACTTTCTTCATTTGTATTTGATGGATTTTCGTCGTCTTATTACTGTGATTTGGGTTGGGATGATTTCTCTGGATGATGGATAGGTAAATATTGTTAGATTCTGGTGAATTGTGTGCAGGGTTAAATTTTGGGGTAGCCAGTTTTTAGGCGGTACTCTGCCGAAATTTCGGGAGAGGGGTTGAGATTCGAGAGGATACGAAATAGGTCAAGGTGTGTGTATGATGAATGCTAGAGGAGTTTAGATGAGTGTGGATGTGCGGCATGATCGCAGGTGCGCGGGGCATGCGGCCCTGTTGGGTACCCATGGGTTGTACGACACAGGGTGAGGGTGTGCACGCGGACGTGTAGTACAGCAGCAGGGTGCGTGGGACACGCGGCGCTGTGAGCGTGCGCGAAACACAGTAACGTTGAGTGGTATGTGCGGCACCGTGAGAGTGTGCGTGAGGTGTCCAAGGGGAGACGCGGGTTGTTTTCGAATCGAGTCAAAAAAAAAAGGGGGAGAGTAAATTGGAAACAAAAGGGTATTAAATTGAGTGAATTATGTTAAGTGTTAGTGTGTGTGTAGATGCACTGTAGCGCACCGGGAACGGGTGGTTTTTTTTCGGGGTGTTACATGAGAGGTTAACGGATCTTATACCTAGCTCTATTACGAATCTTAATGGAGGATTAATACATATGTAATGACTATATCAATGGACATTACTTTGAGTAAATATACCTATAGTTCTAAGAGTGCAACTCTAAGTATTTAGTGCAATTACTCTATAGTTAGTAATTGCGTTATTTAATATAAAGAGTTTATATTAATTAACAAATATTATTGGAGATTAAGACTATACGTCTATCGATCCCTCTGTTATCATATATCACTATTTAATTTCTATGTTATAAGAATAAATATATAAATGATTAATTATGATTAATCATTTATAAACACTCAAATGAATATATTATGATTCAAAATATATAAATAATTTTTATATTTTGAATCTAAAATAAAATATCTAATTAGATGAGATTGTTTTAAAAGAATTTGAATTGAATTTAAATAACCTCATCCGATGAGATTTGATTTTCAAATTTAAATTGAATTTGATTATTCAAATCAGATTTTTTTGAAATTTGAATATAAGTATATCTGAAAAATCTGATCAGATTAGATTTGATCTATAATTGACTTATATTTTGTTGATTATTTAAAAGTAAATCTGAAGAATCTCATAAGATGAGATTATCTTGAAAATTATTTTCAAAACTATATATTAAAAATATTTTTTAGATTATATGATTAATCGATAAATTGATTTATTAGATAAATCAGCTGCTAATCAAATTAGATTTGATTAGATAAGATTTATTTTTTAAAAATTAGTTTTTATTAAAATAAATCTAAAAATTAGTTTTTAAAATAGATTTATAAAATTGTCAAATATAATTTGACAGAAAAAAATGATTGTAGAGGACTTCAAGGGAAGATAGAAAATAGAAAAAAAAAGATCTAATCCCTTTGAGAAAAAACGTGTAACCTTTCCCGTATTCGGTTTTAGGAAAACATTTTCTAAAATCAAAAAGAGTCGTATCATGTGTTGAGAACACGTCTCTTCACAAATATAAAAGTGTGTTATTCTTGTAAGCTGGACGCCCACACGTCAAGAAATTTAAGTGTAAAAATATTAAGAGAAGACTCGACGGTTTCAAAATTTTCGGGAAAAACACTTTATCCTGAGTTAAGCCTGTTAAGATCAAACGGAAGTACCAGAGTAAAAGCGTTTCTACAATAGACATTTTCCTTTATTATTCTAGAATCTAAATCTAATAATTTTTCTCAATGTAAATTGTTTATATTTTGAAAAATACATATTTCTAAAAAATATTTTTCTTTTAAACTAACGATCAAAATTTATGGTTTTTCTGATTTTAAAATAGTTTTAAAATCACGTGAGTAACGTATGTCACTATTATTATGAATAATAGTGAATTCCACCAGCGTAGGAACCACAAAAACCAACAATTGGTATAAGAGCCATTGTTTTATTAGTCTAAAAATATTTTTGATGATACAATTTAATGTAAATTGTAATATGTGTTAGAATTTGATATTATGCATATATATTCTTTATGTATGTTTTGCATGACATGAAATAGTGATCGAAATTAACTCAGTTGTTTGGGTTAGGATTTCTTTTATGCATTTTTCATTTATATTCAATGTGTAATCTTACGATAGAAATCTGAGACTATAAGGCCATGAATGGAGTTTCCATCACAAATTTGATCTATTGACGAAAACAAATGATGATGCACATACGAATGCGAATTCACAAATTTGATTTGTGAATTTTTGAAGATGTCCCTGTAGATGAGGCAATTTCGAAAAAGACCAAGATTTAGAACCTTAGTTTTATTTTTATTTTTGGGGTTGTAATTTTAAAAATACTTAAAGGTCAATCTGGTCACTATTTCATTTAATTTTATGTTGATAAAATTTGTTAAATTGTCATGCATTCACATGTCATATAGATTTTGCATGTTTAGGTTTATTTTAAATTTCTCACATATCATGCATTTAAACATATATTAAATTGCATAATGATTTAATAAAAAGTTTATTAAATAAATTAGTTTTGATTTTATTGATTCATTTTAATGAATTATGTGAGAATGTAAAATAATTAATTTTTAATTTGTTAAAAATTAATTTTATTTTTCAAAATTCAAATAATTTGATTATTTGAAATTATTAATTTAATAATATGATTATTAGATTAATAATTTAAGTTATGAGAAATTAATATGATTAATTTATCATTACAAGGGAATATTTGATATTCCATAATTACTAATTCTAAATAATGAGTGGGAGCGGGAAGTTAGGCGTAACATTCCATGGTTTATACTGTTGGTACAACACCATGAGATCTAAGTGAGGCTCCGAGATGACTTTTATTTTCATCCTCACTGAGGAGAGTGTTCACTTAGTTCAATACCAAGGTTGGTCTCCTAAAGATATAATATATGAAATGTATTTTATAATTGTCCGATCCTAAGGCGGCAACTATAAGTTAAGTTGTAACACCCCGAAAATCTTTCATGATTTTCGGTTCGCTACCAACTACTACTCGTCACCATCGCTTATATCCTTTCTTAAATATTTCCTAGAAATTGGAAAGCTTTGTTTTTCGACTAAAAACGATTTTTTTTTATATATTACTCAAAAAGACTTCCAAAAGAATACGCATAAATGCAGCAGCGAAAACTCGTTTAAAAATTGGGTTGAAGAAACTTCGCCTTTAAAACATAAAAATAAAGAGACCGGTTGCCACCTGCAAAAGCCGGTTAACACTTAAGTTGTCTCGGGTTTCCATCGGTCGACACTGACAAACGCTGGTCGACACTACATATCTCTCGGGTCTTTTCAGCGGTCAACACTAGAAATCACCAGTCGACACTTCTATACTCAGCTAGGGGAACGGTCGACACTTGCTTTTGCAGGTCGATACTTTGACACTCTCTGCCCGCACAGGTCGTACCCCGCGGTCGACACTCTCGCTGTATTTGCACTAACTGGTCGACACCTTGTTCATCTCTGTCCGCGCAAGTCGACCCTCTCGGTCGACACCGTTGCCAATTTTACACGGACCGGTTGACACTTGTAACCAGGGGTCGACACCTACTTCGACTCTGCTCTTCACAGGTCGAGCCTCGCGGTCGCCACTCACCCTCTATTTTACACTAATCGGTCGACACGTATGGAATTCGGTCGACACTTCACACCAGCAACCCAGGGACAGTAGCACTTCGAAGGGAAAAAGACACAAAACTTCCCCAAAGTAAAACGTCCAAGTGAAAACATGAATCCTTTATTTAAACCCTTCCAACAAATCTCAAAATGCACATATACATCAATTTCAATTATGGACATTCAAACCCAACTATACCTCAAAACCTATACACTCGACATAGACTCAACGCTCATATAACTCAGCGTTTACTTCTCCACCAACTTGAAATCCATTATATACACCAAAACGACTACAAACGTTGGAAATCCTTTTACTTACAAAATGACTCAAAGCCACCTCTGCTCACTCCCTAGACTAATACCTATGAACACCACGTCCAAAATGCACTAACAGCAGGCCGGATCATCCACGAACGTCCTACTTCAACTGCCTCCTAGTCCCAGACTCGCCCTGAGTACTCACCGGCTTCCGTGTTGTCACGTGCATCACAGAACTCAACTATTAGCCTAATGCTAAGTAAGTAATGTACGTAAAACTCACACTAAAATCAAACATCTCCTAACACAGGCAATTTCTACAGTTTCGTCTCTATTTTTGTTTTCGTCTCTTTCTTACATTTTCTTTATCGTCTTATTACTGGGTTCTTCTTTACATGCTAGACTGAGGTGACCCCATAGTCCACCTCACTGGATAAGGCCAACCCCGATCTAATAAAGTGACACACATCACAGCCCACCTCACTACTGGACAAGGCCACCACGTAAAGCGAAGGAAGAGTAATACTGCTTTTACGGTCCACCTCACTGAAGTCCACGTCACTAGACAAGGTAACTCAACCCCACCTTCATTATCTTCTTGCGTAGCATCTCATTTTGTTGATCTCAATACATCCTATTGTTTCACTTCGTAAAAACATGAAAATTCATTTTCGTCTTGTGTCCTACTTTAAAACAATGATGCACAACCATGAAAGGATAACCTAAAATAAACGTGCAATGTATCCTACTGAACTGTGATGTAGGCCCGAAAGCAAAAATCCTACTACGTTACTTACACTACTTACCTGACTTCCTTGGCACTCATGCTTCGTATATGGCTCGCTAACTGGGAAACCTATAAAACCACACATTTCATCAATCATACTCGTCTCCAAATTCGTAGGCTTTAACACGAAAACCATAAGCCCATCCTAAACCACCACTTCTAGCTAGACTCGAGATTCTACTCAATTTTCGGCCAAACTTTAGAAAAGCATAACTTAACCAATTCTCGTCTGATTTGGACGATTCAAAATGCCACAGACTTCTCAGGACGTCTAGTTTCTAACGGTCTCACCAATTTCCTAATCCCACACCTACAACTTGGCCAAACGGAACCCATTCCGTAACGCAAGTCGTTCGGTTATCTACACACTCAATCTTCCTCATAACAACTCGTAATCTACTTCTATTCCTAGTTTAAACACCAACACACAAATACAAATCAGCAATAACCTCCAAATTTTGTATCTCCCTCCTAGGGCTCACCCAAAACTCTTTCTAACTCCACCTTTACTGCTCAAAACGACCAAAGGACTTGCTATCTACTGAAAACTAACCAAAACTTACCGTAGATTTGAAGAAACGAAGGAGGAAATGTCGCTGGAAGGCTAATCGGCGATGCAGAGCTCTCGCGGGGTGGGGAGAAGGGAAACTCACTGAGGAGGGTGGGGGGATTTGTTCCTCCCCTCTGATTTTTATAAAAAAATATTTAGAAAATGTTATTTAATATAATTAATCTTAATTATTATTTTGCCCCCAACCATAATTCTTTTGATCAAACGGTCATTCAATCTGTTTCTAGCCGAAGTCTTCTAAATCTCTCCTGTCCATAAGTCCCAAAATAATCTCTTACCTAACGATACAAACTTTCTGCCCTTGATTCCGACTCAAATTTCACCGTTGACCTATACGTAAATCCAAAAATTGAAATGACCAAAATTCTCGGGTGTTACATAAGTTTCATAAATCCAAAACAATGGGTTACATTCATGAAAATATAACTAAACGTGTTGGTTATATTTTGACCAAAATTTTTGGTAAGTTAATAAATTTCAAAAATATAAAATATTTTTAGCAAATTTATTAATCGATAATATTTTACCCTAAGGTGATTTATTATGTTATTGAGGCTATAGTAGTATTTACATATTTTTATGATTAAACATGTCCATGCATCATACTAGCATAGCCATAACATTTTGAATTTTATAGCATAAAATTGATTATAATTTTATTTATTGATTACAGCATCATGTCTCAATTAATGATAAATTTGCTTGCGACTGAAAAGCTTGACGACGATAATTTTGTGAAGTGGAAAAAGAATATGAATCTCATTCTTGTGCATGACAACTTGAAATTTGTACTGTTGAAGGAATGTCCTCCTACTGCTGCACTTAATGCTCAACGGGCCCTGAAAGATGCTTATGATAGTTGGATTAAAACAAATATCAAAGCCCGTTGTTATTTACTAGCAACCATGATATTCTTAGCGCAAAATTTGAGAATTGTGAGACTGCTTATGAGATAACGGAGTCTCTTCAAGACATGTTTGGCAAACCATCTGACAAAGCTCGTCATGAAGCGATAAAAAGAGTTATGAACTCTAAGAAGAAAGAAGGAGTTCTAGTACGTCAACATATTTTGATGATAATCAATACTATTCATGAAACTGAAATTAATGGAGCTCATATTGATGAGACAACCCAGGTTGGCATGATCTTAGAAAGTCTAAGCCCAAAATCTAACTGTTGCCACACACACATTTTGCGAATCTTGTCTATGGAGCTCATATTGATGAGACAACAGACTGGTTAAGGACCGTCCTTTGAAAGATCTAACTGTTGGATCTTTACCTGTTTGTGAATCTTGTCCAGAAGGTAAAATGACCAAGAGATCCTTTATTGGAAAGGGCAAAATGTAACGCCTCGAGAACCCATACGTTCTCCATGCACTCACTACGTGTACACACTGTGACATACAGAGACTCGACGCGAACTCACTTACTTTAATACTACTTTTATTTTCAAATCATATTCAAAAGAACATGTGAGTATAAAAATTTTCCGACTCGATTCAAAAAACAATTTGCGTCCCGAAGAGGGAACACGAAATCCTCAATATAAAATAGGCAGAGTAAAAGAAAATTTAAAGTATTTTTAAAAATAAGACGATAAAAATTGAAATTTTTAGGAAGAGGCCCAACACACGCCTCGAGTTACCCGTGTCAGTGCCGCGCATGGTTCCGCGCCACGCACTGTGCGCTCACGCACGCTCGACTTGTCGGCGCACGCGCCCACTCTGCTAGCGAACCACGCGCCCACGTCTCCACTTCGGCGACTTGCGCGCACCATCTCGGTGCCGTCGCCAACTCAACACTGTTGCGTCACGCGCACGCCTACAGTACCGCATGACCCATGCACCCTACCTCCGTACAGCACATCTGCACGCACGCCCTCATCCGATGCCGCACGACCCGTGCGCACTTGCAGGGCCACATGCCCCACGCGCCTGCGGTCCTGCCACGCTCCCGCGTACACCGTCACTCCTCTAGTATCTCACCGTGCACAGCCCGACCTATTCCATACCCTCTCGACTCCCGATTTTTCTCCCTAAAATTTGACACAGTAACGTCTAAAAATCAGCTATCTCAAAAATATGAAGCTGCACACAGTTCACCAAACTTCCAAGAATACCAATCCAGAGATCCCCACCAAATCAGAGTTTTAAAACAAGAATTAAAACTACAACAATTCATCAACTATCAAATGAAGAAAATTTACAGTATAAAGCATTACCAAGCTCCTACATGTAAAGAGTACGCGTGCGTCACCAAAAATCATAAACACTCCATAAACCTCTATACAACTGACGCCTATACAAACTCGTTTGATCAACTATATATCCCGACACAACAAAAGAAAATACCCCAACAGTCTAGCCACCACCTACCATCTCCACAGGTCGGATCGCCCTAACAAATCCGCCGTCCGGTTCCTCGGTCGCGCGCCGCTTATCGTCCTACACCTCAGGACTAGGCTCTTAGGGCTCAGCAGTGACAATATCTGCACCTACACCATAGAGCACACAACATAAGTCTAATGCTCAGTAAGTAATGCGATATGAAAGTAAAAGCCGACCATGCAATCCTATCACATGCAGTCTCTACACTCACACTCATGTTGTCACATCTATGACGGGTAGTCGCCGCACCAGAGTGAGGATGAACCTAGCTCCATGCAACACCCTGACACGTAGCCACCGTCCTGGACTCCCGAGCGACGAGGCCCACAAGCTACACACACGCATCACCATACAGCAACCACATTAGGGTAAGGGTATACCTCGCGCCACACTACACCTTGACACGTCTCCCCTGTCCTAGCCTCCCTAGCAACGGGGCCACAGTTGCCACACACACACATTTTGCAACAGCTCAGGCAGCCCACTCCTCGAGCGAAATCCAAGACTGTTGTTGCACCGGCCCACACACTAGTAGGATCTGCAGTACCACTGTCCATCTCCTCACCGCCGACACATATACGCCGCGTGACGGCCCAGCCGACCCACTCCTTGAGCGAAATCCGCGGTTGATTATGCACCGGCCCACACACTAGCAGGATTTGCGGTACCACCGCAATGCGTCTCACCACTTACTCAAAATATGTTCAAAACCATTTTTGTTTCTTTTTTTAAAAAACAAGATGCATGTCAAATAATACACACACACACACACCACAATCAATAACATAAATCCTAAAGTTTTACGGTGTAGGCCCACCTGGTCAAAACACATCCATGCACTACTTACCTGGCGTCCTAAGCTCACTCGACGCACAGCTTTGCCAAAAAAAATGCATCAACCTAAAACATAAACAATTACTCATCAATTTTCGCATCAAAATCACTAAATATGCTAAAAATCACATTGCTTAACTAAACTCATGAAATCTCAACTAAAACGGGCCACTAACTCAGCTCGGTTGAAAATCCGCCTAAACTTCAGACGTGCATAACTTTTGCTTCCGTTAACAGAATCTAACAATTTAAGAAGCTAAAAGCTCGCCTAGGAACCTATTTTAACATACTAAGACAGATTTTAAAACGGTCAACCGTATCTAGGTAAAAAAACCAAAAACTGAATCTGTCATTCACCCAAATTTCACATTTTCATTTCTTTCAACTAAAACTCGCTCCAAACTCGCCTTACGCACTAAAACGCTCAATAATTTGATTCGGCCTAAAATCAGACATAAATTTCTGACGCGAATAACTTTTGCGTCGGTTATCAGAATCAAACGATTCTAGCGGCCAAACGTTCCTCTAATAACCTAATTTCACCCACTGAAAAAGAATTTAAAACGAATAATTGAAGCTAGGGCCGAAACGGCCAAAAACAGAACCTGTTTTTCACACAAAAATGCTTAGAATTTCAACTTTAATCCAATCTCACCAATTTCTTTATCCAATGGGAAACATTTCACTCATTCAAGCATAATCTAAACAGAAATCAGAAATTCGAGCATTAACCCGAATTTCGGCTCAACCTCCCCCTCGGTTTTTCTCCCTCCCACCGAACACTCACTATCCATCCACTAAACACACACATTCACACTCCTAATTCACTGAAACATTTCGGCCAAATTCACAGAAAAGGGAAGGAAGTCGAGCAATTATCTCGGCCAAAATAGGACAGGACAGCAGAGAGAGAGAGACTTACCGAGTGGTGTCGTTCTGCACTCGGGTGGGAGAAAGGGAAGAAGAATGCAAGTAGATCGCTCGGTTGCAGGCAACGGCACTAAATGGGGACTCTCCCTTGCGGTCGTCGGCAGAAAGTGCTCGGGCTCTCTCTTCGGCTGTTCGGGCTACTGAAACCGAACGACTTCAGCTCATCAGAGAAGCATTACTCCCCTACAGTTTCCCTCTCATACTGACGCTCGTCGGCCACCTATCGAAGATCAACTCCCAGCTCTCGATCGCCCTTCGCTCTCGGATGCTCGGCGAAGAATAGAACACTGAACGGCTTCCTCGCGAAGCCTTTCAGTTGTTTTATTTATTTATTTATTTATTCTTTTATTTTAATTAAATCAAATTACTAAATCGCCCTTACGCACTATAACCGTCCGAAACTTCGTTAAATTCGCGTCCTTCTGACTTTAAAACTTGAAATTTCTTCTACGAATTAAATTCCAACTTTCAAAAATAAATGTCCTGCTAAAACCTTTTTCTGAAAACTCTAACCAAGACTTAATTTAAATTTCAAAAATTTGATCTAAGATTCAAAATTTCTTGGGTTATTACATCCCCCCCACCTTATAAGAACTTTGTCCCTAAAATTTACGTACCGAATTGTTCCGGATACTGTTGCTCGATGTTCTGCTGCCGCTCCCAGGTGGTGTCCTCCACGCCATGATTGCGCCACAATACCTTGACCAAAGGGATCTCCTTGTTGCACAGTATTTTCACAGCAGACCCTAAGATCCTCACTGATTTCTTCTCGTAGTACAACGTCGGTTGGATCTCTATATCCTGCTATGGCACTACCTGGGAGGGATCACGCACACACTTCCTCAGCATCAAGACATGGAAAACATCATGGATGACATCCATCGACGAGGGAAACTGAAGTTGGTATGCAGTTCTCCCAATTCTCTTGACAATCGGGAATGACCCCACAAACCGAAGGTTGAGCTTCCTTTGCTTTCCAAACATCACCACTCACTTGAACAGCGAGATCTTCAGAAATACCTCGTCGCCCTCACTAAACTCTAACTCCCAACGCCTTTGATCTACATAACTTTTCTGTCGACTCTAAGCCGCTTCAATTCTCTTTCGTATCACTGCAATCTTGTCGACGGTCTACTGTAAAGTCTCGGGACCTATCAATCGGGCCTCCCCAACCTCATCCCAATACAATGGCGACCTACATTCCTCTCGTAAATAGCCTTGTACGGTGCCATACCAATGGTGGACTGGTAACTGTTATTATACGAGAACTCCACTAATGGTAAAAACTTGCTCCAAGCCGCCTGAAACTCCAATACACAAGCGCTAAGCATATCGTCCTGAATCTGTATAGTTTGCTCTGACTGCCCGTCGGTTTGAGAATGAAAGGCCGTACTAAAATCTAACCTGGTGTCCATGGCTTTATACAGGCTCCTCCAAAACTTGGATGTGAATATGGGAAACAATCGACACCGGGATTCCATGAAGCCTGACTATCTCCTGAATATACAACTGGGCAAACTGATCCATGGTATAAGTCATCCTAACAAGCAAAAAGTGAGACGACTTCGTTAACCTGCCTACAATTACCCATATAGCATCATGGCCTTTGGAAGTCCTCGGCAGTCCAACCACAAAATCCATAGTGATCCGCTCCCACTTCCACTCCAGTATTGCCAATGGTTTGAGTATCCCAGACGGTCGCTGATGTTCCGCCTTCACCTGCTGGCAGACCACGCAGATCTCAACATACTCAGCCACCACTCGCTTCATGTTAGGCCACCAATAGTGCTGCTTCAAATCCCTGTACATTTTAGTGCTTCCGGGATGCACAGTGAAAGAAGATGAATGAGCCTCTAATAATATCTTCTTCCTCAGCTCCTCATCCTTGGGGACATACCACCTATCCCGAAACTTCATAATCCTCTCTTCTGAATAACTAAGCTATGAATTAGGACTGGTCTCCATACTTGCCTTCAGCTCTCCACACTCCGAATCAGTCTCCCGAGCCTGCCTAATTATGTCCAGAATAGTCGGCCTAAACGACAAGGCTGAAAGAGTGGCTGCCAGATTAGAAACTACCTCCAGGCCTAAACTCTGCATCTCTGTCATCAACTTAATAGGCCCTATCAAAGTCATGACAGAAGTCGAAGCTGTCAACCGTCTCAAGGCGTCTACCACCACATTTGCCTTTCCCGGGCGGTACTTGATCTTCACATCGTAATCTTTGACCATCTCGAGCCAACTCCTCTGTCTCAAATTCAGCTTATTCTGCGTGAAAATGTATCTGAGGCTCTGGTGATCTGAGAAAATCTCGCACTGCTGCCCATAAAGGTAATGCCTCCAAATCTTGAGTGCAAATACAACTGCTACCAGATCCAAATAATGAGTGAGATAATACTGCTCGTAAGTCTTCAACTGCCTCAAAGCGTAGGCAATGACTCTCCCACTCTGCATCAAAACACACCCCAAACCAATCTAGGAGGCGTCAAAATAATTATAGAACTTCTCTTCTTCTGCGGGCAGCGTCAGTATAGTAGCTGTAGTCAATCTCTGCTTCAATATTTGAAAGCTGTCCTCACACTTGTCAGTCCATTCGTATTTTTCATTCTTTCAGGTAAGCCTGGTCAAAGGAGCTGAAATCTTGGAGAACCCCTCAATGAATCTCTGATAATATCCAGCCAACGCTAGAAAACTGCGTATCTCACTAGCACTGGTTGGTCGCGGCCATTCCTTTACAGCCTGAACTTTCACCGGATCAACTAAAATACCCTCAGAGGAAATAACGTATCCCAAGAAGTGGATCCTGTCCAGCCAAAACTCGCACTTAAAGAACTTAGCATACAACTGATGTTGGCTTAGAATAGTCAATACGGTCCTCAAGTGCTCTCTATGCTCCTCCTCACTCCGCGAGTAAATCAGGATGTCGTCGATAAACATGATCACAAATTTATCCAGGTACTCACTTAACACTTGGTGCATCAGATCCATAAACGCTGCAGGGGCATTGGTCAGCCCGAAGGACATAACCAGGAACGCAAAATGTCCGTACCTCGTCCTGAAGGCCGTCTTCAGTACATCTTCACCCTTTACCTTCAACTGATGATAGTCGGATCTCAGGTCGATCTTAGAAAACACCCGGGCACCCTGTAATTGATCAAACAAATCGTCAATACTCGGCAATGGATACCTGTTCTTCATCGTCAACTTATTCAGCTATCGATAGTCAATACACATACGTAGGGATCCGTCATTCTTCTTGACGAATAGAACTTGCGTGCCCCAAGGTGAAAAACTAGGGTGTATAAAGCTCTTATCCGTCAATTCTTCTAACTGAGCCTTCCACTCCTTAAGTTCGGTAGGTGCTAACCTGTACGGGTTCTTGCACACTAGCTCAGCACCTGGGAAAACATCTATCTCAAATTCGATCTCCTTATCAGGGGGCAGCCTTGGCAAATCATCACGACACCTCTCTGGGAACTCCTGCACAATAGAGATATCCTATAACCCAGTATCATCCTATGACTGTGCATCCTCGACACTTGCCAGAAATCCCTGATAACCCTTGCTCAACAACCGCGGAGTCTGTCGAGAAAAGATAGCGAAAATCCTAGTAAGACCTTAACCTGCTTTGAAGGTGTAGCTTTCTCCGCCTGGGGGCCGAAAATGAAACTCTCTAGTCCTGCAGTCAATCTTAGCATGATGTCTGAACAGCTAGTCCATTCCCAAGATCACCTCATAGCCGCTCATATGGAGTATGACTAGGTCGGCATACAACTGCTTTTTCCCCACTGCCACCACATTGCCCCACACCACCTGTTCTGAATACAAATGTTCCCCTGATGGCAATGTCACGTCATAATGCTGCCTGGCGGGGCTGAACTCAAAATTTGCCTTAACAACGAAACTCGTCGACATAAACGAGTGCGTAGTGCCCGTATCAATCAAGATATAAGCTGCCACACCAGAAACAAAAATGTTATTTGCAATTACTGATGGCTGGACAACATCATCTGGCTTAAAAAGGGCAAATACCCTCGGTGCAACTCTTGCTGATGTCATGCTCGTAGCCTGGCATCTGTTGGCAAAGTGTCCAACGGTTCTAACGTGGCTTCTGGCACTCTTTAGACATGTGGTCCACCTCGCCACAGTTATAATATCGCACTTGGCCAATTCTGCACTCGCCATGGTGACTCCTCTGACACTTCGGGCACACTGGAAACTGTCCCGACCTTGGCGGCCTCTTGGTGCTCCCTTGGCTGCTGGAACTATCACTAGGCCTCGTCAGGCCTTTCTGCATGGACACCCCCTCCTCACTCGACTGTGGCAGTGACTCTCTAAATGATCTCCGAGTCTGCTCCATGGGTACCTCTCTATAACTAGGAAGCTTCGCCCGAGCCTCCTCAATATCCAGGGCCTTCGCTACAACCTTCTCGTATGGCATGCCTCGAGTCCCCGCAATCTGCATGCCCATATAGATATCTGGCTTCAGTCCCTGTACAAACTGGTGTACCTTATTTTTGTTGAGGCTCACCAAATGCCCCGTAAACTACAACAAGGCCTCAAACTGTCGGACATACTCTACCACAGTGCATGTCTGCCTCAGCTGTGCAAACTCCACCATCTTTCGTGTCCTGATAGAGTTGTTGAAATACTTACCGAAGAACAATGTCTTGAACTCCTCACAGGTCATGGTCCCCACGTCTCTCGTGGCCACTATAGTATCCACCAATGGCTAACATTCTTGGCCAGATAGAATGCCGCATTAGACACCTTGTCTTGTTCCTCCACCTTTGCATAACCCATCATCCTCTCCGTGCTCCGTATCCACTACTCAGCACTGAGAGGATCCGGAGATGACCCGTCAAAAGTTGGGTGTCTAAGTCTATGCAGCCTATCATCCCCTCTGTCAGACGAACCTTGGGCACTAGACTGGGTCGTCGCTGCTCATAAATCTCTCTAGCTGCTAAGACTTGCGGTGGACTAACTCGGTAAGCTGTCGGACGGTATCATCCATATCGCCAATAACTCTATGCGTCTCTCGTTGTGGTCGACCTCTACCTCTCGCCTCTCATAGTATTTCCTTACCTTTAAAATATACCAAACCCACATTAGTCTTAAAATAAAATTAAATCTAAACACTAACAGTTGGTGTAGTGCTCCCGTGCAGCGGCTGACGGTGTTAGGTAATCCTCTAAACGACGTCGACCCCGAGGTTCTGATACCATAACTGTAATGCCCCGAGAACCTACACGTTCCTAGTGCGCTCACTACGTGTACACACTGTGACATACAAAAAATTGACGCGAACTTACTTACTTTAATACCACTTTCATTTTCAAATCATATTCAAAAGAACATTTGTGAGTGTAAAAATTTTTCAACTCGATTCGAAAAACAATTCGAGCCCCGAAGAGGGAACACAAAATCCTTAATATAAAATACGCAGCGGAAAAGACAATTTAGAGTAATTTTAAAAATAGGACGACAAAACTTGAAATTTTTAGAAAGGGGCCCAACAAACGCCTTGAGCTACCCGACTCAGTGTCGTTCTCCCGTGTAGTGGCACAGCGCGCCGTTGGTTTCGTGCACACTCGACTTGGTGCTGCGCGCCCCGCGCGCGCCATTATGGTTGTGCGCCGTGCCCCCCGCATGCCGACGTCCTCACTTTGGCGCCCCGCGCGCATCCTCTCGGTGCTGCACGCCAACTCAAGACCGCCGCGTCACGCGCACGCTCACAGCACCGCGTGCCCCACGTACCCTCCCTCCGTGCAACACGTCCGCACGCACGCCCTCGTCAGATGCCGCACGACCCGTGCGTACTTGCATGGCCACGTGCTCCGCGCGCCTGTGGTCACGCCGCGTTTTCGCGTACACCGCCACTCTTCTAGTATCTCACCGTGCACAGCCCGACCTATTCCATACCCTCCGACTACCGATCTTTCTCCGGAAAATTTGGCAGTGTAACGTCTAAAAATCGGTTATCTCTAAAATCTGAACCTGCACACAGTTCACCAAACTTCCCAGAATACCTATCAAGAGATCCCCACCAAATCAGAGTTTTAAAAACAGAATTAAAACTACAACAATCCATCAACTATCAAATAAAGAAAATTTACAGTATAGAGCATTACCAAGCTCAAACATGTAATGAGTACGCGTGCGTCACCAAAAATCTTAAACACTCCATCAACCCCTATACAATGATGCCTATACAAACTCGTCTGATCAATTATATATCCTGACACAACAAAAGAAAATACCCAAACAGTCTAGCCACCACCTACCATCTCCACGGGTCAGGTCGTCCTAACAAATCCACCGTCCGGTGTCTCGGTCGCGCGCCGCCAACAGTCTTACACCTCAAGACTAGGCTCTCGGGGCTCCCCAGTGACAATATCTGCACCTACACCATAAAACACACAACATAAGCCTAATGCTCAGTAAGTAATGCAATATGAATGTAAAAGCCGACCATGCAATCCTACCACATGAAGTTTCTACACTCACACTCAAGTTGTCACATCTGTGATGCGTAGTGTAGCCGCACCAGAGTGAGCATGAACCTAGCGTGTAACAATGTAGGGTTTCAAATTATTCTCAAATTTAGAAATTCCCAAATCAATTCAATATTCAAATTTCAAAATTTAAAATTTTCAAATCAAACCTAATTTGGAAATTCAAATTCAAATTCTCTAAATCACAACCTGAATTTTGGGAAACAAATCCAATGAACCTAGCCTAAAAATCATGCCGGTACAAAAGAATATTGGATTTCCATTAAAATAATATCTTGGGAAATCCGATTTAGAGATCGGATTGCTGATTTTCAGCAATAAATCCGGGATGAACCTGGACGTTATGAGGGAAGTATTCAGTATCTAACTGAATAACCACTCAACCAAAAATCTACCGCCAACCAGATAACAACCGGGAAATCCAAGTGAAATTCGAAAATCTTGGAGAAGCAGGATGCAAACTTCTCCTATAAATAGAGGTACTCATGAAGGAGGAAAGCACATCAGCTCTCCCTCCCGAGTCCTTCAAGAAGAAGATTACTTACCCCGGCCTCTGACGCTGCAAGCCTCTCCGACACGGCAAAACTCTTCTCAGTTGAGCTTTACTTCGCGACAGCAGAAAGCACCCTTCGATCAAACAATTTTCCTCAATAGCGTAAGCTCTCCCTCGCTCTGTCATTCTCGTTTTCGCTCTCGCTCACTCTTGATCTCTCGCTCTCTCACTCACTTACTCTCTCTCTCTCTCTCTCTCTTTCTCTCTCTTTCGGTAGAACAGGAAAAGGAAAGGAGTTGGTTTTATTTAAAAACCAGAACCAGTTTTTTTTAGAAGGATCAGCTGAACCAAACCGAATCGGCCCAGTTGACTCGGATCGGCCCAGTTGACCCAGATCGGCCCAATTAACCCAGACCGGCCCAGTTGACCGAGATCGGCCCAGTTGATCCAGACCGGCCCAATTGACCTAGATCGGCCCAATTGACCAGACCGGCCCAGTTGACCCAGATCGACCCAGTTGACCCAGATTGGCCCAGTTGACCCGGACCGGCCCAATTGACCCAAACCGGCACTCTTCACCCGAACCAAACCCAAACCAAATTTCGACCCGAATCTGATCGAACCGATCCAAGATTAAAACGGTAAGAATTTTCTGTCCAAATTCTTTTAAGTTGGAATTAATTAAGTTGGATTTTAATATCGACATTGGAATTAAGTAGGAAATATCTCGGAAGTCATCCAAACGATTCAACCAACCCGATCTGACCCAAGAGAACAACGTAAGAAATTTCTGCTCAAATTTCTTTGAAATTGGATTTATTAAGTAGGAATTTAATACAAAAGATTCTATTTGAGCAGGATATTATCTGAAATAGTAAACGAATCCCGATATCCATACCGCTCGGAATCCAAGTAAGTAAAAATACAGTTTTATCATGTTTTGGCTTTGGCCCTACATCACAAAATATTATATTATTTTCTTATAACTGTTTTATTACATGAGTTGATATTTGAGCACGCATATTTCGGCATTGACTTAGAATAGTATAAAGATAAAATTGGTAGGACATATTGTATGTGCATGAAAATGATGAAATTGACGGAAAATATGTGATAGCAAAAGCCTGAACGACAATGAGATGGTGAGATTGAACATTATGGTACTGACGTCATAGCAAAAGCCTGAACGACAATGAGATGGTGAGTTTGACCGAAAGTAAGTTGACAAATCTTGAACGACAATGAGATGGCTGAGTCTAAGGTTGGGAAATAAGTACCAACTAGTTCTGTAATCAAGATTCGGTAAAAGTAAATGTAAATTTTAACCATTGCACGTATTTTTACTTGCTGAGTTAATTCTCATATTTTAAATAATTTTGTGATATAGGTGAGTTTTTATCTGAGGAAGAACTAGCTGCGATTGAGAATCTCCCAGTGGCAAACGAGCATACAGAAGAAGATGTTGATTTT
>CM039526.1:7200014-7285139 GCA_022433055.1 Begonia peltatifolia | reverse complement strand
TTTTAAGCTGAAAATTTAACGCTCGATTTTAACTCAAATTTTGGGAATAATTTCTAGGGTTTGAAATTAGGGTTTTTAAATTGGGGATTTTAAAATTCGAGACGTTACATAGCGCCACCCTACACCCTGACACGTCGCCACCGTCCCGGACTCTCTAGTGACGAGGCCCACAAGCTACACACATGCATCACCACACAGCAACCACATTAGGGTGAGGGTGTACCTCGCGCCATACTACACCCTGACACGTCATCCCCGTCCCAGCCTCCCCAGCAACGGAGCCACAGTTGCCACACACACACATTTCGCGACAGTCCAGCCGGCTTCTCGAGCAAAATCCGCGACTGGTGTTGCATTGGCGCACACACTATTAGGATCCGCGGTATCACTATCCATCATCCTTACCGCTGACACATACAAGCCGCGTGATGGCCTAGCTGCCCCACTCCTCGAGTAGAATCCACTGTTGGTTATGCATCGGCCCACACACTAGCAGGATCTGCGGTACCACCGCAACGCGTCTCAGCACTTACTCAAAATATGTTCAAAATCATTTTCGTTCTATTTTTTTCTTAAAAACATGATGCATGTCAAATAATACACACACACACGACAATTAATAATATAAATGTTAAAGTTCTACGGTGTAGGCCCACTTGGGCAAAACACATGCATGCACTACTTACCTGGCATCCTAAGCTCACTCGACGCACATCTTCGCCAAAAAAAAGTCTCAACCTAAAACATAAACAATCACTCATCAATATTCGCATCAAAATCACTAAATATGCTAAAAATAACATTCTTTAACTAAACCCATGAAATCCCCACTAAAACAGGTCACTAATTCCTTAACTTTGGTGTCCATTAACGGAATCAAATGATTCAAGAAGCTAAATGTTCCCCTAGGAACATATTTTAACATACTAAGACAGATTTTAAAACGGTAAACCGCAGCTAGGTGAAAAATACCAAAAACCGAATCTGTCATTCACCTAAATTTCACATTTTCATTTCCATCAACTAAAACTCGCTCAAAACTCGCCTTACGCACTAAAATCAGCAACGCTAATATCACGCGTCACAATTCTACTAAAACGCTCAATAATTTGACTCGGCCTAAAATATGACATAAATTTCTGACGCACATAACTTTTGCATCGGTTATCAGAATCAAACGATTTCAGTGGCCAAACGTTCCTCTAACAACCTAATTTCACCCACTAAAATAGAATTTAAAACGAATAACCGAAGATAGGCCGAAACGGCCAAAAACAAAACCTGTTTTTCACACAAAAATGCTTAGAATTTCAACTTTAATCCAATCTCACCAATTTCTTCATAATATTGGTAACATTTCACTCATTCAAGCATAATCTAACAAGAAATCAGAAATTTGAGCATTAACCCAAATTTTGGCTCAACCTCCCCCTCGATTTTTCTCCCTCCCAACGGACACTCACTGTCCATCCACTAAACACACACATTCACACTCCTAATTCACTCAAACATTTCGACCAAATTCACAGAAAACAGAAGGATGCCAATCAATAATCTCAGGCAAAACAGGACAGGACAGCAGAGGGAGAGAGACTTACCGAGTGGTGTCGTTTTGCCATCGGGTGGGAGAAAGGGAAGAAGAATGCAAGCAGAGCGCTTGATTGCCGGCAACAAAACTGAATGGAGACTCTCCCTCGCGGTCGTCGGTAAAAAGTGCTCGGGCTCTCTCTTCGGAAGTTCGAGCTGCTAAAACCGAACGACTTAGGTTCGTCTGAGAAGCAACACTCGACTGCGATTTCCCTCTCACACTCACGCTCGTCGGCCACCGATCGAAGACCAACTCCCAGCTCTCGATTGCCCTTCCCTCTCGGATGCTCGGCGAAGAACAAAACACTGAACGGCTTCCTCGCGAAGCCGTTCAGTTGTTTTATTTATTTATTTATTTTTTCTTTTATTTTAATTAAATCAAATTACTAAATCGCCTTTAGGCACTATAGCCATCTGAAACTCCGTTAAATTCGCGTCCTGCTAACTTTAAAACTTGAAATTTCTTCTACGAATTAAATTCCAAGTTTCAAAAATAAATTTCCCGCTAAAACCTTTTTCTGAAAACTCTAACCGAGACTTAATTTAACTTTTAGAAATTATATCTAAAATTCAAAATTTCTCGGGTTATAACGCAAAAGGGCTCAAGAAACTCTTGAGTTAATACATTCAGATGTATGTGGCCTAACATCTATACGGGCCAGAGGTGGCTATGAGTACTATCTGACATTCATAGATGATTTTTCAAGATATGGATGTACTTACCTAATTCAGCTTAAATCTGAAACTTTTAGAAAGTTTCAAGAATTTATAGCGGAAGTTGATAACCAATTAGGTAAGACTATCAAGTGTCTTTGATAAGATCAAGCTGGTGAGTACCTTTACAATGAATTCAAGAATTATCTGTTAGAACATAGAATAGAATCCCAACTAACAGCATCAGACACGCCTCAACAAAATGGTGTTGCTGAACGAAGAAATCGTACATTGCTCAATATGGTAAGCGCCATGGTGAGTTATTCTTCTCTTCCAAAATTGTTTTGGGGATATGCTTTACAAACAACAATCTACATACTTAATGTAGTTCCATCTAAGTGTATACCTAAAACACCCTTAGAGTTGTGGAGTGGTCACAAACCTTGTTTGAGACACTTTTGCATATAGGGATGTCTAGTACGTGTTCGTAGGTAAGACCGGGAAGTTGAAACCTAGAATTGAGGTTTGCATGTTTGTTGGATATACAAAATGTACGAGAGGAGGTTTGTTTTATAGTCCTTAAGATAATAAGGTATTTGTATCGACAAATGCCACATTTCTAGAACATGATTATATGACAAATTACAAACCTCAAAGTAAGATTGTCTTAGAAGAGATTCTATCTGACCAGGTTAGACCTGCCACAACAAGAGTTGCTGATCCACGAGATGTAATGCCTAGAAAACCTATTCGTTTTTGGTTTATTCACTTCTACTACTCACTTACTATGCTCAAAAGAATTTGAATAAAATATGAAACTTTTGTTCCTCGGTTTAAAACGACATTTTTGAAAGAATTTTAAGTCGAGATGACACACCTCGCGGTTCACCTCACTAGACAAGACCAAACTCAACCTATTAAAGTGACACAACTCGCGGTCCAACTCACTGGACAAGGCCACCACGTAAAGCGGAGGAAGAGTGATACACCTCACGGTCCACCTCAGTAGACAAGACCACTCAACCTAACCTTTATTATCTTCTTACGTATTTTCTCATTTCGTTCGTTTCCTCATATCTTACTATTTCACTTTGTAAAACATGGAAATTCATTTCGTCTCATAATTTAAAACTATGATGCATATTTCAAAACGTAACATAAAATAAACGTGCAATGCATCCTACTGAACTATGATGTAGGCCCGAAAGTAAAACTACTACTACATTACTTACCTAGCGTCCTAGAAATTCCTCGCACTCTGTAACTTCGTACGCTAACTAGAAAAACCAGTAAAATCACACATCTATTAGCTCTACTTTCCATTAAATTCTTAAACTCTAAAGGAAACAACAGTTAAACCTCCACTTAGCCTAAGCCGAGAATCCTAACTTAATTTTTGACTAATCTTCGAAAATTCATAACTCCCCCAATACTCGCCCGAATTAGACGATTTGAAATGTTACGGATTCCTCATAGCGTCTAGTTTCTAACGGTCTAATCCATTTCCTAATTCAACACCTAAAACTTGGCAGGATGTGGCCGAGCAGAAACTGTTCCAAATTCGAGCACTCGACTATCCAACACTCAATCTTCCTTATAAAATCCCTTAATCTACTCCTCTCAGCTTAAACACCAACATACTGATAAAAATCAACTCTAACTTTGATTTCCCACAACTCTCTCCTAGGTTTTCACCAAACCACACAATACTTTTTCTAACTCCGTTTTTAACACTCAAAACAACCAAAATGCTAACTATCTACCAATAATTAACTAAAACTTACCGTTGATTTGAAGAAAAGGAGAAGAACTATCGTTGGAAGGGGGAATCAACGAAGAGGAATGCTCTGCGCGGATGAGGGAGGAGAAAAACACGAGTGGGTTTTTGCTGGGGAGAAACACCGTAAGGTGTTTTGTTATTTCTTTTTTTTTTTAAATAATAATAATAATAATCCTAATTACTATTTCAAACTTAACTGCTAACCGTTTAATAAATCCGTTAAACGGTCTGATTCCGGTTGGATTCTTAAATTTTTCACCTCTCCATTAGTTTCAAAATATATATTTTACTTAAGGGTAAAAATTCTCCGTTCCCAATTCCGACCAAAACTCCACCGATTATAATTACGTACATCCAAAATTAGTTTTAACGAAAAATTCTGGGTGTTACATTCCACCTTCCTTACAAAAATTTTGTTCTCAAAATTTGCTAGCTAAACAACTCAGGATATCAGCTCATCATGTCCTATTGTCGCTCCTATGTTGTTTATTCTAAGTTGTGCTTGCGCCATAATACTTTCACTAGTTGAATCTCTTTGTTGCGTAAAATCTTCAATGCATAATCTAGAATCTCCATTGACTTCTCTTCATACGGCGATTTGGGTTGAACCTCTATATCCTGTTGCACCACGACGTGAGAAGGATCTGACATACACTTCTTCAGTATGGATACGTGAAATACATTGTGGATTCCATGCATTGAGCCTGGTAAGTTGTCTTCCCTATTCTCTTCGTAATAGGAAATGGTCCAACAAATCTTGGATTCAATTTGCCTATTTTCCTGAATCTCACACTCCTTTAAATGGCGAAACTTTCAGGAAGACTTCATCACCCACCTCAAATTCTAACTCTATTCTCCGATGATCCGTATAACTCTTCTGCCGGCTTTGAGCAGTTAGTTGGTGAATAAATGTAATTTTCTCTATTGTCTGCTGCAAAATATCCAGACCAACCAACCTCGCCTCGTCGACTTCATCCAAATATATCAGAGATCTGCACTTCCTGCCGTAAAGAGCCTCGTAAAAACCCATACCTATCGTAATCTGAAAGCTATTGTTATACGAAAACTCCACCAATGGTAGGTATCTGCTCCATGAACCCTGAAATTCTAGTACGCAAGCTCGAAACATATCCTTCAGTGTTTGGATGGTCCTCTCTGATTGACTGTCCGTCTAAGGGTTAAACGCCGTACTAAAATTGAGCTGCGTACCTATAGCCTTGTTTAGACTATTCAAGAACTTCGACGTAAACCTCGGGTCTCTATCTGATATGATCAAAGTCGAAACTCCGTGCAACCGTACGACCTCCTGAACATATAGTTCAGCAAACTGGTCCATAGAGTACGTCATTTTCACTGGCAGGAAATGGGATGACTTGGTTAATCGATCCACAATCACCCATATGCCATCATAGCCTCTTGTTGTCCGAGGCAATCTGACAACAAAATCCATCGATATCTGCTCCCACTTCCACTCGGAAACAGGCAATGGTTGTAGCTTTCCCGTTGGCCTCTGGTGTTCAGCCTTAATCTGCTGACAAATTAAGCACGCCTCCACATAGTTTGCCAAAATTTTCTTCATATCTGGCCACCAATAATGCTGCTTAAAATCTCTGTACATCTTGGTACTTCCTGGATGCACAGAAAATCTTGACGAGTGGGCTTTAGCCAATATTTCTCTCTGTAGTTCCTCATTACTCAGAACAAACCACCTATTTTGAAACTTAAGAATTCCGTCGTTCGAATAACTAAACTCTGACCTGTCGTTGAAAGCCATGCCTGATTTAATTTTTTCGCATTCGGCGTTGTCCTTCTTGGCCTGCTTAATCTTCTTCAGAATCCTAGGCTGTAAGGACATAGCCGATAACATGGTTGAGACACTTGACACTACCTCCAAGTTGAACTTCAAAAATTCTGCATCCAAGGTCAATGGCATAGTTGAATCTATAGCCGACATGGATGCCGTCACTTTCCTCAATGCATCAGCCACTACGTTTGCCTTATCGGAGTTGTATTTAATCTTAACATCGTAGTCTTTTAGGAATTCCAACCACCCCCGCTGCCTCATATTCAACTCTTTCTGAGAAAAGATATACTTCAAACTCTTGTGATCCGAATATACTTCACACGGTTGTCCATACAGATAATGTCTTGAAATTATTAGTGCAAAAACTACCGCGACTAACTCTAGGTCGTGTGTCGGATAATTCTGCTAATAATTCTTCAGCTGCCTAGAAGCGTAGGCAATCACCTTTCCTTCCTGCATTAGCACACATCTAAGACCTACCTTAGAAGCATCACAATAAATGCTAAAATTCCATCCTCGATAGGAAGCGTAAAGATTGGAGCAGTAGTCAATTTCTATGTCAACGTCTGGAAACTGTGTTCACAGTCCCTGGACCACAGATACTTCACGCATTTCCTCGTCAACCGGGTCAGAGGCACTGCTATCTTTGAAAATCCTTCAATGAACCTCTTGTAATAACCTGTTAACCCGAGGAAACTTCGTATCTCCGTGATATACTGTAGCTGTGCCACTCCTTAACGGCCTGGATCTTTGCTGGATCCACCGATATTCCATTACTTGAGATGACATGCCCCAGGAACTGAATCATATCTAGCCAAAACTCGCAATTAGAAAACTTGGCATAAAGTTGGTTTCACTTCAAAGTCCCCAACACCAATCTCAAGTGCTGCTTATGCTCCTCCCCGCTCCAAGAGTACACTAAAATATCATCGATAAACACTATGATGAATTTATCGATATAATCATGGAAGACTCTGTTCATCAGGTCCATAAAGGCAGCGGGAGAATTCGTCAGTCCAAATGACATCACTAGAAACTCGTAATGTCCATACTGCGTCCGAAAGGTTGTTTTTGAAATGTCTTCCGGCCTGAACTTCAATTGATAATAACCCGGTCTTAGGTCAATTTTTGAAAACACGCGTGCACCTTGGAGTTGATCAAATAAATCATCTATCCTTGGCAGGGGATAAATATTCTTAATCGTCAGCTTATTTAACTCCCTGTAGTCGATGCACATTCGTAACAACCCATCTTTTTTCTTAACAAAAAGGATCAACGCGCCCCACGGCGAGAAGCTAGGGCGTATAAATCCTTTCTCCACCAATTCTTCTAATTGCTTCTTCAACTCCTTTAGCTCCGTTGACGCCAGTCTGTAGGGATTGTTTGATACCGGCTCAGCTCTTGGATGCACATCTATAGCGAACTCTATTTTTCGATCCAGGGGCAAGCCAGGTAAATCCTCTCAAAAAACTTCAGGGAGGTTTTGAACAATTAAAACATCCCGCGGCCTCGAATCCCTGGGAATTTTCTTATCTATCATATTGGCGAGAAAACCATAATACTCACCAATCAAAACTTGACGAGCACTAAAATACGCCATCACAGATATTCTTCTGGCATTCTTCATGGCTTGAAAGATGTGTTCCTTCCCACCTGGGGGTTGAAATCTCACTGTCCCTGACCTGCAGTCAATCGTAGCGTAGTGTTTGAATAGCCAATCCATTCCCAATATTGCGTCGTATCCCGTTATATCCATAATGATGAAATCAGCTAATAAATTTTTACTTCCCACAGATAATACACTATCATGTACAACCTGATCCGAGTGCATCCTCCCACCAGAAGGTAGCATCACTTCGTAGCTACAATTCATCGATATAGGCTATATATCTAACTTGATCGCGAATGTAGTTGTAATAAATGAATGTGTAGCACCAGAGTTAATCAATGTATAAGCAGGTACAGAATTTACTAGTATGGTACCAGACACCAAGGCTGGCTGATCCTCGTCCCCTGAATCAATCATCGCAAATACCCTCGGTGTTGTGCGTGTGGGATCACTCTTCAAGGCTGGGCAATCTCTGCTAATGTGGCCCACCTCATTGCAATTGAAACACCAGACAACCCTGGGCTTCAAGCAGTCTCTTGCCAATGTCCAACTTCATTACAGGTGTAGCATTTTCTAGAGTTTCATCTGCACTCACCCGAATGATACTTCATACACTTAAGGCACTAGGGATACTGTATCGGTCCTTGAGGCCTCGTGCTCGTGCTACTTCCCTGGCTACTAAAACCCTCACTAAATCTTTTAGTGTCTCTCTATTTTGGCGGCTAGGAGACATTTCTGCTATTCTATGGGGCAACTTCCTTGAAAGACCTCCTCGAACCCTCTCTCTTAATAACACACTTCATCTCGGCTTCCTTCACCCCTAATGCCTTGGCCACCACCTCGGAGTAAGGCACGTTCCATATGCCCTCTATCTTCACTCCTTTGTATATTTCTGGCTTCAACCCTTATACAAACTGAAACACCTTATCTTCGTTCCGGCTTGCCAAATTACTGGAAAATCAGGACAAAGACTCAAATCACCGGTTGTATTCCGTCACTGAAGTAGTTTGCTTTAACGGCAAGAACTCCATCCTCTTCGTTGCCGGAACAGTGCTGCTAAAATACTTGTCATAGAAGGCTTCCTTGAACTTCTCCCAAGCCATATGCTGAGTATCGACGATTGCCTCTATAGACTCCCAACAGAATCGGGCATCCTTTGCTAGATGAAATGTGGCCAGCACAACCTTATCCTACACTTCCACCTTCGCGTATTTAAACATGCTCTCTACTGCCCGGATCCATTCCTCGGCAGCCATCGGGTCTGATACGTGTCCTTTAAAAGTCGGTGGCTGCAATCTCCAAAATCGGTCACCCGACTAGTCCTGACTAGAACTAGGGCCTGCAGCTCCTTGTACTTCTCGATTTAGTAACATCCCTAGCTGCTAAGACTGCCGATCTACTAACTCTATCAACTGTCGAATCGTCATCAAATCATTCTCACTCCTCGGTTCGGTTGTCTCTCTCGACACTCTCGGACGTCCTGGTCGTCTAGACATTTTTTACTATCTTTCCTATACAATAGTTAACTACTCTTATAAGTATCTACTAAAGAACACTAAACTTAAACACTTACAGTTGTCGAAGCACGTCGTGCGGCGATCGGCGCTGTTGAGTAATCGTTTGAACATTTTGACCAAATGACTCTGATACTATAACCGTAACGCTCCAAAAACCTACCTGTTTCCGGTTCGTTCACTCCTACTACTAACTCATTATACTGAAAAGAATTTGAATAAAATTTGAAACTTTTGTTCCTCATTTTAAAACAAAGTTTTTGAAAGCATTTTAGACGACATCGTAGTGGAAAAATTAATTAAAATCAGTTTGAATAAAACTCCATTTTAAGAAACATAAAACAGAGACACCAGTCGACAATTGCGAACACCAGTCAACACTCGGGATGTCTCAAGTTTTTCATCGGTCGACACTGGCTAACGCTAGACGACGCCACGTTTCTCTCTAGTCTTCTCGTCGGTCAACACTAGGAAGCTCCGGTCGACACTTCTACGCTCATCTCATAGAGTGGTTGACACCTGCTTTCGCATGTCGTCACCTTGATCTTTTCTGCCCGTGCAGGTCGAACCCCGCGGTCGATACTCTCTGTAACACCCGAGAATTTCAGTCATTTCAATTTTAAAATTTACATATAGGTCAACGGTGAATTTTAGTTGGAATCAAGGGCAAAAAGTTTGTATCGTTAGGTAAGAGATTGGTTTGGGACTTATGGACGGGAGAGATTTAGAAGACTCCGGCTAGATACAAACTGAATGGTCGTTTGATCAAAAGAATTATGGTTGGGGGCGAAATAGTAATTAAGATTAATTATATTAAATAATATTTTCTAAATATTTTTTTTAATAAAATCAGAGGCGAGGAACTAATCGCCACCCCCCCCCCCCCCCCTCGGTGAGTTTCCCTTCTCCCTACCCCGCGAAAAGCCCTGTATCGCCGATCAGCCTTCCAGCGACGTTTCCTCCTTCGTTTTTTTCAAATCTACGGTAAGTTTTGGTTAGTTTTCAGTAGATAGCTAGTCCTTTAGTCGTTATCGTTTTTTCAAATCTACGGTAAGTTTTGGTTAGTTTTCAGTAGATAGCTAGTCCTTTAGTCGGTTTGAGCGGTAAAAGCGGAGTTAGAAAGAGTTTTGGGTGACCCCTAGGAGGGAGATACGAAAGTTGGAAGTCGATTTGTATTTGGGTGTTGGTGTTTAAGCTAGGAATAGGAGTAGATTACGAGTTGTTATGAGAAAGATTGAGTGTGTAGATAACCGAACGACTTGGGTTATGAAACAGGTTCCGTTTGGCCAAGCTGTAGGTGTGGGATTAGAAAACTGGTGAGGCCGTTACAAACAAGACGTCCTGAGAAGTCTGTGGCATTTGGAATCGTCCAAATCGAACGAGTATTGTGTAAGTTATGCGTTTCTGAAATTTGGCCAAAAATTGAGTAGAATCTCGAGTCTAGCTGGAAGTGGTGGTTTAGGAAGGCTTTATGGTTTTCGTGTTAAAGCCTACGAACTGGGAGACGAGTATGATTGATGAAATGTGTGGTTTTATAGGTTTCCCAATTAGCGAGCCATATACGGAGCACGAGTGCCAAAGACATCAGGTAAGTAGTGTAAGTAACGTAGTAGGAGTTTTGCCTTCGGGCCTACATCACAGTTCAGTAGGATGCATTACACATTTACTTTATGTTATGCTTTCATGGTTGTGCATCATTGTTTTAAAGTAGGACACGAGACAAAAATGAATTTTCATGTTTTAACGAAACGAAACAGTAGGATGTATTGAGATGAACAAAATGAGAAGCTACGTGAGAAGATAATGAAGGTGGGGTTAAGTTATCTCGTCCAGTGAGGTGGACCGGTTCAGTGAGGTGGACCGTAAAACTTCCTCCGCTTTACGTTGTGGCTTTGTCAAGTGAGGTGGACCGGTCCAGTGAGGTGGGCAGTGATGTGTGTCACTTTACTAGATCGGGGTTGGCCTTATCCAGTGAGGTGGACTATGGGGTCACCTTGGTGTAGCGCGTAAAGAAGAACCCAGTAGTAAGAAGATAAAGAAAATGTAAGAAAGAGACGAAAACAAAAATAGAGACGAAACTGTGCAAATTGCATGTGTTAGGAGATGTTTGATTTTAGTGTGAGTTTTACGTACATTACTTACTTAGCATTAGGCTAATAGTTGAGTTCTGTGATGTACGTTATGACACGAAAGCCGGTGATTACTCAGGGCGAGTCTAGGACTAGGAGGCAGTTGGAGGAGGACGTTCGTGGATGATCCGGCGGACTATTAGTGCATTTTGGACGTTGTGTTCATAGGTATGAGTTTAGGGAGCGGGTAGAGGTGGTTTTGAGTCGTTTTGTAAGTAAAAGGATTTCCAACGTTCGTAGTCGTTTTGGTGTATATAATGGATTTCGAGTTGGTGGAGAAGTAAACTTGAGTTATATTAGCGTTGAGCCTATGTCGAGTGTATAGGTTTTGAGGTATAGTTTTGTTTGAATGTCCATAATTGGAATTGATGTATAGGTGCATTTTGAGATTTGTTGAAAGGGTTTAAATAAAGGATTCAGGTTTTCACTTGACGTTTTACTTTGGGAACGTTTTGTGTCTTTTTCCCTTCAAACTGCTGCTGTCTTTGGGTTACTGGTGTGAAGTGTCGACCGAATTCCTTAGGTGTCGACCGGTTAGTGTAAAATAGAGGGTGAGTGGCGACCGCGAGGCGCGACCTGTGAAGGGCAGAGTCGAAGTAGGTGTCGACCCCAGGTTACAAGTGCCGACCGGTCCGTTGCGCGGACAGAGAGGAACGAGGTGTCGACCGGCGACCGTTAGTGTCGACCGGTTAGTGCAAATACAGCAGAGTGTCGACCGCGGGGGACGACCTGTGCGGGCAGAGAGGGTCAAAGTGTCGACCTGCAAAAGCAAGTGTTGACCATTCTCCTAGCTGAGTATAGAAGTGTCGACCGTTCTCCTAGCTGAGTATAGAAGTGTCGACCGATGGAAACCCGAGACAACTTAGGTGTCGAGCAGCTTTTGCAGGTGTCGACCGGTCTCTTTATTTTTATGTTTTAAAAGCGAAGTTTCTTCAACCCGATTTTTAAACGAGTTTCCACTGCGGTGTTTATACGTATTCTTTTGGAAGTCGTTTTGAGAGAAAAAAAAAGAGTCGTTTTGAGTCGAAAAACAAAATTTTCAAATTTCTAGGAAATATTTAATAGAGGATATAAGGGATGGTGACGAGTAGTAGTTAGTAGCGAACCGGAAATCATGGAGGATTTTTGGGGCGTTACACCCTCACTGATTTTACACTAATCGTTCAACACCTATAGACTTCGGTCGACACTTATGTCGACTCTGCCCGCGCAGGTCGACCCCCATGGTCGACACTTGCTGGGTTTGGTCGACCACTAGGCCTATCGGTCGACACTTGCTTCGTAGAAAGTGGAAAGAAATCGAACTAAATGTGTAAAACTCCATCCGTACTCCTCAAAATTAACATAATTCTTGTTATATACATCGAATCATCCTTTAAAAGTTTAAAATTCTGGTTTTATATCAAAATTACTATAGTTGACTCAAAATACCTCACCATCCAGACCTACGCTCGCTGTCACACCCCCAAATTTGCACCAAGAATTTTTGCCTTCGGGATGTGCGGCGCCAGGTCCTCGACTCGACCAGCCTTCCTCCTCGTTAGTGCTTTACGGAATTGAGTAAAACTAACACAAGTATTTACGGGAGCAAAACCTCCCAACCCTCTTTTCTATTCCGAATACAAAAGACTAGGAACACTTGCTCAAGGATCACCACAACTTGCCTTAGGAACTCCTTTATCGGATACCTTTAGCTTGGTGTCTCAAGAGGCTTATATACATCTCATGGCTGAGCCATGTCTTTAATTGGACACTAAATGCCCATCGGATGCCTATCTTCAATGCTGGCCGCGCGCACCATGAATGCCCACCGCGCGCCAGCTGCGCGCCGCATTGATGCCCGCCGCGCGCCATCAATGCTTGCCGCGTGCGCGCCATCAATGCATGCCGCGTGCGCCAGGGCTCGGTCGCCAGCCTGCCCAGTGCGCCCCATCTGAAGGTAGCATCCCGTGCCCAGCGCCCTGCGCCAGCGTCCATCTGGCACGCCGTGTCCGTCCCGCGTGCCTGCCGCATACCGCGTGCGCTCGTAACGCCCCGCGCCAACGGCTAGCTGCCGAGGTGTAACGCCTCACCAACGATTATGTCTGCGCTCCAACGGCTATGTCACCTGCCGTAACTCCCCAACGGCTATCCCCATGCCGTGTCCAGTCCGTGTCCGCTCCGCGTGCGCCAACTGCGCGCGCCCATAACTGCAGCGCCCTGCTAGAGCGTAACGCCCCGGCTGCGCGCACCGTGTGCGCCAGCCGCGCGCCGCGTGCTTGTAACTGCCTGCTCAGTAAATATCCTGCCCAACACTTAGCCAATTTAGCACTTACTTGCATAGCTTCACGGATCTGCTCTTTGGCCCATGTCTGCCTCATGGCCTGCGCACCTTGTGCGTCATCGTGGGCCACGCGCCCATCTGCCGCGCGCCCATTGTGGGCCGCGCGCCTCATGCTGCCGTGCGCCCGAGGAGTAGCCCGGCTCCTCCCCTCCTTTGGGCCAATTAGCCCTTGCCTTCATGCATTGTGGGAAGAGGGGTGTGACACTCGCCCTGTCAAAACGCCACAACAACTGGCCAAATCGTCTCACGAGCGTCTTTTTCCATCTGCCTCCTATTCCTAGGCATACTCGGGATACGCATTCGCTGCTACGTCGTCACCTACATCACAGAACTAAACCATTAGCTTAATGCTAAGTAAGTAATGCATAAAAACGAAACACTGTAAACAAACACATCTTACATATGCAATTTCTACAGTTTCATCTCTATTTTCGTTTATCGTCTCTTTCTTACATCATCTTTATCTTCTTACTACTGAGTTCTTCTTTACATGTTAGGTCGAGATGACACACCTTGGTGTGCACCTCATTGGACAAGACCAAACTTGTAATGACTTGAAGACGCACAAATTTTCGGTTCATTCTCTGCTCCGATAACATAAATGTAACGCCCCAGAAACCCACCAGTTTCTGTTTCGCACACTTCTACTACTTACTCACTACCCTCGAAAAATTTGACTAAAATTTTAAACTTTGCTTCCTCGACTTAGAACGAAAATTTTGAAAGTATTTTAAACGGCATCGCTGCGAAAACTTAATAAAAATTAGTTTAAATAAAACTTCATTTTGTAGAACATAAAATAGAGACACCAGTCGACACCAGTATACGTCGGTCGACACTTGAGTTGTCTCGGATTTTTCTTCGGTCGACACTAGCATACACCGGTCGACATTACATTTCTCTCGAGTCTTCCCGTCGGTCGACACTGAGAATGCCGATTGACACTTCTACACTCAACTCAGATTGCAGTCGACCCACTCTCATAGGTCGACACCTTCGTCCTCTTTGTTTTCCAGCGGTCGAGCCTTGCAGCCGACACTCTACCAGGTTTACACTAACTGGTCGACACTTACAATTATAGGTCGACACTTACTTCGGCTCTGCCTATCAGGTCGACCATCGCGGGTGACAATTGCAGGGTCTGGTCGACCACTAAGCCTATCGGTCGACACTTCCTTCCCAGAAATCTGTTTAAAAATCTTCAAAGCTTCACAAAATCAATTGAATTCAACTCAACGCTAAAAATAACCCAACACACACTTTTTCATCAACTCAAAATCATTATTTACATATAGAAAATGGCTACTCAAGTTTGAAATCCGTCTATACACTCATTGAACTCAAAATAACAAAAATCATCTCAATCACGCTTCCAAAACCCATACCTATGTCCACCATAGTCAAAACGCCCTAACAGCAGGCCAGATCGTCTACGTGCGTACTCCTCCAACCATCTCCTAATCCTGGGCGTGCTCGGAGTACTCACCGGCTATGTCGTTGTCACCTACATCACAGAACTCAACTATTAGCCTAACGCTAAGTAAGTAATACATAATAACATCATACTAAATCAAACACTTCCTAACACATATAGTTTGTACAGTTTCGTCTCTACTTTCGTTTCGTCTATTTCTTACATGTTCTTTTCCTTCTTACTACTGCCTTCTTCTTTACGTGCTAGATCAAGGTGACACATCTCCCGATCCACCTCTGGGGACAAGGCCAACCTTAATCTAGTAAAGTGACACACCTCGCAGTCCACCTCTTGGGATAAGGCTACCACGTAAAGCGGAGGAAGAGTGATACACCTCGCGGTCTACCTCTGGAGACAAGACCACTTAACCTCACCTTTCTTATCTTCTCATGTCACTTCTCATTTCGTTTGTCTCATCACATCCTATTGTTTCACTTCGTAAAAACATGAAAATTAATTTTCGTCTCGTTTCCTACTTTAAAACGATGATGAACAACCATAAAAGCATAATATAAAGTAAACGTGCAATGCATCCTATCGAACTGTGATGTAGGCCCGAAGGCAAAACTTCTACTACATTACTTACCTAGCGTCCTAGAAACTCGTACTCCGTAATTTCATACGCTACTGGGGGAAACCTATAAAACCACACATTTATTAGCTCTACTTTCCGTTAACTTCGTAAAACTCTAAAGGAAACAACAACTAAAACCCCCCACTTGGTCTAAACCAAAATTCTAACTCAATTTTCGACTAACCTTCATAAATTCATAACTTTTCCAATATTCGTCCGAATTGGACGATTCAACGTTCTACAAGCTCCACAGGACGTCTAGTTTCTAGTGGTCTCATCCATTTCCTAATTGGACATCCACAACTTGGCCAGATGTGGCCGAAAGGAAGCCGTTCCACACTTCAAGCATTTCGGCTATCCCCACGCTCAATATTTCCCCTAAAATTTTGAAATTTACTCCTACTTCTAGATTAACCACCAACATACTGGTAGAAATCAAATTTTAATCTCAATTCCTCACAGGTCCCTCCTAGGTTTTTTACCAAACCATACAATACTCTTTCTAACTTCATTTAAACACTCAAACAATTAAAATACTAACTATCTACTAAAACTTACCTAAAATTTGAAGAATAACGGAAGGAAACAGAGAGAGATTGTCGCTGGGAAGAAATCGACAGAGAGACGCGGATGGGGGAAGGAGAAATGCAGGGAAGATGATTTACGCTGGGGAGGGAGAACACCGATGGTGTTCTTTCTAATTACTATTTTGCCCTCAACCCTTAACCGTTTAATAAATCTGCTATACTGTCCAATTTCGGTTGAATTCTTAAATTTTTCTCTCTCCCATTAGTCTCAAAATAATTTTTCACTTATGGGTAGAAATTCTCCGCTCTCAATTCTGACCAAAACTCTGCTGATTAAAATTTCATAAATCTGAAAATTTGTTTTTAACGGGAGAAACGTTCCGGGTGTTACATTCCACCCTCCTTACAAAAATTTTGTCCTCAAAATTTGCTACCAAAACAACTCAGGATACCGGCTCATCATGTCTTACTGCTGCTCCTAGGTTGCTTCTTCTATATTATGGTTGCGCCATAATACTTTCACTGGTGGGATCTCTTTGTTACGTAAAATCTTTACTGCATAATCTAGAATCTCCACTAACTTCTCTTCATACGTCAAGTTGGGTTGAACCTCTATATCCTATTGCTCCACGACGTGAGAGGGGTCTCGTATACACTTCCTCAACATTGATACGTGAAACACATTATGGATCTCATCCATCAAGGGTAGTAACTGCAGCTGGTAAGCTGTTTTTCCTACTCTCTTCGTAATAGAAAATGCTCCAACAAATCTTTCAACTTGCCTCTTTTCCCGAATCTTATCACTCCTTTAAATGGCAAAAATTTTAGAAAGGCTTCATCACCCACCTCAAATTCTAGCTCTCTTCTCTGACGATCTGCATAACTCTTTTGTCGGCTTTAAGCTGTTAAAACGCGTTTCCGAATAAATGCAACTTTCTCTGCTGTCTGCTGCAAAATATCCAGACCAACCAATCTTGCCTCGCCGACTTCATCCCAATATATTGGAGATCTGCACTTTTTGCCATAAAGAGCCTCGTAAGGAGCCATGCCTATCGTAGGCTGAAACCTGTTGTTATACGAAAACTCCACCAATTGTAGGTATTTGCTTCATAAACCCTGGAATTCTAGTACGAAAGCTCAAAGCATATCCTACAGCGTCGGAATAATCCTCTCAGATTGACCGTCCGTCTGAGGATTAAATGTCATACTAAAATTGAGCTGCGTACCCATAGCCTTGTGTAAACTCTTCTAGAACTTTGACGTAAACCTCGGCTCTCTGTCTGATACGATCGAGGTCAGAACTCCATGCAATCGTACGATTTCTTGTACATATAGGTCGGCAAATTGGTCCATAGAATATGTCATCTTCACAGGTAGGAAATTGGCTTACTTGGTTAATCGATCCAAAACCACCCATATGCCATCGTAACCTTTAGTTGTCCGAGGCAATCCAACAACAAAATCCATCGATATCTGCTCCCACTTCCACTCGGGAATAGGCAATGGTTGCAGCTTTCCCGCTGGCCTCTGATGTTCAGCCTTAATCTGCGAAAAAATTAAGCACGCCTCAACATACTTTGCCACAATCTTCTTCATATCATGCCACCAATAATGTTGCTTAAAATTTCTGTACATCTTGGTACTCCCTGGATGCACACAAAATCTCGATGAGTGGGCTTCAGCCAGTATTTCTCTCTGTAGTTCTTTATTACTCGGAACGAACTACCTATTTCGAAATTTAAGAATTTCGTTGTTTGAATAACTGAACTCCGACCTATCGTTGGAAGCCATGTTTGATTTAATTTCTTCACATTCAGCGTCGTTCTTCTGGTTCTGCTTAATCTTTTCTAGAATCGTAGGCTGTAAGGACATAGTCAATAACATGGCCAAGACACTCAACACTACCTGCAAGTTGAACTTCTGAAATTCTGCACCCAAGGTCAGTGGCATAGCTGAATCCCTCGCCGACGTGGATGCCGTCACTCTGCTCAATGCATCAGCTACCACGTTTGTCTTGCCGGGGTGGTATTTAATCTCAACATCGTAATCTTTCATGAATTCCAACCACCACCGCTACAGCTCCTTCTGAGAAAAGATATATTTCAAATTCTTGTGATCCGAATATACTTCACACGGCTATTCATACAGATAATGTCTTTAAATTATTAGTGCGAATACCACCGCGACTAACTCCAAGTCATGAGTCGGATAATTCTTCTTGTAATTCTTCAGCTGTCTAGAAGTGTAGCCTATCACCTTCTCTTCCTGCAGCAGCACACATCCAAGATCTACCTTGGAAGAATCACAATAAAAGCTAAATTTTTCGTCCTCGGTAGGGAGCGTCAAAATCAAAGCAGTAGTCAATCTCTGCTTCAACGTCTAGAAACTATGCTCGCAATTCTCAGACCACAGATACTTTACACTTTTCTTCGTCAAACGGGTCAGAGGCGCTGCAATCTTCAAAAATCCTTCAATAAACCTCCTGTAATAACCCGCTAATCCAAGGAAACTCCGCATCTCTGTGACATTTTTCAGCTGTGGCCACTCTTTAACCACCTGAATCTTTGCTGGATCAACAGCTATGCCATCACTTGAGATTACATGTCCAAGAAACTAAATCCTATCCAGCCAAAACTCACACTTTGAAAACTTTGCATAAAGTTGGTATCGCTGCAGAGTCCGCAATACCAACCTCAAGTGCTCTTTATGATCTTCCTCACTACGAGAGTATACCAATATATCGTCGATAAACACGGTAACAAATTTATCGAGATGGTCGTGGAATACTCTTTTCATCAGGTCTATAAAGGCGGCTGGGGCATTCGTCAAACCGAACGACATTACCAACACTTCATAATGTCCATAACGCGTTTGAAAAGCTGTCTTTGGAATATCTTCAGGTCTAACCTTCAACTGATAATACCCTGATCTCAAGTCAATTTTTGAAAACACTCGTGCACCCTGGAGTTGATCAAATAGATCATCTATTCTCGGCAAAGGGTACTTGTTCATAATCGTCGACTTATTCAACTCCCTGTAGTCGATGCACATTCGTAACAACCCATCCTTCTTCATGACAAAAAAGATCGGTGCACCCCACTGTGAAAAGCTGGGGCGTATAAATTCTTTTTTCACCAACTCTTCTAATTGCTTCTTTAACTCCTTCAGCTCTGCTGGTGCCAATCTGTAAGGATTCTTTGACACCGGCTCAGCTCCCAGATACACGTCTATAACAAACTTTATCTCTCGATTTGGAGGCAAACCAGGTAAATCGTCTAAGAAAACTTCAGGGAAATCGTTAACAATTAAAACATCCTGCGGCCTTGAATCCTTGGGAATTTGCACATCTACAATACTGGCGGGAAAACTAAAAGACTCACTAGTCAAAACTTGACGAGCGCTGACAGGCGCTATGGCAGATATCTCCCGGACGTTCTTCGCGGCTTGAAAAATATGTTTCTCACCATCCGGCGGTTGGAAACTCACTGTGCCTGCCCTATAGTCAATAGTAGCATAGTGCTTGAACAGCCAATCCATTCCCAATATCATGTCATATCCCGTTATACCCATAATAATGAGATCGGCCGGTAAATTCTTGCTTCCCACCGACACTACGCCATCACGCACCACTTGATTCGAATGCATACGCCCACCCAAAGGCAACAATACCACGTAACCATAGTCCATCGACACAGACCTATATCTAACTTGACTACAAATGTAGTTGCAATGAATGAGTGCGTCACACCAAAATCAATCAAAGTATATGCAGGTACAGAGTTTACCAATATAGTACCTGACACTATGGCTAGCTGGTCATCCTCAACCGAGTCGATCGTGGCGAATACTCTCGGTGTTGTGCACGTCGGACCCTTCTTCAGAGCTGGGCAATCTTTGTTGATGTGGCCTATCTCGTTACAATTGAAACACCGAGTCACTCTAGGCTTCGGGCAATCTCTAGCCAAATGTCCAGCTTCGTTACAGTTGTAGCACTTCCCCTAATTTAGTCTGCATTCTCCCCAGTGATATCTCATACACTTATGGCATTGAGGGTACTGTGTTAGCCCCTGAGGCCTTTTACTACTTCCCTGACTACTTAATCTCTCGCTGAATCTCTTAGTGTCCCTCTGTTGTTGTTGCTGGAATGTACTTATGCTCGGTTGTGGGGCAACCTCTTTGAAGTATATCTAGGAATTCTCTTGCTGCTTAATACATTTCATCTCAGCTTCTTCCACTTCTAACGCCTTAGCCGTCACTTTCAAATAGGGCACCTCCTGACTTCCAGTTATCTTCACCCTTTTATATATTTCCGGCTTTAGCCCCTGCACATACTGAAACACCTTGTCCTCATTCCGGCTCACCAAACTGCTGGCAAATTGAGATAATGATTCAAGTTGTCAGTTGTACCCTGGCACCGACCCGGTCTATTTCAATTGTAGAAACTCCATTCTTTTGGTCGCTTGTACCGTGCTGTTGAAGTACTTGTCGTAGAACATCTCCCTAAACTTTTCCCATGTCATATGCTGCACTTCAGCTGTGGTCTCCACGGACTCCCACCAAAACCGAGCGTATTTCGCTAGATGGAATGTCGCTAGCGAGACCTCATCCTCCTCTTCCACCTTTGCGTACTTGAACATGCTTTCCATAATATGGACCCATTCCTCTGCAACTGTTTGATCCGACAATTGTCCTTCATACGTCGGGGGTCGTTACCTCCGAAATCTATCTCCCGACTGATCATGGCCTGAACTAGAGCCTACACTTCCTTGCACATCTCGATTCAGCAAGATCCCTAACTGCTGAGACTGCCTGTTCACCAACTCAGTTAAATGCCTGATCGTCATAGAATAATCCTCACTTCTTAGTTCGGTTGGCTCTCTTGGTACTCGCGGGCGTCCTGGTCGTGTAGACATCTTCTCTAATTTCCTGGACAAGGTTAATTACTCTCATAAGCATCTAATAACTAAAGCTAAACTTAAACACTTACAGTTATCGAATCACGTCGTGCAGCGATCGCCTCTGTTAGGTGATCGTTTGAACGTTTTAACCATTTGGCTCTAATACCATAACTATAACGACCCGAAGACCCACATGTTTTCGATTCGTACACTTCTACTACTCACTCACTACCCTCAGAAGATTTGACTAAAATTTTAAACTTTGGTTCCTCGACTTGAAACGACAATTTTGAAAGTATTTTAATCAGCATCGCAGCTGAAAACTCAATAAAATCAGTTTAAATAAAACTTGATTTTGTAGAACATAAAACAGAGACACCGGTCGACACTTGTATAAATCGGTCGACACTTGAGTTGTCTCGTGTTTTTCTTCAGTCGACACTAGTAGACGCCGGTCGACACTACATTTCTCTCGGGTCTTCCCGTCTGTCGACACTGAGAATTCCGGTTGACAACAACTCAGAGAGCGGTCGACACCTACTCTCACAGGTCGATACCTTCGTCCTTTATGTTTTCCAGCGGTCGAGCCTTGCAACCGACACTCTACCAGGTTTACAATAACCGGTCGACACTTACAATCATAGGTCGACACTTACTTCGGCTCTGCTCGCACAGGTCGACCCTCGCGGTCGACACTTGCAGGGTCTGGTCGACCATTAAGCCTATCGGTCAACACTTACTTCCTAGAAATCTGTTTAAAAATCTTAAAAACTTCACAAAATTAATTGAATTCAACTCAACGCTAAAAATAACCCAACGCACATTTTTCCATCAACTCCAAATCATTATTTACATAAAGAAAACGACTACTCAAGTTTGAAATCCGTCTATACACTCATTTAACTCAAAACAACAAAAATCATCTCAATCACGCTCCCAAAACTCATACCTATGCCCACCATAGTCAAAACGCCCTAACAGCAGGCCAGATCGTCCACGTGCGTATTCCTCCAACCGTCTTCTAATCTTAGGCTTGCTCGGAGTACTCACCAGCTATGTCGTCGTCATCTACCTCATAGAACTCAACTATTAGCCTAACGCTAAGTAAGTAATGTATAATAACATCATACTAAATCAAACACTTCCTAACACATGCAGTTTCTACAGTTTCGTCTCTACTTTCGTTTTCGTCTCTTTCTTACATCTTCTTTATCTTTTTACTACTGGATTCTTCTTTATGTGCTAGATCAAGGTAACACACCTCCCTGTCCACCTCTGGGGATAAGGCCAACCTCAATCTAGTAAAGTGAAACACCTCGCGGTCCACCTCTGGGAACAAGTCCACCACGTGAAGCGGAGGAAGAGTGATACACCTCGCGGTCCAACTCTGGGGACATGACCACTCAACCTCACCTTTCTTATCTTTTTACGTCACTTCTCATTTCGTTCGTCTCATCACATCCTACTATTTCACTTCGTAAAAATATGAAAATTCATTTTCGTCTCATTTCCTACTTTAAAAAATGATGCACAACCATAAAAGCATAACATAAAGTAAACGAGCAATGCATCCTACCAAACTGTGATGTAGGCCCGTAGGCAAAACTCCTACTACATTACTTACCTGGCGTCCTACAAACTTGTACTACGCAACTTTGTACGCTAACTGGGGGAAACCTATAAAACCACACATTTATTAGCTCTACTTTCCGTTAACTTTGTAAAACTCTAAAGGAGACAAAAGGAAAAAACAACTAAACCCCTCACTCGGTCTAAACTAAAATTCTAACTCAATTTCTGACTAACCTTCAAAAATTCATAACTTTCCCAATATTCGTCCAAATTGGATGATCCAACGTGCTACAGGCTCCACAGGACGTTTAGTTTCTAGTGGTCTCATCCATTTCCTAATTGGGAATCCACAACTTGTCCAGATGTGGCCGAACGGAAGTCATGCCACACTTCGAGCATTTCGGCTATCCCCACGGTCAATCTTCCCCCTAAAATTCTGAAATCTACTACTACTTCTAGCTTAACCACAAACATACCGATAAAAATTAAATTTTAACCTCAATTCCTCACAACTCCCTTCCAGGTTTTTCACCAAATCATACAATACTCTTTCTAGCTTCGTTTAAACACTCAAACAACTAAAATACTAACTATCTACTAAACTTACCTTAAATTTGAAGTATAATGGAAGGAAACCGAGAGAGATTGTTGCTGGGTAGAAATCGACAGAAAGACGCGGACAGGGGAAGGAGAAACGTAGGGAAGACGATTTGCGCTGGGGAGGGAGAACACCGATGGTGTTCTTCCATTTTTTTTTTTTTATAAAGTTATATTATTTAATATAATTAATATTAACTACTATTTCGCCCTCAACCCTTAACCGTTTAATAAATCTGTTATGCAGTTCAATTACAGTTGGATTCTTAAATTTTTCTCTCCCCCATTAGTTTAAAAATAATCTTTCACTTAAGGGTAGAAATTCTCCGCTCTCAATTCCAACCAAAACTCCGCCGATTACAATTTTGTAAATCTGAAAATTAGTTTTTAACGAGAAAAAAGTTCTGGTTGTTACAAAACTCGACCTAGTAAAGTGAGACAACTCGCGGTTCACCTCACTAGACAAGGTCACCATGTAAAGTATAGGAAAACTGATACACCTAACTTCATCTTTATCATATTCTTATGTATCTTCTCATTTCGTTCGTTTCCTCATATCCTACTATTTCACTTCGTCAAACATGAAAATTCATTTTTGTTTTGTCTCATAATTTAAAACCATGATGCATATCTCAAAGCGTAACATAAAATAAACGTGCAATGCATCCTACTGAATTGTGATGTACGTCTGAAAGCAAAACTCATACTACATTACTTATCTGGCGTCCTAGAAATTCCTCGCACTCCGTAACTTCGTACGTTAACTGGAAAAACTAATAAAACCACACATCTATTAGCTCTACTTTCCATTAAATTTGTAAACTCTAAAGGAAACAACAGCTAAACCCACACTAGGCCTAAGCCGAGAATCCTAACTCAATTTTTGATTAAGTTTCAAAAATTCATAACTCCCCCAATACTCGCTCGAATTGGACGATTTGAAATGTTACGGATTCCTCATAGCGTCTAGTTTCTGACGGTCTCATCTATTTCCTAATTCAACACCTAAAGCTTGGTCGGACGTGGCCGAGCGGAAACCATTCCAAATTTGAGCACTCGGTTATCCAAACACTCAATCTTCCTTATAAAATCTCGTAATCTACTCCTACTCCCAACTTAAACACCAACATACTAATAAAAATCAACTCTAACTTCGATTTTCCACAACTCCCTCCTAGGTTTTCACCAAACCACACAATACTCTTTTTAACTCAGTTTTTAACACTCAAAACAACCAAAATGCTAACTATCTACCAAGAATTAACTAAAACTTACCGTTGATTTGAATAAACGGAGAAGAATTGTCGTTGGAAGGGGGAATCGCCGAAGAGGAATGCTCTGCGCAGATGAGGGAGGAGAGAAACAGGGGAGGCTTTTTGATGGGGAGAAACACCGTAAGGTGTTTGTTATTTCTTTTTTTTTTAAATAATAATAATAATAATCCTAATTACTATTTCATCCTTAACTATTAACCATTTAATAAATCCATTACACGGTCTGATTCTAGTTGAATTCTTAAATTTTTCACCTCCCCATTAACCTCAAAATAATCTTTCACTGAAGGGTAAAAATTCTCCGTTTCCAATTCTGACCAAAATTCCGCCGATTATAATAACGTACATCCGAAATTAGTTTTAACGGAAAATTCTAGGTGTTACATGAGATACAAAAAACACCACTCAATCGAGTCAACCCATCATAATACATCGTCGTAGTCAAAGGGTAGTACGACTACCATCACGATATCGACATGATGGTGAAGCACAAGTTGCTATCACTGATGATGAGAAGGATGATCTATTGACATATAAATGTGCAATGGAAGACTCTGACAAAGAAGCATGACTTGAAGCTTTGAAACTTGAAATGGAATCTATGAATTCCAATTCTGTCTGGGATCTTGTAGATTTACCTGAAGGGGTAAACCCCATTGGGTGTAAATGGATTTATAAGAGAAAACTTGGAGTAGACGAAAATGTACAGACATTCAAAGCTAAACTGGTGGCTAAAGGTTATACCCAAAAAGAAAGGGTTGACTATGAAAAAACCTTATCACCAATAGCAATGCTTAAGTCTATTCGTATTCTACTTTCCATAGTTGCTCATTATGATTATAAGATTTGCAGATGGACGTTAAGACGGCTTTTTTGAATGGCCATCTTGAAGAGACTATCAATATGGAGCAACCAGAGGGTTTCATAGCACAAGATGCAAAGCAAAAAGTTTGCAAATTACATAAGTCTATCTATGGACTCAAGCAAGCATAAAAGTCAACGTATATGATGCGATCAAATCCTATGGATTTTTTCAATGTCTTGATGAGTCTTGTGTATACAGGTTCTTTAAGGAGAAGCAAGTGGTTTTTCTGATTCTTTCTGTCGATGACATTTTACTTATTGGGAATAATGTAGGATTATTATCGGACATAAAAGCTTGGTTGGCTAAGCAATTCTAAATGAAAGATTTGGGAGAAGCAAGCTATATTCTTGGAATTCGTCTATTTAGAGATCGCAAGAATAAAATGTTAGCCTTGTCTCAGGCATTGTATATTGACAAGATGCTTGCCAGATATTCAATGCAGAACTCTAAGAAAGGTAATTTACCTTTTTGTCATGGAGTTACTCTTTCGAAAAAGCAGTGTCATGACACTCCTCAAAAGGAAGAGGATATGAGATGCCATCCATATGCATCAACAGTTGTTAGCTTGATGTATACTATGTTATGCACAAGACCTGACATTTTCTATGTAGTAGGGATAGTTAGCCGTTTTCAGTCTAATCCAGGATTAGATCACTAGATAGCAGTCGAGTACATTCTCAAGTATCTTAGGAGAACGAGAAATTATATGCTTGTATATTCTGGTAGGGATATGATTCCTAAAGGATATACTGATTCTGATTTTCAAACTGATATAGATGATCGAAAGTTGATATCTGGATCAGTATTTACTCTTTGCGGTGGAGCCATCGTTTAAAAAAGTACCAAACAAGGAGGAGTTTCTGACTCGACCATGGAAACCGAGAACATAGCTGCTTCAGAAGCAGCTAAAGAAGCTGTATGGCTCCGCAAGTTCTTTAGTGATCTAGAAGTTGTTCCAAATATGAATAAATCACTCACACTTTACTGTGATAATAGTGGTGCAGTGGCGAATTCTAAAGAACCTAGAAGCCACAAAAGGTCAAAGCATATAGAAATGAAATATCATTTAATAAGAGACATTGTGGAACGTGGAGACGTCGCCGTTTTGAAGATTCCAACCACTGAGAATCTTGCTGATCCCTTCACAAAGACGTTGCCTGCAAAGAGTGTTAATAAACATTTTGAAGGATTAGAGATTAGAGATATGTCTCATTTGCTTTAGGGCAAGTGAGAGATTATTAGGAATATTGTGCCCAACAAGCAAATGTTATGAATAGTTTTTGCTGTAATTAATTAATAACTTTTATGATTAATTTTTATATATGCATTATTTGATATACTTTATAAATTCAAAGAAAAATCCTTGATTATTTAGGATTAAATTTAACAAGAAATAATCACATTAGTGCATGACTTATATTTGAAGTATATGATATTCAAATTAATAAAGTCATAAATACAGTTCATTTCATTGAAAACGTATAGTCACATCTCGACTATATATGTAGTGACATAAAGCGATTGTATTTTATATAATATAATTATATAGGACTGTACCAGATAAAATTATATTGTTCTTATAATATCTGTTAAATAAAAAATAATTAATTTTATCATAATGATGGTCATATATGTATGATCTTAATTCATTGTATTTAGTAGACTCCTATTTCATTTCAATTTATTCTTTGATTTACTCGGTAAAGTTTTGTATAAGTTACATTACATAAGCCTTTTATTTTGGAAATAAATTAAATGAGTAAGTGATAATACTAACATTGATATAATGAAATCCATAATATAAGATTCTCTTGTTTGTTATTTCAGAGATTGAATAATTAGCGCGCAATTCATAAATGTTATGAATTAATTATTCAATTAAGAACTAATGGTAGTCAAGGATAAAGATGTAATATGAGAGGTTAATGAATCTTATACCTAGCTCTATTACGAATCTTAATGGAAGATTAATACATATTTAATGACTATAGCAATGAACATTACTTTGAATAAATATACTCTATAGTTCTAAAAGTGCAACTATAATTATTTAGTGCAATTACTGTAGAATTAATAATTGTGTTATTTAAAATAAAAAAGTTTATAATAATTAATAAATATTATTGGAGCTTATGACTATAGGTTCATCGGTCCCTCTGTCATCTTATATCACTATTTAATTTTTATGTTATAAAAATAAATATATAAATGTTTAATTATGATTAATCATTTATAAATACTCAAATGAATATATTATGATTCAAAATATACAAATAGTTTTTATATTTTGAACTCAAAATAAAATATCTTATTAGATGAGATTGTTTTAAAGAAATTTGAATTAAATTTGAAAAATCTCATCAGATGAGTTTTGATCTTCAAATTTAAATTGAAGTTGATTATTTAACAAACTATCAAATTAGATTTTTTGAAAATTTTAATATAAGTAGATTTGAAAAATCTGATCATATTAGATTTGATCTACGATTAACTTATAGTTTGTTGATTATTTAAAAGTAGATCCGAAGTATCTTATAAGATTAGATTATCTTGAAAATTGTTTTCAAAAATATATTATAAAAACTGTTTTTAGATTATATGATTAATCGATAAATTGATTTATTAGATAAATCAACTAATAATCAAATTATATTTGATTAGATAAGATTTATTTTTTAAAAATTAATTTTTATTAAAGTAAATCTAAAAATTAGTTTTTAAAATAGATATATAAAATTGTCAAATGTGATTTGACAGAAAAAAAAAAGATTGAAGAGGGCTTCAAGGGAAGATAGAAAAGATAAAAGAAAGATCTAATCTCTTTGAGAAAAAGGTGTGACTTTTTCCGTATTCGATTTTAGGAAAACGTTTTCTAAAATTTAACAGAGACGTCTCATGTGTTGAAAACACGTCTCTCCACAAATATAAGAGTGTGTTATTCTTGTAAGCTAGACACCTACACGTCAGGAAATTTAAGTGTAAAGATCTTCAGAGAAAACTCGATGGTTTCAAAGTTTTTGGAAAAAACGCTTGATGCTGAGTTAAAGCTGTTAAGATCAGACGGGAGTACCTGAGTAAAAGCGTTTCTACAAGAGGTATTTTTCTTTATTATTCCAGAATCTAAATCTAATAATTTTTCTCAATATAAATTGTTTACATTTTGAAAAATACATATTTATCAAAAATATTTTTCTTTTAGACTAACGATCAAAATTTATGGTTTTGTGATTTTAAAATCATGTGAATAATGCATGTCACTATTATTATGAATAATATTAAATTCCCCCAGCATAAGAACCACAAAAACCAACATAGAGGATAACGGATAAGCCAAACCCTATAGAAGAAGGTCAGAACACCCTAGAGTTATAAGCTCAAGACTACGACTACTCGAAAGATGATGAATGGACCTTAGAAAAAAAAGAAAATTATTGTCCAAATCGTCATAAGGACAACGTTGACCTTCAAAATGTCAAGCTAACCACATCCCCTTTCAATGGCACATGTGATGACCAAACCTTCCTAGATTGGGTCGACAAAATCGAGCGAGTCTTCGACTGCAATGACTACTCTGAACGCGAAAAAATTCAACTAGCCTCCCCTGAATTGTAAGGCCATGTAGCATTATGGTGGTCCAACTTAAAGGCCTAAAGAATGCGAATCGTAGGTTACAACATTACTACGTGGAACTCCATGAAGAAGATCATGCACAAGAGATTCGTACCCAAACACTACAAACACAAACTCTTACAACAACTCCACAGCCTACGACAAAACAGCCTCACCGTCGATGAATACCTCTTCGAATTCGAAACGCTTAACATGCGGTGCGCTATGGAGGAATCAAAGGAACAAATTATAGCTATGTTTATTCGAGGACTAAACCAGGATATAGGAGACTTAGTTGAGATGCAACAATCTGAGACCATGGAGATGGTCGTGCAACTAGTTCTCACTGTAGAGAGGCAGCTCAAGAGGAAACGAAAAGTCAACTATTCAGGTAATTTCACACCTAGAGCCTAAGAATACCCTAAAACTATCACTAGAACTGATGAAAAGATGCCTGTTAACCGTAACTGGCTCGCGAACGATATGAGTAGTACTAAACCCATACAAGGACCTAAACCTCAAATGAACAAACCCCAAGTAAGCAATCCTAACAAATAGAGAATAGGTGATATACAATGTTTTAAATTTCTAGGAAAAGGACATTATGTCAATGAATGCTCTAACCGTCGCGTGATGGTAATTAAGGAATCCACGGGCTAATGGAAAAGCGAGAATGATGAAGAGCAATATGAGGATAACAAAGAAGAAGAGATAGTAGGAGAGAGTGACCAAGAAGTCAATAACTATACAACTAAATAGGTACCTCTACTGTTGGTTATAAGGAGAGCACTGATTTCCAAGAATGTTAAAAAAGACTGTCAATAGGAGAATATCTTCCATAGTTGTTGTGCAGTCAAGGACAAAGTTTGTTCAGTGATTATTGACAGAGGAAGCTGTGTCAATGTTGCTTCCCCAGAGATGGTTGATAAACTAGGTCTAAAGACAACTATACATCCTAAACCTTATAAGTTAAAATGGTTGGATGGTAGGTATGATATAAATGTCACTAAACAAGTCACCATTGAGTTTATCATAGAAAAGTATAAGGACTCGGTCCTTTGTGATGTAGTGCCCATGAATGCAAGCCACCTCCTATTAGGTAGACCGTGGTAGTATGACCGCAAAGTAACCCACAACAAGTTTCTAAACCACTACACACTGAAGTTTGGTGGTAAATCGATCAAGTTATTACCTATGATGCCTAAGCAGATAGCCCATGACGATGCACTTAGGAAAGAAGGGAAGAACAAGGAAAGTCTTCTTGTGACAGCACAACCGGCCCACCCCCGAGGAACCACAACTATTTATACACTGGCCCAAGGCCCCACCCCGAGATCTGCGGTGCCACTGTCCACTCATGACCTTTTCCTCCATAGGTAGAGGAATTTTTCCCCTCTCTAGCAAGTCGACCGTTGGACCCCATGATAAAATCCAAAGGTTCCCATATGTTGGTACCACTTGAGCTAGAGGAAAAGGTCATGAGTGGATAGTTGCACCGCGGATCCTGGGGTGGGCCTTGGGCCGGTGTATAACCAGCCGTGGTTTCTCGGGGGTGGGCCGGCTAGGCTATCACACTTCTCTTATCCAAACAGAATATGAGGTCATCTGCGAGCGAAGAATCCCTTATTTTGGTGTTGTTTAGAGGTAGGATCATGAAACAGATTGATATTCCCATTTCTATGCTAAACCTACTCAAGTTAAATCAAGAAAATGAGAAATATAATTCAAGGACAAAAGATAAACTCCCAACCCCCACCTTTAAGGATGAGACCCGTTCATTAGCGTTGACACAAAATGAAAGAAAACTACCCCTCATTTTGAACCATAGGGATTCCTTAACCCCAAAAGAAGAAATTTAGTGAAGAAAGTATCTTTGGGATCGGTAGCTTGATCATTGGTCCATCTTATTCCATCCCTTGGATTGAAAGAGTCAATTTGACCTTACACCAAATTATGGAAAATCCTATTAGAAAGTTTTCCACACCTTCTAAAGTATTTTTGAAGAAGTTAGTTTATGTCTTAAGTCCTATAGTAGATGATGCTAGTATTCTTAGCGGGCTTAGGCAAGACTATAAAATAAATACCCCTGATGTGATCATTGAGTGTTAATTGGGTGAACGATCAAGACAACTAGCCTTTCAACTTAGCCGTCACAAATTTTACCACTGCAAGAGGGAAAAGGAATTAGTTGGTCTAGTAGCAATCGATTATCTACCGTCCAACTATTTGACAGTTTGGCTATTTAAGATAGGTTGGAGTGAAGATTACTTTACAGGTTATATTGACATTAAGTTTGCGGTAGAAAGCCTTAAGGAACCAATTCTTTGGAAGAGGTAGTATGATAGGAATATCCTGAAAGTAGGACAAGTTAATCGTATACTTGGAAAAGGTAATTCCTTTTATAACATTGTTTCCCTTGCCATGGATTTTTATGAGACCATCAAATCACCTACGATTTGAAAGACCTATCAAAAGCACTGTTGGTGGATAAAAGGACTTCAGCTTTGTACTCTCATGGAAGATTACCTCGTCCTCATGTATAAACCTTTAGTTGGGAACCTTGAGTCTGATTTTGGAGAGCCTACTTCGGGAAGAGTCAATCAATAGATTTGAGGTCAAATCCTCAATCACTTGGGGAGGATGACATGCCAAGGAGGCCTATCCCGAGATAATAAATCAAGGCCCATAATTTACTTAATCTTTTTACTAATGAGTTTGCTTTTTCTTGCAAGAGTTGATCTCATTTGAGGTGTCATTTGGGATGCACGGATGGAAACATCACATGGCCCAATGGGAATTTGTCTTCTCGACCCTTAAACCATGTAACCTTTTATTCGAACCTTGTTTTTTTTTTTTTTAATTTTTCAAACTTTAGCCTTTATGTATGAATTTTATATATGGTATCATGCATTAGATTGTATGGTTAGGATTAGATATATGTAAAGTTTTTGCAGGTACATCATGAGGGGGCAAGAATGGATGACATGGCACTTGATCAACCAAGGATTGACACAGTTTTGCATCTTGACCATCGAATGGCACCCGTGCGCGGATGCTTATTCATGACCGCTGATTTCATCCTTCATCCAATGGCTCTCCTTCCACCATTTCAAATGCCAAACCCTAATTAGCACCTTAGGATTTCTATTTAAGGTGTGGTTATTGGTGTTTGTAAGAACTTTTGTCATTTTTAATATAATTACTATTTTCTTTTCTAACCAAAGTGTTAGAAGAACCTTGAGTGGCTGTTCATGGTTTTCTAACCGTGTGGAGAAGCCCTCCATTGCTTCTCAAGCCTTTGTGTTGCTTGGTGAACTCTCATCATTCTCTCTCCTCTCTCATTGAAAGCTTAAAATGATTGAGGACGAAAACCTAGTCCCAAAGGTAGGTTTTTTTCTTTGGGAAAACATACACCCATAAGCCTAACATGAGATAGTTCTCACGTCCACTAAGGGTTTTCCATTTCCATGCATTTCTTCATCTTCCATTTTCACTATTTTGTTCATCATCTTCTCCTCCATTGCGCCTTCATTTTCACTGTTTTTGTGCCTTATCACTAACACCCGAGCACTTGGTTTCTTTTGTGGGTAAACACAGTCCCTTTTCTAAGGACCACCGTGTCAAATAGAAACCAAAATCGATTACTTCCAAAATTTTAAAATTCTTGAGGTTTTCAATTTGCATGACTCGTTTTATGTTTACCCTAGTAATTAAATTTTTGTTAAGGACTTAGTTGAGTTAACCTATACAGTAAATGGAACATTTTATGCAAAGTATGCATGCATGCCTATCCCTACATCCCCCAAGAGTCCTACCTATTGGATGAAGTCTACTTTGATCCCTTTATAATCCAAACTGACAATAGAGTTTATATTTTGAAAAGATATGTTTTTTCCATTTTCTTCTCTCGAACTAGGAAGAGTAGTAGTCTTTCTAGAACCTTAAGTCACCCTAGGACTCTAAGGTTAGATTTGAAGAATGAATTGTCTAGAAAATTTTTAAGTGACCTAATTCCTGTAACGCTCCGAAAACCTACCCGTTTCCAGTTCGCTACTGTTCCAATACCAAATCCTTACATTCGTCTCGTAAAATTTGTGTAAATTTAAAATTTTTATTCCTCGATTTAAAACGACATTTCTGGGAATATTTTTAATAATTCTGCAGCAGAAATTCAATTAAATTCACTTTGGATAAAATTCCATTTTGTTAAACATGAAACAAAGACTTCCGGTCGACACCTATAGGCATCGGTCGACACCTGAGTCGTCTCGGGTTTCTCCGCGGTTGACCCTGGGAACACCAGTCGACACTTCTATGCCTATCTCAGGCAGGGGTCGACACCCGTTTTCACAGGTCGACACTTCCATCCTCTCTGTCCATGTAGGTCGATCCTCGCAGTCGACACTGCTACCGTTTTTACACAAACCGGTCGACACCCACAGCCAGGGGTTGATACCTGCTTTGGTTCTGCCTGTCACGGGTCGAGCCTTGCGGTCAACACTCCACTTACATTTTCACTAACCGGTCGACACATATCGACTTCGGTCGACACCTCACACCAGTATCAGTAAAATCACACCAGTTCAAAAGAAAACCAAATGCACGAACATATCCCCTCGATCAAATTTACGAAATAACACCTATGATTTAAAAACATACTTTCTTCAAGTAAACTTCAAAACATCAATATGCTACTTCAATTATCCATTGAACTCTTTGTACACCACCTAAATTCCTCAAAAATCTTCATAACTCTATCCGACTCAAAACACATACAAAAATTACCCCTTCTTTCCTGCAATGGTCGTGTCGCCCCAACATTTTCCTGCACCGGCACACGACGTCTCCCGCCAACTTCAACCTAGGCCTGCCCATTACCTAGCAACTCACCCGAAAGCTCGTCCTCACCTACACCAAGGAACACAAAATGTAAGCCTAATGCTTAGGAAGTATGGAATATGAACTCGAAATCAATGCATAACGCAACCCTTATCACATGCAGTTTCTACACTCAATCCCGTTTTTTTTTCATTTTATTGTTTTCATCTTCCACTTTCCGGTGTGAGTCAGGCCGGCACCCATCCCTTCCACACTTGGGACGGCCAATCCATAACCTACGGAGCGAGGCTAGAGACACACATCATGTTCGTACACGGAACGACCCTACGTAACCTCTTCCTAACATCAATCGTTGAACCCTCTAGTGCTCTCAATAGCACATTAACGACGAGGCGTTCGCAAACTGTGTCACATTATGTACTTTCATCCATGGGAACCCCCTAGTACTCTCTCAGTAGCACGTTAACGACGAGGCGTTCACCCATCGTGGCAAGTCTTTTCTTATCTGATTACGTTTCACATACACATTTCAAAACATGCTCAAAACTCGTATTTCGTAATTCAAAACCATGATGCATGACAATCACGAATGTATGACTCAAACAACAAACAAACAAGCAAGCAAACAAGCAATCCTACCATTCCAAGGTGTACGCTCGAAGGCAATTCACACACATTCCAATACTTACCTGGCGTTCTCGAATTCCTTTCATGTTTCGCGACTTGGTACTCTAACTGGAATACCTATAAAATGGCACATCGTCAATTCTAATTCATCGAATTTATAACTCCCTAAGTTAAAAGTCCTAATTCACACCAAAACCGAAACTCTCCAAAAATCCCAAAATCCCACACAAATTTCCGTCCAACTCCGGAAATTCACAACTTCTCTAATACTCCTCCTAATTGGATGATACAAAATACTATGGGTGCTTGAGGATGCCTAGTTTCCCGTGGTCGTATCCATTTCCCATTCAGATGTCCACAACTTAACCGAATGTGGCCGAATGGATATCGTTCCAAAATTCAAGTATACGGCCAATAAATCACCCAATCTTCATCACCAATTGTCGTAATCTACTCCTATTTCTATCCTAAGCACCAATTCGTGGATAGAATCCAACTCTACGCTCAACTTCTCACGTTACCCTCCTAGGTTTCACTAATCCCTCCTTGCCAAACCCCATTTCGCCACTAATAACGCTAACACACTAACTAACTATGCAAAACTAACGAGAACTCACCGTGATTCGGATGAACGGAAGGAGAATCGACCGCCGACCACTTCACACGGGAGAAGAAGAAACGAGAGAGAGTGAGAGGGGAGGATGGCTAGGAAGAAGAACACCGATGGTGTTCTTCTTCTCATCCATTATTATTTTTTTTTTCATAATTACGAAATTGCCCTCCACCATTAACCGTTTCACAATTCTGTAATTCGTCCGATTTCGGCTCGATTCTTAAATTTCTCTCTCCACCATTAGCCTTAAAACAATCTTTCTCTTAATGATAGAAATTTTCCATTATCAATTTGGACCAAAACTCCATCAATTAAAATTTACAGAAATTCGAAACTAATTTAAACGGAAATTATAGTTATTACATTCCACCTTCTTTACAAAAATTTTATCCCCAAAATTTGTTACCTAAATAGCTCAAGATAACGCTCCAGCATATCTTGTTGTCTTTCCCACGTTGCCTCCTCTACATTGTGGTTACGTCATAATACCTTTACCAGCGGAATGTCCTTGTTGCGTAGCATCTTCATTGCATAATCTAAAATTTCCACTGGATTTTTCTCATATGCTAAGGTTGGCTGTACTTCAATCTCCTGCTGAACCACCACGTATGATGGATCTCTAAGACACTTTCTCAGCATCGATACTTGGAAAACATTGTGAACCCCTTCCATGGAAGCTGGCAGTTCTAGTTAGTACGCAGCTCTCCCAATTCTTTTCGTGATCGAGAACGGTCCAACGTATCTCGGGCTCAACTTACCCTTTCTCCCAAACCTCATCATGTCTTTGAATGGTGAAATCTTCAGAAAAACTTCATCTCCTACTTTAAATTCCAATTCCCTTCTCCTTCCATCGGCATAGCTCTTTTGTCGACTTTGAGCTGTCAATATCCGCTGCTGAATAACCTTGATCTCCTCGGTGGTCTGTTGCACAATTTCGGGACCAATCAAACTAGCTTCACCGACTTCATCCCAGTAAATGGGTGATCTGCACTTCCTTCCATATAACACTTCGTAAGGGGCCATATCTATTGTCGCCTGATAGCTGTTGTTGTAAGAGAATTCCATCAGGGGTAAATACTTGCTCCACGAACTTTGGAACTCTAACATACAGGCTCGAAGCATATCCTCTAAAATCTAAATAGTCCGTTCAGATTGCCCATCGGTTTGAGGATGAAAGGTTCTACTGTAAGTCAGCTGTGTCATTGTGATGACCCGAATGTGTACGTATGAGGACGACTGCGGAGCAAACCTAGAGGGATGGCGTGACGTAACGCCTCGAGTGTAGGTGAATCTCGGGTCGTAGAGAGGGGGTCGTCATAGTCGCACATCGCTTGGGGGAGGTATATGGAAATGAAACATATGTAAAGAAATCCTCCCAAGATAGTAAGACGCGTTTTGGAGCACAATTGACAACGGATCCCATAAGAACTCCAAAGTTAAAAGTGCTCTGGCGAGAGCAGTACCAGGTTGGGTGACCGACTGTGAAGTCCTAGCCAAATAAATCCGTAAGGGGAGTATATTGGCTATGGTCCAATCCCTAAAGCGAACAATATCTTACTGGGAAAATAGGCGTTACAAATGGTATCAGAGCCTGTACCCAACTGAAAATGTAGCCAACGAGGACGTTGGGCCCCGAAGGGGGGGTGATTGTGATGACCCGGATGTGAACGTATGAGAGCGACTGTGGGGTAAACCTCGAGGGACAGCGTGACGTAACGCCTCGAGTGTAGGTCGGGTTGTAGAGAGGGGGATCGTCACAGACTTAGGGGAGGTATATGGAAATGAAACATATGTAAGGAAATCCTCCTAAGATAGTAACACGCATTTTGGAGCACAATTGGCAATGGATCTCATAAGAACTCCGAAGTTAAGAGGTTTTTGGCAAGAGCAGTACCAGATTGGGTGACCGACTCGGAAGTCCTCGCCAAACAAATCCGTGAAGGGAGGATATTGGGCTACGACCCAATCCCCAAAGCAGACAATATCTTACCGGGAAAAATAGTCGTTACATCAGAACCCTCTGCAACCTTACTATCTCCTGAATATACAGGTTAGCAAATTGGTCCATGTTGAATGTCGTCTTTACCAGTAGGAAATGGGCAGATTTGGTCAGACGATCGACAATCATCCATACTGCATCAAATCCTTCTTCCATCCGGGGCAATCCAACCACAAAATCCATGGACATCTGGTCTCACTTCCATTCTAGAATCAGCAATGGTTGCAACTTTCCAGCCAGTCTCTGATGTTCAGTCTCCACGTGCTTTGCTACAGACTTTTTCATGCCAGGCCACCAATAATGTTGCTTAAGGTCTCTATATATTTTGGTACTTCCGGGGTGAATAGAGAACCTTGAGGAGTGCGCTTCAGACAAAATGTCTTCCCGAAGTTGATCGTTGTTCAGAACGTACCACCTATTCCGAAACTTTAGGATTCCATCACTTGAACAACTAAATTCGGTTCTGTCGTTAGGTGTCATACTCGTCCTGAATTCGTTGCATCTTGGGTCACCCTGTTGAGCTCCTTTAATTTCTTCCAGAATCGATAGCTTCAGAGATAAGGCAGACAATTGCGCTGTCGCATTTTAGACTAGCTCCAAATTAAATCTCTGAAATTCCGCACTCAATTCCTTAGGCATCTCAGCGTTCATTGCTGAAGATGAGGTCGAAATTCAGCTCAATGCATCAGCCACTACATTGGCTTTGCCGGGGTGGTATTTGATCTCCAGGTCATACTCCTTCACAAACTCCAACCACCGTCTCTGCCTTATGTCCAGCTCCTTCTGAGTAAAGATATACTTCAAACTTTTGTGATCTGAGTATACCTCACACTGTTGTCCAAGATAGTGCCTCCAGATCTTTAGCGTGAAAACAACCGCCGCTAATTCCAAATCATGGGTTAGATGATTCCGCTCATAGGGCTTTATTTGCCTCGAAGCATAAGCAATCACCCTTTCGTTTTGCATCAAGACACCACCCGATCCAACCCTGGAAGCATCACCGTAAATATTAAACTTCTTGTCCATCACCAGAAGTGTCAATACAGGAGCTGTTGTCAATTTCTACTTCAGCATCTGGAAACTGTGCTCACAGTCCTCCGTCCATATATATTAGACTTCTTTTCGCGTCAAACGAGTTAGAGGTGCTGCAATCTTTGAAAATCCTTCAATAAACTTCCTATAGTAACCCGCTAACCCCAGAAAGCTTCTAATCTCCCTGACGCTCCTTGGCTGTGGCCCTTCATTGATTAACTGTATTTTAGCCGGATCCAACGATATTCCTCCACCAGAAATCACATGTCCAAGGAAATTGACCTTATCCAGCAAAAACTCGCACTTGGAGAACTTCACATACAACCGATGCCATTTCAAGGTCCCCAGAACTATCTTCAAATGCTCTTTATGTTCCTCTTCGTTACGAGAGTAAACCAAGATATCGTCAAGAAATACAATGACGAATTTATCCAGATACTCTTGAAATACCCGATTCATTAGGTCCCTGAAAACAGCTGGGGCATTTGTCAGTCCAAATGACATCACTAAGAACTCATAATGCCCGTATCTAGTCCGAAAAGCTGTCTTTGGGATATCCTTTGATCTGATCTTTAGTTGGTAATACCCCGATCTCAAATCTATCTTCAAGAAATCCGAGCTCCTTGCAGTTGATCAAATAAATCATCTATTCTCGGCAATGGATACTTATTCCTTATGGTTAGCTTGTTCAGCTTCCGGTAGTCAACACACGTCTAGAGCAATCCATCTTTCTTCTTTCTAAATAGTACTGGAGTGCCCCATGGTGGAAAACTCGGGCGTATGAGTCTTTTTTCCAATAGTTCTTCTAGCTGCCTTTTCAATTCCTTTAATTCCGGAGGAGCCAACCTATATGGGTTCTTCGATATTGGCTCGGCATCGGGATATATGTCGATTACAAATTCAACTTCTCGGTCTGGAGGTAATCCAGGGAAGTCATCCAAGAACACATCAGGGAATTCACGAACTACCTCAATATCCTGTGGCTTCGTCTCCACATGAAAGTGAGTATAAAAAATTGTTGCAAGAAAATAAGAATGCTCACCCATTATTAACCTCCGAGCCTCGATGGGTGCCATTACGGATAGTCTCCCACTATTCTTCATAGCCTGCAGCGAATGCTTTGCACCATCTGAGGGTTGGAAATTAACAGTCCCCGCCTGGCAATCGATCATCGCGTAGTGCCGAAATAGCCAATTCATGCCCAATATCACGTCATAGCCCGTTATCCCTACTACTATCAAATCGGCAGACATACTCCTAGTCCGCACTGATGTGACACTGTCGCATACTACTTGATCGGAGTGCATGTGCTCACCGGATGGCAACCTTACTTTATATGTGCACCCGGCGGGTTTAGCCCACAAGTTCACCTTTACCACAAAAGTCGTAGCAATAAAAAAGTGTGACGCTCCTGAATCTATCAATGTAAATGCAGGCACCGTATCAACTAGTACCATACCTGAGATAACAGCTAGCTGATCCTCACTCTCGGGCTCTATCATTGCAAAGATCCTGGGCCTCATCTTGGCCGGACCCTTCTTTGCTGTGGGGCAATCTCTAGATATGTGGCCAGTCTCATTGAAAGTGAAACACCGATTGACCCTCGGCTTTGTGCAATTCTGGGAAATGTGACCAGCTTCATTACAATTATAACATCTTCCTGCAAACTGCCCACACTCTCCAGGTGGCTCTTCAAGCACTTAGGACACTGCAAATACTTACTCTGTATTTGGGGCTTCTTGTCTCCCCTTGAATCGTACACGACACCACCTGACCTCTTGGCTCTCGAGGAAAATCCCCCCCTGCTTGTCTGTGGCGTGATCTATTTAAAGAACCTCTTGGTTGTCTCTGCTGGCCTCACACACTTGGCCTCTGCTCCCTCCACTGCCAGTGCCTTGGGCACGACTTGTGCATACGGTACTCCCTCAGTTCCAGAAATTGTTACACCCCTATATATTTCTGGTTTCAATCCTTGCACAAACTGCAACACCTTTTCTTCTTCATTGCTCACCAATTGGCTTGCAAATCTGGACAACGACTCGAACTACCTGACATACTCGGCTACTAGCCCAGTCTTCTTTAACTGTAGGTACTCCAATCTTTTTGTAGCTTGGACCGTCCGGTTGAAATACTTGTCATAAAACATTTCCTTGAATCTTTTCCAGGTCAAGTCCCTGGCATCTACGGGGGCCTCTACCGTCTCCCACCAGCTTTGAGCATCATTTGAGAGGTGAAATGTCGTACACTTAACCATATTTCCCTCCTCCACATCGGCATACTTAAACATGTTCTCAATGGTTCGGATCCACCTTTCTGCAACTGTAGGGTCTGTCAGCTGACCCTCAAACGTCGGAGGCTTCAATCTTATGAATCTCTCTCCACTAGAGCCCGCTCCATGGCTTCTCTGTCCTTGATTCAATAGCATTACCAATTGTTGGGACTACCTGTCAACCAATTCGATCAACTATCTAATTGTGACCGAGTTGTCATCACCTTTTGGATCTACTGCCTCTCTCGAAACTCTAGGTCGTCCCGATCGTCTATCAATTTCAGCTAATTCCTGTATGGGGTTAGCATAGTCTAGCCTTAGTCATAATCTAACTAAAATAAATAACTACTTACAGTTGGTGGAGCACGTTGCATGGCGGCCAGTAAATGTTGGATAATCCTTTGAACGACATGACCATAATATCACTGATACCAACACCTGTAACGCCCCGAAAACCTACCCGTTTCCGGTTCGCTACTGTTCCAATACCAAATCCTTACATTCGTCTCGTAAAATTTGTGTAAATTTAAAATTTTTATTCCTCGATTTAAAACGACATTTCTAAGAATATTTTCAACTGCTCTGCAGCGGAAATTCAATTGAATTCACTTTGGATAAAATTCTATTTTGTTAAACATGAAACAAAGACTTCTGGTCGACACCTATAGGCATCGGTCGACACCTGAGTCATCTCGGGTTTCTCCGCGGTCGACCCCGGGATCACCGGTCGACACTTCTATGCCCATCTCAAGAAAGGGTCGACACTCGTTTTCACAGGCGACACTTCCATCCTCTCTGTCCATGTAGGTCGATCCTCGCAGTTGACACTGCTACCGTTTTTACACAAACCGGTCGACACCCATAGCTAGGGGTCAACACCTGCTTTGGCTCTGTCTGTCATGGGTCGAGCCTCGCGGTCGACACTTCCCTCACATTTTCACTGACCGGTCGACACATATCGACTTCGGTCGACGCCTCACACCTGTATCAGTAAAATCACACCAGTTCAAAAGAAAACAAACGCAGGAACATATCCCCTCGATCAAATTTACGAAATAACACCTATGATTTAAAAACATATTTTATTCAAGTAAACTTCAAAACATTAATATCCTACTTCAATTATCCATTGTACTCTTTGTACACCACCTAAATTCCTCAAAAAATCTTCATAACTCTATCCGACTCAAAACATATACAAAAATTACCCCCTCTTTCCTGCCATGGTCGTGTCGCCCAAACATTTTCTTGTACCAGCACACGACATCTCCCGCCAACTTCGACTTAGGCCTGTCCATCACCTCGTAACTCACCCAAAAGCACGTTGTCACCTACACCAAGGAACACAAAACGTAAGCCTAATCCTTAGCGAGTATGGAATATGAACTCAAAACCAATGCATAACTCAACCCCTATCACATGCAATTTCTTCACTCAATCCCGTTTTCTTTTCGTTTTGTTGTTTTCATCTTCCACTTTCCAGTGTGAGTCAGGCCAGCACCCATCCCTTCCACACTCGGGACGGTCAATCCATAACCCACGAAGCGAGGCTAGAGGCACAAATCATGTTTGCACACGGAACGGTCCTATGTAACCTCCTCCTAACATTAATCGTTGAACCCTCTAGTGCTCTCAATAGCACGTTAACGACGAGGCGTTCGCAAATCGTGTCACATTACGTACTTTCATCCATGGGAACCCCCTAGTGCTCTCTCAGTAGCGCGTTGACGACGAGGCGTTCACCCATGTGTAGCAAGTCTTTTCTTATCTGATTACGTTTCACATACACATTTCAAAACATGCTCAAAACTCGTATTTCGTAATTCAAAACCATGATGCATAACAATCACCAATGTACGACTCAAACAACAAACAAACAAGCAAGCAAACAAGCAATCCTACCATTGCAAGGTGTAGGCCCGAAGGCAATTCACACACGTTCCAACACTTACCTGGCGTTCCCGATTTTCTTTCGTGTTTCGTGACTTGGTACTCTAACTAGAATACCTATAAAAATGACACATCGTCAATTCTAATTCATCGAATTCATAACTTCCTAAGTTAAAAGTCCTAATTCACACCAAAACCGAAACTCTCCAAATATCCCGAATATCCCGAAATCCCACACAAATTTCCGTCCAACTCCGAAAATTCACAACTTCTCCAATACTCGTACTAATTGGACGATACAAAATACTATGGGTGCCTGAGGATGCCTAGTTTCCCGTGGTCGCATCCATTTCTCATTCGGATGTCCACAACTTAACCGAATGTGGCCGAACGGACACCGTTCCAAAATTCACGTACACGGCCAATAAATCACCTAATCTTCCTCACCAATTCACGTAAACTACTCCTATTTCTATCTTAAGCATCAATACGCGGATAGAATCCAACTCTACGCTCAACTTGTCACGTTACCCTCCTAGGTTTTTGCTAATCCCTCCTATATCCTTGCCAAACCCGATTTCCCCATTAATAACTCTAACACACCAACTAACTACGCAAAACTAACGAGAACTCAACGTGATTTGGATTAACGGAAGGAGAATCGATCGCCGACCACTTCACATGGGAGAAGAAGAAACGAGAGAGAGTGAGAGGGGAGGATGGCTGGGAAGAAGAACACCGATGGTGTTCTTCTTCTCATCCATTACTTTTTTTTTCATAATTACCAAATTGCCCTCCACCATTAACCGTTTCACAATTCCGTGATTTCATTCAATTCCGGCTCAATTCTTAAATTTCTCTGTCCACCATTAGCCTTAAAACAGTCTTTCTCTTACGGATAGAAATTTTTCGTTATCAATTTGGACCAAAACTCAATCGATTAAAATTTACAGAAATCTGAAACTAATTTAAACGGAAATTATGGTTATTACAATTCTGTTGTTTATTGCGCCAAACAATTTAATTTCTTAGGTTTTTAGAATAGGATGGATTACTAATTTTACGTTTTGTTTTGAATTTCTATTTTTGCATGATTTTATTAGCATATTTATTTTTCATTTAAAGAGAGAATTTATATTATTATAAATGTTTGTGGAGAAAATGACAATTGTTTTATGTTGAAGTTAGTGTTTAAGGTTATGAAAGAATCTTTAGTGCATAATATTTTGTTAAACTTCAATTGTAACGCCCCGAAAACCCTCCCGTTTCCGATTCGCTACTGCTCCAATACCAAATTCTTACATTCCTATCGTAAATTTTGTATAAATTTAAAATTTTTATTCCTCGATTTAAAATGACGTTTCTGAAAATATTTTTGACAGCTGTGCAACGGAAATTCGATTAAATTCACTTTAAATAAAATTCCATTTTGTTAAACATGAAACAAAAACTTCCAGTCGACACCTATAAGTACCAGTCGACACCTGAGTCTTCTCGAGTTTTCTCATCGGTCGACACCGAGAACACCGGTCGACACTTTCTCCCTCTCGGGTCTTTTCATAGGTCGACACATGGAAACACCGGTCGACACTTTTATGCTCACCACAGGGAGGGGTCGACACCCGTCTCCACAGGTCGATACTTTAATCCTCTATGCCCACGCAGGTCGTCCCTCGCGGTCGACAACGGTACCATTTTTACATGGACCGGTCGACACCTGTAACCAAGGGTCGACACCTTCTTCGGCTCTGCCTATCACAGGTCGAGCCTCGCGGTCAACACTGCCTTTACATTTACACAGACCGGTCGACACCTCTTGACTTCGGTCGACATCTCACACCAATATCAGAAAAATTGCACCAGTTCGTAAGAACTCAAACGCATGCAAATATTTCCTCGTTCAAAATTCACGAAGTAACACCTATGGTTTGAAGACATAACTTCTCCAAATAAATTTCAAAACAACAACATTCTACTTTAATTAACCACTATACTCGTACCACGCCACCTAAAATCCTCAAAATCTATATAACATTGTTCGACTCAAAACGCTCACAAAAATCACACCCTTTACTTGCCATGGTCGTGTCGCCCCAACATTTTTCTGCACCGGCACACTGTAACGCCCCAAAAAACTGCCGTGATTCTTGATTCGCTACCAACTACTACTCGTCACTATCACTCATACCATCTACTAAATATCTAGAAATTAGAAAGCTTTATTTTTTGACTCAAAACGACACTTTTTTTTTTCAAACGTCTTGCAAAAGAAATACATGTAAATACCGCAGCGGAAACTTCGTTTAAAATCGGTTTAAATAACTTCACTTTTATAACATAAAGATTAAAGAGACCGATCGACATCTGCAAGAACCGGTCGACACTTAAGTTGTCTCGAGTTTTCATCGCTCGACACTGGCAAACACCAGTCGACACTAACTTTCTCTTGGGTCTTTTCATCGGTCGTCATTGGGGACACCGGTCGACACCTCCACATCCATTTTAGAGAGGGGTCGACACCCACTGTCGCAGGTCGACACATTGATTTTCTCTGTCCGCGCAAGTCGACCCTCGCGGTCGACACCACTGCCAATTTTACACGGACCGGTCAACACTTGTAGCCAGGGGCCGACACCTACTTTGACTCTACCCTGCGCAGGTCGAGTCTCGCGGTCGACAGTTACCCTCTATTTTACACTGACCGGTCGACACCTATAGATTTTGGTCGACACTTTGCACCAAGAAACTTCAATAGAATTCAACAAAATAACACGAATTTTGACTAAACGTTTAAAATCCATAAATCTACTTCTCGACTATATTTACAATCTGTTCCGCACGCCAAAATACTCAACCTACATTCAAATCTCACTTTTACATTAAAATAACTACGTACGACTCAAAATATCTCACCACCCGTACTTATACCCGCCAATATCAAAACTCCTCAATGGCTGGCCCAGTTGTCCCACGACCATTCTCCTCCAACTGCCTCCTAGTACTAGGCATGCTCGAGATACTCACTAGCTGCTACGTCGTCACCTACATCACAGAACGCAACTATTACCCAAATGCTAAGTAAGCAATGCATATAAACTTAAACACTGAAAAACACTCACATCCTAACATATACAGTTTCTACAGTTTCGTCTCTACTTCTGTTTTTGTCTCTTTCTTACATATTCTTTATCTTCTTACTATTGGGTTCTTCTTTACGTGATAGATCGAGATGACACACCTCACGGTCCACCTCACTAGACAAGGCCAAACTCGATCTAGTAAAGTGACACACCTCGCAGTCCAACTCACTGGACAAGGTCACCACGTAAAGCGGAGGAAGGGTGATAGGCCCTCGTTTGACTTGGTCTGTAGCGGGCTCAGGAGCCCTAAGGGTGGGATCGACCCGGCTAGCCAATTGAGATTGAGCTAGGCTTAACTCACTATTGTAGCGGACCACCAACTCGCCTGTTAGCCACCTCTAAAAAAAAGCAACAAAGAATAGAGTGTAGAATGTTTCAATGAACATACTACATGTGAAAAACTAAAGTATCCGTGGATAAAAGACTTAACAATTCAAAACGTATCACTATCTTCATGAATGGTAAAAATGGAAAGAGACCTCGCGGTCCACCTCACTAGACAAGACCATCAACCTCACCCTTATTATCTTCTTACGTATCTTCTCATTTCATTCGTCTCATCACATCTTACTGTTTTACTTCATAAAAACATGGAAATTCATTTTCGTTTCGTTTCGTAATTTAAAACTATGATGCATATTACAAAGCATAACATAAAGTAAACGTGCCATGTAACCTACTGAACTGTGATGTAGGCCCGAAGGCAAAACTCCTACTACATTACTTACCTGGCGTCTTTAGCACTCGTATATGAACGTCGTATTTCGCTTACTTACTAGGAAACCTATAAATTACATAACTATCAGATTTACAGTCCATGAAATCCACAATTTCTAAGGAAACAACCCCTATCAACCCATCTAAGTAAACTCCCAACATTGTACACCAATTCTAACCAATTTCGAAATTGCCTAACTTATCCAATACTCGTCCTATTCGGACGATTCAAAGTGCTACGGATTCCACATGATGCCTAGTTTCAAACTGTTTCATCCGTCTCCTAATTGGACCTCCACAACTTAGTCAAATGTGGCCGAACAAAAACCGTTCTACAATCCAAGAATTCGGCTATCCAAACGCTCGATCTTTCATATAAAGCCCTGTAATCTACTCCTATTTTTAACTCAAACACTAACATGCTGGTCAAAATCAACTCTACACTCAATTTCTCTTATAGGTTTTCACTGGATCCCCCGATACCGTAGCTAACTCCGTTTTTGTCGCTAAAACAACCAACACACTAACTATCTATTCAGAACTAGCTAAAACATACCGTAATCTAAGAAAATGGAGAAGAAATTGGCCGAACTTGTTGGAAGAGGACGCCGATCGTTGTGCGGGGGAGAAGAAACGAGGGAGGGGGGTTTGCTGGGGAAGGCACAAAAGAGGAGATTTCCTCTTCTCTGTTTTAAATTTTTATTTATATAATAATAATTACTAATTACTATTTCACCCTTAACATTTAACCGTTTCATAAATCTGTTATACGGTCTAATTCCGAATGGATTTTCAAATTATTCTCTCCCCCATTAGCCTTAAAATAATCTTTTATCTAAGAATATAAATTCTCTGTCCACAATTCGACCATTACTCCGCCGACTACAATCACGTACTTCCGAAATTAACCTAAACAGAAAAATTCTGGGTTTTACATTTCACCCTCCTTAAAAGAAATTTTGTTCTCAAAATTTTGTTACCTGAACAGCTCTGGGTATCGGCTCATCATGTCCTGCTGCCATGCCCAAGTTGTCTCTTCTATGTTATGGTTGTGCTATAAAACTTTCACCAATGGAATCTCCTTGTTGCGTAGAGTCTTCATTGCATAATCTAAAATCTCCACTGACCTTTCTTCATATGCTAATGTCGGTTGAATCTCCACATCTCGCTGTTCCACCACATGAGAAGGATCTCATATATACTTTCTTACCATGGACACGTGGAATACATTGTGAAACTCATCTATCGAGGTTGGTAGTTGAAGCTGGTAAGCTGTCCTTCCTACTCTCTTTGCAATAGGAAATGGTCCAATGTATCTTGGATTTAACTTGCCCCTCTTCCCGAATCTCACAACTCCCTTGAACGGAGAGATCTTCAAGAAAACTTCATCATTCACTTCAAATTCTAGCTCCCTTCTCCGTTGATCTACATAACTCTTTTGTCAGCTCTGAGCTGTTAAGATACGCTGCCGAATAAATGTAACTTTCTTTACTGTTTGCTGCAAAATATCCGGACCTACTAAATGCGCCTCGCCAACTTCATCCCAACAAAGTGGGGACCTGCACTTTCTCTCGTAAAGGGCCTCGTATGTAGCCATACCTATCGTGGCCTGAAAAATATTATTATACAAAAATTCTACTAACGGTAGATATTAGCTCCATGATCTTTTAAATTTCACTACACAAGCTTGAAGCATATCCTTCAGCGTCTGAATAGTCCTCTCAGATTGTCCATCCGTCTGAGGATGAAACGCTATGCTAAAACTGAGCTGCGTACCCATGTCCTTGTGCAAACTCTTCTAGAACTTCGATGTAAATCTTGGGTCCCTGTTTGATACAATTGAAATTGGAACTCCGTGCAATCGCACGATCTCTTGAATATATAGTTCGGCGAAGTGATCAATAGAACACGTCATCTTCACTGGTAGAAAATGGGTCGATTTGGTTAACCTGTCCACTATCACCCATATTCCGTCATATCCCTTTGTCGTTCGAGGCAGCCCTACAACAAAGTCCATCACTATTTGTTTCCATTTCCATTCAGGTATCGGCAAATGCTGTAATTTTCCTGCCGGTCTCTGATGCTCAGCCTTAACCTGCTGGCAGATCAAACATGCCTCTACATACTTCGCCACCATTCTCTTCATATTAGGCCACCAGTAATGCTGTTTAATATCTCTGTACATCTTGGTACTCCCTGAATGCACAGAAAATCTCAAGGAGTGGGCCTCAGCCAATATTTCCCTCCGTAGTTCTTCATTGTTCAGAACGAACCACCTATTTTGAAACTTAAGAATTTCGTCGTCCGAATAACTAAAATCTGACCTGTCGTTGGAAGCCATGCTTAACTTAATATCTTTGCATTCAGCGCTATCCTTCTCGGCCTGCTTAATCTTCTCCAAAATAGTGGGCTGTAGAGACATAGCCGATAACATGGCCGATATGTTCGACACCACCTCTAATTCCAACTTCCAAAAGTCCGCATCCAAAGCCACAAGTAAGCCTGAAGTCATCGCCGAAGTAGATGCCGTCACTTTGCTCAAAGCATCGGCTACTACGTTCGCCTTGCCGGGATGGTATTTAATCTCGAGATCCTAACCTTTCACAAATTCTAACCATCGCCATTGTCGCATGTTTAACTCCTTCTGAGTAAAAATATACTTTAGACTTTTGAGATCGGAATATACCTCACACTGCTGTCCATATAAATAATGCCTCCAAATTTTAAGCACAAAAACTACCGCGGCTAGTTTCAGGTCGTGCGTCGAGTAATTCTTCTCATAAGCCTTCAATTGTCTAGAGGCATATGCTACCACCTTCTCTTCCTGCATTAATACACATCCCAGTCCCACCTTTGAAGCATCGTAGTAAATACTAAACTTCTCGTCCTCGGTAGGCAGCGTCAAGATTGGAGCAGTAGTTAATCTCTTCTTCAACGTCTGAAAACTATACTCATAATACTCATACCACAAACATTTCACACTTTTCTTCGTTAACCGGGTCAGGGGCGCCGCAATCTTTGAAAATTGCTCAATGAATCTCCTGTAATAACTCGCTAACCCGAGAAAACACCGTATCTCCGTAACATTCTTCAGCTGTGGTCAATTCTTAACTGCCTGGATCTTTGCTGGATCAACTGCTATTCCACCGCTTGAGATGCCATTACCAAGAAAATGGATTCTATCTAGCCATAATTCGCACTTTGAAAACTTTGCATAAAGTTGGTGTCGCTTCAGAGTTTCCAACACCAATCTCAAGTGCTTTTTATGCTCCTCCTTGCTCCGCGAGTACACAAAAATGTCATCGATAAACACTATAACAAATTTATCAAGATAATCGTGGAACACCCTGTTCATCAAGTCCATAAAAGCTAATAAAGCATTTGTCAATCCAAAAGACATCACTAGGAACTCATAATGGCCCTACTACGTCTGAAAAGCCGTCTTCGGAATATCTTCTAGTCTGACCTTCAACTCATAATAACCCGATCTCAGGTCAATCTTCGAAAATACAGGCGCACCTTAGAGTTGATCAAATAAATCGTCTATCTTTGGCAGACGGTACTTATTCTTAATCGTTAGCTTATTAAACTCCCTGTATTAGATGCACATGCGTAACGACCTGTTCTTCTTTTTGACAAAAAGAATCGGCGCGCCCCACGGTGAAAAGCTAGGGTGTATAAATCCTTTCTATACCAATTCTTCTAATTGTTCTTCAACTCTTTCAACTCCGCTGGCGCCAATCTGTAGGGATTCTTTGACACTGGCTCAGCTCCCGGATACACATCTATCACAAACTCTATTTCCCGATCCGGAGGCAAACCAGGTAAATCATCTATGAAAACTTCAGGGAAGTCTTGAACAATTAAAACATCCTGCAGTCTCGAATCCTTGGGAATCTGCACATCCATAATACTGGCAAGAAAACCAAAATATCCAACAGTTAAAACTTCACGAGCACTGACAGGTGCCATCATAGATATCTTCCGGATATTCCTTGCAGCCTGAAAATTATGCTTCTCACCATCCGGTGGTTGGAAGTTCACCGTGCCTGCCCTATAGTCAATCGTGGCATAGTGCTTGAACAGCCAATCCATTCCCAGTATCATGTCATATCCTGTTATACCCATAATAATGAGATCGGTCGATAATTTTTTGCTTCCCACTGACACCACGCTATCACACACTACTTGATTTGATGCATATGCTCACCAGAGGGCAACATTACCATATGACCACAATCCGTTGATACAGGCCATATATCCAACTTAACCACGAATGTAGTTGCAATAAACGATGCGTTCCACCAGAATCAATCAATGTATAAGCAGGTACAAAGTTTACTAGTATGGTACCTGACACCACGGCTGACTGCTCCTTATCTCCCAACTCAATCATAGCAAATACCCTCGGGCTGTGCGCATCGGACCTTTATTCAAAGCTGGACAGTCTCTGCTAATGTGGCCTAACTCGTTGCAATTGAAACATCGTACAACCCTGGGCTTCAGGCAGTCTCTGGCCACATGTCCGGCTTCATTATAGTTATAGCACTTTCCAGAGTTCCATCTGCACTCTCTCGGATGATACTTTATACATTTGGGGCACTGGGGATATTGTACCGGTCCTTGCGGCCTTTTACTACTTCCCTGGCTGCTAGAACCCTCGCTAAATCTCTTGGTGCCTCTCTGTTGTGACGGCTGGGAGACACTTCTGCTCTGTTGTGTGGCCACTTCTCTTAAGGATTGCCTGGAAGCCTCCCTCTGACTGATACACTTCATCTCGGCTTCCTCTACCTCCAATGCCTTGGCCACCACCTCGGAGTAAGGCACATCCCGTATGCCCGCTATCTTCACTCCTTTGTATATTTTCGGCCTCAACCCTTGTACAAACTGAAACACTTTATCCTCATTCCGGCTTACCAAATTGTTGGCAAACCTGGACAAGGACTCAAATCGCTAGTTGTACTCTGTCACTGATGTAGTTTGCTTCAATTGTAAGAACTCTATCCTCTTAGTTGCCTGCACGGTACTATTAAAATACTTGTCGTAAAAGGCTTTCTTGAACTTCTCCCAGGTCATGTGCTGAGTATCGGTGGTGACTCTATATATTCCCACCAAAATCGGGCATCCTTTGCTAAATGAAAGGTAGCCAGTATAACCTTATCCTCCTCTTCCACTTTCGCATATTTAAACATCCTCTCTATTGCCCTGATCCACTACTCGGCAGCCATCGGGTCTGATACTTGTCCTTCGAAAGTCGGTGGCCGCAATCTCCAAAATCGGTCACCTGACTGGTCCTGGCTAGAACTAGGGCCTGCACCTCCCTGTACTTCTCGGTTCAGCTACATTCTTAACTGCTGGGACTGTCGATTTACTAATTCGGTCAACTGTCGAATTGTCGTAGAATCGTCATCACTTCTCTGGTTGTCCTGGTTGTCCAAACATTCTGACTCTCTTTCCTGGACAAGAGTCAACTATGCTTATAAGTATTTACTAAACAACACTAAACTTAAACACTTACAGTTGTTGGAGCATATTGTGCGGCGATAGGCGCTGTTGAGTAATCGTTTGAATGTTTTGACCAAATGACTCTGATACCAACACTATAGCGCCCCGAAAATCCTCCGTGATTCCCAGCTCGCTACCCACTACTACTCGTCACTATCCCTCATACCCTCTACTAAATATTTCCTAGAAATTGGAAAGCTTTATTTTTTGACTTAAAACGACTCTTTTTTTTTTTCAAATGTCCTCCACAAGAAATACATGTAAATACCGCAGCAGAAACTTCGTTTAAAATCAGTTTAGATAACTTCACTTTTAAAACATAAAGATTAAAGAGATCGATCGACACCTGCAAGAACCGATCGACACTTAAGTTGTGTCGGGTTTTCATCGGTCGATACTGGCAAACACTAGTCGACACTAACTTTCTCTCGGGTCTTTTCATCGGTAGACACCGTTGATAGCGGTCGACACCTCCACACCCATTTTAGAGAGGGGTCGACACCCACTGTCGCAGGTCGACACCTTGATTCTCTCTGTCCGCGTAGGTCGACCCTCGCGGTCGACACCACTACCAATTTTACACGGACCGGTTGACACCTACTTCGACTCTACCCTGCGCAGGTCGAGTCTCACGGTCGACACTCACCCTCTATTTTACACTGACCGGTCGACACATATGGATTTCGGTCGACACTTTGCACCCAGAAACTTCAACAGAATTCAACACAACAACAAGAATTTTGACTAAACGTTTAAAATCCATAAATCTACTTCTCGACTCAATTTACAACCTGTTACGCACGCCAAAATACTCAACCCACATTCAAATCTCACTTTTACATTAAAATAACTACGTACTACTCAAAATATCTCAACCCATACTTACACCCGCCATAGTCAAAACGCCTCAACAGTTGGCCCAGTCGTCCCATGAGCATCCTCCTCCAACTACCTCCTAGTACTAGGCATGCTCGGGATACTCACTAGCTGCTGCGTTGTCACCTATATCTCAGAACTCAACTATTGCCCTAATGCTAAGTAAGTAATGCATATAAACTTAAACACTGAGAAACATTCACATCCTAACATATGCAGTTTCTATAGTTTCGTCTCTACTTTCGTTTTCATCTCTTTCTTACATCTTCTTTATCTTGTTACTACTGGGTTCTTCTTTACGTGCTAGATCGAGATGACACACCTCACGGTCCACCTCACTGGACAAGGCTAAACTCGATCTAGTAAAGTGACACACCTCGCTGTCCAACTCACTGGACAAGGTCACCACGTAAAGCGGAGGAAGAGTGATACACCTTGCAGTCCATCTCACTGGATAAGACCACCCAACCTCACCTTTATTATCTTCTTACATATCTTCTCATTTCATTCGTCTCATCACATCCTATTTTACTTCATAAAAACATAAAAATTCATTTTCATTTTGTTTCGTAATTTAAAACCATGATACATATTACAAAGCATAACATAAAGTAAACGTGTCATGCAACCTACTGAACTGTGATGTAGACCCGAAGGCAAAACTACTACTACATTACTTACCTGGCGTCCTTAGCACTCGTATATGAATCTTGTATTTCGCTTACTTACTAGGAAACCTATAAATTACATAACTATCTGATTTACAATCTATGAAATCATCAATTTCTAAGGAAACAACCCCAATCAACCCATCTAACTAAACTCCCAACATTCTACACCAATTCCGACGAATTTTAGAATTGCCTAACTTATCCAATACTCATCCTATTCGGACGATTCAAAGTGTTACGGATTCCACATGATGCTTAGTTTCTAACGGTTTCATTCATTTCCTAACTAGACCTCTACAACTTGGTCGAATGTGGCCGAAAAGAAACCGTTCTACAATCTGAGAATTCGGCTATCCAAACGCTCGATCTTTCCCATAAAGCCCCGTAATCTACTCCTATTTTTAGCTCAAACACCAACATGTTGGTCAAAATCAACTCTACACTCAATTTCTCTTCTAGGTTTTCACCGAATCCCCCGATACCCTAGGTAACTTCGTTTTTGTCGTTAAAGCAACTAACACACTAACTATCTACTCAGAACTAGCTAAAATATACCGTAATCTGAGGAAATGGAGAAGAAATTGGGGACGGCACAGAAGAGTAGATTTCCTCTTCTCTGTTTTAAGTTTTTATTTTATATAATAATAACAATAATAATAATTACTAATAACTATTTCACCCTTAACACTTAACCGTTTCATAAATCCATTATACGGTCCGATTCCTAATGGATTTTCAAATTCTTCTCTCCCCTATTAGCATCAAAATAATTTTTTACCAAATAATATAAATTCTCTGTCCACAATTCTGACCATTACTTTGCCGACTACAATCACGTACTTCCGAAATTAACCTAAACGGAAAAATTAATCTAGGCCTGCCCATCACCTAGCAACTCACCCAAAAGCTCGTCGTCACCTACACCAAGGAACACAAAACGTAAGCCTAATGCTTAGCAAGTATGGAATATGAATTCAAAAAACCAATGCATATCTCAACTCCTACTCATGCAGGTTCTGTACTCAACTCCGGTTTTTTTTTCATTTCGTTATTTTTATCTTTCACTTTTCGTGTGAGTCAGGCTGGCACCCATTCCCTCCACACTCGGGATGGCCAATCCATAACCCACGGATTGAGGCTAGAGGCACACATCGTGTTCGCACACAGAACGGCCCTACGTAACCTACTACTAACATCAATCATTTAACACTGTAGTGCTCTCAATAGCACGTTAACGACGTGGCGTTCGTAAACCGTGTCAGATTATATACTTTCATCCATAGGAACCCCTAATGCTCTCTCAGTAGCACGTTAACGACGAGGCGTTCACCCATGCGTGGCAAGTCTTTTCTTATTTGGTTACGTTTCACATACACATTTCAAAACATGCTCAAAATTTGTATTTCGTAATTCAAAACCAAGATGTATGACAATCACGAATGCACGGCTAAAACAACAAAACAAACAAGCAAACAAACAAGAAATTCTATTATTCCAAGGTGTAGGCCTAAAGGCAAATCACATACGTTCCACCAGTTACTTGGCATTCTTGAAATCCTTTCGCGTTTCGTGACTTGGTGCTGTAACTGGAATACCCATAAAAATGGTACATCGTCAATTCAAACTCATTTAATTCATAATTTCCTGTCCTAAAAGTCCTAACTCATACCAAAACCGACACTATTCACTAAACCCAAAATCCCGCACAATTTCCATCCAACTTCGGAAATTCACAACTTATTCAATACTCATTCGAATTGGACGATAAAAAATACTATAGGTTCCTAAGGACGTCTAGCTTCTTATGGTCCCATCCAATTCCCATTCGGATGCTCACAACTTAACCAAACGTGGCCGAACGAACACCGTTCTAAAACTTCACATACACGGCCAATAAACCATCCAATCTCTCCTACCAATTCTAGTAATTCACTCTTATTTCTATCCTAAGCACCAATACACGAATAGAATCCAACTCTACGCTCAACTTCTCACGTTACCCTCCTAGGTTTTCACTAATTCGACCTATACTCTTGGCAAACCCGATTTTGCCACTAATAACACCAACATACTAACTAATTACGCAAAGCTAACGAGAACTTACCTTGATTCGGATGAACGGAATTAGAATCGACCGCCGACAACTTCGCGAGGGAGAAGAAGAAACGGGAGAGAGAGTGAGAAGGGAGGACGGCTGTGAAGAAGAACACCGATGGTGTTCTTCTTCTCATCCATTACTTCCTTTATATATCTTTTTAATTATTTCATAATTACCAATTTGCCCTCCACCTTAAACCATCTTAAGATTTTGTGATTTCATCCGATACCGGTTAGATTCTTAAATTTCTCTCTCCACCATTAATCTTAAGACAATCTTTCACTTAGGGGCCGAAATTTTCCGTTATTAATTTGGACCAAAGCTCTACCGATTACAAATTACAAAATTCGAAACTAGTTTAAACAGAAAAATTCTAGGTATTACATCCCTCCCTCCTTACAAAAATGTTGTCATCAAAATTTGCTACCTAAACAGATAAGGATAACGTTCCATCATGTCCTGTGGTCTTTTCCAAGTTGCCTCCTCCACATTGTAGTTACACCACAATACCTTTACCAGCAAAATATCCTTGTTGTGTAGCGTCTTCACCGCATAATTCAAAATCTCCACTGACTTTTACTCGTATGCTAAGGTTGGTTGTACCTCAATCTGCTGCTGGACCACAACGTGTGATGGATCTCTAAGAAACTTTCTTAGCATCGACACGTGGAAAACATCGTGAACCCCTTCAATGGAAGCTGGCAGTTCTAGTTGGTACGCAGCTCCCCCAATTCTTTTTGTGATCGGGAACGGTCCAACGTATCTTGGGCTCCACTTACCCTTTCTCCTGAATCACATCACGCCTTTAAACGGTGAAACTTTCAGGAAAACTTCGTTACCCACTTCAAATTCCAATTCCCTTTTCCTTCCATCGGTATAGCTCTTTTGCCAACTTTGAGCTGTCAATATCCCCTGCTGAATAACCTTGATCTTCTCAGTGGTCTGTTGAACAATTTTGGGACCAATCAAACTAGCTTCACCGACTTCATCCCAATAAAGGGGTGATCTGCACTTCCTTCCGTATAAGGCTTCGTAAGGGCCCATACCTATTGTAGCCTGATAGCTATTGTTGTACGAGAATTCTACCAAGGGCAAATATTTGCTCCACGAACCCTGGAACTCTAACACACGGCTCGAAGCATATATCTTCTAAAACCTTAATAGTCTGCTCAGATTGCCCATCGGTTTGAGGATGAAAGGTCATACTGAAATTCACTCGTGTCCCCATTGCTTTGTGCAGACTCTTCCAAAATTTCGATATAAAACGCAGGTCCCTGTCCGATACAATTGAAATCGGAACCCCGTGTAGCCTTACTATCTTCTGAATATACAGGTTAGCAAATTGGTCCATGTTGAATGCCATCTTCACCGGTAGGAAATTGGCGGATTTGGTCAAACGATCCACAATCACCCACACCGCATCAAACCCTTTTGCCGTCCAGGGCAATCGAACCACAAAATCCATGGATATCTGGTCCAACTTCATTTTTGGAATCGGCAATGGTTGCAACTTTCCAGTCGGTCTCTGATGTTCAGCTTTAATTTGCTAACAGATTAAGCATGTCTCCACGTACTTTGTTATAGACTTTTTCATGCCAGGCCACCAATAATGTTGCTTAAAGTCTCTATACATTTTGGTGTTTCCAGGGTGAGCAGAGAACCTTGAAGAGTGCGCCTCGGACAAAATGTCCTTACGAAGTTGACTATTGTTCGGAACGTACCACCTATTCTGAAACTTTAGGATTCCATCTCTTGAACAACTAAATTCGGTTATGTCGTTAGATTCTATGTTCATCCTGAATTTGTTGCATTTTGGGTCATCCCGTTGAGCTTCTTTGACTCTCTCAAGAATCGACGGTTTCAGAGATAAGGCTGACAATTGCGCTGTCACATTTGAGACTAGAAATTCCGCACTCAATTCCTTAGACATCTCAGCGTGCATCGCTGAAGCTGAGGTCAAAATTCGGCTTAATGCATCGGCCACTATATTGGCTTTGCCGGGGTGGTATTTGATCTCCTGGTCGTAGTTCTTCATAAACTCCAACCACCACCTCTGCCTCATGTCCAGCTCCTTCTTAGTGAAGATATACTTTAGACTTTTGTGATCTGAGTATACCTCAGATTGCTGTCCATAGAGATAGTGCCTCCAGATCTTTAGCGCAAAAACAACCGCCGCTAACTCCAAATCATGGGTTGGATAATTCCGCTCGTAGGGCTTTAATTACCTCGATGCATAAGCGATCACCCTTCCGTTTTGCATCAAGACACAATTCAATCCAATTATAGAAGCATCACAGTAAATATTAAACTTCTCGTCCATCACCGGAAGTGTCAATACTGGAGCTGTAGTCAATTTCTGCTTCAGCATCTGGAAACTGTGCTCACAGTCCTCCGTCCATATATATTTGACTTCTTTTCGCGTCAGACGAGTTAGGGGTGCTGCAATCTTTGAAAATTGTTCAATAAACTTCCTGTAGTAACCCGCTAACCCCAGAAAGCTTCGAATCTCCCTGACGCTCCTTAGCTGTGGCCATTCATTGATCGACTGTATTTTAGCTGGATCCACCGATATTCCTCCACCAGAAATCATATGTTCAAGGAAATAGACCTTATCCAGCCAGAATTTGCACTTGGAGAACTTTGCATACAGCCGATGCTGCTTCAAAGTTTCCAGAACTACCTTCAAATGCACCTTATGTTCTTCTTTGTTACGGGAGTAAACCAAGATATCGTCGATAAATACAATAACGAACTTATCTAGATACTCTTGGAATACCCGATTCATTAAGTCCATGAAAACAGCTGGGGCATTTGTCAGTCCAAAAGACATTACTAGAAACTCGTAATGCCTGTATCTAGTCCAGAAAGCTGTCTTCGGGATATCCTCGGATCTGACCTTTAGTTGGTAATACCCTAATCTCAAATCTATCTTCAAGAAAATCCGAGCTCCTTGCAGTTGATCAAACAAGTCATCTATCCTCGGTAGTGGATACTTATTCTTTACAGTCAACTTGTTCAACTCCCGGTCGTCAATACACATTCGGAGCGATCCGTCCTTCTTCTTTACAAATAGGACTTGCGCGCCCCATGGTGAGAAACTTGGACATATGAATCCTTTCTCCAATAGCTCTTCCAATTGCTTCTTCAATTCCTTTAATTCTTGAGGAGCCAACCTATACGGGTTCTTCGATATTGCCTCAGCACCGGGATATATGTCGATCACAAATTTAACTTCTCGGTCTGAGGAAAACCCAGGCAAGTCATCCAATAACACATCAAGGAATTCACGAACTACCTCAATATCTTTTGGTTTTGTCTCCACGGGAAGTTGAGTGTCTTGAATCGTTGCAAGAAAACAAAAATGTTCACCCATTATTAACCTCTGAGCCTCAATGGGTGCTATTACGGATAGTCTCCCCCTATTCTTCTTGGCCTGCAGCGAATGCTTCGCACCATCTAGGGGTTGAAAGTTAACAGTCCCAGCTCTGCAATCCATCGTTGCGTAGTGCCGAAATAGCCAATCTATGCCCAATATCACGTCATAGCTCGTTATCCCCACTATAATGAAATCGGCAGGCATACTCCTAGTCCCCACTGATATGACACTGTCGCACACCACTTGATCGGAGTGCATGCGCTCACCGGATGGTAACCTTACTTCATATGCATAACCAGCAGGTTTTGGCCACAAATTCACTTTCACCACAGAGGCCATAGCAACAAAGTAGTGTGACACTCCTGAATCTATCAACGTAAATGCCGGCACTGTATCAACTAGTACTGTTCTTGTAATAACAGCTGATCGATCCTCGCTCTCGGGCTCTATCATAGCGAAGATCCTGGGCGTCATCTTGACCGGACCGTTTTTTGCTGCGGGGCAATCTCTAGACATGTGGCCAGTCTTATTGCAAGTGAAACACCGATTGACCCTCGACTTTGTGCAATTCTGGGAAATGTGACCAGTTTCGTTGCAATCATAACATCTTCTTGCGAACTGCCCGCACTCTCTCGGGTGGCTCTTTGAGCAGTTAGGACACTGCAGGTACTTACTCTGTATCTGGGGCTTCTTGCCTCCCCTCGAATCGTACACCACACCGCCTGACCTCTTGGTTCCGAAGAAGATTCTCCACTGCTTGTCTGTTGCGTGATCTCCTTAAAGAACCTCTGGGTTGCATCTGCTGGCCTCGCACACTTGGCCTCTGCTCCCTCCACTGCCAGTGCCTTGGCCACAACTCGTGTATGTGGCACACCCTTAGTTCTGGAAATGGTTACACCCCTATATATCTCCGGTTTCAATCCTTGCACAAACTGCAATACCTTTTCTTCTTCATTGCTCACCAATTGGCTTGCAAATTTGGACAACAATTCGAACTGCCTGACATACTCGGCTACTGGCCCAGTCTGCTTCAACTGTAGGAACTCCAATCTTTTGTAGCTTGGACCATTCGATTATAGTATTTGTCATAAAATATTTCTTTAAATCTTTTCCAGGTCAAGTCTCTGGCATCTACAGTGGCCTTTACCGTCTCTAACCAGCTCTGAGCATCATTTGAGAGGTGAAATGTTGCGCATTTAACCATATTTCCTTCCTCTACATCGGCATACTTGAACATGTTCTCAATGGTGCAGATCTACCTTTCCACAATTGTAGGGTCTGTCAGTTGGCCCTCAAACATCGGAGCCTTCAATCTTCTGAATCTCTCTACACTAGAGCCTACTCCATGGCTTCCTTGTCCTTGATTCAACAGCATTCCCAATTATTGGGACTGCCTGTCAACCAATTCAGTCAACCGTCTAATCGTAGCCAGGTTGTCATCACCCTCTACTCTTCTGCCTCTCTCGAAACTCTAAGTCGTCCCGGTCGTCTATCCATTTCAATTAATTCCTGTACGAGGTTAGCATAGTTTATCCTTAGTCGTAATCTAACTAAAATAAACAACTACTTACAGTTGGTGAAGCATGTTGCATGGCGGTCGGTAAATGTTGGGTAATCATTTGAACGACATGACCATGATGGCTCTGATACCAACTCCTTGTAACGCCCCGGAAACCCTCCTGTTTCCGGTTCCTACTGCTCCAATACAAAATTCTTACATTCGTATCGTAAAATTTATCTAAATTTAAAACTTTTATTGCTCGATTTAAAACGATGTTTCTGAAAATATTTTTGACAGCTCTACAGGGGAAATTCGATTAAATTCACTTTGGATAAAATTCCATTTTGTTAAACATGAAACAAATACTTCTGGTCGACACCTATAAGCACATGTCGACACCTTAGTCTTCTCGGGTTTTCTCATCGGTCGACACTTTGTCCCTCTTGGGTCTTTCCATCAGTTGACACATGGAAACACCCGTCGACACTTCTATGCTCACCACAGGGAGAGGTCGATACCCGGCTCTACAGGTCGAAACTTTAATACTCTCTGCCAGCGCAGGTTGTCCCTCGCGGTCGCACCGCTACAATTTTTACATGGATCGGTCGACACCTGTAACTAAGGGTCGACACCTGCTTCGGCTCTGCCTATCATAGGTCTAGCCTCGCGGTCGATACTCCCCTTACATTTACACAGATCGGTCGACACCTCTCAACTTCGGTCGACACCTCACACCAATATCAGTAAAATCGCACCAGTTCGTAAAAACTCAAACGCACACAAATATTTCCTTGATTAAAATTCAAGAAGTAACACCTATGGTTTGAAGACATAACTTCTCCAAATAAATTTCAAAACAACAACATTCTACTTCAATTAACCAATATACTCGTACCACGCCACCTAAAATCCTCAAAATCTATATAACATTGTTCGACTCAAAACGTTTACAAAAATCACACCCTTTACCTGCCATGGTCGTGTTGCCCCAACATTTTTCTGCACCGGCACACGACGTCTCCTGCCAACTTCGATCTAGGCCTGCCCATCACCTAGCAACTCACCTGAAAGCTCGTCGTCACCTACACCAAGGAACACAAAACTTAAGCCAAATGCTTAGCAAGTATGGAATATGAATTCGAAAAACCAATGCATAACTTAACTCCTACTCATGCAGTTTCTGTACTCAACTCCGTTTTCTTTTTGTTTCGTTATTTTTATCTTTCACTTTTCCGTCTGAGTTAGGCTGGCATCCATCCGCTCCACACTTAGGACGGCCAATCCATAACCCATGGAGCGAGGCTAGAGACACACATCGTGTTCGCACACGGAAGGGCCCTACGTAACCTCTTCCTAACATCAATCATTGAATCCTATAGTGCTCTCAATAGCACGTTAATGACAAGGCGTTCACAAACCGTGTCACATTACGTACTTTCATCCATGGGAACCCCTTAGTGCTCTCTTAGTAGCACGTTAACGATTAGGCGTTCTCCCATGTGTGGCAAGTCTTTTCTTATCTGGTTACGTTTCACATACACACTTCAAAACATGATCAAAACTCGTATTTCGTAATTCAAAACCATGATGCATGACAATCATGAATGCAAGACTCAAACAACAAAACAAACAAGCAAGCAAACAAGAAATCCTACCATTCCAAGGTGTAGGCCCGAAGGAAAATCACATACGTTCCACCACTTATCTGGCGTTCTTGAAATCCTTTCGCGTTTCGTGACTTGGTACTCTAACTGGAATACCTTTAAAAATGGCACATCGTCAATTCTAACTCATTTAATTCATAATTTCCTATCCTAAAAGTCCTAACTCATACCAAAACCGATACTCTTCACTAAACCAGAAAATCCCGCACAATTTCCGTCCAACTTCAGAAATTCATAACTTTTTCAATACTCGTCCGAATTGGACGATACAAAATACTACAGGTTCCTAAGGACGTCTAGCTTCTTATGGTCACATCCATTTCCCATTCGGATGCTCACAACTTAATCGAACGTGGCCGAACGGACACCGTTCCAAAAATTCACATACACGGCCAATAAACCATCCAATTTCTCCTACCAATTCTCGTAATTCACTCCTATTTCTATCCTAAGCACAAATACACGGATAGAATCCAACTCTATGCTGAACTTTTCACGTTACCCTCCTAGGTTTTCACTAATTCGACCTATACCCTTGGCAAACCTGATTTCACCACTAATAACACCAACACACTAACTACGCAAAGCTAACGAGAACTTACCGTGATTCGAATGAACGGAAGAAGAATCGACCACCGACCACTTCACGCAAGTGAAGAACAAACGAGAGAGAAAGTGAGAGGGGAGGATTGCTGGGAAGAAGAACACCGATGATGTTCTTCTTCTCATCCATTACTTTCTTTATATATCTTTTTTTATTTCATAATTACCAATTTACCCTTCACCTTAAACCTTCTCAAGATTCTGTGATTTCATCCAATTCCGGTTAGATTCTTAAATTTCTCTCTCCACCATTAGCCTTAAAACAATCTTTCACTAAGCGGCCGAAATTTTCCGTTGTTAATTTGGACCAAAGCTCTACCGATTACAAATTACAAAATCCGAAACTAGTTTAAACAGAAAAATTCTGGGTATTACATCAATACTTTTGATGATTATTGCATTAACATTTTATGGCATAATCTTATTAGATTCATAGAAATAGTTTTATCTTTGAGTTGTATAAAACTAATTTCTAATGATAATCTTCTATGTTTCAAAACCATTTACTTTGAAAGAAAGAACATTGAAAGTCAAGTCTTGAATGAAATTTATTGGATTGACATGTGTATTGAGCATTTGAATTTTCAGTTTAAGGATAAAAGCTTGTTAACCGAATTGAACTTGATTGGACTTGAAAATTTTTATGTTTAATTCTTTATTATTTTGAAACTATGCATAAGCCTATTTTATTTGAATTGAAGATTGAAACTTGTTATTTTGATGATGAGGTTAGGATGATTGAACATAATATTTATGATCATTTTTCTTACCTAATCGATTTTAATTCTTTTGTTGTGAAAATAAATTGTTTATACATTATATCTGCTTGTTTTGAGAAATGGAAAGATCCTTTTAGAACCTCACTATTTCTTGAGTCTTTGATGAAGAACAACAACATTGAAGTAGCTAAGAAGGTAATTGTCACTATGACAACAAAGTATGTAACCTCTAATGATTTGATTGCTTATACATTTAAAATTGTTGAGATAGGGAATTACCTTGATAATGATCTTGTTTAGGTTCCTTGGATAGTTATTTTTGACAAACCTATGCATGATTTAACCATAGCTAATGAATATAGTGTTAAAAACTATTAGCCAACTTGTGAACTTGAATTGGTATATACTTTGGATGTTTTACCTTTTAATGACATTTTAACTTATTGGCATATACTTTATGGAAAGCATAATTTTGTCATGTACACATTTGGTTGTCAATTACTATTACCCAAAGCTTATTGATTGGAACAATTCCTCTTGGAACTTAGGATTAGTTGGATAATGAATTGTTGTGATTATAGTTTTGATAAGATTTTTTGGATATAGTGTTTATAATCCTTCTTAGGTAATTACTTTTGTAGATTATTTGAAAGAGGATTTATGTTGTGTAGTAGCACCTATCATAGCTCTTATCGTGTTATATCCATCTTTGAAGTTGAATTATATTGTGATGGATAAATTTAGTAGTCATTCCATGAGTGCATCTTTTGATTTCACCATGGAACATGTTTACTTATGAGAGATGACTTTGTTAAATTTTGAAATTGGTGATGGTAGTATTAGTATGCCTCTAGTTTCCAATTTGAATTACATTTTCTTGAGAAAGATAAATTTGATGAATTTTTTAGCCATGGCATTTAAAAGCGATAGAATTGGAACTTGGCATGAATGAGAGGCATTCTACCATTCTTGGCTCAATGAGGGTGAAGACTCTTGGTGTCACTCTTGCTGGGGCCTTGCTCAAATTCGGGCGACTCCTAACAAAATGCCCCACTTCATTGCAGTTGAAGCATCTATTCTGTCGCGACTTCTGACAATCTCTGGACATGTGGCTCGCCTCACCACAGTTGTAACATCGTCCTGCACCTACCCTGCACTCGCCAAGATGACTACTCTGACACTTTGGGCACACCAGAAACGGCCCCGGTCCTTGGGGTCGCTTGTTGCTTCCCTGGCTACTAGAGCTGTCGCTAGCGCTCTTCAGGCCCTTCCGCTGAGACGACTCTTCTCCGCTCGATTGTGGCAACAATTCTTTGAAATACCTCATGAGCTGTTCTTTAGGCAGCTCTCTATAACTGGGAAGTTTCGTCCAAGCCAGCTCAATGTCTAGCACCTTCGCCACCGCATCCTCGTAAGGCACCTCTCGTGTTCTAGCTATCCGCATGCCCATGTATATATTTGGCTTCAGGCCCTGTACAAATAGGTGTACTTTGTTCTTGTTCGGGCTTACCAGATGACTAGCAAACTGAGATAGCGCCTCAAACTGTCTCACGTATTCGGCCATGGTACCTGTCTGCCTCAACTTGGCAAATTCCACCATCTTTTGGGTCCTAACCGAGTGGCTAAAATACTTGCCGAAGAACGTCGTCTTAAATTCCTCCCAAATCATGGACTTCACATCAATAGTCGCCTTCACCGAATCCCACCAAAATCGGGTGTCCTTGGTAAGGTAGAATGCCGCACTAGATACTCTGTCCTGCTCATCTACTTTGGCATACTCCATCATGTCTTCTATACTTTGAATCCACTCCTCAGCACTAAGTGGGTCCGAAGATGATCCGTCGAACATTGGGGGTCTGAGCCTGTGTAACCTATCAACCCCACGATCCGTCGAAGTCTGGGTCTAGACTGACCCTTGTCCTGTCTACTCATAAACCGCTCCAGTTGCTGTGACTGGCGGTTGACCAACTCAGTAAGCTATCTAATGGTATCATCCATATCGCCTACAGCTCTACGCGTCTCTCCAACCATAACGCTAAACCTGTACACCACAACATCTAGTGAGTCTAAACGAAGCTATGAGGGCTCTAAGAAATACTTACGGTTGGTGGAGCACTCCTATGCAGCGGCTGGTGGTATTAGAAGATCCATCAAACGACGTCGACCCCATGGCTCTGACACTTGTACCATACCCCCTTCCCTCCTATTAACCATCCCCTCTATCTTTCCCCGAAGCGGCGTGGGAATTGTGACAGGCCCTCTTGCCTTCACAATCTCACCTCTCCTCTGAGGGGCCCGATATCCTCGTCGGCCACACTTTCGGTTGGGCAAAGGCTCTGATACCATAATTGTAACGCCCCGAAAACCTAACCGTTTCTGGTTCATTCACTTCTACTACTCACTCACTATCCTCAAAAGAATTTGAATAAAATTTAAACTGTTGTTACTCGGTTTAAAAAATGACATTTTTGAAATATTTTAAACGGCATCACAGTGGAAAAATTAATTAAAATCAGTTTGAATAAAATTCCATTTAAAGAAACATAAAACAGAGACATCGATCGACACCTGCGAACGCCGGTCAACATTCGAGATGTCTCAGGTTTTTCATCGGTCAACACTGGGAAAAGCTGAACAACACCACGTTTCTCTCAAGTCTTCTCATCGGTCGTGTAACGTCCCGAAAACCTACCCGTTTCCGTTTCGCTGCTGCTCTAATACCAACTCCTTACACTCGTATCGTAAAGTTTCCTAAAATTGAAATTTTTATTCCTTAACCTAAGAAGACAACTTTGGAAAATATTATTTTTTTGAATAAAATTTTATTTTGTTAAACATGAAACAGGGACTTCCGGTCGACACCTATAAGTATCAGTCGACACTTGAGTCGTCTCGGATTTTTCATCGATCGACACCGGGAACACCGGTTGACACTTTGTTGCTCCCGGGTCTTTTTATCAGTCGACACCAGGAACACCGGTCGACACTTCTATGCTCACCGCAGAGAGGGGTCGACACCCATTTTAACAGGTCGACACCTTAATCATCTCTACCCACACAGGTCATATCCCGCGGTCGACACCGCTACCATTTTTACATGGACCGGTCGACACCTGTAACCGGTGGTCGACACCTACTTCGGCTCTGCCTGTCACAGGTCGAGCCTCGTGGTCGACACTCACCTTACATTTACACTGATCGATCGACACCTATCGACTTCGGTCTACACCTCACACCAGTATCAGTAAAACTCAACACCAGTTCTTTTAAATACGCACGACAATATCTCCGCAATCAAATTCACGAAGTAAAACCTATGGTTTGAAAATATAACTTCTTCAAATAAATTTCAAAACAACAACATTCTAATTCGTTTATCCACAATACTCTTACTATACCACCTAAAATCCTCAAAATCTATATAACGTTGTTCGACTCAAAACACTTACAAAAATCACACCCTTTACCCGCCATGGTCGTGTCGCCCCAACATTTTCCTGCACCGGCACACGACATCTCCTGCCAACTTTGATCTAGGTCTGCCCATCACCTAGCAACTCACCCGAAAGCTCGTCGTCACCTACACCAAGGAACACAAAACATAAGCCTAATGCTTAGCAAGTATGAGATATGAACTCGAAAACCAATGCATAACTCAACCCCTAACACATGCAGTATCTACACCCAATCCTATTTTCTTTTCGTTTCATTATATTTCATCTTCCACTTTCACGTGTGAGTCAGGCCAGCACTCATCCCTTCCACACTCGGGACGGCCAATCCATAACCCATGGAGCGAGGTTAGAGGCTCACATCATGTTCGCACACGGGACGGCCCTACATAACCCACTCCTAACAGCAATCATAGAACCCTCTAGTGCTTTCTCACTAGCACGTTAATGACGAGTCGTTAGCAAACCGTGTCACATTACGTACATTCATCCATGAGAACCCCCTAGTGCTTTCTCACTAGCACGTTAACGACGAGGCATTCACCCATGCGTTGTAAATCTTTTCTTATCTGATTACGTTCCATATGCACAATTTCAAAACATGCTCAAAACTCGTATTTCGTAATTCAAAACCATGATGCATGACAATCACGAATGCATGACTCAAATAGCAAAACAAACAAGCAAACAAACAAGCAATCCTACTATTCCAAGGTGTAGGCCTGAAGGCAATTCACACACGTTCCATCACCTATCTGGCGTTCTCGAAATCTTTTCGTGCTTCGTAACTTTGCATTCTAACTGGAATACCTATAAAATTATACCTCCGTCAAATTCTAATTCATCAAATTCATAATTCCTTAACTTGTAAGTCCTAATTCACATTAAAACCAAAACTCTCCACTAAAACCGAAATCCCACACAATTTCCGTCCAACTTTGGAAATTCACAACTTCTTCGATACTCGTCTGAATTGGACGATACAAAATACTACGGGTTCCTAAAGACGTCTAGCTTCCTATGGTCTCATCCATTCCTCATTCAGATGTCCACAACTTAACCGAACGTGGCCAAACGGACACCGTTCCAAAAATTCACATACACAGCCAATAAACCATCCAATCTTCCTCACCAATTCTCGTAATCTACTCCTATTTCTATCATAAGCACCAATACATGGATGTAATTCAACTTTATGCTCAATTTCCCGCATTACCCTCATAGGTTTTCACTAATTCGCCCTATATCTTTGCCAAACCCGGTTTTGCCACTAATAATGCTAACACACCAACTAACTATGCAAAACTAACGAGAACTTATCGTAGATTCGAATATTCGTGGAAGAAAACTTAATCGCTGCGCAGAGATGAGGGGACGCCGGCTCGCGAGAGAGAAGAACGAAGGGAGTGGGTTTGCTGGGAAGAAGAACTCTGTTTCTTCTTCTCAACTTTCCCTTTTTTTTTTACTTTTCATACTTACCAAATTGTCCTCCACCTTAAACCGCCACATAAGTCTGTGATTTCATCTGATTCCAGTTAGATTCTTTAACTTCTCTTTCCGCCATTGGCCTTAAAATAACCTTCACTTAGGAGCCAAAATTTTCCGTTATTAATTTGGACCAAAACTCCAACGATTATAAATTACAAAATCCAAAATTAGTTAAAACGGAAATTCTGGGTATTACAGGTCGACAATGGGAACACCGGCCGACACTTCTACGCTCATCTCAGAGAGTGGTCGACACCCGCTTTCATTGTTCGACACATTATTGTTCTCTACCCACACAGGTTGAACCTCGCGGTCGACAATCACATTCCATTTTACACGGACCGGTCGCCACCTATGGACTTCGGTCGACACCTTACACAAGCAGCCTAAAAATAACAGCAGTTCAAAAGAAAGCGGACACGAAAACTTCCACGATTAAAACCACGGATTCAAAACCTGAATTATTGAATTAAACTCTTTCAAATCGTTTAAAAATGTGCCCATACATCAATCCCGGCTATTAACATTCACACCCATCTATGTCTCAAAATCTATACACTCGACATAGACCTCTCAAAATACAACTCCCAGAACCTACCTCCCGGCATCACTCTACGGGTCGGGCCGCCTTGACAAACTCCACCTGCCAGCATACGGTAGCACGCCACCAACTGCCTATTCGTCTTATCTAGGCTCTTGCAACTCACCTGCTAGAATCTCTACACCTAAACCACGGAACACACAATATAAGCCTAACGCTCAGTAAGTAGTGCAATATGAAGCGTAAAACGACAATGCAATCCTATCACATGCAGTCTCTATATTCTCGCTCATGTTGTCATAACCAGTGTCGCGTGGTATGGCTGCACCATGGTAAAACTGGACTCTCTCGCCACCTCACACCCTGGCACGTCGCCATCGTCCCGGTTTCTCCAACAACGAGGCCCTCAAATCGTACCCACACGTCACTCTACGCACTGCAACCATTCCAGGGTGAGGCTGCACGCACACACCACACGACCCTTTGGCACGTCGGCATCATCTCGGTTCCTCCAGCAACGAGGCCATAGTTGCCCACCACCCCACGCACACCGCAGTAGCCATCCTAGGGTGAGGCTGGACGCACTCGCCACACCACACCCTAGCACGTTGCCACCATCCCCGTTCTTCTAGTAACGGGGCCTAGCTGCCAACACACACACCGTCCTCACCACCACACATCGCATTTCACATTCACACATAAAACCATGCTCAAATTCATTTTCGTTACCGTTTCAAAAACATGATGCATGTTAAATAATATACACGCGTATCACAATAAAACAAACTCAAACCTAACATTCCTCGGTGTAGGTCCACCTGGATAAAACACATGCATACACTACTTACCTGGCGTCCTAACTTTCCGTGTTGCTCGTTTCACCTGAAACCTGCTCAACCTACAACAAAACTAGTTTCCCATAAAAATTCATCCCACTACCTACTTGTGCACTAAATCACCATACTAGCACAACACTTCATGAACTCGCCAAAATCGCTCACTAATCTATCTAGGCTCCATATTCAACCTAACTTCTGACGCGCATAACTTTTGCGTCGGTCATCGGAATCACTCGATTCCAGTGGCCAAACGCTTCAATCATAACCTAGTTTAACACACCAAAAGGGTTTTTGAACCCGATGCTCGCTGCTTGGTCAAAAATTCAAAGTCAGTTTTGTTTTAGTGCTTAAAATCCCACAATCTCTGTCTTTAAATAAAATTAAAAAATTTCCTCATCAATCTATCACATTTATCCTCAACAACCCACTATAATCAATAGTAAACCCAATAAATACTCTAATCCTAAAACTCTAATTCCTTATCCATCAATTTCTCCTCAAGCTCCACTACCAAACCAAAATTAATCCATAACTACATAAACTTACTTGGAATTGTTGAAGAGGAGAAGGAACGGAGAGTACTATCGGCTGAAAGAACGATCGCCGAAGGAAAGCACACACGTGGGAAGAAGAAGCCGAAGGGGAGGTCCTGCGGTGGGGGAGAGGAATAACGGAAAAGGGGAGAGGGTTTCCTACAAATCCCTCTCCTCTTTGTTTATATTTTAAAAATAAAATAAAATAATAATAGTAATAATAGTAATAATAATCTAATTACTATTTCACCCTCACACTTTAATCCTTTAATCTAACGGCTATCAAATCTGTTTCCAGTCATGTTCCTAAAATTTTCTCTCCACCGTTAGCCTCAAAATAATTCTCCACCTAACCTTATAAATTTTCAGACCTGCATTCCGACCCGAATTCTGCTGCACAGCACCCCGACATCCCGAATACCAAGAAAATACGGGGTGTTACACATTCAGCCACATATGGCCAAGTTGTGGATGTCCAATTACAAAATGGATGGGACCATTTGAAACTAGACATCTTAAGGAATTTGTAGCACTTTGGATTGTCCAAGTCGGACGAGTATTGGAGAATTTATAAATTTTTGAAGTTGGTAAGAAATTGAGTTGGATTTCAGGTTTAGTGGAGAGTTTTGGTTTTGTACGAGTTATGACTTTCAAGCTAGGAATTTATGAATTGAACGAGTTAGAGTTGATGAATGTGTGATTTTATAGGTATTCCCAGTTAGCGTACAAAGTTACGAAGTGCGAGGAAAGCTAGGATGCCAAGTAAGTAATGGATTGTTTGTGTTTTGACTTCGGTCCTATGCCATGGAACTGTAGGATTGTTTGTTTGTTTTGATTGTTTGTTTTGTTGTTTGGTCAGTTGGTTGTGCATATGTGTGGACATGCATCATGGTTTTAAATTACGAAAGAACGGGTTTTGAGCATGTTTTGAATTGTGCATATGAAATGTAATCAGATAAGAAAAGATGCCACGAATAGGAACTCCTCGTCGTTAACGTGCTAGTGAGAAAGCACTAGGGGGTTTCCATTGATGAAAGTACGTAAGATGACATGGTTTGTGAATGCCTTGTCGTTAACGTGCTAGTGATAAAGCACTAGAGGGTTCTATGACCGATGTTGGGAGGAGATTTTATATGGCCGTCGCGTGCGTGAGCACAATGTGTGCCTCTAGTCTCGCTCCGTGGGTCATGGTTTGGCTGTCCTGAGTATGATAAGATGAGTGCCTACTTGACTCACACGTGAAAGTGGAAGATGATAACAATGAAAACGAAAATGAAACCGAGTGTGGAAACTACATGTGTTAGGGGTTGAGTTGTGCATTGATTTTCAGTTCATATTTCATACTTGCTAAGCATTAGACTTATGTTTTGTGTTCTGTGGTGTTGGGCATAGCATGACACTCATGGGAAAAAGATGGTACAATAGGTGGCGTGCATGGAAAAGCTTGGCGAGAAGCATCAGCATGCGCAAGGAAGTCCAGTCGAAACAGCATGGCAGGCACGAGGCAAGGAGACGGGCACAACAGGGCACACACGGGACAAACATCATGGTCGAGCAGGCGCACGCAGCACCAGCAATGAGGCACGTGCAAGGAGATCATCAGCGCAGCAGTTGGCACACACAAGGAGGCCAGGCGTTGGTCGCACAACAGGCACATGCCAGCGGGTACACATCGTCAACAGAGCGTGCAAGAGAATAGCAATGCGAGGGTGCAAGGGACCCCCAGTCGCCAACACCGCTTACCGTACACCTTCAACGGCTAGTATTTCCAATGGTATTATTTTGCTTCAGCCGTCTTCACTTTTCTGTAACCCAGCTTTTCCAGAAGCTGTCTTCTTCTACTTAAGCATATTTTGAACTATTGTCAAACGATTTCTGGTGATTTGATAATTTTATCAGAAGTTTAACATCATTTTGGAAAGAAAATTGAGTGGTGTTTCGGAGAACACCAATAACGGCTGAAAGCCCGACAAAATCTCAATTGAACCACCAAGTGCAGCCGACTTGGAGGTCCTCTTACTTCACAACTCTCTCTCCATTTTCCTATGTTGTGAATGTCTTCGGCATGAAGATTTCTCACCAAAAGCACCGAATTGCTTCTGGGCAAGTTACTGGTCATCACTCATCCCTCTCACTCAGTCGACCTCTTTTGAGGAAGAAGTAGCGAGTGCAAGGGCTATTTTTCCTCTGCTGGAGCTCCTTCATCTGCGAAGCGAGATTTCTCCTTCAGTACTGTTGATTCCAAAGGACTGGCCAGGAATTCCCTTTTAGTTCACTGGCTTCCTCTGAGAAAATTATAGGTAATTCTAACTAGTAAGACCCAGCAACCACTTCACCTCCTTTCTCATTTTCACCCTCTGTGTTTTGAGTGTTTAGTGTCTGTTTTGGAGTGTTCTTTGAGAATTGATCCTCTATGTTTATCAATAGTCTTCCACATAGATTTTCCATCCCATTCCAGGCACTTATCCATGTCATCTAACTAATGTGTTTATTCATTTTGTAGGTGATCATCTTGGACAAGTGGAGCTATAGCTTATCATTCAAAGCAAGCATTGGAATCAAAGATGAAAGCTCAAACAAATCAAAGGAAAAGAAGCAACCGAAGGTTATGAGCATGGTGGCCGTCATGCATGGTGCCACCATCTTGATGATATGAAGGATGACAGATGGAGGCATCCCAATGGACAAATGGATTTGAAGCGAAGCATTCAAGGCATGGAAGAGCAATCCCAAATGCCAACATGGAGCACATTCTCAACCATCCTTAAGCTTGAAGAAGGAATCATGTTTCCTTGGATAATTTAATGTAATTGGCCATTACTTTTAAGTGCTTTGTTTTTAGTTAGTTATTGCTTAATTGTGGGTCGAATATTGAGGCATTTTAAATGATCTCTTGGTTGTGTTTTTTAGAGGAAAAAGCTAATGGAAAAATGGGGTTTTAGGAGAGAGGGCAAACTTTGCATAATTGGCAAGACAAGAGATGTACTCGGCCATTGTGTGGTTGCCGAGTACACCCCATTTAGGGGTCTCCTTTTAGCCAAATTTTGTAACCCTAAAGGACTGAAGAAAGGGGTATTTAAAGCTCTCTTTCAACTTTAAAAACCTAACTTTGAATGATAGAAAATTTGTGGCTTGCCTGTTGAAAACCAAAGCTCCTTGGATGATACACTATGGGCCCGGGATGACAACACGGAAACAGACCTGCAATGCAAAAGGAAGCACAAACACAACAAAAGGGTTTGATGTTCTCAAGTTTAACCAAAAACATTCTAAGCAGACAACAGTGAATACGTAATGAAGTGAAATAAGGAATGGATATGGGTACGAGTAAAACCTGTTGGTACTTACTTAGAGAGCTCTAATAAGATGGAAAGAGCATGAAGGAACCACCGCTGCAGCTGTTGGGAAATCTAAGCACCTCACGGGAATGAAAATACTTCTGTAAAGAATCTTCCAGCAAAGTGGCAACGACTTTTACCCACCTTCTATTTGCACATTCAGAAATGGCCATTGAAGAAGGGTGTCGAATGTGCGCCTCTAAGTAATCCCAAAACTTGGCTGAACAATGACGGGTTCCGAACAGATGTTACGCACCAACAAAACAACCATGAGGATATCTTCGGATATGACGCTCCAAAGGAGCCCAACTCAGATGTTACGCACCGAGCTCAACAGATAACAATAGCAAACCCAGTTGGATATGACACACCAAAGAGGAAACACCGATAGTTTGGTGCTACGCACCATATAGAGAGTAGGTTTGATGAACCTCTCTAAAAACAAAGATTAAACTTCAACAAATTCGTATTGATCAAAAGATCGTTACAAAGTATTCAGAACGAAGATAAATAGCCCTTTGAACGATCGAGAGCTTCTGGAAGAAAAACAAAAAAGGAAAAACTTCATTAACGAAAAATAGTCATTGGCGACGATATAGCCGTTGGACCGGTATCTTGTTGTCTCTCATTCTGCCTAGTTCTATGCTGCTGCCCAGTTCTCTGTTGTTTGGTTCGTTGCTGCTGCCTGGCTTTTTTTGTTACTTGATTCATTGCTAACCGGTTTGGCTGCTATTTCGTCTTCTGTTACACGGTTCTCTTCTAGTTGTTCATGTCGTCTTCTCGATTTATGAGTCACTCCTTTTAGCCCGTTGCTTTCTCTTGTCAAGCTCCTTCTCCATGTTTTAAAATGATATTTTCCTACAATAATGACAAACCAATTAGATGATAAATTGGCTAAATTACTTACCTGAGTTTGTGATCGATTGATAGGACTCATAGGCATATCATCCTTTTCAGGTGACTGAGGATTTGTCCTAAAATCCAGTGGTTGACTCGTCTCGAGGTTGTCTTCGAGGTTGATCTTTACTCTTGTGTGGACACCATCTTGTTCACCTAAGCACTAAACAAAGAAGTTAGAAATAAAATTCAGAAATGGGTCTTGTAACGCCACCATTTCCACACTACCAAAAATTTGGAAAAAAGTTTAAAAATTTTACTTTCCTTTAAAGTACTCGTTTGAAAATGAACGTTTTAAAGTACGCAGTGGAAATCATATTAATAAAAACAACATTAAAATTTGAAAATGTATATATCCTCGAGATATTTGCCAAAAATCTGGTAGAGTAACATCTAAAAATGTCAACCCCAAACTTGAAAATCAAACCAAAAAACAACATAGTACAACATCTTTCAATCAAATCATCCATGTACATTTTTAAAACATCATTCCGATCTATCAGACCATGTTCCAAACAAAATCATAAAACCAAAATTTGAGTTTTTAAAACAAACATTTCCATCAAACTATCAACGATAAAATTTATTATATATCAAAATCTACACATGACATCAATCAAGAGATATCGTTAAGAATTCAAAAGACTCTAAAAAACAGTCTCTCATAAACCCTTACCATACCATACCACCATCCACGGATCGGGTCGACCTAACACTGTACACCAAATACGGTGCCATGGTCGTGGCCCTCCAAGTGCTTGCTAATCCTTGCTAAGCTCCTGGAACTTACCAGTCTGTACGTCTACACCTACACCATAGAACACAAAGTAAGTCTAATGCTTAGTAAGTAGTGTAATATAAAACATAAAAACTATCAACGCAACCCTATCACATGCAATTTCTACACTCTCACTCATGTTGCTGTTTCCTGTCATCGTCTCTTATGATCCTCATACTGCGTTTGGGAAGCGGATTAGGTTTCCCAAGTCAATTCTCATAGGTGTGTCGAAGGGCGAATAACTTCCTTCGAGACCTATAATCCTCATACCGAGTTGGGGAGCAGATCGGTTTCCCCAAGTCTGATTCCCATGTTTGCATCGAAGGGCGAATCACTTCCTTCAAGGCCTCTTGATCCTCATATAGAGTTGGGAAGTGCAACAGGTTTCCCAAGTCGATTCTCATACCGTATCGAAGGGCGAATCACTTACTTCGAGGCCACGTAACTATTATCCTCACCGTTCTCATGCCATGCTACTCACTTATACTTAAAAACCATACTCAAATTCATTTTTGTTATACTTTTCAAAATATGTTGCATAACTGAAACAAAACATATAAATCATGCAAATCATCCCCACAGTCCTGTGGTGTAGACCCATAAGGGCAACACACATGCAAACACTACTTACCTGGCATCATTAGCTTTCTGTGGTGCTCGGTTCTACCAATACCTGGGCTCAGCCTAAAACAAAATCATTTCTAGTTAAAATTCATCCCAAAACTCATCCCGTGCACCAAAACTACGATTACTAACTCAACCCATAAAAACCCAACCAAATGGATCATTAACTCATCTCGGCCTAAAATCGACCTAAACTTCGAACGCACATAACTTTTCCTTCAATTATCAAAATCGCTCGATTCTAGCGGCTAAACGCTCCTCAAGGAATCTATTTTAATAAAATAAAAGGGTTTCTAAAATGATTAACCAATGCAATGTAAAGAAAAAAACAAAACAGAACACATTTTTGTCTAAAACTTCCACATTTTTGGTTTCTACCAAAATTCAACTAATTCTCTCTCCATTCAATCACATTCTAATCCATTAAAGCATAAACTAACAAAATTGGAGGTTTCCAATCCCAAAAACCCAAATCCAACTCCAAAATCCCTCGATTTTTCTCTCATTTCATACACTCACTACCTACAGCTTGAATGCCAATAGATTTTGTCTATAACCACTCTGAATTCTTGCATAAGAGCTTCAGAAATCGGAACCAAATTGAACTCCCACCACATGTTCCAAATTGCAAGCGAACAGAGAAGAAGCAGGGAAAAGAAATGCTTATCAAAAAGAGCTAGTCGTGTACCACGCGATAGAGGGAAAGCTTCGCCAGTGAGGGAGGAGATTGAAAACCGACGGGAAACCGTCGCCAATCATCGGGGTTCTCCTCTTCCCTCGTGGCTCTCTTCTCCTCGTAAGTCAGTGTCAGTTGGATCTCTATATCCTCCCGTGCTACCACCTGAGTTGGATCACACATGCACTTCCTCAACATAGAAACATGGAAAGCATCATGAATGACATTCATCGAAGATGGCAACAGAAGTCTGTAGGCGGTTCTCCCTATCCTCTTCATGATCGAAAACGACCCAACAAAACAAAGGTTAAGCTTTCATCTTTTCCAAAATCTAACAACTCCTTTGAACAGGGAGATCTTCAAAAACACCTCATCGCCTTCATTGAACTCCAACTTTCGTCGCCTTTGATCTGCATAGCTCTTCTGTCGACTCTGAGCTATCTCAATCATCTTCCTTATGATGGCAATTTTGTTAACAGTTTGCTGCAATATCTCCAAACCTACTAATCGTATCTTCCTAACCTCATCCCAGTACAAATGCGACCTGCACTTCCTCTCGTATAAAGCTTTGTACGGTGCCATCCAATGGTGGACTGATAGTTGTTGTTGTACAAGAATTCCACCAAAGGCAAGAACCTGCTCCAAGCTGCCTGAAACTCTAATACGCAGGCTCTGAGCATATCCTCCAAGATGTGTATAGTCCGCTCTAATTGCCCATCGGTATGAGGGTGAAAGGTCGTACTGAAATGCAATCTGGTACCCATAGCCTTATGCATACTCTTTTCAAACTTGGACGTAAACCTGGTGTCTCGGTCTGACACTATCGACTCCGAGATCCCATGCAATCTGACTACCTCTTGAATGTATAATTGCGCGAATTGATTCATGGAATAAGTCATCGTAACAGGTAAAAAGTGGGACGACTTCGTTAACCTGTCCACATTCACCCAGATGGCGTCATGGCTTTTAGCAGTCTTCGGCAATCCAACCACAAAATCCATAGTTATATGCTCCAACTTCCACTCCGGTATAGGCAGTGGCTGAAGCATACCTGACGGTGTCTGATTCTCCGCCTTCACCTGCTAGCATACTACACAAGTCTCAACATACTTGGCCACCTCCCGCTTCATATTGGGCCACCAATAGTGCTGCTTCAAATCTCTATATCACTTAGTGCTCCCAGGATGCACAGAGAAAGAAGATGAGTGGGCTTTCGACAATATCTCCTCCCTTAGCTCCTCATCTTTTGGGATGTACCACCTATCCCAAAACTTCAGAATTCCATCCTTTAAATAGCTAAATTTGAAACTAGTATTAGCCTCTATACTCGCTTTCAGCTTGTTGCATTCAAAATTATTCTCCTTGGCCTTCTTAATTCTATCCAGGATAGTCAATCTCAAAGATATGGCTGAGAGTGTGGCTGCCAAGTCAGAAATCATCTCCAATCCAAACTTTTGAATCTCTGCATTCAGCTTGGTAGGCACTGCATAAACCATAGCAGATGTTAAAGCTGATACTCGGCTCAAGGCATCTACTACCACGTTCGCATTTCCTAGATGATATTTGATTTCCAAATCATAATCCTTAACAAGTTGGAGCCACCTCCTTTGCCTCAAGTTCGAGCCACCTCCTCTGCCTCAAGTTCAGCTTCTTCTGCGTAAAAATATAATTTAAATTCTTGTGGTCTGAGAATATCTCGCACTGCTACATGTATAAATAATACCTCCAAATCTTTAGTACAAATACCACTACCGCTAACTCCAAATCATGTGTGGGGTAATTCTGCTCGTAGGTCTTTAATTGCCTGGAAGCATAGAGAATCACCTTCCCACTTTGCATCAACATGAACCCCAGGCCTATCCTGGACGCATCGTAATATATGCTGAACTTTTTATCCTCCACTAGTAGTGTCAACAAGGGAGCTGTAGTCAACTTTTGCTTCAATGTCTGAAAGATGCCCTCACACTCATCGGGCCATCCATAATTCACATTCTTCTACATCAATCGAGTCAATGGTGTTGTAATCTTGAAAAATCCCTCAATAAATCTCCGATAGTACCTTGCCAACCTCAGAAAGCTGTGAATCTCACGGGCACTAGTCGGTAGTGGCCATTCCTTCCCGACTTGAACCTTCACTAGATCAACTTAAATACCTTTACAGAAAATGACATGCCCCAGAAGGTTGATCCTATCCAGCCAGAACTCGTACTTAGAGAACTTAGCATATAAGTGGTGTTGTCCTAGAGTCGTCAACACAATCCTCATGTGCTCCCTGTGCTCCTCCTTGCTTCGTAAGTAAATTAGAATTTTGTCAATGAACACTATCACAAACTTGTCCAAATGCTCTCGTAATACTCAGTTCATGGGGTCCATGAAGGCTGTTGGGTGTTGGTTAGCCCAAATGACATCACCAAAAACTCATAGTGCGCATACCTCGTTCAAAAAGAAATCTTCGAGATGTCTTCCTCCTTAACCTTCAACTGATAGTTGCCAGACATCAGATAAATCTTAGAAAATACTTGAGCACCTTGAAGCTGATCAAATAAGTTGTCTATCCTTAGTAACGAGTATTTATTCTTCATTGTCACCTTATTCAGCTCCATATAATCAATGCACATGCGTAGTAACTCGTCTTTCTTTTTGACGAAGAGTATCTACGAACCCCAAGGTGAGAAACTAAGGCGTTTAAAGCCCTTATCTGTCAACTCCTCCAGCTGTACCTTTAACTCCTTCAGCTCAGTGGGTGCCAACCTGTACGGGTTCTTACATACTAGTTCTGCTCTAGGATATACATTGATAACAAACTCGATCTCTCTGTTAGAGGGCAGACCTGGCAAATCCTCAAGAAATACCCCTGGAAACTCCTGTACAATGGGAATGTCTCGAAACTGAATCTCCCCCTGAAACTGCACGTCCATAATACTAGCCAAGGAGTCCATACACCCATCTCGCAATAATTGATGGACTCTCATAGAAGACAGCCAAAATTCTGCTCAAACCCATCCCTGTCCTGAAAGAGTAGCTCTCCCCACTCGGGAGTCGGAAATGGATCTCTTTGGTCCTGCAATCTATCGTGGCATAGTGTCTGAACAACCAATCCATCCGCAAGATTGCTTCATACCTCTTCATGTTGAGTATGATAAGATTGACATATAGTTGCTTCTCCCCCACCGTCACTATATCACCCTGTACCACCTTATCAGAAAATATACGCTCTCTTGATGACAACATCACCTCATATAGCAGCCCTGCAAGGCTGGGCTCCAAATTCACCTTAACTACAAAGTCTATGGACACAAACGAATGCGTAGCACCCGTATCAATAAGAGTGTAAGCCGCAACGCTCGAAATGAAGATGCTACCTGAAATCCTCGATGGCTGAGAGGCATCATCTGGCTCAATGAGGGCAAAGACCCTTGGTGCTACCCTCGTTGGGGCCTTGCTCAAGGCTGGGTGATTCCTGGCAAGGTGCCCTAGCTCGTTACAATTGTAGCATCGACCCGGATACACCTTCGGGCAATCTCTGACAAAGTGACCTGTTTCATTGCACCTGTAGCATTAACTTGAGTCCATTCTGCACTCGCTGGGGTAGTTCTTCTTACACTTCGGGCTTATGGTAAACTGGCTTGATCCCTGTGGCCGCTTGCTACTTTCTTTGCTTCTCTGACTATCATTAGTCCTCTTTAGGCCCTCCTATTGCGGATGCCCTCCTCTACTTAGCTGAGGTAACACCTCTTTGAAGAACTATCTAGGCTGCTCTCTAGGCTGTTACTTATGGCTAGGAAGCTTCATCTCTGCCTCTTCTATGTCCAAGGCTTTGGCAACCACCTTTTCATAGGGAACATCCTGTGTCTTCGCTATCTTCATGCCCATATAAATCTCCGGCTTAGCCCCTATACGAATTAGTGAACCTTGCTCTCATTCAAGCTCACCAAATGACCGGTAAACCGAGATAACGCCTCAAACCTCCTCACATACTCTACCACTGAACCCGTCTGTTGTCGCTAAGCAAACTCCACCATCTTTCGGGTCATGACTGCGTGGCTAAAATATTTGCTGAAGAACACTGTCTTGAACTCTTCCCATGTCATAGCTTTCACATCTATAGTGGTCTTCACTAAATCCCACCAAAACTTGGCATCTTTGGCTAGGTGGAATATTGCACTTAACACTCTATCTCGATCGTCCGCCTTGACATAATCTATCATATCCTCCATACTCCCAATCCACTCCTCAGCACTAAGAGGATCCAGAGATAATCCATCAAATACTGGGGGTCGGAGTCTACGAGATCTATCCCCACCATGATCTACTGAAGCACTACTACTGGAATGGCTCGGGCCCTCCTGACTCATAAACGGCTAGAGCTGCTGAGACTGGCAGTTAACTAACTCAGTGAGCTGCCTGATGGTGTCATCCCTCTCATCTTTAGCTCTACGTGGCTCTCTAACTATGGTGCAAATCCTGTACACAATAACATCTACTAAGTCTAAAAGAAAAGACAAGGGTTCTAAGAAATACTTACAATTGGTGGAGCACTCCCATACAGCGGGTGCTAGTGTTAGTTAATCCACTGAACAATGTTGTCCCCGTGACTCTGATACCAAATACTGTAATGCCCCCATTTCCACACTCCCAAAATTTTGGAAAAAAGTTTAAAAATTTTACTTTTTTTAAGGTACTCGTTTGAAAGTGAACGTATTAAAGTACGCAGCGGAAATCATATTAATAAAAATAACATTAAATCTGGAATATGTATATATCCTCGAGATATCTGTCGAAAATCCGGTAGCGTAATGTCTAAAAATGTCAACCCCAAGCCTAAAAATCAAACAAAAAAACAACACAGTACAATATCTTCAACAAAATCATCCATGTACATCTTTAAAACACCATTCAGATCTATCAGACTATGTTCCAAACAAAACCACTAAACCAAAATTCGAGTTTTCAAAACAAACCTTTCCATCAAACTATCAACAATAAAATTCATTATATATCAAAATTTATTCATGAAATCCATCAAGAGAGATCGTTCAAAATACAAAAGACCCTCAAAAGCAATCTTTCATAAACCCTTACCATACCATACCATACCACCATCCACAAGTCTAGTCGCACTAACACTGTATACCAAATCCGGTGTCATGGTCGTGCGCCTTCAACTGCTCGCTAATCCTGGCTAGGCTCCTAGAACTTACCAGTCTGTACGTCTACACCTACACTGCAGAACACAAAGTAAGATTAATGCTTAGTAAGTAGTGTAATATGAAACGTAAAAACTGTCAATGCAACCTTATCACATGCAATCTCTACACTCTCACTCATGTTGTTGTTTCTTATCATCATCTCGTACGATCCTCATATTGAATTGGGAAGCAGATCAGTTTTCCTAAGTCAATTCTCATAGTTGTGTCGAAGGCCGAATCACTTCCTTCAAGACCTATGATCCTTATACTGAGTTAGGGAGCGGATTGATTTTCCCAAGTCATACGATTTCCATATCTGCGTTGAAGTGCGAAACTCTTCTTTTGAGGCCTTGCGATCCTTATATAGAGTTGAGAAGCGGATCAAGTTTCCCAAGTCGATTCTCATACCATATCGAATGGCAAATCACTTCCTTCTAGGCAACGCAACTATTATCCTCACCGTTCTCATGCCATGCTACTAACTTATACTTAAAAACCATGCTCAAATTCATTTTCTTTACACTTTTCAAAACATGATGCATGACTGAAACAAAACATGCAAATCATCCCCACAGTCCTGTAGTGTAGTCCCATAAGGGCATCACACTACTTACTTGGCGTCCTTAACTTTCTGTGTTGCTCAGTTCTACCAATACTCGAGCTCAACCTAAAACAAAATCATTTTTCATTAAAATTCATCCCAAAACTCATCATGCGCACTAAAACTACGATTACTGTCTCAACTCATAAAAAACCAACCAAAATGGCTCACTAACTCATCTTGGCGTAAAATCGACCTAAACTTCGAACGCGCATAACTTTTCCTACAGTTATGGAAATCACTTGATTACAACAGCTAAACACTCCCTAAGGAACCTATTTTAACAAAATAAAACGGTTTCTAAATTGATTAATTGTAGCCATGTTGAAAAAAAACCAAAACCGAATCAGTTTTATGTCTAAAAATTTCACGTTTTCGGTTTCCACTCAAATTCAACTAATTCTCCCTCCATTCAATCACATTCTATTTCATTTAAACATAAACTAACAAAATTGGAGGTTTCCAATCTAAAAAACCCAAATCCAACCCCAAAATCCCCTCGATTTTTCTCCCATCTCATTCACTCACTACCTACAGTTTGAACGCCAATAAATTTCGTCTATTAGCACTCTGAATTCTTACATAAGAGATTGAGAAATCGCAACCAAATCGAACTCCTACCACTCGCTCCAAATCACTTGCCAAAAGAGAAGAAACAAGGGAAAGTAATGCTTACAGAAAAGAGTCGTTCGCGCACCGCGTGGGGGAGGGAAAGCTTTGCCAGTGAGGGAGGAGGTCAGAAATTGGTGAGAAACTGTCACCGATCGTCAGGGTTCTCCTGTTCGCTTGCGGCTCTTATCGGCTGAAGGGATTTTGCGTGTGGGTGGTTTCCACGTGAAGCTACCCACATCAGATTATAATTTTTTTTTAAATTTCCTTAATGCCCTTACGTTTTTAATTCTCTGAATTTTCGTCAAATTTTATCCTTCTTTTGTTTTATGATTCAAAAATTTTCCTTAAACTTTCTATTAGGTTTGAGCGAGAATTTTAATTCGTCAAAAAAATTCTTGGGTGTTACAAGTCTGGTCAATTTTTTTGTAACATGTCATCCTCTCAGGATGGTTGAGGACTTGTCGTCAAACCTAGGGGTTCACCCATTCGGATGTTGTCATATTCTCTAATAGCTAAGTTATGCAAAGAAAATGAAAAGGAATTCCAAAAAAGGATATGTTCCAAGTGGACAACAAGTTGCACGATGACAATAAGTACAAAAAGAGGCTAGCTAATAAATCGAATCCTTCTCAAGACAAATTCGAAGCAAGATTATCAAAGAGAATGCACAACAAATAGGAACACGTAATTGGTTCTCAAATGAATAAATGCAATTAGAAAGATCTCTCATCAAGGATAACTACCAAATAATTTTACTCAAAACCGTGCTACTAATTCTTGTTTGTTCAAAGTATGACTTGAAGTAAACAAAGGAAACTATCATCCAATAATTTCAAGCAATTCACAAACAAAACAAAGTTTGGGATAATACTAGAGTATGGCCACCAATTAACAACATTACAAGGATCTATATGTATTAATTTCATCAATTTGATATACTTAAGGCATGTAAATTCAATCAAGCTAAACTTCATTTCAAATACCAAAGTATATCTATAGAGCCGAGGGCTTACCTCCTCCTTATGAGACTTAGCCTTGGTTACTTTCTTACTAGTTCTCTTCATTATTTCATAATCATGCGTAGCCAAATAATAATTAACATTATACCCAAATAATGCAAAGTAATTATTTTTGTTTAGCTAACAGTTTTTTATCCTTATTCATTCTTAGATAGTTAAAGTAATTAAACTCTTTTATAGTTAAAGAGCAATCATTAAATTTATTAAACATGCTGTTTTTTAACCATAACTTCGTAAGAGGCAAGAAAAATATCCAAATTGGCAACCAAACAGACTTAGATACTAAATTAGAACTAATATCATGCAGGTTAAAAGTTCATCCAATTCTAAAAGACAAATTTATCAAGATTTCTAGTGGAACAGACCTTACTGTAATAGAAATGATTAGTTTGTTCAAATGTTGTTCCAAAATGGATACATTACTTTGATGAACCGATATGATGTTGATACCCTCCTCCTTCTCCAAATTTTTGGTTAGGTGGTTGTCCTTGCCTCCTTACCTTGAGGGTGTTCTGAATTTTGCTAAAAAACAGCACATTCAGATTCAAAGTTGATTGGAGTAGGAGTTCTTACAAAGTTGTGGTTGCATTCTTCAACCAAATCTTCACTAAGCTCAGCCAAGGTTGGATTTTCTTCAAAATTTTTGTCCAAGGTAACCTCTTTACCTACAAGTTACTCCAACATATCAAAGTTATTATCAGGGAAAATTAGAATGTGTAACATTAACCCATTATTTAGGTATTGTATGTCCCAATAGTCATCCAACTCGAGTAGGGTGCCCTCGTGAGGGTAGCAAATTTCAACTTTTTTGTCTAAGTCCTCTATAACACCAACCTCCTTAGAATACTCTACTCATTTATTAGAGGACTTGAAAGGGCATAAGGATGCTACATGTCCAAAACCAAGATAATGAAAACATTTAATGTTTCTAGTTCTAGGCTTTGAGGTGCTTAATTCTAACGGCATTGTGGGTTTGGTAGGACAAACATTGGCTAGGAGTTCACGGCCAGAGCATAGGGTACACTTGATGTCCCTAGTTCTCAGCCTTGGGGTTTCTTCTACTAAATTAGCCTTTTCATTTTCTTTGCAAGGAGTCTTCCTCAAAAACTCGTAGTAGGAATAGAGCGTTGGTTTGGGTGGCTTTGGTCTTTTGGGGGCAATCCGAGGTCTTGGTTTTAAAAGATAGCGATTTGGACTGAACTTACTCTTCATGACATCCTTAAGCACTTTCCAAGTTTCAATCTCATCCTCATAATTCCTCTTCCTTTTTGCCATGAGGTTTTCCCACCAATGGCTAGCATAATTTCTGAATTTCTCGGTGGCTACTCTAAACTTGGTTCTTTCCGAATATCCTCTACCAACAAAGTACAATTGGGTCTCGTCCAACCACTAACTACGCTCTCTCCTATCATCTAATCCTCTGAAAATTGGAATACAAAATTCTTCAAACATTCCCTTAGTAGATATGGATTTCTTAGGTCTTGGGTGATACTCATAATCATATGGATCTTGGTCAGTTGAGTTTCGGTTTCGATCATAATCATAAAGGTCTTGGTAATTCGTGGATTGGTTTTTCCTAGCCATTTCAACACTATAGAGAGAAAAAAAA
>CM039526.1:7170991-7195014 GCA_022433055.1 Begonia peltatifolia | reverse complement strand
CTCCTCTGGGACGTTGTATCGCCCTGCTCTGGTGGGGTGAACCCTCTTCTTGTCCTCCCCTTCATTCTTATCCTTTCGCCTAATCTGTAACAATATACCTACCTTAGTTTCTATAATCGTGACTTAAGACCAAAACATGACTGTCTAAAAACATAACATTTCACCACAAAATTTAAAAAAACTTATAAGAACGAATAGTACACGTAGTGGAAAATCTTAAAACTTGTGGAAACCATTATATCCCAAAACATTATTTTCAAAACATATTAAATCCCAAGCAGTTCCAGTATTCGTCAAAACATATAGAATATCCAATTACAGAGTCAAATTTTTACATCAAAGTTAGAAACTCCACCCACGGGTGAAAATATGGCCTGACTGCCAGAAAACACACCCCACGAGCTCGTTCCTCCAACCGTACGTAATCATCATCTCAAGGCACGTAGTCTTCACTTGGGAGTTCTTCACCTACATGACAAGTTTTCAAACTATAAACCTAATGCTTAGTAAACGGGTGCAATGAAATAAATACTCATGCATGAATGATCATAAAAACTTGTACATTCTTTATTTATCACTTGACATGGGTTAAAAGACTCACGTAGGGGCGTAGGCGCATATACTGTTGGGCAAGGACAAGTTTTACATGGTCCCAGAGAGGGACAAATAACATGAGTGCCCGATTTTACATAATCCCAGAGGAGGATAAAACACATAGACATACTAGCCCTATCCCGCAGTTAACCATTTATATTACATATTTTTGTCTTTTTTACACAAAACATGTACATAAAACATTTTGTATTCTTTTTTTAAAACATGATGTGTAATCCATGAATATGCACATAAATCGTAACGTAAACATAGCCCAAACATAACATACCATCAAAATAGGACGAAACATAAATTGGGACGTTAAGCTAAACATAGACACTTGACATCTCCTCTGACTTAACTACCCGTGACACACCATACGACTCCTAAACAAGATTTATATTTTCTAGTACCCTTGCAATGTAGGGCTATAAGGGCAGAACCTACTCCCCCTGTCACACCTCGACAGCAACACCCCAAGACCTCTGGTTCCTAGTTCGCTCTGATACCATATCGAACAACCAGTCTCTCTCTCTTACCCAATTTGTGTCAAAATTTAATTTAATTTTTTTTCTTGAAAACGTTTATAAAGACTTACGCAGCGGATAACGACACCTGCGCTAAGGACTCATAAAAAAACACATTTATTTTTGTTTCGTTAAGTTTTAAAATAGATAAACAGAAAACTGGTCAACCCCTGTAAACACCGGTCGACACCTGACCCGTTCTGCACCAAATGGTCGACACCTATATACATAGGTTGGCACCTTGGTCGCCTCTGTTTGCACACGTCGACACTTGCTTGCAGCGGTTGACACCCTGATCCTCTATGTTCATCTCACAGAGCGGTCGACACCTGTCTTCACAGGTCGACACTTTAATCACTTCTGTCTGCACCGGTCCAACCTCGCGGTCGGCTCTCTCTCCTTTTTTACACTAACCGGTCGACACCTAAAAACGCAGGTCGACACATAGTTTGGTTCTTTCTCCATAGGTCGACCCTCGCGGTCGACATTTGCCTAGTTCGGTTGACACCTAGGTTTACCGATTGACACCTTGCACCAGCACCCTAAAGAAAAACTTCATTCAAAAGAAAACGAACGACGAAAAGCTTCAATCAATTAAACCACGAAATAAAACCTGGATTTTCAAATCATAATCTCCCAAGTAGTATCAAAATACGACTATAGATCATCTTGACCATTAATGTTTAAATAGTCACCTATACATCGAAATCTATACACGAATCCTATACATTTGACACGGACTCCACAAAAGTACATCCTTCAAAACTCACCATTCCCCAAAAACACTCTCTACGGGTCGGGTCGTCCTAACAAACTCCACCTGCCGGTACATGGTAGTACGCCGCCAACTGTCTACTCGCCCTGGCTGGGCTCTCGAAACTCACCAGTGGGAATCTCTGCACCTACACCACAGAACACAAAATATAAGTCAAACGCTCAGTAAGTAGTGCAATATGAACATAAAACCAACAATGCAATCCAATCGCTCTGCTGCGGCAAATGCATTTGAAAGGCTTTGCACCCTTTGTTCATATAATTATGCAGTCTCTACATCCTCACTCATGTTGTCGCCACCTGTGTTGCGTTTTATAGTCGCACCAGGGTAAGACTGGACTCTCTCGCCACACCACCCCCTGACATGTCACCACCGTCCCGGTTTCTTCAGTAACAAGGCCCACAAGCTGCACACACACGTCACCCCACACAACAACCATCCCGGGGTGAGGCTGGACTCACTCGCCACACCATCCCCCTGGCACGTCGCCACCGTCCCGATTTCTCCAGCAACGGGGCCAGAGTTGCTCACCACCACACACACACCGTAGCAGCCATCCTAGGGTGAGGTTGGACTCACTAGCCACACCTCCCCCCAGTCACATCGCCACCGTCCCAGTTCCTCCAGCAACGAGGCCAAAGCTGCCCACACACACATCGTTCTCACCACCACGCTTCACACTTCACGTTTGCACATAAAGCCATGCTCAAATTCATTTTCGTTACACTTTTCAAAACATGATGCATGATTGAAACAAAACATGTAAAACATACAATCCATCCCTACCATCTCACGGTGTAGGCCCATAAAGACAATGCACATGCAAACACTACTTACCTGGCCTCCTGAGCTTCTGTGGTGCTCGTTTCCATCACTTCCTCGGGCTCAACCTATCACATAACCAATTCACATTAAATTTCATCTCACAACTCATTCTATGTACTAAAATTACGACTACTAACTCAATCCATCAAAGCCCGACTAAAATTGCTCACTAATCCGACTCGGCCAAAAATCAACCTAACTTTAATTGTGCATAACTTTTGCGTCGGTAATCATAATCACTCGATTCTAGCAGCTAGACACTCCTTAAAGAACCTATTTCAACGTACCAAAAGAGTTTCTAAATGGTTAATCGCAGCTAGGGAGAAAATTTAAGAGAAACAAATTTGTTTTAGAGCATAAATTCTACATTCCTTGATTTTTCAACAAACTCACTCAATTCCTTGACAATCTATCACATTTTAACTTATTAAGCATAATCTAACTATCATTGGAGATTTCAAATTCAGAAAACCTGAATTGCACGGTACATTCTCTCAGCTATTCTTCAATTTTTGAAACTCTCTCACCTCACCCACTCCAAACCGTTAATTCCCCCATCAACCGCTCTAAATTCTAGCATAAACCCTCATAAATCGAAACCAAAACTCAACCCTAGCTTATCCATCAACAGAGGGGAGGAGAGGAAAGGATTACTGGAAAGAAAGAGGGACTGTGTTCTGCATGTGGACGGAAGGAGGAAAAATTGAGAACGACGAGCTTCAATCGCTGGCAACGAGGGAGACAAGGGGTGCGCGGGAGAGGAGAGGGGGTTTTCCTCTTCTTTTCTACTGGGGAAAAAAGCGAGAGTGGCTTCTGCTAAAGCCACTATTGTTCTTTTATTATTTTTATTATTTTGTTAATAAAAGTACCAATTGCCTTCAAGTTCTAATCTCTTGAAAAATCCGTCAAATTCACGTACTTTCATCTCCAAAATTCAGAAATTTTCTTCGGAGTTCACTCCTAACTTTTCCTCTAATTAATTTGTGTGTTAAAATCTCTCGCTGAACACACGCATGACTCTAAAATAGCCCGAGAAAATTCCGAGTCACTACATCCTCCCCACCTTATAAGAATTTTGTCCTCAAAATTTACGTACCGGATAGCTCTAGATACTGTTGCTCCTTGTCCTGCTGTCTTTAACAAGTGGTCTCCTCCGCACTGTAATTGCGCTACAAAACGTTGACTAAGGAAATCTTCTTGTTGCGCAACACCTTAACAGCCGATCCCAGTATCCTTACTGGCTTTTCATCGTAAGTTAGTATAGGCTGGATCTATATATCCTGCTGTGCAATCACCTGAGAAGGATCACGCATACACTTCCTCAAAACGGAGACATGGAAGATATTATGTATAGCATCCATCGAAGAAGGCAACTGAAGCTTGTAGGTGGTCTTCCCAATCCTTTCCACAATAGGGAACGGTCCAACATAATGAGGGTTGAGCTTTCCTCGCTTCCCGAACCTGAAAACTCCCTTGAACGGGGAGATCTTCAAAAATACTTTATCACCTTAATTGAATTCCAACTCCCGCCGCCTCTGATCTGCATAGCTCTTCTGCCGGCTCTGAGCTGCCTCAATCCTCTCCTTTATAATAGCAACCTTGTCGACAGTTCCCTGCAGTATCTCCGGGCCTATAAATCTTTTCTCTCCAACCTCGTCCCAGTATAATGGCGACCTGCACTTCCTCCCATACAGATTCTCGTACGGTGTCATACCAATGGTAAACTGATAACTATTATTGTACACGAACTCGACCAACGGCAAGAACCTGCTCCAAGCCCCTGAAACGCCAACACAAAGGCTCTAAGCATATCTTCCAGTATCTGTACGGTCTACTCTGACTGCCCGTCGGTCTCAGGGTGACAGGCTGTACTGAAGTCCAACCTGATACCCATGGCCTTATGCAGACTCCTCCAAAACTTGTACTTAAACCTAGGGGCTCGGTGTTACATTATCGACACCGGGATCCCATGCACTCTGACCACCTCCTGAATGTACAACTGAGCAAATTGGTCTATGGAATGAATCATCCTCACAAGCAAAAAATGAGATAACTTCGTCAACCTGTCCACAATCACCCAGATCGCATCCCAGTCCTTAGCAGTCCTCGGTAATCCAACCACGAAGTCCATAGTGATCCGCTCCCACTTTCACTCGGTATAAGCAATGGTTGGGGCATATCAGATGGTCGCTAATACTCCACCATCACCTGCTAGCACACCACGCAGGTCCCGACATACTTGGCTACCTCCCGCTTCATATTAGGCCACCAATAATGCTGCTTCAAGTACCTGTACATCTTAATACTTCTGGAATGCACAGAGAAAGAAGACGAGTGCACTTCTGGCAGTATCTCCTTCATTAGCTCCTCATCTTTCGGGATATACCACCTATCCCAAGCCTTCAGAATCCCATCCTTTGAATAACTAAGTTCGGAGTCAGCGTTGGCCTCCATGCTCGCTTTCAGCTCACTACACTCAAAGTCAGCCTTCTGGGCCTGCTTAATTCTTTCTAGGATGGTCGGCCTCAAAGACATAGCCGAAAGTGTCACTGCTAAATCTGAAACTACCTCTACACCGAATCTCCACAGCTCGGTACTTAGCTCGATTGATACTGCCGAAATCATAGCGGAAGCTGGAGTTGTCAGTCGGCTCAGGGTATCCGCTACCACTTTTGGCTTCCCTCGATGATACTTGATTTCCAAGTCGTAATCCTTAACTAGCTCGAGCTATCTCCTTTGTCTTAAGTTCAGCTCCTTCTGCGTAAATATACACTTCAAAATCTAGTGGTCTGAGAAGATCTCGCTCTGTTGTCCATACAAATAATGCCTCCAAATCGTAAGTACGAAGACCACTGCCGCCAACTTGGATCAAACAACGTACACCAAAACGTATCCAATAGCCTAAATCTTGGAATCTTCTTCAAATTGACTACGAATTTCAAAATCGTATAACTTTACCTATACATATCCAAATTAAAAATTTCTAAAGGCTATGGACTTCTTAAAGGATCTACTTTAACATACTTAATTCAATTTATCAAATAAAACCAATTCATTATATCAAAATTACAAAATGCTGAACAGCCCTGTAATTCACCATTTTTTATCCAAATTGTACAATTGCATGATTTTCTTCATTTACGTCTACCAACAAGTATTCAAATTCACTTAAACACCAAAACAACCTCGAAATACAGAAACCCCAACAATTTCCGTGCATCACACGTTAGGGTTCATTAACCTCAATAAAACCGAACTACTTCATTCAAATATCAAGCACTTATCCAACAAACTTGCATCAATATAACCTAAATCAAATTGTTTTACCTTAAAGAAATCTTGAGAAAGAAGAGGTGAAGAACGGAGGAAACGATCGGCTATGGAGGAAGAGAAACTAACGTGAAGAAGAAGCTTCAGACAATGATGCTTTAAAGATAAGTATGAACAACCTAACTTAAGAAGTTCATTCCAAAATTACCCTTCATTACATCAACGTGATTTTCATAAAATTACAAAGACGTTTGATTTGTTCAAACTTCAGCTTTCTCTTTTAACATTTTTCAACTCCATCACTTCCTCTCTCCTCTTTCCTCTTTTCTTTTTTTTTTCTTCCCTCTACACGCCAAACACCACTCTTGCACTCACTACTTTACTTTGACTTTTCAACCCTCTTATTCTTCTTCTTCTTTCTTCTTATTTCTTTTCCCTTCTTTTCGTCTATTTTTCCTTTCTTCAAATATATATATATATGCACATTTATCAAAATGTGCAATAAAATTTTCAGGTGTTACAATTTTCACTTAGCTTCTATCTACACATAAAATTTTCAGGTGTTACAATTTTCACTTAGCTTCTATCTACACATTCAAAAATGGTTGATAAAGAAGGGTGTCGAATGTGCACCTCCAAGTAATCCCAAAACTTAGCTTACGCACTGTCAGAACAACCGTGAGGATACCTTCGGATATGACGCATTGAAGAAGCCCAACTCGGATGTTACGCACCGAGCTTGACAGACAATGACAGCAAACCTAGTCGGATAAGACGCACCGAAGGGGAAACAGAGAGCAAGTTCGACGAACTTCTCTAAAAATGAAGATTAAACTTCAATAAATTTGTATTGATAAAAAGATTGTTACAAAGTATTCAGAACGAAGATAAATAGCCCTCTGAACGATTGAGAGTTTTTGAAAGAAATATAGAAAAGGAAAAACTTCATCAACAGAAATAGTTGTTGGCAACGATATAGTCATTGGAGCGCTATCTTGTTGTATGGTTCTCTGCTGCTGCCCGATTCTCTGATGTTTGGTTCTTTGATTATTAGTTAGATAAAGTAGTCTATCGAGAACACGAAGATTAGGTAGAATTAAAGAAAATGGTCTTCTAACATTTTTATGTTGTTGAAGATTTTAATGTTTACAACTACATTGAGAAAGGCGTCGCTGGTCTTACACATTTTCAATTTATTGGCTATGTGTTGTCGGATATCAGTAAGTTAATATTGATGATCACGAGGTGTTAATGGATGAGTGTAAAAGGATTTGAATTTTGAATATGGATTAGCTAAGTAGTAATAAATTGTTATATGGGCTACATTATTTTACAAGTTTATTTGTTGAGCATAAGAGATTAGAGCACAATGGGATTGTTTTGTTGATAGCAATGTCAATGTGACAGTAAGGCAAGATTCAAATATTCATAAGTTGACAATGAGTATCATGGCATTTTGCATGAGGATTTGTTTGGGATAGCACCCAATTGTGAGTTTAAGTTTTGTATTGACTTTGTTTCTAGCACTGATCCATTTGTATTATTCAGTACATGATGGCTTAGGTTGAGTTGAATGAGCTTAGATAGTAGTTGTATTGTAACACCCCGAGAAACCCCGCGTTCCCGGTGCGCTACAGTGCAACTACACACTACACGTACACTAACACTTGACATAACTCACTCAATTTATTACCCCTTTAATTTTCAAATCATTTTCAAAAGAACATTTGTGAGTATGAAAAATTTTCGACTCGATTCGAAAACAACTCGCGTCCCAAAGAGGGAACACGAAGTCCTTAAAATAAAAATACGCAGCGGAAAAAAAAACCATTTAAAACAGTTTAAGATAAAACAGTAAGACTTGGAATCTTAGGAAAGAATCCAATGCCCCCCTCGAACTACACAAGCCGGTACCGCGCACTCAAGTCCCCACTTCGACACCCCGCGCGCACTCTCGCAGTGCCGCACGTGCCAACTACACGTCACTATGTCTCGCGCACGCTCACAGCGCCGCGTGCCCCATGCACCCTGCAACTGTACAGCACGTCCACGCGCACGCCCTCACTCGGCGCCGCACGACCAGTGAGCACCCGCAGGGCCGTGTGCCCCGTGCACCTGCGATCACGCCGCACTCCCACGCTCATCTACCCTTCTTTAGGATTCACTACTCACATCTCAACCCATTCCATATTCCCTCGACTCCCTACCTCTCTCTCGAAATTTCGGCAGAATAACGGCTAAAAACTGACTATCCCAAAATTTAAAAACCCTGCACACAGCTCACCAAACTAACAGTGTCTATCTATCCATCATCGAGAGAAATCACCATAATCAAATCAGAGTATGAAGACAACGAAAATCCATCAAATACAAATGAAGAAAGTCCCCAGTATAGAGTAATATCATACTCTAACATGAAAAATATCTGCGTACGTCACCAAAATCACACGCACTCCATATACCTATGCACTGACACATATACACCTCATCTCATCGACTGTACATAATCATCACAAAAGAATAAAAACCTCCAAAACTAACCATGCCACAACATACCAACTCCACTGGTCGGGTCGCCCTAACAAAATCCGCCATCCAGTGCTGCGGTCGCACGCCGCCAACCATCCTATGCCTCTCGACTCGGCACTCGAGGCTCACCAGCAGTATCATCAGTACCTACACCACAGAACACACGACATAAGCCTAACGCTCAGTAAGTAATGCGATATGAAAATAAAAGCCGACAATACAATTCTATCACATGCAGTCTCTACACTCACACTCATGTTGTCACATCTGTGACGCGTAGTACAGCCGCACCAGGGTAAGGAGGAACCTCACGCCGCCCTACACCCTGACACGTCGCTACCGTCCCGGGCTCCCCAGCAACGAGGCCCACAAGCTACACACACGCATCACCACACGGCAACCACATCAGAGTAAGGGTGTACCTCGCGCCACTCTACACCCTGACACGTCGCCCCCGTCCCAGCCTCCCCAGCACGGGGCCACAGTTGCCATACACTCACGTTTTGCGACAGTCCAACCGGCCCACCCCTCGAGTAGGATCCGCGACTGGTGTTGCACCGGCCCACATACTAGTAGGATCCGCAGTACCACTGCCCATATCCTCACCGTCAATACATTCACATCGCATGACGGCCTAGCCGGCCCACCCCTCGAGTACGATCCGCGACTGGTGAAGCACCGGCCCACACACTAGCGGGATCCGCGGTACCACCGCCACACGTCTCGCCTCATACATCAAAACATGTTGAAAATCATTTTCGTTCACGTTTTTAAAATATGATGCATGCCAAGCAATACACACACACACCACAATCAATCACATCAACCCTAAAGTTCTACAGTGTAGGCCCACTTGGGCAAAACACATGCATGCACTACTTACCTGGCGTCCTAAGCTCGCTCGATGCACAGCTTCGCCAAAAGAAAGCCTCAACCTAAAACACAACCAATTTCTCATCAGTATTTAACTCAACATTCACCAATTAGCTGAAAATAACGTTCTCTAACTAAACTCATCAAATTCCAACTAAAACGGTCCATTAGTTTGGTTTGGCCGAAAACCAGCACAACAGTCGGATGCGCATAACTTTTGCGTCCGTCAACAGAATCGAACGATTCAAGTGGCTAAACGTCCCCTTAGGAACTTAGTTTAACATCCCAAGACGGATTTCAAAACGGTAAGCCGCAGACAGGCGAAAAACGCCAAAACCAAATCTGCCATTTCTTTTTATAAAATTTCAACCTTTGTTTTTTCTTTAACCAAATCTCACTCGATTCAGCTTTTACGCACCAAAACAGACATGCCATTGCCACACGTCGAAATTCCACAAAAAAAGGTCACAAATTTGACTTGGACCAAAATCTGCCCTAAACCGACGCGCATAACTTTTGCGTCGGATATCGGAATCCAGCGATTCCAGCGGCCACACGTTCCTCTAATAACCTTTTTTTAACTCACAAAACAGAATTTAAAATGATCAACTTAAGCCTAGCCAAAACAGCCAAAAACAGAAGCTGTTTTTCTACGAAAATCTGAAATTCAACCTTAACCCACACATTTCCAAATTTCTCCGCCAATCCATAACATTCTAATCTATTAAAGATGAGCTAGCTAAAATTGAAGGCCTCCAATTCAGAAAACAAAGTTTTGAAAATCACAGCCCCTCGGTTTGTCCTCCCCCCTCTCTCAGCCACCGATGCTCCCCACCACTCTTAACCCCACCATTATCGATAATTCCCGCCATCGATTGGTCGAACAGGAGAGCAGCATCACGCCCTCTTCCCCTCGACCAACAGAATAGACAGAAGAAAAACAAGGGGGGTGGGCTCCGAGCTCTCGGCCTTGTGCCCTGCTGCCCCTCGATCACGCAGCACATACATGCCGCTTACACCAACCCAACGTTCGGCTTAGACATCAGAAAGATAGTGGGAAGGCGGCCATAAATTCTATCGAACAAAAATCAGAGCAAGGAAGGGAAACATACCGTCAGTATTAAGCTCGGGAAACCGAACACGATCCCCTCCCACCATAGTCCTCTCGGCGAACTAGCGTTCGATTCTTCTCTGTCGTCAGCGCCGACAGACCACCGGCTCTCTCTCTCTCTCTCTCTCGGCTACCCGCGCTCCCCCTCTCGGTTTCGCTCTCTCTCGGTCACGCACAACACAGGGTGGAATGGCTTCCACCCGAAGCCATTCCACCTTGTTATGTTATATTTTATTTTTTTTTTATTTTTTATTTTTAATTTAATTACAAATTACCAAAATGCCCTCACGTGCTTCAATCGTCCGTAATTTCGTTAATTTCTCGACCTCCCGACTTTAAATTATGAAAACCATCGTAAAAGTGGGCTCCGAGTCTTATAATTTAAATTTTCTTGTTGAAATATTTCTCAAAACTCCGACCGAGATTAAACTAAAAATTTCAAAACTTAAAAACTAAAATTCGAAATTTTCAGGTTATTACATTCCCCCCACCTTATAAGAATTTTGTCCCCAAAAGTTACGTACCGAATAAGTCAGGATACTGCCGCTTCATGTCATCACGCCGCTCCCAAGTAGTCTCCTCTACACCATGGTTGCACCACATCACCTTGACCAGCGGAATCTCCTTGTTGCGCAGCACCTTCACAGCTGATCCTAAGATCCTCACTAGCTTTTCCTCGTAGGACAACGTTGACTGGATCTCTATATCTTGTTATGGCACTACCTGAGAGGAATCGCGGATACACTTCCTCAGCATCGAGACATGAAAAACATCATGGACGGCATCCATCGACGCAGGCAACTGAAGCTGATATGCAGTTCTCCCAATCCGCTTGACAATCGGGAATGGTCCCACAAACCGAGGGTTGAGCTTCCCCCGCTTTCCGAACCTTACCACTCCCTTGAACGGTGAGACCTTCAGAAAAATCTCATCGCCTTCATTAAACTCCAACTCCCGGCGTCTCTGATCAACATAACTCTTCTGTCGACTCTGGGTTGCTTCAATTCTCTTCCGTATCACAGAAATCTTGTCGACAGTTTGCTGCAAAATCTCAGGGCCTATCAATCTGGCTTCCCCAACCTCATCCCAATATAATGGCGACCTGCACTTCCTTCCATAGAGGGCCTTGTATGGCGCCATACCAATGGTGGACTGAAAACTGTTATTATACGAGAACTCCACTAGTGGTAAAAACTTGCTCTAAGTCACCTGAAACTCCAACACACAAGCCCTGAGCATATCCTCCAGAATTTGTATAGTCCGCTCCGACTGCCCATCGGTCTGAGGATGAAAGGCCATACTGAAATCTAATCTGGTGCCCATAGCCTTATGCAGACTCCTCCAAAACTTGGACGTGAACCTGGGGTCTCGGTCTGAAACAATCGACACCGGAATCCCATGAAGTCTGACTATCTCCTGAATATACAACTGGGCAAACTGATCCATTGAACAAGCCATCCTCATAGACAAAAAGTGAGACGACTTCGTCAACCTGTCCACAATCACCCAGATTGCGTCATGGCCCTTGGCAGTCCTCGGTAGTCCCACCACAAAATCCATGGTGATTCGCTCCCACTTCCACTCCGGTATAGGCAATGGTTGGAGCATTCCAGACGGTCGCTGATGCTCCGCCTTCACCTGCTGGCAGACTATGCAGGCCTCAACATACTTAGCCACTGCTCGTTTCATGTTAGGCCACCAATAGTGCTGCTTCAAATCTCTGTACATCTTAGTGCTTCCCGGATGCACAGAGAAAAAGGATGAATGGGCCTTCGATAATATATCCCTCCTCAGCTCCTCATCCTTCGGGACGTACCACCTATCCCTAAACTTCAGAATTCCGTCCTCTGAATAGCTGAACTCAGAATCAGGCCTGGCCTCCATACTCGCCTTCAGCTCGCTACACTCCGGATCAGCCTCCTGAGTCTGCCTGATCCTGTCCAGAATGGTCGGCCTCAACGACAAGGCAGAAAGGGTGGCTGCCAGATCAGAAACTACCTCCAGACCAAAACTCTGCATCTCTGTCACTAACTCAACAAGCTGTACCGTAATCATGGCAGAAGTCGAGGCTGTCACCCTACTCAAGGCATCTGCCACCACATTTGCCTTCCCCGGGTAGTACCTGATCTCCACATCGTAGTCCTTGACCAACTTGAGCCATCTTCTCTGTATCAAATTCAGTTCCTTCTGCGTGAAAATGTACCTCAAGCTCTGATGGTCCGAGTAAATCTCGCACTACTGCCCATACAGATAATGCCTCCAAATCTTGAGCGCAAATACAACCGCCGCCAGTTCCAAGTCGTGAGTGGGATAATTCTGCTCGTAAGCCTTCAACTGCCTAGAAGCATAGGCAATGACTCTCCCACTCTGCATCAAAACACACCCCAAACCGATCCTGGAGGCATCACAACAAATGTAGAACTTCTCTCATTCCACGGGCAGCGTCAGTACAGGAGCCGCAGTCAACCTCTGCTTCAATGTCTGGAAGCTGTCCTCACACCTGTCGGTCCATTCATACCTTGCAATCTTCCTGGTCAGCCGGGTCAAAGGGGCCGAGATCTTAGAGAACCCCTCAATGAATCTCCGATAATATCCAGCCAACCCTAGAAAACTGCGTATCTCGCTAGCACTGGTCGGCCTCGGCCACTCCTTTACAGCCTGAACCTTCCCCGGATCAACTGAAATACCCTCAGAGGAGATCACATGCCCCAAGAAGTGAATCCTGTCCAACCAAAACTCGCACTTCGAGAACTTAGCATACAACTGATGCTGGCTCAAAATAGTCAGTACAATCATCAGGTGCTCTCTGTGCTCCTCCTCACTCTGCAAGTAGATCAGAATGTCATTGATAAACACAATCACGAACTTGTCCAGGTACTCCCTGAACACCCGATGCATCAGATCCATGAATGCTGCAGGGGCATTGGTCAACCCAAAAGACATAACCAAGAACTCAAAATGCTCGTACCTCGTCCTGAAGGCCGTCTTCGGTACATCCCTCTCCTTCACCTTTAACTGATGATAGCCGGACCTTAGGTCGATCTTAGAAAACACTCGGGCACCCTGCAGCTGATCAAACAAATCGTCAATCCTTGGCAATGGATACCTGTTCTTCACCGTCAACTTATTCAACTCCCGGTAGTCAATACACATACGTAGGGATCCGTCCTTCTTCTTGACAAATAGAACTAGCGCTCCCCAGGGTGAAAAACTAGGGCGTATAAATCTCTTATCTGTCAGCTCCTCCAACTGAGCTTTCAGCTCCTTAAGTTCAGTAGGTGCTAATCTGTAGGGGTTCTTGCACACCGGCTCGGCACCTGGGAAAACATCTATCTCGAATTCAATCTCTCTATCAGGGGGCAACCCCGGCAATTCATCACGGAACACCTCCGGGAACTCCTGCACAATAAGAATATCTTGTATCCGAGCATCGCCCGGTGACTGCGCATCCTCAACACTTGCCAAAAATCTCTGGCAACCCATGCCCAACACCTGTGATGCCTGACGAGAAAATATGGCAGAAATCCTGGCAAGACCCTTACCTGCCTTAAATGTGTAGCTTTCCCCACCCAGGGGCCGGAAATGAACCTCTCTGGTCTTGCAGTCAATCTTCGCATGATGTCTGAACAGCCAGTCCATTCCCAAGATCACCTCATAACCGCTCATATGGAGAATAACTAGCTCGACATATAACTGCTTGCTCCCCACTGTCACAACATTGCCCCGCACCACCTGTTCTGAATACAAATGCTCCCCAGATAGCAAGGTGACATCATAATGTTGCTCGGCGGGACTGAACTCCAAGTTGGCCTTCACCCCAAAGCCCATCGACACAAACGAGTGCGTAGCGCCCGTATCAATCAAAGTATAAGCTGCCACACCAGAAACAAAAATATTACCTGCTATCACTGATGGCTGGGCAGCATCATCTGGCTCAAACAGGGCAAAGACCCGCGGTGTAACTCTAGCTGACGACTTGCTCGCCACTGGGCACCTGCTGGCAAAGTGTCCCACCTCATTGCAGTTGAAACAGCGGTTCTGACGCGGTTTCGGGCACTCTTTGGACATGTGGCCCACCTCGCCACAGTTATAACACCTCACTGGCCCCGTCCTGCACTCGCCCGGGTGGCTCCTCTGACACTTCGGGCACACTGGAAACTGTCCCGACCCCTACGGCCTCTTAGTGCTCCCCTGGCTGCTAGAACTGTCACTAGGCTTCTTCAGGCCTTTCTGCACGGACACCTCCCTACTGGCCTGTGGCAGTGACTCTCTAAATGATCTGCGAGGCTGCTCTCTAGGTACCTCCCGATAACTAGGAAGCTTCGCCCGAGTCTCCTCAATATCAAGGGCCTTCGCTACCACCTCCTCGTACAGCATGCCTCGGGTCCCCGCAATCTGCATGCCCATATAAATATCTGGCTTCAGGCCCTGCACAAACTGGTGTACCTTATTCTCATCTAGGCTCACAAAATGTCCTGCAAACTGCGACAAGGCCTCGAACTGCCGTACATACTCGGCCACAGTGCTGGTCTGCTTCAACTGTGCAAACTCCACCATCTTCTATGTCCTGACTGAATGACTAAATCACTTGCCGAAAAACACCGACCTGAACTCCTCCCAGGTCATGGCCCCCACATCTCTCGTGGCCACCACAGTATCCCACCAATGGCTCGCGTCCTTGGCAAGATAGAACGCCACACTAGAAACTCTGTCCTGCTCCTCTACCTTGGCAAAACTCATCATCCTCTCCATACTCCGTATCCACTCCTCAACACTGAGAGGATCCGGAGATGATCCGTCAAAGGTCGGGGGTCTAAGTCTGTGCAGCATGTCACCCCCTCTGTCGGACGAACCCGGGCGCTAGAATGACCCTGGTCGTCTCTGCTCATAAACCTCTCCAACTGCTGAGACTGACGGTAGACCAACTCGGTAAGCTGCCGAACGGTATTATCCATGTCGCCCACAGCTCTAGAAGGCGCCTCTCGTCGTGGCCACCCTCTACCTCTACCTCTCGCCTCTCCTGACATTTTCTACCTTTACCAAAAAAATATAAAGCTCACATTAGTACTACAATAAATTCAAATCTAAACACTTACAGTTGGTGGAGTGCTCCCGTGCAGCGGCTGGCGGTGTTAGGTAATCCTCTCAACGACGTCGACCCCGTGGTTCTGATACCATAACTGTAACACCCCGAGAAACCCCGCATTCCTGGTGCGCTACAGTGCAACTACACACTACACGTACACTAACACTTGACATAACTCACTCAATTTATTACCCCTTTCATTTTCAAATCATTTTCAAAAGAACATTTGTGAGTATGAAAAATTTTCAACTCGATTCGAAAATAACTCGCTGTCAGAAAGTGAGAAAGAAAATGTTATTGGGTGGGAGTAAATTTTAATCTAAGCAAAAATTTGTGGCTTGGTGTCAGAAAGTGAGAAAGAAAATTTAAAGAAAGGAAATATATAGATAAAGGTTGAAGAGTTTTGTTGATTGAACTCTGTTTTGCTGTTGAATAACAAAAAAAGGGAAACAACATGTGGTTTTCTCCAAAAAAAAAAAGAAAAAAGAAATTGAAAATGTGTGAAGTGAAGCACTTGGCTGGTAATTGGCCACATCATCTAACCGTAATATTAACACTTATCTCATAAGTGTTAATTAAAAAGGATAAACCATAAGGAAGTTTCATCTCCACGACAACAATCTCTTTCCTTCCCTTTCCTTTCTGAAAGTTTGGCAACCCTTACTCTCTCTCTTTCTTAAGGATTTCTAAAGTAAAACTTTTGTTTTCTTAAATTTATGGGTCATTCCTTTGATTTGCGAGAGAATATATATAGGTTTTGTGGAGACTGGTTTAGGCATGATAAACCCTATTATGCGATGCACAAATTTGAGTTGTGTTTTCTCTATTTCTTGAGATGGTTATGCTTAAATAGGATTTGGATGTTGTTGTTAGATTTGAATGGAGATAGTCTTGAGTTGAACAACATGATAAAAATGGGGAAAAACCCAGGATAGTTTGGTTTTATTTTTTTGAGTTGAATTCTGGATTTCCATTTATTAATTTGTTTTGAACATGTTAAATAGACTCTTTAAGGAGTTTGTAGCCAGTGGACTTATTGAATTTGGATATATACAGCCTAAGATATGAATTTTTGAATTTTGGCTACTTTTGATGGAAATCCGAGATTTGATTATGCAATGGGTGGTTTATGGTTGCTCAATGGTTCAAATTATTTTCATCTGGATGTTTAAAGAAGTCATGTGGATATATTCTTTCAATAAGAAGAAGTACGGAATGTGTTAAGTACGATGCATAGCTTGTTAGTCGGAATGCATATTGGTATTGACGATAGTTGATTTAATTGTATAGGTTTGTAACTCCAAAGGAAGTGATCAAATTCCCCAAACCCAGCTAAGGACTTGAAGTAAGTGCATGTTGTAACACCCGAGATTTCTGTAAATTAATTTTTGGAAATTCATATTGCTAAATAACAGAGTTTTGGTCGGAATCGAGAACGAAGAATTTGTTCTAGTAGATAAAATATCATTTTGAGTTTAATGGAAAGAGAAATTTTTAGGAGTCCGATCATAAATAGACTGAATGACGGTTTAACTAATCGATTAAAGAGTGAGAGTAAAATGATAATTACGAATAATTATATTAAATAATATAATTAATTATTTATATTAAAAAAGAAGGGAGAGGGAGAGAAGAAACCCTCTCAGTGATGTTCTTCTCCCCCTTCCCCCGCAATGAAAAACTCTCCCTTCCCCACGCGAGAATTTCTCCTTTTGGCAATCCTCTCTCCGTCGACGCAACGCTCCCTCCATTTTACCCTCCATTACAATGGTTTAAGGTAGGTTTGAGTATTTGTGATTTAGTTTGGGTTAGGATTAGAATTTGATAAAAATTGGTGGATAGAGATTTAGTGTTTTAGAGTTGTAGCGTTTATTGGATTTGTTATTGGTTGTTGTGACATTATTGATGATAAATGCGATGGGTTGGTGAGGAAATTGTTGAGTTTTGCTGAAAGACAGAGAATGTAGGATTTTAAGCAATAAAACAAAATTGACTTTGAATTTTCTGCCTAGCTACGAATATTTGTGTTAGAAAAACCTTTGGTATGTCAAACTACGTTATGGGTGGGGCGTTTAGCCTATGGAATCGAGTGATTCTGACAACCATCGCAAAAGTTATGTGCATTGGAAGTTAGGTTGATTTTGGCCGAAATTTGGATTAGCGAGCCATCTTAGATGGGCTTTGGTGAAGTGAGTTAGTAGACATAATTTTAGTACATGGAATGAGTTATGAGATTGAGTTTTTAATGTAAATTATTATGTGATAGGTTGGACCCAAGGGAGTGATAGAAACGAGCACAACGGAAAGATAGGACGCCATGTAAGTAGTGTATGCATGTGTTTTGCCCAGGTGGGCCTACACCGAAGAATGTTAGGTTTGTGTTAGTTGTTTGTGTTGTGCGTGTGTATTGTTTGACATGCATCATATTTTTGAAAAGGACATGAAAATGGTTTTGAGCATGTTTTAAGTAGATGGTGGTGAGGCACGTGGCGGTGGTACCGCAGATGCTGCTCGGGCAGTGCGTTGGTGCTTAACCAGCCGTGGATTCCGTTCAGGGAGTGGGCCGGTTAGGCTGTCACGTGGTCTGTATGTGTTGACGGTGAAGATGATGGACAGTGGCGCCGCGGATCCTTCTTACGGAGGGAGCCGGTGCATCAACAGTCGCGGATTCCGATCAGCAAGTGAGCCGGCTAGGCTGTCGCGAAATGATGGCTGGTGGCGTCGCGAATCCTGCTCGGGGAGTGGGCCGGTGCTTCACCAGTCGCGGAATCCACAAGGTGGGCTGGCTGGGCCATCGCGTGTCGTGTGTGTGTGGCTTCTGGGTGTAGCGCCCCGAGAACCCACACGTTTCCGTTGTGCTTACTACGTCTACGTACTGTACGCGAACTCACTTATTTTAATACAACTTTTACTTTCAAATCATACTTAAAAGAACGATTGTACGTGTAAAAATTTTTGACTCGATTCGAAAACAACTCGTGCCCCGAATAGGGAACACAAAATCCTCCATATAACATACGCAGCGAAAAAGACAAGTTAAAGCATTTTTAAAAAAATAAAATGACAGGACTCAAAATTTTAGGAAGGGGTCCAACACACGCCCCGAGCAATCCTATGCATGGCCGCACGCCCACGTCCCCACTTCGGCGCCCCGCGCGCACCCTCTTGATGTCGCGCGCCAACCCAACACTACTGCATCACGCGCACGCCCACAGCGTCGCGTGCCCCACGCACTCTTCCTCCATACAACACGTCCGCACGTATGCACTCGCCTGACGCCGCACGACCCGTGTGCACTTGCAGGGCCACGTACTCCACGCGCCTGTGACTACGCCGCACTTCCGAGTACCCTGCCACTCCACTAGTATACCAGTGTGCACACTCCGACCTATTCCATACCTTCTCGACACCCAATCTTTCTCCCGAAAACTCGACAAAGTAACGTCTAAAAATTGGCTATCCCAAAAATTCTAAACCTGCACACAGTTCACTCAAAATTTCCAAAATACCTATCTAAAGATTTCCACCAAATTAGAGTTTTAAAAAAGAAATGAACTATAACAATCTATCAACTATCAAATTAAGAAAATTCACAGTATAGAGCATTACCAAGCTTTTACATTTAAAGAGTACGCGTGCATCACCCAAAATCACAAACACTCCATATATCCCTACACAACTGACGCCTATACAACTCGTTAAATCAAATATATATCCCAACACAACAAAAGAAAATACCCCAACAGTCTAGCCACCACCTACCATCTCCACGGGTTGGGTCGCCCTAACAATCCACCGTCTGGTGTCTCAGTCACGCACCGTCAACCGTCCTACACCTCAGAACTAGGCTCTCGGGACTCACCAGCAATAACGTCTGCACCTACACCATAGAACACACAACATAAGTCTAACGCTCAGTAAGTAAAAGCCGATCATGCAATCCTATCCAATGCATTTTCTACACTCACACTCATGTTGTCACATCTGTGTTGCGTAATGCAGCCGCACCAGAGTGAAGAGGAACTCATCGCCACCATACAACCTAACACGTCGCCACCGTCCTGGACTCCCCAGCAACGAGGCCCACAAGCTACACACACGCATTACCACGCAGTAACCAAATCAGGGTGAGGGTGTACCTCGCGCCACACTACACCCTGGCACGTTGCCTCCATTCCAGCCTCCCCAGCAAGGGGGCCACAGTTGCCACACACACACACTTCGCGAAAGCCCAACCGACCCACTCTTCGAGCAAAATCCGCGATTGGTGAGGCATCGGCCCACACACTAGCAGGATCCGCGATACCACTGTCCATCATCCTCATTGCCGACATATACACGCAGCGTGACGACCCAACCGGCCCACTTTTCGAGCAGAATCCGCGGTTGATTACGCACCGGCCTGCACACTAACAGGATCTGCGGTACCACCACTACGCGTCTCACCACTTACTCAAAATATGTTTAAAACTATTTTCGTTCCCTTTTTAAAACATGCACACTAGCAGGATCCGTGGTACCACCGCCACCCGTCTCATCACTTAGTCAAAATATGTTTAAAACCATTTTCGTTCCCTTTTTAAAACATGATGCATGTCAAACAATTCACACACACACCACAATCAACAACATAATTCCTAAAGTTTACGGTGTAGGCCCACCTGGGCAAAACACATACATGCACTACTTACCTGGCGTTCTAAGCTCACTCAACGCATAGCTTCCGCCAAAAAGCCTCAATCTAAAACATAAACAATCACTCATAAATCTTTGCATCAAAATTGACTAAATATGCTAAAAATCACATTCCTTAACTAAACCCTTGAAATCCCAACTAAAACGAGTCACTAATTCGGTTCGGCCGAAAACCAGCCTAAACTTCGGACGCGCATAACTTTTGCGTCCGTTATCGAAATCAAGCAATTAAAGAGGCTAAATGTTCCCTTAGGAACCTAGTTTGACATACCGAGATGGATTTTAAAATGGTAAGCCGTGGCTAGGTGAAAAACACCAAAACCGAATCCACCCTTCACCCAAATTTCACATTTTTGTTACTTTCAACGAAAACTCACTCAAAACTCACCTTACACATTAAAATCAGTAATGCTAATACCACGCATAACAATTCTACGAAAAACACTCAATAATTTGACTCGGTCAAAAATTTGACGTAAATTTCTGACGCGCATAACTTTTGCGTCGGACCTCAGAATGGAACGATTCCAGCTTCCAAACGTTCCTCTAACAACCTAATTTAAACCACTAAATAGAATTTAAAATAATTAATTGTAGCCGCGTCAAAATCCCCCAAAACAGAACTTGGTTTTTTGCACTAACCCACCGGAAACTTCAACTTTGACTCAATTCTACCAACTTCTTTGCCAAGCAGCCACAATTCATCATTCCTGGATAATCTAGATAGAAATTGGGCGTTCCAACACCAAAACCTGAACCTTAAATCATCTGCCCCCCCACCCCCTGTTTCTCAGACACCTATCGTCCAAAACGCACTCACCCCACCGGCCCTTTAAAAATGACTCAACACTCCCCAAATTTAATAAAAATCAGATAGAAGAGATCGAGCACCTAGCCCTACCGAACAGCGCTGGAACAGAGGGCTTACCTATGGTTTTTTTCAGCTCGGGAAAACTGCACCCGCGCCTCCACTTCAATCCACCAAAGGTTCCCTGCTTACTGGTGCTCGGCTCTCCCTCGTCGTCGGCTTTGGCAGGCCGTCGTAATCTTTCTCCCTCTCCCGATCTATTCCTTACTTTATCGGTGCTCTCTCTCGGCGTTTGTGGGCAGAAGAGAAGAAAAACTGAGTGGCTTCTTCGTGAAGCCATTCGGTTTTTCTTAAAATTCTTTTTTTTTTAAACTAATTTACATAATTAAATTTACCAAAATACTCTCACGTGTTTAATCGTCCGTATCTTCTTTAAATTCTCGTCCTCCCGACTTTAAAATTTTAAAAACCGTCACAAAACTAGATTCCGAGTTTCATAACTCAATTTACCCGTTAAAATATTTCTCGAAACTCCAATCGTGATTAAATTAAAAATTTCAGAAATTAAATTTAAAATCTAAAATTTTTCGAATTATTACACTAGGCCTTGTTGCTGGGGAGTCTGGGATGATGGCGACGTGTTAGGGTGTAGCGTGGCTGAGAGGTTCACCCTCACCCTGGCCCGACTACAATATGCCTCGCAGTGTTGTGACAACATGAGCTCGACTGTAGAGATTACATGTGATAGGATTGCATCGTCAGTTTTTACGTTTCATATCACATTACTTACTGAGCATTAGGCTTATGTTGTGTGTTCCGTGGTGTAGGTGCAGAGATTCCTGCTGGTGAGTTACGAGAGCCCAGGCAGGAGGAGTAGGCGGGTTGCGGCGTGCTACCATGTGCCAGGAGGTGGAGTTCGTCACGGCGGCCCAACCCGTGGGGCGAGGCTAGATGGTAGTTCCTTTTGGGTTGTATTTTGCGAGGTATAAGTCAAGTGTATAGAATTTGAGGATATAGGTTTCTTTTGCACATTAATAGTCGGGATTGACGTATAGTCGTATTTTGAAACAATTTAGGAGATTTTGATTGAAGAATCTAGGTTTTTATTTTGAGGATTTAATGGCGGGAGTTTCCGTCATTTGTTTTCTTTCAAATTGATGTTATTTTTAGGATGCTGGGTGCAAGGTGTTGACCGAAGCCTCTAAGTGTCGACTGGTCAGTGTAAAATGGGATATGAGTGTCGACAGTGGGGTTCGACCTGTGTAGGTGGAGACGAGTAAAGTGTCGATCGATGTCTATAGGTGTCGACCGGTTAGTGTAAAAAGAAGGTGTTGACTGCGGGGTTCAACCTGTGCAGCAAAAAGAATTGAAGTGTCGACCGCTGAAGGCATGTGTCGACTGATTCTTGCTATGTGCATGTAAATATCGACTACGAAGATCGACTGGGGCGGGCAGAGAGAATTAAGGTGTCGACCAGCTATTACAGGTGTCAACCGGTTTCTTTGTTTTATGTTTTAAAAAGTAAAGTTTTATTTAAACTGATTTTAATCTAGTCTTCCGCTGCGACGTTTTTAAATCTTTTCAAGGATGTCGTTTTAAGTCGAGTAGTAAAAGTTTAAATTTTATAAGAAATTTATCGAGAAAATGAGTAAGTGTACGGTTGGTGACCCGAGTCCGAGGACGACTCGACGGCGTACAGAGGAGGTGATAGAGCAGTGAATGAACCGGAAATGGGTAGATTTTTGGGGCGTTACAGTGATGGTATCAGAGCGATGTGTAGTTGTAATTAGGGCACCGAGAATGTGTGGGTTCTCGAGGTGTTACACATGTTGTATGTGTTTGGCTGATTGGTCTACACCACAGAGTATTAGGAGATTTATGAATAAGACTTGAAAATTTTATAGAATTGTGGGATTATATAGGGTAGAGAATGTTAGTCCGATTGTTTATTATAGTTTGATTTTATTTTGATTGATGGATGGTTTACCAAATCATAGAAAATGATTTTATCTATACGTTTTCATGTAAGAAAGATTAAAAGAACAAAGACAAGTAAAGTACTTAAATAGTTATTTGTGGGTAAAGGAACTCAGTTTTGCCGTCCTGCTAGCTGGATCCAAAGCAGTGTCATTCCACTTCCCCTAGAGCGAGTTGGTCGTCCTGCTAGATGAACAATTAGTCAGGCATTCTCCTTTTAGAGTTATGACCCTAATAACTCAGAGGCAGAAAAAGAAAAAAAAGAACAGATAAAAGTTGCATGATTTCAAAATAGCATACATAAGCATACATTTTCATTTTCACAACACTTACTAAACATTATGCTCATTAGTTGACTTTGTAGTGTAGGTGAAGATATTACAAGTGAGGACGTTGAGCCTCATGATGATTGATAGTACCATTGACAGAGGATGTCCATGACATGTGCTTGTACCTGTAAGGGCGATTTTGACCTGTGGGCTAGTTCGTACGTCTTTTGGTAACTGGGTATAGATAAATAGTTTTCAAACTTTGGATAGTGAAGATTTATCGGTTTAAATGTAACACCCCGAGAACCCACACGTCCCCGGTGCGCTACAGTGCATCTACACACTACACACACACACACTAACACTTGACACAACTAACTCAATTCAATACCCCTTTCGTTTTCAAATCATTTTCAAAAGCACATTTGTGAGTATGAAAATTTTTCGACTCGATTCAAAAAAACAACTCGCGTCCCGAAGAGGAAACACGACGTCCTCAACATTAAACTACGCAGCGGAAAAGAAAACCATTTAAAACAATTTGAGATAAAACGGTAAGACTTGAAATCCTAGGAAAGAACCCCGCGCTCCCCACGAACTACCCAGTCCGGTCCCAAGCACTCACGTCCCCACTCCGACACCCCGCGTACACCACCGCGGTGCCACAGGTGCCAACCCAACGTC